>CAJGYO010000005.1:10605092-11206558 GCA_904845875.1 Miscanthus lutarioriparius
TTCTACATATTTACTTATCTGTTGAGTTTTATTGATATATTTATAAACACACGTATATCGTGAGTTGAAATAGACTAATGCGTTGCTATATGTATCTTTTCTTCACTGCAAAGTAAGTTTTTTTTTTAAAAAAGATGAGACATACATTTTGACAAATTTGGCCAAGTGGTTTGAACATCAGTATCATCGTGGAGAGGGAGTGAGAGAAACAAAGGTAAACATCACGACTTGTCAATTGTCATCTAGGTTATCTTGCTTTGATGGGGATCTATTCCTACAACTTGTATTTGACATGCGTTTGGATTGTAACTATAAGAAGTCATACATGGATCGAATGAACCCCTTCATGAACAGTGACGTCTCTCCTACTTTCACTAAAACGAAAGACAACCGGCTTAACAGCTTTTTGTAGCAAGTACTTATCCGCAACTATAATTCGTTAAACAATTTCTAAGAATGGCTAACACATTTTCAACGCATAAATGTTAAGTACGATTTACACACGATCCCCTGATGGTGTCTAGGATATCAGCAATAAATCATTGTGTCACTATCTACAGTGTTCCTAAAAGATAGCTACAACTAATTAACATCAATTTTCAGTATTTTCTTTTACTAGATAAAGCCAATCTCAATGGGGTTTCATGAGAGTTTTTATGGGCATTAAATAGGCCGATTACTTATAATCGTATCAATCTAAGGGAAGAATTATAATAGTTTCATAGCAAAGAGAGAGTTTCACGAGAATGAAACTCTTCTAAACTATTTTCAAAATATGGGTGTATTGAAAACTGAGACATAAAACCCCACTAAGATCGGCCTAAGAAACAGAGGAGGAAATTGGTTGGTGTTGAACCAAGATTTTTTTAAAAATAAACTAACATGAATAAACAAAACAAAGCCAGACTTCTAAGGTTTCTAATAAGAGGCTATTTGGATTCTTTCATTTTGGAGGAACTCAATAAATTAGGTCATTTGTTTTGAAATTTGACATTACATAACTTTTTCAAGTTTACGTATAAGCCTATCTCAAATTCATAGGGTGGGAGATGACATTTGATTCTATAGATCACCATGCTTTGTTTCTACTCTCTAACTTATTGCGTGGTCTTCAACTCGCTTCCCTATAGTAGAAATGCAAGATAGAAGTATCTCCTTTATGGCTAACAATAATATATAAATATATTGCATATACAATCATATTAACTTAATTAGTTTGTACCTAAATTATAATTATTGAATAAATTCAATTTCAACGATTCAAACGGGCCATAAGTGAATTTTGTACATTTTATTTAATCACACTTGCTCACCATTCGCTAACCAGCCATGCTAATGGAAATCCTCATATCACATCCTGTATCTGACAAAGACAAGTAAAAAAATATGATTTTTTTTTCTTTGTTGGGTCTCGATGTATATTTTAATTTAATTAAAATTTTAAAATTTCAATGGAAACTGTACCAGCTTAGGGCCTGTCCCCGTCCCTGTAGCTAACAAATCATTTCCGAGAAACAAAATGTTTTTATCCAAACTTCACCAGAAACATGATAAGCAAAAAAAAGAGAGTAAGTTTGAACCATTTTTAATCTTTTGATGGGGAGCATTATTAATGAAAAGACTAGTGGAATGCGTGAGAGCAAAGAAGCCTAGTTGGGTTTTTTCATGGATATACACTGTGCTAGAGTGACACAGGGAACTTCATAATAGAACCGCATTATGTCTATGTATGACCACCGATCTAGAGTACTACATAATATGAATTGAGGACAACTTAAAATTATCAATCAGTAAATATTTATTACATACAAATGCGTGAACCGGAATTAGAAAATAGCAGCAAAATGAGGGAGGTAGATGATACATGGCCTACTTAATATTGCTACGAGGATCCGAGAGCAATGGATGGTAAAATAGAATAAAACAGGACGAGGAATGTAGCTGAAAGAGTACTTCCTATAGATTTATCTTAGGCATGTTTCATCTAAAAAGAATGCATTGGTTTCATCGGGTCCGCATAAATTTTAGTAAATACAATAGCTTAACATGTAGAAGAAATTACATGTGCTTTGGATTGGCAATGCTTGATAGAATCTTTTTTCCCTCGATCAACAAAAGCGGGGTATCCTACATAGAGGAAAACAAGAATGCATCAAAGATATATGAGAGGAAGCACAAAAATCGATCAAAGAATAGACCACCAAATGGGATGATGAAGCAAAGCTGGTGTGAGCTTCTAAAGCAAAGCAGTATGGTTATAGATGACCTTTTTTGTTGTAAGTAAAATTGATTAAAGACGTGGCATTGGCTTACCTGCTGGGCAATAGCTTTGACCTTCAATAATTTCCTACATGGTGCATCCAGATGTTGCTCAGATCCGTATTTAGCTAGAGCTAAAAATTTGAGATGAGCTGAATGGAGGGCGCTGGCCGTCGCTGCCAAGGCCGATCGTGAATCGATCTATCGTCGGTCAACAACAAAACATTAGTTCGAGCAATTTTCACTTACAATTCAACAGAGGAATCTAGAAGAAAATAGTTATATGAATGCTGTGTAAATGAAATAAGACATGTATGAAGGTTTAGGAGGTACATTAGATCAAAATAAAAAAGATCATATAGAGGGCTACGCCACGCCTATCGATGTTAGCATTATGGGTGTTTTGTGTAAATGGCTAAATAGTTTATTTAATCTATGAAGCAAACAATAAAGACTAGACAATCATATGTCTTTGTTCACCATGGGTATTCGGTAAATAGGTGTAGAAGAACTAAAAAGAGTAACACACTTCATATCTTGGTTGAAGTCACAAATTCATAAGCAAGTCATGAAAATATAGAGAATTATATAGTGATCCATAAACATTTGAAGTGTCAACGGTTAATCATGGGTATATACTTAAGAGAAACGAAACAATCGACCACAAGATGCAAAACATTGCATTCAAAAATATTCTGATTTTTTATTGGCGTGTTAGGGCGTTGGCTCACTATTTTGGCAAACCTATTGCACAAGACGTTGCTTGTTCAACGCCTTCATTGTTTATGAATGATGTCTCTACTGTACATTATTCTTTTTCTAACATTACCACTAGAGATATTAGTGCCTACAATATTAGCCTCACATTTAATAATATGGTGCTCCGTGATTTTGTGGCTTGCCAAAAGTGCTCTACAAATATTAAGAAGGATTTAGAGGTATTAAAATATGGCCATATACTTTGAAGATGATCTTGTAAGACCCAAGGAAATAAAGGACTATTTCACGCTTATGAAGCTCTTAACCTATCGTAAAGCCTTGTCTCAGGTCACAAGACAGGTATAATATGAAAGCATTATCTTATATATATTGACTGAAAGAAGAAAGAAGCACTATGTTTTTTAATTTTGCAAAAAAACTAGGATGAAGAAACATTGTCGGCTTCTTACTTTTTCTACATCATCACTAATCCACGGGCAGATCATATATGGCAAGATGCAGCACCTGATTATTCGAGGAGGTGCCCTCGGGCCGTGCGCATCCACATATACATTTCATCAAAAATCTTGAAGGCACTTGCCCAAATATTCGTGGTAGAGGAGGCATCGCTAATGAATCAAAGACAAAGAATGGATGCATTCAACATGTGCTTTGATTAGGTTTGAATCATAAATTATCTGTGACCTTTATTGAAATAAACAAAGTATGAATTGGAAAGCATGTAGAAGAAAAACCATCTTACAAAACACATGCTCTCCTATACATAAAACCGTAGAATACAATTAATCTAAGAGTAAGCTAACAATGGCACCATGTCGGGTAAAAAATGAGTAGGTAATCTAAGAGAAAACTAACAATAGCACGTATAATAGTATTAAACATATATTTCAGGAGATATGAAGTCACTAACCAATCCTAGGAGCCCTCAGGGCGCGAAGCATCCATGTAAAATTTAGATCGAGATAATCAAATTGAGACTCAGAAAGACCAACAACTATAAGCAACTGATGCCATACACACATCGCCAGAGATACCACATAGAAAATCTAAAAGAATAAGAACATAGGGCAATCGAAAGAAAGGACCAGTCACCTCGGATTTTGCTAGGTCGCATTTAATGCATTTCTAGAAAGAACCTCTTGTCTTCCTTGACCACCTTGCATAATATAAGCATCAGCAACCAGCAAAGGGAAACAGGAAACCTGCAAATTCTCATGAATGTAGAAACTAAGAGAAGCACTGAAGCATGGACAACAGGTTCTGGAGACGAACAGCGCAGCATAGATGTGAGGGGCGGTCAAAGCTTATATCAGTCTCTGAAAGATAAACTTTTTCGCAGCATACAGTAAAAGGTTAAAAGCAACAAGGTTCATGGTTTTGCTGTTAGCCTGTAGCCTACTAAACAAATAGCAAGCATCGGAGTAATTACCGAAGGTATGCCATATGTGATATGTCCAGCACCAATGCCAAAAACTGGGAGACCTCTCACTGAGAGAGACGAAGGCAAAGAAAAAATTATCGAAACAAAGATAGAACTATAAGGGAATCTTCGGTAGCTTTCTGATTAGCATAAAATCTCACCATAACCAGCCAAAGGCAAAGGTCAAATCTAGATGATCGACAGACATGACAATGCAAAGGGCTATAAAAAAAAGCGTAGTAAAATAAAAAAACAATAATGAATAGGGTAACAGGAGGCCTCTAAACATGACCAATTCGTGCAAAGATCAAATGGAGCGGATCACATGTGTCGGGTTCATAAACCCGGGGTCCCTCACTTGACCGGCTTCCCCACAAAAGGCTCGGCCCAAGCAGACAATACAAGAACTAATGGGCTGGCCCAAGTATCTAAACAGTATGCTAGAAGGGCGATCCAATCACCGACCGAAAGGTCTGGCCGAGGAGGAGCAGCGCCCATCTTCTGACTCCGGCCGCCTCTCCAACCCGAGCGCTCACTTCGGTCTCCAGCCCGCCTCTGGATGACCTCTCCGACCAGAGGGCCTGGCCAAAGCACCACTTCCAACTCCTACCCCATGGCTTCGACCGGGGTATTTAAAAACCCTACTCACTGTTCTTCTCCGACTGGCGCAATTAGAGCCGGCTGGGACCAACCGACCGGGGACGCCCGCTCGGAAAGGACCAGGGAACGAACGGAGAAAACAAGGCAGGGCGCACAAGTCAAACCACGATACCGGGGACCATACCCTGTACACCTGCAGAAACAATACTCTGCAGCCTCCCTGACACAAATAGTGTTGTAGGCGCCGACATTTTCCCCTACAGTATTGTGAGCGCCATTAACTCTCATACAGTAAGGCACCCCCACATGTCTCTAGGCATCGACAGTGTTGTGGGCGCCGGGATTTACCGTACCGAGTGAACGTGGTAAAACTCCTCACATGCCTCGACATCAATAAGATATGCGTGTATGGACATCTACCATACCGAACAAGACGATGTAATCGCCGCCTGCATCCGACATCCACAGTGTTGTGGGCATCTACCATCATCCCTGTACCCACCGGCGTGGGCAACAAGGCTTAGAAGTATTCGTACTCTCTCTCACACACACTTGTAAGGCCATCCCCTTCATCTATAAAAGGGGATGCGCTCTCTCCCAAAGAGGAGGTTGATTCAAGTTCACACAAGCCATTCTAGATTCTTTAGATCGACCAAGTTCACTAGTTCACAAACCACGTAACCTCTAGGTTCGAACCTTAACACACGCTTGAACACTTAGCTCATAGCGGAGCTCCTCTGTCGCTCTCGCCCTTCCGACCGCAGTCCCGACCGACCTCTCGCACCCCATCTTTCTCCTTCTCGCTTGTAACCCCACTACAAACTTTGAGCACCTGGCTCGGGAATAAAGTCACCGACCCACTCAAATCTGGACGTAGGCACATTGCACGAACCAAGATAAACCCCGTGTCATTGAGTACTAGACCACCTCCGATCACAACGCACGGTAAAACTACAAATATTCACTAGTTGGTCACTTTCTACACTAACGGCATGTATGGAGCATTTTAATTTCACCACAACGGCAATAATATATGTCTTCGAAAAATTGTCATCATAAGCAAGTGGATTTGCAAGCAAGTATATGTACTAAAAAATCACAAGCATAACCAATTCAAGATAAAGATCTAATGCATTGATCGACAGACCTTAGGTCCAGTATGTTCTAGACCTGCAAGAAAGAGGATTTACAAGAAAGTGGATGAGAGATGGATAGGAATAAATACATCATTGACACCGAGGTGTGGTCAGTAATAGAACAAGGAACAAATTATGTGAAGTAAAGACATCACTGACAATGGACCTATGGTCCGCAACGAGCGTACAAAATGTAGCAATTAATGAAAATGAAATAACACATGCAAAAGTGAATTGCTAAGATACAAAGTGACATAGTCATCACAGTAACTAATGAAAATAGCAAGAATCATGGAAGAATGAAAGAACTAACCATCATTGCACAATCCGATTGTCTCAGCCTAAAAAAGTTCATCATCCCATAACCCCGTAACCTCGGTAAATAAAATGCGTAATGAAACAACTAATCATCATTGTACAATGAAGGATATCGATTACGCACATGATCCGCGATTTAAAGACAAGAGAAGCGCAGGAGCAAACAACCTCCTAGGGGAGGATGGCCAAGATCCTCGCAGTGAGGAGAAGGAGCTTAGGGAAGGGAAGGGGGGATAAGAGGAGAGAGCGCCCCTCCGCCATGCTCAACAGGGCATATGTGCCATTGTGGGGCTCCTCCACATGATGAAGGCCAAATGAGCTAGATCCACACACGCATCTGCAGCCCCACACCGGCAAAAGAGAGCATGCACCGTGAGAAATTGGTTACTCCCGAGCATATGGGAAGAGTATATAGATCGTGGGCGCACTCCACAACGTAAAGAAATTGCTTGTAAGGTCGGCCAAGCCACAGACACCGCTTGCACATCTTAGTGCAATTCATAAATTTCATTGTTCTGTTAGAATAAATAATAGAGAATCAATGTGCTATCATTGTAACAAGGGATAAGAAGGCCTTTCAAAGAAAGAAGTGTCGACGAATCAAAAAATAACCTCACATCTAAATGATCGCTACAAATGCTATATAGTAACTCATGTATCGAATTGATGGCATAGCGGACACAACTACTATCACCCTATAGGCTTTTTCCATATTGATTTTATGCATTTCCTATTTTCGTGTCAAAGGTGTGGTATATACCATCAATCAGTTTGTTGGCAAAGGCGATAAACTTTGTTAATAAGCAAAATAGGATCGCTTGAATGCCAAACGACAGGAAACACGTGAATAGGAAGGTAAAGAAAAATAAAAAAAAACAATGTACTCACCCAGAGGCAATGGCTTATAGAATGACCAATTCACGGTTGTATCACTACTAAACACCAACCGGGCAACGCGGCACTGGAGGAGGAAAGCAATCAGTGTTTCCAAATTTTTAGAATGTGACACTACCAAACCAAAAGAACTTTACTGATTCAGGACATATCAGGATGGCTGTGATCTTTGATGTATGAAAGTAGAGAAACATCAGATCATTTGTAATGAGCAAAATAAAATTGCCACAAATAGAACTAAGCGGCAAGAATGTATGAGTGGGAAGCAAAGCATTAAAAAGAAGCTCCGACCCAAACATATTGGTTGGGGTACATTGAAAGTGCAATCAAGCATTAATTGTGGGTTTTGGTGATAATGACCACGCAATTAGAGAACTAATGAGATTTATCGAAATGACAAGCAGGGAATTTATATTCAAGGATGCTACACGGAACGGAGGAGCCTCCAATTATAAATGTAGATGGCATCAAACTCAAAGGAGGATTAAATTCTTTTATATATTGAATTTGAGTATAGAAAAAGCTGTACTATAAAGGAGGGCACAATGCTTAAGCTAATATATGCTACCAAGTGCTCAAACAACCACAAGCATCCTCAGATTCCCAGCCAAGACAAGATGCACTTCACTTTTACCCTTGTTGCCTTGCGTGCAGAGAGTCTCCGATTCGGGCCTCGACCCCTTGGGCGCGAACTTCGATTCGCCTCGACCCTTTGGTGGCGGCCTCGCCTCACCCGGAGCCCTAAGGTCGCAGGCTCGCCTCGCCTGGACCCTAAGGTCGCGGGCTCTGTCTCGCCCGACCCAAGGTCACGGGCTTGGCTCGCCCGACCCTTTGGTCGCATGAGGCTTGTCTCGCCTGAACCTCTTGGGTGCAAGAGGTCTGTTGAGGGTTGTGTAATGAGAACCACCAATTATACTGAAATTAAATAAGAAAATCATCCGCCAGAAAGCGGGCATTTATTTAGCAAACTTAAGCCCGTATAACCCGGTAGTCCATGAAATCAAAAAAAATAAAACCTTGAGTACGAGAAGGTATTCAGCTAGACTTACCCGACATAACCAAAAAATAAGTGACACCAAGGATTATGAAGGGCTTTATAGTAGGGTAGCTGACTCATTTGTAAAAGAAGCATTTTTAGCATTTCAAAAACCTTTCTAAAAGCATTATTGTCAAGTTAATTATTATTAACCTGTCGACTAGATTTGCACCTAAACTAGAGCAAACATATGATTAAGCAGATAATGATAACCAATGATCATTAAACAACTTCTATACTGTCATATTCACTACAACTGTCCAAGTGTTCTATAAACATTTACTACGATGAAGTAACTCAAGTCAAGTACTCACTATCCAGGAGCGATGGCGATTGAATCGATTCCTAACCAATGGTGATTTATTCCTTACACAAACCTCACTCATCCGCTAAAGTGAGATATTGATCACCGAGTCAACTTTCTGGTGTATCTCGAGTTTGCCAGAACCACATGTGCCGGGGGCCGACCGAAGGCGCACTTTGGTCTTATCATCTCGCCCGTGTCCTACCACACCGCCTCTCCCGCACAAGGGTCATGGGCAATCTACTCGGCCCGAAAAATCTCCCGACCTTCATGGTCGGAAGGTACTTTATCCGCCACTAAATGTAAGGCATGCATTCAACATGACTCGAGGCCCAACAACGGTCGGTCCTTAATCGATATAGATGTAAACACTACAAATTCAAAACTCTATAAGTCTCCGTCCTGGTCTCAACTTCATTTAACACTTAGTTATACCATGACTTCATAGTCATCCAAGCAGATCCGGTAACCACCTATAGCTCAGAGGGTGATAGGAAATCACCCAACTTCTACCGGTCTAAGCCACCTAAGCATTGACTGATTGTGGATACCTGTGGTAACAAGGATATAGCATAACAAAGGTAAACAAGGTATAATGCAAAGAACGGTTGCAAACAACTCCTCGAACGTAATGCATCAATTAAAGTAAAACATTTAATTAATCATTGCAAACCAGAGAAAAATACTCCGGGCTTGCCTCTCTCGAAGGAGCTCAGACGGTGATCGGGCACTCCGGAAGTTCCTCAACGCCCTCCTCGTCCGGCCGGGCACTTCTGCGGCGGGCCGCACCTCGAGCCGCTCCTCGGCTCCTCGGGTATGACGATTGGGTTCTCGATTTACGATCTTGTATGATGCAATGCGCGTAAGTGCTTATGCAATCGGTGCATCGGATGAGATGAATACAAGGGATATGTTAAAATGCAAGGTAGTCAACATCATCCAAGAACATATACTACAAGCACATGTCATCTAACGCATTCTCTTCTACTACTAATATATTAAGTCAACATATCTTATTAAATGCTTCAAAGATACACCAAAGCTTTACTAATTTCTTAATCACACATAAAGCAACACTTAATTAAACTCTAATTAATAATAGGTTTGAATAGCAACCTCTATTTTTCTTGCTTAGAAAAATCTTAGAAAATTACCATAGCACATTACTACCCTAAGTAGTCTACTATCAGATTTTTTATGGTATTTGAATGAGTGGATTAGCCCTACAAAAAATAACAAGCTATGGCGGTGATTATGATCATAAAAATACTTTGAACTGTGAAAAGTGTCAAACAACAGAGTTAGTATTTTTCCTAGGTTCTTCATAGCATACAATGACTGTACAAAAATTATCACATGCATGTTTTATACAATGTTTGCTCTTTAGCTAAAATAACAAAATTCAAACCATTAAAGGTACTTGAACTACACCTCAAAAATTTTCCCACGCCACATGCATGAAACATATTTTTCCTAGGAAGTACATTACATAAGAAGATTAACAAACTTAGAAATCATATTTCTCTGAAGCCTATAGATTTTTCTACATATTTTTCAAGTTATCAAACCAATATACATGATTAAATAAAATTCTATAGCAAAGTATCTCAAAATGACATGCAATAATTTTCCCAAGTAGATCTGATGATAAGGAACCTAGATAAATTTATTTCAACAGATTTTGAGCAAATTTGAGTACCCAAACATTTTCCAAACCATTTTTATTTTCAAATAATAAAGAAAAATGAAAAACAATTCATTCAATCACATCGGGGCCAGCCCATTTGATTTCATCGCCCACGGCCACTTTTTGCTTCGCGGCGTGAGCGCAAGGGGAGGGAGAAGACGGCCCCTAGTATGGCGTCGCCCACGGCCACTCGGCTCGGCTGGCCGAGGTGGCAGCGGCCACCGCCATGGCGCTTCTTGTGGCGCTGGCATGGCTTCGACCACGAGGCGGCGTGCCATCTCCGACCGAGACAAGGCGAGCTAGCGGGCGCATGCGATGTGCGAGAAGATGGCGAATGCGGTAGGATAGCTAGGCGGGGCTGGAGAAGAGAAGGAAGGTGACTTCCATGGCGGCCGAGCACGGCAGCGCCATGGCCATCGGTGGCGGGGCTTAAGGCAGCGCTACCTGGGCTCGACAGTCGGTGCAAACGCGAGCACGACTTGAAGGAGAGCGAGGCGGAGCTGTGGGCACGTGCTTGCTGGCCGAGGTGGAGGAGCCACGGCGGAATTCACCGGCGGGTGCGTATGCCATGGAGAGGCGAGTTGGGGGCGCCACCTGGCGGAGAGGAGAGGCGGCGTGGGAATGAGCCGTGAACGACCGGCTTCTCGGTAGGTGTAGGCGGGCACGCATGTGGCGTGAAGCCCGGCCGCGACGGCTTGGGCGTCGACGGCATGGCCATAGCGCTGTGGTGGCAAGCTCTCTTAGTGGTTGGGCTTGATGACACCTGCAATGCGGCAAAGGCTGGAGGCAGAGCCAATTTCAGGTCTTGGCTGGGCTAAGCCAAGCGAGGCGATGTGGGAGGGAGGCTGGTGGGCCGACTTTGACCGTGTAAGCGAAGTGAGGCGGCTGACCCATGAAGGAGAAAAAGTCCTTTCCAAATATATTTTCAAGGAATTTTTACATGCCATCTTTCAAATATTATTTTGAGCAAGAAAATAACATCTTTTGAAAATGTACCAAAAATGAAAGTTGATTAGAATTTAATTTTCTACAACTTTGCTTTTATGACCACAACCAAATTCTTTCTAGATTTTGAATTGTAAGGTCAAAGTCCACGTTTAACTCAAAACCCTAATTTTTGGGAATTTATTTTTGAAGCCAAATTTTGAATTAATTTGAATACAAACTTTGCTCCAAAAATTGAACTAAACATTGCTAGATGATTTACAATAGTAGCCAAATATGTTTCACTAACCTAGCAAGCAAAATCGAGGGCAAAACAACTCTTAAACAGTGTATGCAACATCTGTGTTTCACACATGTTTCAAATATTTCAAGCAATGTTTCAATTGTTATTTACATGATTAGGCATGTATGATTAGGATGCTTGATGATGCATGATATGTATGATTAGCAAAGGTGCCTAAATGCAAAACACACCGGTGTTCTGACCCTCCCCTTATAAAAATCTCGTCCCGAGATTTGGGTTACGAACCATTTGTTATAAAAATCTTCATAAGCTTTTTGTAGATACTCTCCCATTTCCCAAGTTGCATCTCCCTCATCATGATGATCCCACTGTATCTTGTATGTTTTCACCACACTATTCCGAGTAGCACGTTCCTTAGTGTCTAACACCCGGATTTGGTTGCTCACGATACACCAAATCTAATTTGAGTTGGATACCTCGAGGTTCTATTCTTTCTCTCTGGAACACGCAAACATTTCTTGAGATGTGATACATGGAAAATCTGGGAAAACGGTACTCATTGTCTCGTGTAACTCTAATTTGTAGGCTACCGGACCTCTTTGTTCCAAGATCTTGTATGGTCCTCTGAATCTCATGGCAAGCTTTCTTGAACTCCGAACCTTTTCTTCTTCATTGGCGTGACTTTTAGATAAACATAGTCACCAACTTCAAACATAAGGGGTCTCCTTCTTCTGTCTGCATAACTTTTCTGACGTGATTGGGCCGCTTTCATATTATGCTGAATAATCTAAACTCTCTTCTCGGCTTCTTCTACAAAGTCAATGCCATAATACCTTCTATCGCGAGGCTCAACCCAATTTAATGGTGTTCTACATTTTTTCGCCATATAAAGCTTGAATGGAGCCATCTTGATGCTTTCTTGATAACTATTATTATAAGAAAACTCAAATACTTGGTAACCATGATTCCCATGATCCCTTAGAAGACAATACACGTGCTCTTAACATATCCTCCAAAACAAGATTCACTCGTTCGATTCGACCATCCGTCGAGGATGATAAGCGGTACTTGAATCAAACTAGTTCCTAAGCCTTTGTGTAAATGTTCCGTAAGTGAGCCATGAACTGTGAGCCTCTATCGATACTATGGTCTTTGGTATACCATGCAACCTCACGATTTCCGCGATATACTTTCGGCATATTGAGGTGGTCGATAATCTATTTTGACAGCAAGAAATGAGCGGTCTTGGTAAGACGGTCCACAATTACCCAAATCGAATCATGTCCTTTTTTGAGTAGTGGGCAAACCCATGATAAAATCCATACTTATATCGTCCCACTTCCAACTAGGGACGAACAAGGTTGCAACATACCAGCAGGTTTCATGTGGATGGCTTTCACTCGACAACATGTGTCACATCCGACAACATATGTCTGTAATTTATTTCTTCATTTTGGTCCACCAATAACGAGATCTTAGTTCTTGATACATCTTACTACTTCGGGATGGATAGATAGCTTAGAAAGGTGAGCTTCATCCATGAGTTTATTCCTAAGCTCTCGATCCTTGGGAACCACAAGACGGTCGTTAAACCACAACACGCCTGCTCATCCACTTTAAAGTGTTGAGACGGCTTTTCTTTTATTTTCTCTTTGATGTGGAATATGCCCTTGTCGGTTTTTACGGCCTTCTATTATCTTACTCTCCAAAGAGCAACTAATCGAATACTATGTAACACAGCAGGATGCATTAGATCGAACCCATCTTCAAGTAATGGCTGCACATTCAAGTAATGTGACTTTCTGCTTAAAGCATCTACCACTATATTGGCTTTTCCAGGATGATATTGCACATTCAAGTTGTAATCCTTGATCAATTTCAACCATCTCGCTACATCTCATGTTTAGCTCGTTGGGTAAAGATGTACTTAAGACTCTTGTGATCTGTGAAAATGTTGCTGCACACATTACCAAGTAGGTAATGTCTCCAAATTTTAGGGCGTGCACAACTCGCAGCAGAAGTTCAAGATCATGTGTTGGATAGTTGACCTCATGCTTTCTCAATTGACGTGATGCATAAGCAATGACTCTCCTTTCTTGCATAAGAACACAGCCCAATCCAGGTCTTCGATGCGTCATAAAACACATCAAATGGTTTCTCGATATCCGGTTGTGCTAGAACAGAGCAAGTGGTCAACAGTTTCCGCAAAGTGTGGAAAGTCGCTTCACACTCCTCCGCCCACACAAACTTGTGATCCTTCATGAGAGAGACTCGTCATCGGTTTGGCAATCTTCGAGAAATCTGGTATAAAGCGACGGTAATAACCGGCTAATCCTAAGAAACTTCTAATCTCAGAGCGTGGTCGGTGCTTTCCAATTCATAACTTCTTGCACCTTACTTGGATCGATGAAACTCCATTCTCCGGACGAATGTGACCGTGGAAAGGAACTTCCTTCAACCGAATCAGATTTGCTAAACTTAGCATATAGTTGATGATCCCTAAGTCTGGTCAAGACAGCTTCTCGATGCTCTTCATGATCTTTCTCGTTCTCGGAGTACACCGTAATGTCATCGATGAACACTACCACAAACTTATCCAACTCGCATGAAAACTATATTCATCAAAAACATAAAGTATGCAGGAGCATTTGTTAAGCGAAGGACATGACAAGATACTCATACAACCCGTGATTCGGTGGAAAATGCAGTTTTCGGTATATCCTCGTGGCCTAATCTTGATTCGATGATAACCGGATCTCAAATCTATTTTTGAGAACACCTTGGCCTTGGATAATTGGTCAAACAAAACATCAATATGAGGCAAGGATACTTATTCTTTATGGTCACAAACGTTGAGTGGCTCGTAATCTATGCACATTCTCAACGTGCCCTCTTTCTTCTTCTTCACAAACAAGGCGGAACATCCCCATTCAGACTTGCTTGGTCAGATAAACCCTTTTTGATAAATCTTCTAACTACTTCTTCACTCAGCTAGTTCATCCGGAGGCATCCTATAGGGTCTCCTTGAAATTGGAGCCGCTCTGGGACTAACTCAATTCCAAACTCAATCTCCCTATCCGGAGGAAGACCAGTAGCTCATCCGGGAATACATCCGTAAATTCACACACCTATCGGAATCGATGAAGAGGAATGACTCGTGTAGCACATGTAACACTTATAAGGTACATTCTTCGAGGCAATGGTACTTGGAAAGTACCCTCACCTGTGGGATCCTTAAGGGTAAGTACTTGACTTCAAAGATCTATGATCGCTCCCCAATCCTTCATCCAATTCATCCCTATAATGACATCCAACACTAATCCAGCATAACTATTAAGTTCACCCGAACTTCTCGCTACCTAATTCAAGGGTTGCCCTTGAACCATCCGGTTGGTCAAAACATCAGACCCTCATTGAACTTATATGGTACCCATAACCCAATTCTATGCATAGTTGTCCATGTTTCTGTGCAAATGCTTGACTCAAAAGAATGCGATGATCCAGAATCAAATAGAACAACTGCAGGGTTTTCGTTGATAGGAAACTTACCAGCAGTGACGGGCTCTCCCTCAGGAATTTCATCCACTGTCATACTATGCACTCTAGCATTATAAGTCTGCCGCTTCTTCTTGGACGGGAATACGGACAAAACCTCGAAAAATGGCTGGGTTGATCATGCTTATAGCAGGGTCCCTCATCGTCCCAGAGATCCCACAGCTCCCTTGAAACCGCTTTTGTACCCATTCATGGCCGCTTTGTTGGATCTGCATCGCCATCTTGTAAGGCTTCAGGGTCCACGGAAATTTCGACTTCTTTTCTTGAGGTGGCTGTAACCTAGCGCCCAGTGCCGATGGGCGATATGGAGGACGACCTCCCATAGGTGCTCTAGCTTGCAACGAACCACCTTTAAGGGCTTCTCATGCGTGTCTTGGCTGTGGTGTTTGGCGTTGTTATTCTTCTCCGCTTCAGACGATCGGTGATGAAGTCATTGAATCGACGACGCGTTGTTGGTACCAACATGCTTCATCATTTTGGATTGAGTCCCTCTTGAAATCGGCTATTCTTTTAGCATCTGTGTCAACCATGTCGGGAGCATAGCGACACAAGTTGTTGAAGGCATGCAGATATTGCGCCACGGTCTTGGTGCCCCTCGTTCAACGCCGTAAACTCTCCCAACTTCATCTCGGTCAGCCCAGATGGAATATAGACTCCCCGGAAGGCCTCAGCAAACTCTCTCCAAGAAATCTAGGCATTTGGAGGGAAGGTGGTGCGATGGTGCTTCCACTACATCCCCGCCGGTCCTTGCAATTAAAGTGCAAAGATACTCCGCTTTCAACACCTCACCATCCTCAACACACGGAATTTATCTTCCATCGTGTTGATCCATTCCTCAAAGATCGAGTGGCTCTGCTGCTTCCTTGAATACCGGGCGCCTGGTGTCCATGAAATCTTTGAAGTCGCTATATTGGTTCACTCCCATGCCACCACCTTGATTGTTACCACGTTGAACATTGTTGGCGATGGTGGTGAGAAAATCCTCCATGTTCTTCGGGATTGTTCCGCGTTGCTATACCGACTCGAAAAAAGCCAGCGAGGAACATCTCGGGGTAAACGGGGAGGAGGTGGCAAATGCGGTTCATGGGGAGGTTCATTGTTGTTGCCGTGGTTTCCACCACCACCACCGTCCCCGCACCGTTAGCACCGGTCTCGCGTGCCCTCATACGTGTTTCGGCGAAAGTGTTTGTCATCTACATATTTCAGCAACAAGTAATGATTGAGTGAAGTTGTAATAATTATGAGTGAGGAAAAATTATGCCGCATCGAATTTCATCGGAAAGAATAAATTCATACAATAAAACAGAGGCACAACAATCGCATCCCAATTAAAACAACAAAGACTTAATCAAATTACTTCAACGGCAAACATCGGCGTCCATACAATCAAATTGCCAAAGATACATACACTAGACTTTTTATGCGTTCAGATATCGATTCAAAATCAAGTTCCAACCACATGCCAAGTCTCATACGCTCAAAGCAACATACGATAGGTTACATGCCAACAAAAGAAAGGTCATCGCGACAGACTCTAGATACTAGTGCAAGGCAACTAGCCTACTCCTCGAGGCCATCATCGGGATCGGAGACATCACCATCGCCCCCCTGTGTGAAACTACTGTGCTCGTCCTCTCGTTGTCGCTGCCGATGTCCATGCCAAAGCGTTTGGTGGAGCATATGGCCCAACCCCATTGTAGAGCGCATGAAACTCCTCGCAAAGTTGCCGTTGTATTCCTCTAGCTCATCTACCCTCTATCGCAGAAGGTTTTTTATGCTCCGTGCTTCATTCCTTTTCTCGAACCAACTGTCCTATCATGCGGTTTGTATTGTTGTTGGCTTGAGTCAACGTATGCACCCACGATAGCTCTATCACCTCTCTCAACCGCCTGATCTCGCTGTAAGTTCATATCAGCCAACTGCTCCTGCAAGCTAGCTATAGCACGTGCCTATCTCTTCTTCTGCTTTCTCCCCTTGAGCTTATCCTCACCACGCAAACCAGTCAAAGTCTAGTAGGTACTCTCGAGACCCTCATACGCTCTGATGGCGGCGAACATAGCACTCATTGCCTGGTTGTCGCTAGCCTGTCCTTCAGTTGGACCTCTAACCAATGCACTTCCCTGAGGCTGAACCCAAATGGCATCATGAGGATCATCCCTAGGAAAAGTGCCAGCTAGAGCTGCTACAAGCTCACTGGGAAATCTACTCATAATGTCCCTGATGACACGGAAAGTTGCTCCCTCTGCACCCTCAGCTGGAGTGCGACCCACAAACTCCAAATGCCAACCATCCCAACTGGAGCATCACCGAGAGCAGAACCGCGGATCTCCACCATCGCGAGTCCATCCTATGCTAATCGGCTCTCATTCCAAGAGTACACCTATTGTTGACCCTCTAGGTACCCCACATCATGGAGCACTCTCCAACATGACTCGAGGCCCAACAACGGTCGGTCCTTAATCGACACTGCACGGAAACACTACTGGTCCAAAACTACGCAAGTCTCCGTCCGCCTCAACTTCATTTAACACTTAGTTATACCATGACTTCATAGTCATCCAAGCAGATCAGTAACCACCTATAGCTCGCAGTGACGTGAAATCACCCGACTTTCTACCGGTCTAAGCCGCCTAAGCATTGACTCGATCATGCGGATAACAGGTAACAAGGATATAGCATAACAAAGGTAAAGAAGGTATAATGCAAAGAACGGTTGCAAACAACTCCCTGAACGTAATGCATCAATTAAAGTAAAGCATTTAATTAATCATTGCAAACCGGGAGAAAAATGCTCCGGGCTTGCTCTCTCGAAGGAGCTCTGACGGTGATCGGGGCACTCCGGAAGTTCTCAACGTCCTCCTCGCTCGGGCCGGGCACTTCCTGCATGGCCGCACCTCGAGCTGCTCCTTGGGCTCCTCGGGTATGACGACTGGGTTCTCGGTTTATGATCCTGTATGATGCAATGCACGTAAGTGCTTATGCAATCGGTGCAAAGGATGATATGAATACAAGGGATATGTTAAAATGCAAGGTAGTCAATATCATCCAAGAACATATACTACAAGCACATGTCATCTACTGCATTCTCTTCTACTACTAATATGTTAAGTCAACATATCTTATTAAATGCTTCAAAGATACACCAAAGCTTTACTAATTTCTTAATCACACATAAAGCAACACTTAATTAAACTCTAATTAATAATAGGTTTGAATAGCAACCTCTATTTTTCTTGCTTAGATAAATCTTAGAAAAATCTTAGAATAGGTTTGAATAGCAACCCCTAAGTAGTCTACTATCAGATTTTTATGGTATTTGAATGAGTGGATTAGCCTACACAAAAATAACAAGCTATGGCAGGATTATGATCATAAAAATACTTTGAACTGTGAAAAGTGTCAAACAACAGAGTTAGTATTTTTCCTAGGTTCTTCATAGCATACAATGACTGTACAAAAATTATCACAAGCATGTTTTATACAATGTTTGCTCTCTAGCTAAAATAACAAAAATTCAGCCATTAAAGGTACTTGAACTACACCTCAAAATTTTCCCACAGCACATGCATGAAACATATTTTTCCTAGAAAGTACATTACATAAGAAGATTAACAAACTTAGAAATCATATTTCTCTGAAGCCTATAGATTTTTCTACATATTTTTCAAGTTATCAGTAATATACATGATTAAATAAATTTCTACAGCAAAGTATCTCAAAAATGACATGCAATAATTTTTCCAAGTAGATCTGATGATAAGGAACCTAGATAAATTTATTTCAACAGATTTGGAGCAAATTTGAGTACCCAAACATTTTCCAAACCATTTCTATTTTCAAATAATAAAGAAAAATGAAAAACAATTCATTCAATCGCTCATCGGGTCACCTCATTTGATTTCATCGGCCCATGGCCACTTTTGGCCTGCGCGGCCCAAGCACAAGGGAGGGGGAAGACGGCCCAAGAGGTAGGCGTCAACCACGTGGCCACCGCCTACCGGCTGGTTGAGGCAGAGGCCACGCCTGGCCAGGTCAAGGCTTTATGGCGCTGCCAGCTCGGCCATGAGGCAGCGGCCGCCATCTCCGGCCAAGACAAGGCGAGCTAAGCGGGCGATGCGATGTGTGAGAAGATGGCGAATGCGGTAGGGTAGCTAGAAGGGGTGGAGAAGAGAAGGAAGGTGACTTCCATGGCGGCCGAAAGCACGGCGGGCGCCATGGTCCGTTGGTGGCGTGGCTTGAGGCAAGTGCTACTGGGTCGGCAATGGGCAGCAAACGCGAGCACGACTTGAAGGAGAGCGAGGCGGAGCTGTGGGGCGTGCTTGCCGGGCCGAGTGGAGGAGCCACGCGACGAATTCGCCGTGAGGCGTGGGCACCACGCGAGAGGCAGAGTTGGGGCGCCGGCTCAAGCGGAGAGGAGAGGCAACGGGAATGAGAATGAGCCACAGCGAGCGGCAGTGTGGCGGGTGCGTGGGTCGGCATGGCGCGATGCACGCTGCGGCGGCGGCGGACGGCGCATGGCCGCCACACACGGGCAAGCTCTGCCATTTGGCAGCATGGGCGTGGCATGTGCAGGTAAGGCTGGATGAGGCAGAAGCGTAGCTGACGGGCACTGGGCTGGGCCGAGCGAGGCGAAGGCGGCTTGGAGGCTGGGTGGGCCGACTTCAACCGTGGGCAGAAGAAGTGAGGCGGCTGAAGGAGAAAAGGTCCTTTTCCAAATATATTTTCAAGGATTTTTACATGCCATCTTTCAAATATTATTTTGAGCAAGACAATGACATCTTTTGAAAATGTACCAAAAATGAAAGTTGATTAGAATTTAATTTTCTACAACTTTGCTTTTATGACCACACCAAATTCTTTCTAGATTTTGAATTGTAAGGTCAAAGTCCACGTTTAACTCAAAACCCTAATTTTTTGGGAATTTATTTTTGAAGCCAAATTTTGAATTAATTTGAATACAAACTTTGCTCCAAAAATTGAACTAAACATTGCTAGATGATTTACAATAGTAGCCAAACATGTTTCACTAACCTAGCAAGCAAAATCAGGCAAAACAACTCTTAAAACAGTGTATGCAACATTCTGTGTTTCACACATGTTTCAAATGTTTCAAGCAAAGTTGTTTCAATTGTTATTTACATGATTAGGCATGTATGATTAGGATGCTTGATGATGCATGATATGTATGATTAGCAAGTGCGAAATGCGGTGCATAACACCGGGTGTTACAGTCAGTATATATACCTTTCCATTTCCTCGCCAACGGCTATCTCGATTTAAAGTAACCGCTAAGTCGTGGGGTATATATATACCTTTCCCCTTCCTTTTCAACGGTAATGAACCAATCTACTCTCTTCTTTCTCACTTCAGCACGCCCAAAATAGAGCTGGAGCTCTCTCTCTCACTCCATTACTAACCTAAAGCCCCCAAGCAAATCTATTGATTTTTCCATCAATCCTTGAGGGAAAAAGGGTCCAAAACTTGATTAGAGAGCAACTCCATTGATTCCCAAATTCTAAAGAGAACTTGATTCACGTTTTAGCCGACAGTTGTGTTTGTTACTCTTGAAGCTTGTCTCCTAGCCGGCTAGAGCATCGCCTGTGAGGCTTGCCAACTTGTGTGCCAGCCCCAGGAGGTTTGTAATCACCTCTTACAGCAAGTAAAATCACTCCTCATATCAAGAGTTCACTCTCTTGACTTGAGAACGAGGTAGGGTTGCACAACCCTATCACCTTAGTGGTATACCTCAACAACATGAACTTAGGCAAGCCTTGGTGGTGAGCTGAACCACACGATAAATCCTTGTGTCATCTTGTGCTTGTGTTGCTACGCTTGTGTTCTTATTGTTGTTGAGGTGATTTCTAGGATTGAGGTCGATCTACTTGTGTGCGGTGTTCCCACCACTTTTAGCTGTCGATCTGTGATCTACTACCCTGCAGGAAGCTAATCAATTTACCCGATCTAAATTTCGTTGGGAAGATTTTGAACTGTGAACTAATCTCTCCTGTAGGTGCGGTAGTGCCGCGCTCACAGAGCGGCAGTGCCATGGGTGAATCTGACTTCGGTTTGAGTTAAATTTTTATAGGCCTATTCACCCCCTCTAGGCGTACCAGAGATCCTACATACATACATTTCTTGCAGCGGATAATACTTTGTATGATATATTACATGCCTTTAGATCTCAAAATTGCATATATATTGTCATTTGATCCACTTCTAATGTCAGCGTAGCTTATGTCAGTTATGTATTAATGCTTTTGCTCATATTTCCAAGATTTCAGATATTGGAATGTGAGAGGTGTTGACATTGAGCTAGAAACCCGATGTATAGAAAGCGCAATAAAAAATGGATAAGAACAAAAACTGAAAGATATATACAGAGTATGCATACTTGGTAGCACCTTTTCAATTACTCTACAATCCTAATTAAGTAAAAAGTAATAAAATCAAAATGCAATTAGTGCAAAGAAGCACACAAGCTTCATTTCAAGATTTTCACTTTGCTAGTGAGAAACCTTCCACCACAACCCTATTTTCAAAAGCTGGACCTTACTTTGCTTTAGCCCTAAACTACAAAAGGTAGTCATAGAGCAATCAATCAAGAAGGACATCAAGTAATTGTTTTTTCATTTAGAATAAGAGGTTATTTAGTAACCAACACATTCTACCGTGAAGCGTCATCACAGTCTATTCTTATCAACGCACAAGGGACGAAACACCTTTTACAATCTATTATTGAGCTAATTAAGTATACTAACCAAGAGCCACAAGACAAACTTACCAATGCAATAAATGGTGAGAACCAGTCATCTATCATCTTGGTTTTTCAAAGACAGATCCTGAATTTGCTTTAGTCTCCAAATGAGCCCTCTGTAAACATATTATATCTGTTCATCTTTGTTTTCTAATCTTTTGTCGTTTTTTTTCTAAATCGTGAACTCGCATGTATAGTTGATCCCTAGGCAAGATCTTGTGAATTGCATGCATATTGATCCCTAAGCAATAGCACATATAACAACTGAACTCAAACAATGCTTAGATTAGTAGGCACATAGGAAGGAAAGAGAGGGCACAACAGAAGGGATGAGACAGTGGTGGGCGACTCGAGGAGCAAACGCAGATCGACGTGGGCTGTGCAGCCAGCCGAATCAAGGCCCTCATAGGGCCGCCTGTGTGGGTTGCCGCGCTTAAAGGGCGTAATGGGGCACCTGTGTTTGGTCGGGCGATTGTGTCAAGTGGGTCGCACACGCCGGGCGACTCACGACGCAACCGAGCCAAGTAGGAAGCACAGGCAGCTAGGGTTTCGTGTAGCGCACGGGACCGGAGCGGAGAGAAGGTCGTGTCTGGGTGAAGACGCCGCGGTAATGCACCGGCGGGCCCGGGTCACACGACGCGCTGGGTTGGGGGAGGAGCAGGCGGGCAAGCTGGTGGTGGCCGCCTTGCCGCATCGCGAGGGAGGGAGAGAGAGAGCGGAGAGGAGAGAGAAGGGGAAGGAGAAGTAGAAGCTCGATATATATTTGTCTCATTGAATTCGAATGAGAAGGAGGAGAAGCCAAAGGTAAACGGTGGAGAAGCCGTAGAAGCTAGAAAAAATAGCGAGAAGTTACTGTCCACGGAATCCGTCCCAAACATTTAGAACCACGTGATTGGAGATGCAGAATTTTAGGATGACCTCGTGGAGTGGTGTTCCGTATAATAGCACTACGGGTACTCTACAGGTTGAAAACATAAAAATATAAAAACGCATTTATTTCACTCCCCCGGGCTCAGACCCTGAAATCAGATAAAATCCACTCTCAGCTCCAACGTCCCCCAGTCTCCATTATTCTTCCTTCCTTCTCTCTCTCTCTCTCTCTCTCCTCCCCCACCGCCCCACGCTCTTCCCCCTCCTCCCTCGTCGCCGGTGACCCCTGCGGAGCCGCGTGGATACCTCGCCGGGGAGATCTGTCTGCCGTCTCTGCGGGCAGGTATCAAATCCGGAGCGTGGTTACTGGCAAGCACTGCATTCGGCCTCCCGCTCCTCCACGCGCGCGCCCGGCCTCCCTACAAGGCTCTGGCTCTGAAGACTTCTGAACACTAAACCAAGCTCCCTGCGCTGCTACGCAACGCGGCCGACCCTTCCTTCCGCCGATACTACCCGTGCTGGATCCTCTGTCTAGTGCTGCCGCTGCCGGCGCTTCTCATCCTCACTCTAGCGGAGTGGAGATCCGTCCGGGCGTGGATTGATTTCTTCTTTTCTGGGTGAGTGGTCTTAGCTTGTTTGAGTGGATGCTCGGAGAGGTCGTTTTCTTGGAACTCATCCTTCGCTGTGGCCATGAGCAATCAAATCGAGCATTAAGTTGTGGATTTATGTTTTCCGTCGCGCTAGGTCCGACTAATCCCGTTCATCCATCTGTGCCTCGGCTAGGTTCTTCAGCGCGCAAGATCGTTCTCTCCCTGCCCCCACCCAAAAAAAAGTCCCATGGCCCACGCTAAAAGTCCATCCCTGAACCTGCCGACATCATATTTTTCTTCTTTTATTTTTGGGCACAAGAATAGTCAAATGCTGCTCACTGGGTAATTGGCGCCTTACATTTGTTCAAAAATGTGTGAATTTGGTGAAGAAAAAAAATTATTGGGCTCCAAGTGGCTGGAAATCTCAAAATTTGCAGAGGGAACGTCCCTTTCAGTGGGCTGTTTATTGTTTATGGGAGCCAAAATTTATTCTTCGTGAACAGTGTATTGCGGGCTTGCGAGTAGATTTTAACTCTTCCATTTCTGCTAGTAATAGCTGGACATTTGATTTGCCCCATTCTACAATGGCCAGCCCTGTTCTTTCCTTTTAGCCTAAGAAAAGGCCTTGAGAAATATTCAGAGTGAAATGCTAATGTTATCTGTTTTTCTTGTGATTCTTGCAGTCAGATGTTGGAGCTCAGGTAGTAGCCAACGATGGAAGCAATGGAGGCCGAAGAAGATCCTTTTCTGGCTAGTGATGCCAAGGTATCATCTTTACAGTGAATATGTCTGGTATTCCTGTTAATCTGTTGCTTGCCTACCTTTTGTAAGTACAGTACATCTTAAAAACCTGTTATGTTTGTTGATCAATGAGAGTTGCCTTTTCTTTTCCATATTCTTTAGGTAGTATTTGTTTCAATGGTTAGTACAATCACAACGCTTTGATTTCTATAAGGTTCCTTTTTCTTTAAAAACTAATTTGTACTGTATTGAGCAAACACTATACTTGTACTGTATTAAGTTACTGGGACCTTATAGCTTTCCGTTTTGTGATTTGCTTAATTTCGCAGCGAATCTGAAGAAATTTTGGTTTTTATGCAGTTGCACGCAGGAATTTGTAGAGCATTTCATCCTTCTGTATCTAAGCTTTCCGCCATTTTCCCCTTTATCGAAGCATCAAGACCCAGAAGCAAGTCTGGTATACAGGCCTTGTGTTCACTACATGTAGCTCTTGATAAAGCCAAAGGGCTTCTTCAACATTGTGCAGACTGCAGCAGACTCTACTTGGTAACTTCTTTATTCCCCTTGCCCTACTACTACTGCAACAAACTTATTTCATTTGTAAGGCATTTCTTCTGGAAATTTTTGCAATCGGATCAATTTTTTAATAGATATTATATTTCACTTGTAGGCCATCACTTCGGAAACTGTGCTTTTAAAGTTTGAGAAGTCTAGAAGCCAGCTTCAGGAGAGTCTAAGGCGCGCTGGAAGCATAGTAACAGAAGATATCGGCTGTAAGGTATATTGTGCATAAAACTCATGTAGTCAATATCTTTGGTTCACCAATCTTTCACGTTTTGCTTTTGTGGCTTATGGTTTTGCGATTATTACAGTGCATGGTATGTACTGACATCCTGGACATGTTTCTGTACAGCTTGTGGAGATTGTTGGTGAGCTGGAGGAAATTGTTTTTACATTGGATAGATCAGAGAAGGAAGCTGGTGACAAGCTGATCAATTTGCTCCAGAGAAACAATAAAACAAATGGTTCCAGTGATAGTGGGGAGCTTGAGGTCTTCCATATGTCTGCTCTTAAATTGGGAATTACATCTTCTAGGGCAGCACTCACCGAGAGAAGAGCCCTTAAGAAGCTAATTGAGAAGGCTCGTTCTGATGAAGACAAGCGGAAGGAGCTTGTTGTGTCATACTTGTACAATCTCATGAGGAAGTACTCAAAGTTCTTCAGAAGTGAGACTGGTGATGATACAGATTCTCAGGGATCGTCTCCATGCTCGCCAACAGTATTAGGCATGGATGATATGTATGGGCCGTACAGCAATGGTCGGGCATTCAGTAGACAGCTTTCGAGCATTCAGTCGTTCAATTCAAGGTTTGGATCTTTCAATTCTAGGCTTGGACCATTCAATTGCAGACGTGGTGGTGGTCCAAGGTCTGAGAATATGTCAATCCCTCCTGAAGAGCTTAGGTGCCCTATTTCGTTACAACTCATGTATGATCCAGTCATCATTTCATCTGGGCAGACTTATGAGCGTATTTGCATTGAGAAATGGTTCAATGATGGTCACAGCACATGTCCTAACACAGCAGCAACTTGCCCACCTGTCATTGACTCCAAACTACTGTGTTAAGGCCCTGATTGCCAGCTGGTGTGAGCAGAACGATTTTCCAGTTCCTGATGGTCCACCAGGAACTTTTGATGTAAATTGGAGGCTTGCTTTCTCTGACACTGAGGCTACAGGTTGTGTGTCTGTTGAAAGTTTTGATTGTACTAATGCAAAGAGTGTCAAGCTTGTCCCAATGGAGACTGTTAGAAAGGAGGAGCCAGCAAACAGTGAATCGGAGACGCTGGATGACAGCTCTTGTAATGATTTCGATTTGAACGAGGGCTATGGGAACTTGCTTCTGTTGCTTCATGAAAGAAGTAACATGAACAAGCAGTGCAGGTTGGTGGAGCAGATAAGGTATCTTTTGAAAGACGACGAGGAAGCAAGGATCCAGCTGGGCTCAAATGGCTTTGCCGAGGCACTGGTTGAGTTCTTGAGGAATGCTGTGAATGATGGAAATGAGAAGGCACAAGAAGTTGGTGCAATGGCTCTTTTTAATCTTGCAGTCAACAATAACAGGTATTATTTCCTAGTTGTGTGGTGCTCGCTGATTGTTGCTAGTTGAAAATACGCAGAGTATATCACTACTTAAACTTAGTGAAGTATTTTTGCCTAGCATTTTTCTTATCAAAACCCTTTCTTATTTCAGAAACAAGGGACTCCTGTTATCTGCTGGAGTCGCCGATCTACTTGAACAGATGATATCGAATCAACTCCTATCTGGTCCTGCCACAGCACTCTACCTTAATCTCTCCTGCCTTCCTGATGCAAAGGCCGTCATTGGTTCGAGCCAGGCCGTGCCATTCCTAGTCGACCGTCTGTATAGCCATGATGCCAGCGACACGAAAGGAAGCTCCTGCAAGCATGACGCCTTGTACACGCTGTACAACCTCTCGAATCACCAGGCCAGCGTCCCGGCGCTTCTAACCGCAGGCATTGTGGATGCTCTCCACTGCCTCGTCACGGACTCTCCAGAGTCGGAGGGGCTTGGTTGGACAGAGAAGGCTCTTGCGGTGCTCATCAGCCTCGCAGCCACCCAATCTGGCAGGAAGGAGATCATGTCCACCCCCGGTTTGGTCAGCACGCTAGCGACACTGCTGGACACAGGCGAGCCGACAGAGCAGGAGCAGGCGGTGTCGTGCCTCCTGGTGATGTGCAGCGCCGACGATAAGTGCATCGCGCCGGTGCTCCAGGAAGGGGTGGTCCCGTCCCTGGTCTCCATCTCGGCGGCCGGGACGGGGAGGGGCAGGGAGAAGGCCCAGAAGCTCCTGAAGTTGTTCAGGGAGCAGAGGCAGCGGGATGCGCCGCCGCCCCAGCAGCCCCAGCAGCAGCAGCAGCAGCTGCTGCAGAGCCAGCTGGCGGAGGGCGGGAACGGCGGCGGCGGCGCTATCGTGTGCCACCGGGAATCGAAGCCGCTGTGCAAGTCCAAGTCCAGGAAGCTGGGCAGGACGCTGAGCTCACTGTTTAAGAACAGGGGTTTCTCGCTGTACCAGTGCTAGGGTGCTAGAGTAGTGTTTGAGTTGATGAGTGGGTATGTACATCTTCTGTCTTGTTTTTCCACCTGGTCTTTTTCTTCTTCTTCATCTCTGGGTTATTGTTTTGTTTGGGGTGAAAAAGAGAGTAAAACCTTGATGTTCTTCCCCCTCCTCGGTGGGGGGTGATGTAGGGCATTTTCCAGTTTGTCAAGAGATGTGTACAGTTGTTTCTTCTTCGGTCTCTGATACTCTACCCCCTTTTCAGATCAGACGCTTCTCCCCCTTGAAAACCCAACACGACTTGCAGCTTGCAAGCAACTGTTTGTTTCTCCAGCCTTAATGATTACTCTTTGCACGAAGATCGTCCTGCTCGTTTGGGCTTGTTTTATTGATAAGTCGCTGGTCAAAAGATCTTGTTACTGATTTGGTGTGAGAGGAAAATACCGTTCATTGGCTGAAAAAGACGCGAACTTATAAGTTCAAATGTTTTCAAACGAACATGGCGTAGATAGTACTAGTACTTATGGGAACTAAGCTTACGTCCTGTTCGTTTAAACTTATGAGCTAGTATGAGCCTAGCTTATGAGTCATGATACAGCGACAAAAATCTAACCAGAGGTCTAGATGCCAGAGCTGAGAACAGGCTTGCTGATCACTGAAAGACAGGTGATGCTCCAGAAATCTGCTGGCTAGGCTAGCGCACTGCTGCGTGTGGCGACAATGTAGGGTTGGGTAAGATTGACAGCAAGTGAGGCGAGCAGAGCTGGAGAAGGACATTGACACCAGGTCGCAGATGGAAGGGAAATAATGGCATCCGCACATCCTGCCGACAGGAGCGAACGTACGGAGCTGAGAGCCACACGGAATCGACGCCATGCTCGTTGGCGCCTCGGCCCCGACATCACAGGGCCCCGGACCCCGAGTGGCTAGGCTAGCTGGGCGGACTGTGTTGGATCCATCTCCTTGCCTTTGCAGTTTGCGCAGCTCAGTCGATCAACTGCCCTCCTGCTGCTTTAATCTCCGTCCACCCACGACCACGAGGTTAATCTGAAAGCCACGGGTCAGGCGGTCATCAATTATTTGTGGCGGGAAAGCAAGAAGAGAGCAGGGCAGCGCAGCGGCAACGGCTCCGATCCGATCGACCGAAGGCAAGGCAAGGCGAGGCCTCCACGGCTCCACTCAACCGAGCGAACGGTAGAAATTTTTTTGGAAGAGCAAAAGAGGCCCCCGCGGAAAAAGGCGTGCGCTGCGCCCACCACGGCCGCGAGAGAATCCAATTCCTTCCAATTCCAGCCCCACGTCCCCCCTCTGCCCGCTTTGTTTTACATTCCTTCCATCCCGTCCCATTTGCAGCTCCTTCCGTGCTCGCTGCGTCCTCCTGCTTCCACCCTTCCGTGCCCGGCACCGGCAGCCGGCAGGGGCAGGAGAGGATCGCCACCGCCGCCCCGGCCCCGGCGGATGTCGGATCGGGAGCTCCGCCCTCTGCGCTCCATCAGTATGTTCCAAGCGCCAATCATTCCCTGCGTGTTTCTTTCTAGCACTAAGAATATGCTTCTTTCTTTTTGGTGTCGATCGGTGATCGAAATCGGGCCGATGATTCCTTGCTCCTTCTGGTAGCGGTTCCTGGCTTGTTTATGGTTCAGAGATCGTTGGTTTTGGACGCGATCAGGAACAAAGTGGCTGCATCATTGCTGATTATACAAAAGACACCCTAACAATGATAAGCTACCAATGGTGTAGCAGCAATATGCCTTTTCTATCTCTACATATATTCCCTTTTCCACCAATCCTTTTGCTTGTGTATGTGTGTATAACGGTATACTATGGTAGCAGTTCTGAAGCTGCATCAGAGATCGAAGTGGGTCCTTGCTTTGCTAAAAAAATCAGAGATCAGAAACCAGATCGACAAAACAAATTATCTCCACCTGAGAATCCACGCTACTGCCCCCGTTCGCTTCGCTGAAAAAACAAGCCGAAACACTGTTTCCGGCTGATTTGTTGTGAGAGAAAAATACTGTTCCGTCTGAAAAAAACAAGCTGAAAAGTATGGATTATAAGACAAGCGAACATGGCACTCCCCCATGGAGGTTTCAATCGTCAAGATGTTCTGGTTTACAGAACATACCTTATGAATTGAACTGATGCTGCCCTCACGTTTGATTACAGGAATCACAGGGGACGGTCGATGCCTGTTCAGGTCCGTCGCTTATGGCGCCTGCTTGAGGAGAGGAAAGCATCCTCCGAGCGACAGCGCCCAGAAGGAACTGGCTGACGAGCTTCGAGCCAAAGTGAGTGTCCATCACCTGGGCTTCTGATTATTATAAGTGCATCCTTGTTCAATGCATTTCGAAAGAATTCTGAAATGTTGCGCGTTGCGGTCTTCTTGTATTTCCACGTCTGTATTATTGTTAACCTGCTGTTGTGTCTGTTCCAGGTAGCTGACGAGTTTGTCAAGAGAAGAGGAGACACTGAATGGTTTCATCCTCTTTCCATTATTACTTTACTGATATATTGCCTGGACAATTTTTCTCCACTGGGAGTAAACAGGAAAAGAATATGTTCAAAATAATATATTCTCATACGGCTACTTTACACCTTTGTTGATAAAAGTCTTTCAAAGTACTGTCATCCTTAAAATTCTATGTCAAAAGAATACGCTTTAGCTTCAAATATACAAAGACGACTATGTCACATTAACTCTTTTTTGATGTTATAGGTTCCTTGAAGGCAACTTTGAGAATTATGTGAGACAGATGAGAAAGCCTCATGCTTGGGGAGGAGAACCTGAGCTGTTCATGTGTTCCCATGTTCTCAGGTTGGCGGCCAACTTATCTGTGCTAAGTGCAGCCTTTTGTTCATTATGGTTAGTGGGAACTGAGAAATGCTGCATTGCAGGATGCCCATCACCGTTTACATGTATACAAGCAGCTCTGATGGCCCTAGGATTATAGCAGAATATGGCCAGGAATATGGAAAGGACGATCCAGTCCGCGTTCTCTATGACGGTTATGGACACTACGACGCACTTCAGCCATCTGTTGTAAGAACACAATCAAGACTGTAAGTACAGCACTGTACAAAATCTGACAATAAGCAGACTTTGCACTGCTAAATTACATTGTGGCTTCAGTATTCTATTCTTATCTCGGAACCAATAACCCCCCTGTAAAATTGCAGGCGAGGTGTGTAGATAACCGGGGACTGCGGTACCTAAGCTTCTTCTATAGGACAGCTGCATAACTGTGAGCAGCTCAAGATTTAACGATGCTATTTTGCTCCAATTCGACACAACCATAGAGCAAATATGAAATTATACCTGGCTTGACTGTACCGACCTGTTCTGTTCTTCAACGTTTGATGTATAAATAAAAAAAAAAACTCGAGAACCAGTCAGAAAATCAGTTGAGCTACCTGGTACCATGCCCAGCATCAAGTGATCATGTAAAGTTTCCTCAATCATTTTGCACAACAGAATGCCTCTAGGGAGTATATGAGCGCGAGCAGAATATTCTTTTGCTCAATTCGATACAAAGGTTCTCTAGGAAGGCTGCATAAAAAAGCTGAATGCTCAAGTTCTCATCATCTTAAAATTCTCTTGGACTTGTATAGGATGCCATGAATGTTCAGTGCTCATACTGGTCCTGAGTTACGGTCGTGTCAAAATCTAGTATTCTGCAAAAATGAGCTCGGTGAAACATGAGCACACATGATATTCCTACAATAATTTCATCAGCAACAATCCCAATTGCGTTGAAAGGGAGGACTTTTTACACATAAGCCACCGCGTCACAGTAATTAAATTACAATGGCCTACTTGTCATCTCCTAGTCTTGAAGCCGTTGACAATAAGTCACTAATCCATGGTACAGCCAAGAAAGAGGAAGCTGAGTAAGCCGCTCGACATGTGACGCAGTTCTGCAGCCTGATCTTCTGAAGCAACAACTCTGGTTTGACAATCGCATTGTTACAACATAAAACCCTCCTCCATCTGCTTCTCCAGCATCAGCAGCTCTTGTTGCCAAGGCAGCAACAGTTTGCTTGGTCGTGTTTTAGCTTCTGCAAGGACCCATTTTTAGCATAGTAAGAGAGATATTTTTGTTTGTAGGTATGGCACAAATATTAGTTTGGTTTGAAAACAAGTGGAATAGTAGCTGACTACAGCTACACGTGTCAACAATAAATGGGGCCTGGCTGGCTGTGTTAATTTATCTAGCGAAGGACTTCTGAAATGTGCAGCGCGTTGCACATCAAGCGATGCGTACCTCAACTTGGTCCTTGAGCTCTTTGATGTAATCTACAGCAAGATCCAACATGTCCGACGTATTTGTTTGCTGCACATTCAGGAGAAACACTAATAAACACACTGAAGAAATGGAAAGCCACAAACAACGAGAACTGCTAGATTCAGTTGTTTATCGAGTCTTGAGTTTCAGCAATTCCGCGGGAATAACCTACGGATGATAATGGCTATGGCTTATTGCAATTAATCAGCTTAATTTACCTTGTCCATGTTGGGCACAAGATCTAGCAGCTTCTTCAGCCTCTTGCTAATCTTTGTTCTTCTTTCCTGAACGTCAATCAACAAGGAAAACAAAATTGATTTCAGTTTTAACATCCAGTGTCAAAGTTGCATTGACAGCATTGCATACTTTGATACTACTAGCGCTTTAGCAAATGAGTTGGGAACTGAACCAACCCTCTCAGCAATGCTCCGCGGGTGAGTTGCGCAGCCACGCTTAGCACGGACTCTGCAGGCGACGGAGTCCTGCTGCAGCTGCAGGTAGTCGTCCATGCCGGGCAGCTCCAAGGACGAGTTGGACAAGCCGAACTGGACATACATAGCAAGCAAAAACAGCGTACTCCCATCAGCACGGAACCACACCATCGATGATGCCGGGGCACGGCAAGGCAAGAGCGGGCGCGCGCTGACCTGCGAGTCGATGTTGCTGAAGCTAGTGACCATGTCATCGGCGGGTCTTCCTTGGGCTTCTTGCTGGGGACGAGAACATGATGGAGTTGGTGTCGTCCCAGGAGCTGACGGAGAAGTTCATGGAGAGGTAGGAGGAGGGCTGCGCCTGCGCGCCGCCGCCGCCGCCGTCGCTGGAGCTGTTGCATCCGCCGGCGACGATGCTCTCCCCGATGTCGGGTATCATCCCCATCTCGGAGATCTGCGGCAGGTCCTGCCTGGAGAAGCTCCACTGCGAGCTGAGCTGCCGGTGGCCGTGAGCCATCGCGGCGTCGGTGCCCGCCTGCGAGTAGCTCCCCATCCCTCCGGTCGCGGCCATTCCTGCATCAGAAAGAATTAACACGTCAGCTGTGCTCGTGCATGTCGCAACTCGCAAGACCCAACCATCTGTTCTGTTCATCAGAATCGAAATGATGACTCATGAGAGGAAGCAGCTTAACCGTTCGTGGAGTTGTAGCTGACCCGTGCCCACATGTCAGTGACCGTTCGTGGAGTTTGAAGTAAAAAAGGCATCCTTTTGTATAATTATTGATTCATTGACGCTGTTTTTTTAATAATTCCTTTCATTTTAGGGGGGACATTTTACCATTGCTAGACAGATTTGTTGTTCTCGAATTCTTTCGGCTAGTGGTTACCATTGTTAGAAAGATTTGTTCCCCGAAAGCTGGCTGTTGCCATCGATCTTTTTATGCTATATAAGGCTGACGCGTTCCACACAACTCCCACTATCCCAAAATAAAAGTCATTCTCGCTTTCAAAAAAGTCAGTTTTTTTACTTTGACTAATAATATATAAAAAATATTAATATTTATAATACATAATTAGTACAACCTCCATACTAAAAAAAATGTAGTCGCTTTCGATAAGGCTGGGTCAAACATTAAGAATATAAATCATGAATAACTTTTAAGTTGTTGAGTTTGAAAATGTGAAAACCATATGTATAGATTTGTCTTGAAAAATGCTTTCACAAAAATTTACATATATCACTTTTTGATAAATATATTTATAAAAATAAATAGTCAAAGTTATGCTTTGAAGACCGTGTCGCTGTCCAAAACGACTTTATTTTTTAGTATAGAGGGAGTATCATTAAATAGAACGTTGAATATACTATCATAATAAATTTATTTAGAGATATAAATATTGCACGTATTTTCTACAAATCTAGTCAAAGTTGAGAAAGTTTGGTCAGTACATATTTCATAACGTCGTCTATTCTGGGACGAAAGGAATACGTGCTGGCAAAATGCTAGAAATGAATTTTCAAACCCAACAAGACGTCAAGACCGTATTATTAATTCGGTTTCGCGATTTTCTTCTTCTTTATGTACTCTAGTGGAAAAGTCGTTGGAGGAACGGTGCGACAGGTGACAATCGGCGCCCAGGTTCGCCGTTGCTACGTCCGGATTCGCAATCGCAGCGGGACGGGCGGCCACGAACGGTCGCGTCACGTCACGGACGTCGGCAGCATATACGAACCTGGATGGGAAAGGCCGCTTGGTCTGATCTGGTATTGGCCACGCCGATTTCAGATTTTCAGTGCATTGCAACTGTCACTAGTCACTACCGAAGCCCAAAGGGCAAAGGCACCATTCTTAAAAAATTAAAGCCTTGGCCGCATTTAGTTTGCCTCCTGAATCGGCGCCGCCGGAATTTCCAGCAGTGTAGCTACACTGTAGCGTTTTGTTTTTATTTGGTAATAATTGTCCAATAGTTGACTAATTAGGTTTAAAACGTTCGTCTCACAAAGTACAACCAAATTGTGCAATTAGTTTTTGATTTCGTCAACATTTAGTACTCCATACATGTACCGCAAATTTGATGTGACGGGAATCTTCTTTTTACATAGTGTCAAAGTTAGGAGTTTCGATGAAACTAAACATGGCCCGTGCCTGGCGGTGATCGACTCGCGTCAGAATGACGAGTCAATGGTACGTATTGGTATGCGACGATGAGGTGATCAATACTTACTAGACTACTCAATTACAGTAGGAATAACTGATTTGCGATAAATAGTAGACGGAGTTTTGTTTGTTAAGGGCGTGTTTGCTTAGAGACCAAAACATAGACATGTCAAAGGTCGGTCATGTCACAGTTTTTTTTTTTTTTTGCAACTGCTTGGTTCACTATCATAGCTATGGAAGGCTGAACTTTCCTGGTCACAGACCAAACGTGCCCTTAATCACGCATCATCGGAGCAACGACGACGCAACGCAATTGGGCGAGCAGAGCTGGAGAGGAGTATTATTCTACGGTCACCGGGCACATGCCAGCCACCCAAATCAGCGAGGCGAGAGCGAGACCAAAGACTTGACCAACATTTACCGCGCTGAGTACGGATCACTAGCTAGCTTAGCTGAAGCTGAAAGTGCAATAATTACAGTTACCGTCATGTACTCTATGCAGTACTGCTAGTTACTGCTACTCCTACTCCTACCTTGGATTCAAATTCAACGTGCTCCTAATTACCGTAAGCCGGAAACGATGATCGAGACACGAGCTGGATGGAGTAGGCAAGCGGGCAATCGGCGAGGCGAAGAGAGCATACGTACCGTGCGGGTCGCCCATGAGGCGGGAGAGCAGCCCGGCGGGGAGCTGCTGTGGCGGAACAGCGGGGAGGCCGCCGGAAGCCGCCGCCAGCGGGTGCTTCTGATGCTGTTGCTGCTGCTGCGGCGGCGGCGGAGGCACGCGGATCTCGCCGGAGCCGCCGTACGCACGCTCGAGGGGAGGCGGCCGTCCGCCGCCGTCGGTGCGGCAGCTGGACTCGCAGGAGGTGAGCCCCGAGGACTCGGCGGAGTAGAACCGGCTCACGGGCGGCGGCGCGGGGTCGCCGCGGGTCACGGACTCGGCGATGGCGGCCAGGAGCGAGCCCGGCGCGGAGCCGTACCGCGCCAGCCCCTGCGCCTGCCCCGAGGGCGGCCGCATCGCCCCGTTCTGCGCCGGCGTCAGGCGGTTCAAGTTCATGGCTGGCTGCTGGCTGCTGGCTGCTGGCTCCGCGCGCGCGATAGCTCGCTCGTGGAGTGTTGTTGCTACTGCTGCTCTGCTCGGCCCTGATCGATCCGGCTCCGCCTGCCTGCCTGCCTGCCTGTGGACTGTGGTGCGTGTGTGCGTGCAGTGCGAGCGAGGAGGATGTGCATGTGCGGTGGCCTCTGGCCTGGCTGCTGCTTTTGAGCGCGGCGTCCGGAGCCAGGGGGGATGGATCAAGGTCTCATGGATGGACGGGTGCACTGCACGCACCTCGTTTGGGGGACCCACCCGAGAAGTACGACAGAGGAAAGTTGTGACAAAACCAAAACCGCATCCGGAGTATACCGCACCGGTTTTGTGTGTTTCGCCACCCCTGCGTCGCGATATGGTTAGCGGTGGTTTAGGTAACGACCGTACCCCCGGCCCCGCCCGCTCGCTGTCCCTCTCGTCGGTCTGGGCTCATCTGGATCAGAAGCATTATGCGGCTTTTTTTTTCTTCATTTTCAACTAGTGCCAAGTCACGATCGTTGAAATCGGACATTTTATTTATTCCCTGGCAAGGCTCGTCCACGGCGGCAATAAAAGTGCTCTTTTTGTGTCCCCTGTCTTTCCAGCAGGCGCCGCCGCGTAGATTCGGCTCCGGCGACAGCCACGCACGGGGCACCACCGCGCAGTGCAGGCGTGCGTGCACACGGACGCGCGGCACCGCCCACCGGGCGGGGGTCTTGCCCTCTTGCTCGCTTTGCCTTTGCCACACCCATCCATATTCCGTTCCGGTTCCCCATGTGGGCGGGGAAAAGTACGCTCGCAGCACGACGGCGGCGCTGCCCCTGGGACGGGGAGGCTGGAGGCAGACAGAGCGGCATGCCAACCAGCCTTTAGTTTAAGGTGACCGGGATGCCGGATGCCAATGTACAGTACTTTGTAACCGTAGATTTCTGCAAGGGCTCGTTTAGTTCGCGGTTACGAATCAATATTTAATATGAAGATTTTCGTTCAGATTTAATAATTATCATTCAATCATACCTAACCAGCCAAAAGATTAAATCTCGTAATTTACAATCAAACTGTATGATTAATTATTTTTATCTACATTTAATACTCCACGACGCATGTGTCAAAAGATTTCATGTGATGGAGATAGAACGAAAAAACTTAGAATCTAAAAAAGCGCATATATATATATATATATAGCCGCCATAACGTGCGTCGTACGTACGTGCACGGGCTGGAGCGCCCTGGATCTGGGCTGTTTTTTTTCTTCTTCTTTCCTACTTGTATTTGGCATGCACGTGGCCATGTAGGCAATTTTTTCACTTGACTGGACGGACGGTGTCACGTTGGGCGTGGACCCGATGATCCGATCCAGTTGCTCCTTCAGTTATATCGAGATTAAGGCGTGTTCGATTCAGGGCCATACGTTTTAACCCACCTAAAGATTCAAACAATTTCTCGTGTCCAGTTCTAGGATGTGATCTCAAACCACGTATATCGATCATGTATGTCTATTTGTGTACGAGGTACGATAATGATAGGGTCAGAGCGTCCGATGGACGGACCCTTCGCTTAACGGTCCTAGGACCGCCCAGTAACTCGCCCCAAGTAACATAACATTTCCTACTACTCTCTCGTTCGTCGACCACTACTTCCACGGAGCCGTCCGTCCCACGGTGCCGAGATTCATCAGGTAATCCGCCCACCGCGCTAACGGTTTTATTTCACGACGAGGGCATGTTTCATAAAATACTTGAAATGGTTTCGCCAACATATAAACTGTCGGGAAAATTCTTAATCGTCGGCGAGATCTTAACTGTCGGCAAAGGGTTAACTGTCGGCAAAGGTTTCAACTGTTGGCGTGAGGTAGACCGCTTTTGCCTACACATAAAGTGTCGGGGATTCTGTTAATCTGTCGGCAAAAGTTTCGCCGACGGCTTCTAGCGCGATTGTTTCTAAACTGTCGGCAAAACTTTTCATGGAGGTTATCTGTCGGCAAAGGTGCCCTTTGCCTACAATAGAAAGTGTCGGCAAAAGTATGTTGTGTTATAGTGCCAGCATTTTCCAAGGTGTGTGTGGCTGACAGCAGTGACGATCATATGAGTTGGAGTAGAAAAAATAGTTAAGCCGTCCGTCTCTCTCTCCCCTTTCCTCACTGTCACGTGGGAAAAATAGTAATTTGATTTCCATATGAGTTGGAGTAGAAAAAATATAGAAGTTGGATGTCCATGTAAAACACAAATAGGCAAAAATTGAATAAAAATATGAAAAATTAATTGGTTGGTCTTCAAATGAATTAGGAGGAAAAGTGCCTAATGTAGCTAAATACGTAGTCCATATAAATTATAATTAGTAATAAATACTTAAATTCTACAATGAAATTTACAAAATATAGTAGTTTCATTTCCATATGTTAGAAAACAAACGCCAAAATAAAATGTAGTGCATTACTATAAGTAAATAAAGTTTTAAAAATTCCTAACTCTCAAGTAAAAGAAAACTACTACATTGACCTTACACCCTGTTTGGTTCCCATGAATTGAGAGGAAAGGAAATGTAATCTAACAATAAAATAAGAACTTTCTAGATTTTGGTTTCAATTCATGAGATCCAAACATACCCTTATAGATCCAAATTATAACAATCTACATCTATAAAAAGATACAAGGAAAAATAAATAACGAATCCAATATGGATAGAATAGATATGGGAAAAATAAGTATATCGAATTCAATCAACATTAAAACTAGATTTCACTACGTTAAAAGAAGAAGAAGGAACTTGTAGTATCAAGGATACTGACTAGACGAGGTGAACAAGCGGTCTCAACTAAATTACAAACACTAGGAGTCTAGGAAATAGGAATGACATAGGTAGCAGGCCTGAGATCGGTCAATTGATTCTATGATACAGATGTGTGGAAAGCTCATGAACAATACAATGGTTATTGTTCAGGTTTTTTCTTCACGAGAAACTGGTCACCGGTGGAAACAAATGGGCAGTGTGTAGTGCGATAGAATGACATAGGTAGCTGGCCTAAAATCGGTAGCACACTGAAAATTATCTAAAATTCAAATTTACAAAGGGGCTAGAAATTAAATATTTCGTGAGGAACTTAAAAGCAGTTTTACCTATGAATGGTGATCACCCAGTGATCACCAAGATCCAATAGGAACTAAAGGCCACCTTGATCTGGTCAACCAACTAGCTAGAGGGTGTCATGACAAATATAGCGACATGCAGTTATGAACAGTTTGTTTAATCGTCTTGTCCCAACTCCCAGGCTGCACAAAATGCCTGGAGTGAGTCTCGTGGGGGCCCAACCAAGAGGGTGGGAAACTGGGACGGAAAACCACGTATCCATAGGTCCTTTGAGCACCCAAACTGGCGGCTGCCGCCTTCCGGTTGCCACTTGCGACGAACGATCGTATACTCTACAGTACCACTACTAATTAGTAACGGTGAACAACTGAACGGCCTTGATCGCGATGCTCGCGACTGTAAAACAAGTGTTTAGCGCCCCCCAACCCCCAAATGGGAGTAATTGGCACGGAGACCAGCTGCAGATGATCGATGTGATGCGCTGTGCACTTGCAACCGGCCGCGCCGGGACAAGTTGGCAAGTTGCTCATGCAGCGGCCGATCCGGGGGCTCCGGAGGCGGAGGCCCAAGAGGCCAGGACCAAGTGGCGGCGCTCGCCGCATCAGCATACCTGGCAGCTCACGGGCCACGAGCAAGTGGCACGGCCGGCACCCGGCAGGCGGGACGGGAGCGCCAAAGCCAAGTACGTATTTATTGGAAAGCTCAATCGTGGATTCGTGGCGCGCAGCCAGCCCACGAACGGGTAGCTCGGATGTGGCCACGTACGCACGTATTACCAAGGTAACAAGTCAAGGCGCGCGCCGAGTTCGGAACTGACAAGTTGCACGAACGTAGCCTTTGCTTTTGCTCAAAGTCGTCTAGCTCCTCCGTTGGAAAATCAAGAAATTTTATAATTGTTTTTTTTGGGGGAAAGTCAACTAGCTCGAGCTCAGATGGTGTCTGGTTCGAGAGCTCGTATATAGGCAGCGTGGTCAGCTCCGGGAGTTGACAACTGATTGCCTTGCCTTTTGTTGAAACTTGGAAGTCGTGGTGGAGTACCAAATAAAATAAAAAGAAAGTCAGATAAGCTTCAGCTGTACTGGAGTGTATAGTATTATTACCTGTGCTAGCGTGCCGACCTTGAGCTGGATGGATCTCCTTTTCTTCTTGTACCTACTTTAGTTACTTGATTGATTCAGCAAAACCCAACACTCTCGGCCTTCCAGTTCCACGATCCAAACCCATCGTCAAGTCTTCGCTGTGTGCATGTGTACGTCTGAGAGAGCAAGCAGGCAGGCCGCAGACAGGCAAAATGCGGCGACCTCCATGTACTCGGCCGGGCCTTGGCAACCCAGGGAATAGGGAATAGGGATGCAAGCGGGCCTGTCTGCAGGTGCTCACCACGCCACCGCATGACCTGCCTCCAGAATCTGCTTGCTCTGCAGGACCCGCCAACTCGTGCTTTGCTAATCGCCACCTCCTGTTAGGCTTTGCAGTAATAAACAACGAGAGACCTGCAGGAGCCTGCATGCCGGTCCGCCACGCCGAGTATAGCAGTAGCACACGCATTCCCCAAACTGCTGATTTCCCAATTCAAATTCTCCAAACAACCTCGCGTATCTTCCTTCCTGCTCATCGTAGCCGACCCTGAACGCCACGTCGCCACCCACCATAGTACAGCTTTGTCCCCGTGGGCGATCGAGGGCGTGCCGTCGCCTGACCTCGTCCCATCTAGCAGTAATATGGATTTCCTTGGTGTGCTGTTGTATGTGTATGAACGACTGTCTATAAGAGCCGTTCCAGGGCATCAGGCTCGGCGACGCCGAGGAGGCCAAGTACACGGCCATGCACGACGAGAGGCGCAGCCACGCGGCGAGGCAAGACACGGCCTGGGTGAAGCGCGCCGATGCCACGGCGGCGAGGATGCGGCGAGGATGGCGGCGTAGGGGCCTGCTTGCTATGGAAGTGTAGGTAGGGTTGCGAGGGATAAAAGAATTCGATCACAACACAAGCACCTGACGGGCGCTAGCGGATGCTTGCAGGCCAATGGGCCAGCGGCGGATGCAGGTGTGGCCCGCTTAAGAGTTAAGACTACCAGTTGTTGCAGACTAGGGCCGCACAAGGCCACGTCAGAAAGCAGGAACCCGCAGGAGCCGCTAAGCCTGTTTTTGCAGGAGGGCCTCGCAGACTTGCAGGTTAGCCCGGTCTGCTTGCATCCCTACCAGGGAAGCCCAAACCGAAAACACTCTCGGGTAAACATTTGGGCCAGCAAGAGTGAAAGTGAAACCAAAGGGAATTGGACCCTTTTATCTCGTATAGGCCCTCAGTCGTATTTGCGCTTGGGCCCGCGTCCCCTCCTGCTATCTGGTGGCGGTGGCTCCCATGCCCATAAAGTACGCTGCCCGCGCAGCTGGCCACGCGCTGCCGTTTTCTTCTCTTGCCGCTGGCTTTCTCTACCTCTTCCCGCCGCCGGCTGCCATGGCATATTGCTTGGACCATGGAGCCCTTGACATGTATGCATTCGATCTGTTGAGAGCTGCCGTTTCCGCCCGGGCCTCTTAGCTTCCTCTTCAGTCACTCCTGTTCAGGGCAACCTAACTGGGAGCCCTTCAGGCTTCAGCGGCATGCCGCACCCCGTCTCTGGCAAAGCTTTGCTATATAGCTCCACGGGCCGGGAATGAATGATTAGTTGCTGGATCCGGTTCGTTCTGTGACGCCACGCCAGTGAGACGGCGACTGATGACGAGCATATAATATGTGGAACAACAGGAAGAGGAACGTACGGAGTGTGTTTGGCAACTACTCCTGTACTGTACTGTACATGGGAAGGAAGGGGCATGATAATGAGAATCATTAGTGGTGGAGATTGACGGAGAGAATTAGCTAGGCTAAAGCGACATCGCCTTTCCTATACAGCTCGTAGCAAACCGTCATGGTTTGCGCGCTCGCTCGCTATGCGTTTTGCAGTTATAGCCGAAAGTTGCCAGCCTAGAGTAAGGCGCAAAGCTAGGCCCATCAGCACAGATATCATCATCGGATGTTGGCTGCTCTGCCAGACAGTCAGAGCGATTATCAACGACGGTATATGATGAGTTGATGGCTCTGCCGTTTTATCCGAGAAAATTGCTTGGAAAGCGATTTCATTTTCATTTTCGGGTCTTCATTCAAGAGCAACAAACAAGGGCGGACCCTGACTGCGTAGAGACAGGGAGAGGGAGAGGCAGCGAAGCGGGGTGCCAGGCCCACGTTGAGAATATCGGAAACCAAAGGGAACTGGACCCTTTCTGTTGTAGGCCCGCGGTCGTATTTGGGCTTGGGTCCGCGGTCGTATTTGGGCTGGCTGGTCACTGGTGGCAAGACCGTCGTCATTACTGCACCGCACCCCGTCTCTCTCTTTCTCTGCCAAAGCAAAGCTTTGCTAGCTCCACGCGCCGCCCATCTCAATCGCTGCCGCCAAATTCGAACTAGAACTACTACTACTAGGATGCTAGTCTCCTCTCCAGCTACGCGCGCGGATGAATCTCTGTGACGTGAGCCTCCTCACGTCTCGGGTCAATCTGTGACGTGAGACGCCGACTGATGAGCACACGCAGCTAGCGGGGATAAATATCTGGGTCGGGTCGGGAAATGCATATAGTCCCTCCAATGAAAAATAATATCCTATTTGACTCGGCAGTTTTCGATGCTTATCAAGTTATCTAGTCATATTTCACCGTTGCCCACTAATATCTACTCACGTAATAAAAGATACTCAATGAATACATTCCTAGACTGGGAATTTATCGAATAAATCCATCTCCAGGAGATTGAACGGTCCACTATAACCTATTTATTATTCTCGAAGTCTCCTCACATGCATTTCCTGCGGTCCCTCTTTTCCAGCACCGCTGCCCCAAAGTTTACCAATTCAGGGTTGAGATTTTGTCGTTGGATGGGTGTAGTAAATGCTATAATTAACGATTAGCGTGCCACTTGCAACAATCACTGATCAATGTATAACTACTTCAATTAATGAAGGATAGCATGGTCTTTTTTAGAGATGTAATTTGATTGAGCCACCTCTACTTTAAAAAATCCCCCATTGCTAAAAATCATGTGTAGTAGTGAAATCAAAGGTAACACGAAGGAATCACAAAGTTCTAAGTCACAAACAGTAGAAAGAAATCCTAATCCAACTCATAAAAAATAATTTGCAGTCTAAAATAAGGTTTCATCATGAAAAAGTACGCATGTGTACAGGCTTTGATATTATAGAAAATGGGCATGTGGTGGACATCAGGGGAATGGAACCAAAAGTACGCATGTGTACAGGCTTTGATATTATAGAAAATGGGCATGTGGACCATGTCATTATCTTCAAAAGCTACTATATGTCAACTAATATAAATATGATATGGTTCCAATTGAATTAGACGGTGGAGATGGCTTCCTACGTCAATAGAGTTAGCTGAGCCCTCAGCCCATGACCCTCCTTGTCCTTGCTAGGCTCCCTAAGCTACATGCATGAACAAAGGCCACACATACCATAGCATCTAAATCTAGCATGGTACGTGGCCTCTAAATCTACCTTAGCTTGCTTTCTGAGGTTTGATTGGGGTTGGTTGGCGATGTGAGCTTCATTTGCTCCCGAAAAGTGGAGCGAAAAGGACTCGAAACCATACATCCAGATCAGGTGATGTACACTATGTATCGGCTTTTGTTGTTCTTTATGTGCGCAGTGCAAGGTGTAGTGGCATATCCTTATTAGATTGGACACCGCAAGCTTAAAATCATGGGAAACATACTTTTATGTATATTTTATCAGCAGCCGACATACAGTATTATGGAACAATGCAATTCGTGTATGTACGCATTGGATCCTCATTGGTTAGCTATAACATGCCAGTATACACTCCATCCGCTTTCCGTATTAATGTTGCTTTAGGATTTTAGGCTGCGTTCGCTGGTCTGGTTTTTCCAGACCAGCCGGCTGCTCCTCCTCACAAAGCACTGATTATCAACTAGCCGCTACAGTATTTCTCTCTCACAACAACCAGCCGCTACAGTGTTTTGTCTTCTTTTTTCAGACAAGCGAACGGGGCCTTAATTATTAGTTGGTCAAACTTGTTAATTAAACTTGAAACTTAACTTTATGAAAACTTACGTAGACAATAGATGGTTGATATCTATAGATTCATCATGGAAAATATTTTTTATAATACATCATTATTTCTATTTAAAGTAATGTAGTTTTTAAAAAAATGTAAGTAAAGTGCAACATTCAAAACAATGTCATTGTTCTAAACAACTTACATTGAGAAAAAGATATTTAATCATATAATTATGTTTGCACAGAGGAGCTGCCATAAGAGCTTGTTTGGATGCTCATGTATCCACCTCAATCCATGTAAACTAAACTCAGCATGAATCCCACCCGACTGTCGATGCGGGACCCATAGGGTTCCCCACGGAGAAGAGAGAAGAAAACCTAGTCCAAATAGGATTCTCTACATGTAATCCTATTAGGACTAGTTACACATAATCCTACTAGAATCTCTACTTTATAACCGACTAGGACCCCCGCCTCTCCTGGACTATATAAAGGAGGGCAGGGGTCCCTAGATCGGCAGCTACACAAGAACACACCATACAACACACAACAAAAACCTCTAGATCTCGATAGAGATCAAGAGGACGACGTAGCGCAGGGCACAACATACTATCTACTCCACACTGGACGTAGGGCGCCGTGATTTTCCGGCGTACCAAACCAGTATAAATCGTTGTCTCCCTGCGTTTACCACCGAGTTACTACATACGTCGATACCCCTCCGAACAAATCACCGCCCCAGAAGATCAAGTCCAACTAGGATTCTTCACATGTAATCCTAGTAGTAGTATTATTCTGTAATCCTACTAGGAACTCTCATTGTAAACCGACTAGGACTATGATCTCCTGACTATATAAAGGAGGGCGGGGTTCCTAGAGACGGGGGGAGGATAGAACACAACAACACGCAATCAATCCAACGCAAGGCAAACGTCGACTGGACGTAGGACTATTACTCGATCACGGTCGAGGGCCTGAATCAGGATAAATCGACAGTCTCTTGCGTTCACCGTCGAGTTCCGCATACGCTAAAGCCCGAACATACTGCCTCGGGGACCCCGTGGTGGGCTATCGGTGGTAAAACATCGACAGCTGGCGCGCCAGGTAGGGGTTCTCGGCGCTTTGTGTTTGAGAGCTCGGTGGACCTCAAGATCAAAGACTTGTTGTGGCTCTTGTTGGCCCTCATCGACAAGTCGCTGCAGCTCTCGTCGACCCTCAAGATCAACAACACGTTCTCGGCGACAGCCTCGAGCATCCAAAACTCGTACAAGCTATCGTTGGGAACATGTACACCAATGAACTCACCTCATCTCGTTCAATCTCAAGATCTGGCACAGGAGCTTCACCACGTTCATGTACCGAATCATCATGCTCAGATTCCGAACAAACTTCCGCGTCAAACTCGCAGCAGTTCAATTGCCATGATGACAACAACATGGCGTCTCCAGGCATCGTCATCGACTTACGCCTGTATGAGCCAGTGGACAAACTCAGGTTGGATTCGTGACCGGCAGACTTTTCGCTAGGCACGCAATGAATTCAAGATGATTTGAACTCAGTATCCAGAAGCAACAAGGACAACATATATGTGTATATACATGCACGAACACATGTTTGTATATGATACGTCGGACAACCAGATACGGATTCCACCTCAACAAAGTCAAAACGACAACTGAGTTCGACTCCAACTTGAACACCTCGAGGGCTCCCGGATGCAGCTGGATCGGAGGATGACTAGGACTACAACAACTCGGATACGAAGACCTCAGCATGAACGGTACAAATTTAGATCAACTCGGATACGGAGGACTGACCAAGAAGCAAGACGCATGGACTACATCGCCAAAGAAGCAAGCAAGGCCAAGGCGTTTGTGCACTATTTATGTATGTCCATGCACGTACATATCAAGGCTCGTATATGATGCGTACATTCTGTCAACCAACACGCATAAGCTGTTCTAGGTGGCCAACAAGCAAGCCATCCGATTGGAAGCAAGCGAGGCCACTACGACAACCCGGTAATAGCGCAACACTCTCCGAGTACTCCACGACGGACGGATTCGGCTACCACTACAACAACTCGCCGACTCGCCGTGATGCTCGGTGACTACCTCGACTACTACTCAGAACCAACAAACTAGTCGGTGACGAGTTCCGGATGCTCGACGTGTCTACAACCAACTGCTCAGACGTGGTATCCAACTACTCGTCCGAAGTACCCAGCAACTCGGCTGCGGCGATCTACAACTCGGCCATGAACCAAGCTAAGTGACGCTTTAATTTTTAAATACATTCCGGATATTATTCGTATGCCTCTGTGGCCATATCATCTTCCCTTAACGGCTGTTAATTTACTCGGATAGTAAACCTTAATTCGTGAAGCTTGTTTTCTCGAATGGATGGTCACGTCAATGAACCTCTGAACCATACGGATGATCACGTCAAAGAACCTCTGAACCATACGGAGTGGTCACATCAATGAACCTCTGAACCATATGCGAGATTCAAGTGCTTAAACATAACGGGCTACTACCTAGGAAATTAACCGACCTAGCAAGGGAAGACACAAAAAATCATCATGCGAGCAAACATAGTGCTCTACAATCATCATGCGAGCAAACATAGTGCTCTAAGTAAAATCATCATGTGAGCAAACATAGTGCTCTAAGTCTTCTCTTAACAGTCGCTAAAGTCCTCAGGTAGAACATGCCTTAATCCGTGAAGCTTGTCTACTCACATGGACGGTCACGTCAATGAACCTCTGAACTGAATGCCAGGCTCACATGGTCACGTCAATGAACCTCTGAACCATACGCCAGAGATTCAAGTGCTTAAACGTAACATGACACTACCTGAGGAATTTGCGTGGCCTAGCAAGAGCAAGACGCAAAAAAAGTTTATATGCATTTTATGATGCCGGGGCCCGCCCCTGATTGATTATTCAAATATGGGACATGCTCCCAACTTCATATCCGGAATGTCATTTACAACATATTTTTATGTTTAACATGCAGGGGAGCTACATCTGTACCATGAGATCAGGAAAAACAAGCTCGTGAGAGCTAGTCCAGAAACAACCTGGTTTGATCAAAAAAGAACCCCGACAAGGTGCGGCAAGAACCAAGACAAGCGCTTAGAAAGAACCCGGATCGATTAGAAAACAACCCCGAAGAGGTGCTGCAAGTACCAAGACAAATTCAGAAAGAACCCGGATTGATCAGAAAACAATGCGGATGAGGTACATACAAGTTCAGAAAAAATCTAGACAAAGTGCAAACAATCTGGAAGAGGTACATCAAGAACCAGAGGTCTAGAAACAACCCGGATGAATCAAAAACAACCTGGAAGAACATCACGGCTTAGTCAAACGCTAAGCTCGGTAGCTCAGCATACGCTTCAACTACACCCGGGGGCTCGAATTCAAGGGCGAAAGACCAAGAATACAAGTACTCAAGACTACAACAAACGACAACACATCAAGACCCTTCATCCGATTTCTTTTTGAAAGAAAAGAACTCGGAGAAGGCTCGGGGGCTGTGGGATACATAACCCCAGAAATTTTTTAAGACAAGAATCTGGACCCTTCAACTTTTGCAAGCAAAAGCAAGAGGCTCGGGGGCTACACTCGGTGAGTGCAATTTTTACGAAAAATTGCACCCACCGAAAAAGAACTCGGAGCAACCAAGAAGACTAAAGGGACCCTCTGGCTTCTTGTCCCAACAAGCAAGAGGCTCGGGGGTACACTCACTGAGTGCACTTTTATCCAAAAGTGCACATCAGCCGAAGAAAGGACAAAGAAGACCATCTCAAGATCTCGCTTCAAGAAAGAACCCGGAACAAGTCTACAATAACCCGGCCCTTGAAGCTCAATCATGAAATGCTCGGGGGCTTGTCGATGCGGGACCCATAGGGTTCCCCACGGAGAAGAGAGAAGAAAACCTAGTCCAAATAGGATTCTCTACATGTAATCCTACTAGGACTAGTTACACATAATCCTATTAGGATCTTTACTTTGTAACCGACTATGACTCCCGCCTCTCCTAGACTATATAAAGGAGGGCAGGGGTTTCTAGATCGGCAGCTACACAAGAACACACCATACAACACACAACAAAAATCTCTAGATCTCGATAGAGATCAAGAGGACGACATAGCGCAGGGCGCAACATACTATCTACTCCACACTGGACGTAGGGCGCCGTGATTTTTCGGCGTACCGAACCAGTATAAATCGTTGTCTCCCTGCGCTTACCACCGAGTTCCTACATACGCCGATACCCCTCCGAACAAATCACCGCCCCAGAAGATCTAGTCCAACTAGGATTCTTCCCATGTAATCCTAGTAGTAGTATTATTCTGTAATCCTATTAGGAACTCTCATTGTAAACCGACTAGGACTCTGATCTCCTAACTATATAAAGGAGGGCGGGGTTCCTAGAGACGGAGGGAGGATAGAACACAACAACACACAATCAATCCAACGTAAGGCTAACGCCGACTGGACGTAGGGCTATTACTCGATCACGGTCGAGGACCCGAACTAGGATAAATCGACTGTCTCTTGCGTTCACCGTCGAGTTCCGCATACGCTGAAGCCCGAACATACTGCTCCGGGGACCCCCGTGGTAGGCTATCGGTGGTCAAACATCGACACCGACACACATGGATTGAGGTGGCATGAGCATCAAATAAGCCCTAATGTTTGCTTGTTTCACAGCTTAAAGTTGCCGCCATTTGCCATAAACTTTTGCCACTGCTGCCCAAAGTTAGGTGTTCAAAATACTTACAACATCTTCATAACTCTAAGAGAAATTTACCGTATCTAAGCTGTCTGGTCTCTTACGGTGGAACTTGTCCACTGAGTTCATGTCCTTGACTTGATATGGGGGCTCATATTTTTCTAGATTTATTTAAGATCTAACGATCTCCAGAAAACCCCCAAAACTAAAAATTTTGCAACTTTGGAGAGCTGAACCCACAACATGCCTGTTGTTCAATGCTAGCACCTCTCTACCACTACACCACATACTCATCTATAACAATATATAATATGCTATCTTTGTATATTAACATTTCTTAATATTATATTAAATATTTTGGCTACTAAATGAACTCAAATGAAAAAAATAGCTACAAAGTTTTAAATCTTGTCAAGCACTATACCTTTGGTATAGGATGTCTCTCCATCCGAGCTTGTTTAAAAAATTTAAAAATTTGAATATCAAAATATGTGAATTTAAAAAAAATATTTGAGACTCTAAATGATTTCCTCGATAAAATACTTATCAATAGTAAACATGTATCTTAGGTCGACCACTACAACTTTGGTATTAACTATCTGAAAATTCGAGGTCGTTTAGGAATTCTAAATTTTAAGTTTTAAAATTTATAAACTTAGAACATATATTTGGGACTCTAAATGACTTCAAATAGAAAATTTTTCAACTACAAATTTTAGATTGTATTGAGAACTCTAGCTTTCGTAGAGACCATTTCAATATCTGAGATTGTTTGATAACGTTAAATTTTAAATTTCAAAATTTTTGAAGTTACAACAATATTTTGGGTACTTAAACAGTTTCAAGTAAAAAACTTTTCAACTACAAAGTTGCAGACCGCGTTGAAGGATATAATTTTTGTATAAAGTTTGTCTTCATCCGAGTCCATATAAAAAGTTATGAATTATTTTTTGTTGCAACGGTTTATAGAGACGGGCATCTTAGGACGTTCGTCTGCGTAAATTGATTTACGGAGGTGGTTTCCTATGGCAACCGCCTCCGTTAATCGATGGTTTACATAGGTGACCGTCTTAGGACGCCCGTCTCCGTAAATGATTTTTGGAGACAAGCACGCCTCCGTTAGTATTTGGTCACTGTCTCGCAAAATTATTTTTACTAGTATTAGTCTTAGTTCTTTAGAGGTGTTCATGGATAGGATGTATCATATATGTATATATGTATATAGGAGTGAGTGTACGTGAGTGCATGCCTTTCATATATACTGAGTGTATGTATATGTAGCGGGAAGAATTTTTGGCTAGTAGTTACCGTATATAAACCAAAGAGGCGCAATGCAAATGTCGGCGGCTGATGCACATATAGGTGGCCTGCGTCTCCTGGCCGGTTTTATTCGTTGTTAAGTCATCTAGCAGCGATACTGATGGATCCGGCCAGATAAAGACACGATACAATTACGACGCGTAGCGTGCACATCGATCGCCAGCCTTGCATGCCTTGGGCTAAGCTTAGCTATCGCCTTGACATTGAACGATTCGAATGTGTAGCCCTTTTTTTTTTCACGACCATATAAATAGCACGTTAAGATCGACGAAGATTCGGCTGCTGTGCGGCCTAGCTTGGAGGCGCATGCATATGATACGTGGGTTCCTCCTCCCCGTCCGTGGGCGCGCCATGCCCATGCATGGATTCTTTCCTCTCCGATCCGTACGTACGTTGGACGTTGGTTTGTGTGGACGCGCTGATTATGAATCATTGTCCTGTTTATTTTGGCCGATGTTGATGACCCGAAATCTTGTTGGTTAATTCTTTGAAAAAGTATGGCTTATAAGCCAAACGAACAGGGCGCATGCATTCGTGATTGTTGCCCCCGCGCGCTGATGTCGTCGTCTTCATTACTCTCGCTATCTTGCAGTTGCGGTCGTACGTCGTCGGCGGCGGCCACACCACCACCCACCGGCCGCTCGATCGCTGGATCCCAACTTCGTTCTCCATCGACCATCGCGCGTCGACATTTCACGGTGCCACGGTTTCATTTCACCCTCTGCTTTCACATCGATCCAAATGACAACGCAAGATGGTTTGGTCCATGCCCACCATTGCATTGCACTGTGAACCTATCTATCCATCGACCTAGCTCCCTCGATCGTCTCTCTGGATTCATCCAGAAGCATCCATCGGTGCAAATGAAGCGATCGTTGGGCCGCGTCACAGTACCGTACGTGCCACCATATCTTTGATACACACAGCATGTCAATGGAGTCGGAGTCGGAGTCGGTGATATGCATGCCATTGCCATGCCTGCTAGTGGAGCTAGTAGTACTAGCTAGCAGGCAGCTTTCCATGGACGATTCTGATCCGAGACGGCGGGGATCCATGTCGCTGCCTCTCCATCTCTGTCGCTGTAATTGGAGAGCAGAGCAGGCACACTGGCCACCAATGCAACGGCGACGCATGAGCGGAAAGGGACGGAAGGATACGTCGTCGTCGTCGATCGGCTGAGAGCGAGAGCAAACAGTTGATGTACTGCCCGTCGACGGTGCTACCTACGCTACGCGAACGCACGCTACAGCAGCTCCAGGCTCGCAGGCCGACTTGGCCTCCAATTGGCCACCCAGATCGCCGACAGCCTGCCGTCCCGTCGCGTCGTGTCCTGTCCCGGTGAAAGGGGCGCCCGAAAAGGATCCCCGTGACCCCAATTTGCATTGCAACATTGCATCGATTTGACGCACCCGTCCGTTTCAAATCCGATCCATGTGTTATGTGTACTACTAGGACCGACGGACGGACTGATTGGCCGATGATTATGATGCTGACGTACGGGACCAATCATATGTGTGCAGTGCAGTGCAGGGTTGGCTGGATCGATGGGCCGGAAACCGACCAGAAGACACGCCAATTGCCGGTGCTCTGCTGCCGAGCCACGTACTACCTCTGTCCCAAGAGAACACAACTACGAGACCGGTGTGTCCCAGAAGAAGCAACTATGAGATTCGTGCGGGTAAAATTTGCTAAAGTTTGACCAAGCAATTATATTTCAAACATGATTTATTATGAAAATATATTCGATTATTAATCCATTGATACTTATTTTGTATTACATATGTTAGTATCTTTTTATATAATTTTGGACATAGTTAAAAATCATTTGACTACTCGAGAAACGAGAATTGCATTCTTCTCTTGATAGACGGAGACTAGGAGGAGGAAAAAAAAAGAATTGACCATGGCTACCTGGTGGCTGCATATGGAATGGAATCATAGTGGACCGCAAAGGTCTATCCTACACGCTACACTGCATAGAATTCAGTTTTATTATGCAGTTGCAGCTGGATTGCAGTGCAGGTTCCCCCTTCATCATCATATAGCAAGACAAAAGTGGCCCATTCCGCCATTGCGTATCCAACCTGTCCCCTCTTGCTACAGCGCATCGGGAATCGGTTACGACCTGAACCTGCTGATGATATCAGCTCCAAATTACTCATCCCAACCCTGTTTTTTATTTCGAGATTTTAACTACTTGCAATGGCGATGTGACTTGGATAACACAAGGATATAGGAGCACAGATACGGAGAGCGCGCAGAGGAGTGGCAAGGTACTAAAAAAAACCCCGCAGTCGCTGAACAAACTGAACTCCGCGGGTGACGATCAGCAGCAGCAGAACGGATTGCATTGTTTAGGCTTTTCCTGCAGAGCAAAGCTAGCTGGGATCGCAAGGTTTTTGTCCTGCTCAATCAAGCAAGCCGCGCCAGGGGCGTGGCAGCACCAGTAGGTAGGGGGCACACGGATGCCTCCGGGATCCTCAGTATCGAATGCGACGCGGTTTTCGCGTGATCTGCTTCCGTTCAGATTTTTCGAGTTCAGTTGGATGCTATCTCCATCTCCATGCCGGACCTACTATGGACTCTCGATACGATTATACAAATATTAATTTTCTCTGTTTCTGTCCCGTCCCAAAATGTCCTAGGTCAAATTATCATAGGTTTGATCAAATTTATAATAAAAAATATAAGCTTGTTTGGTTGATTCCTTCCCAGCAGCTTTTGGCCTAGGCTACATCTGGCGCCCGATTTCGGTTATCTGAGGATTGAGGTGTGATCCACTTATCCAAGGCATAGAACCCTAGGTCAGAGCGCCAATCAAACACCTTCCTCACCCTTTGGAATGTAGAAGAATCAGCATGCTAGCCCACACAAATAGTGTGGGTAGCTAGCCTTTCTCGTTATAGCATTTTTTATTTTTTTTCTACTTATGATTAGATACTTAGTGTAACACATCTGGTGTTACGAGCTCGCTTAGCACCAAGATTTAGACCTAAGAGGATTTACCAAAAACGATTTTTCTCGGATTTTAAAATTTAACTTGGGTTTAAAAGTATCAATTTTGACGAATTATATTGAACAACGGGTTAATTAGTTCCTAGATGTTTTGTTTCTACGAGTTAATATGACGTATGGACTAGATGTTTTGTTTAAAAATGCCTGATAGCAAACAAATAGCGAATGGCTTGTTTATTTGATTAGGCATGAAAAATAATTTCTATAAACAAAAAGTTGTTGAAAGTAAATTTGCTAAATAATAAAATCTTAGAGCTTTAGTTATGCTTGTACATGCATAAAGTTATTTTAGAAAAATGAATTTTTGGAAGTTAAAATAATATAAAATATAAACAGGAAAAATCATATCATCAGCAGGATATGCACATCGTGAATATGTTAGAATGTTTGTTTCGAGTATTGTTGTGGTGTTTGTTAGTTTAAAAATTAGTTTGAAAAGGAACAAAAATGAAAAACCCGTTCATACTTTGTGTCGATAAATAATAGTCAATTTAAAAAGTGACTTTTATATAGCGACAATAATATAGAACGTTTGTTTGGGGTTTTAACAAAAAATTGAAATACAAGTCGCATAGATGAAGGCACAACTTGGGTTTTGGAAAACAAATGTTGTTGCGCGTTAGTAGCCGCTCGTTTTACCTATCCTGCCACAGCCAGCAGAGCCACGCGACGCCCATGTGTTCAGCTGTCGGTCGTGGTTTAGTTATTGACTAGCGAGCGGACTGATCCACAGCGAGGATGAGATGTCTCCCTACCCTGCTCTGCCGCTGGCTGGCGGTGGTGCGTTCCCCTTGCTCGGAATCAATCAATTCCGGTTTATTAGCGTCGTGCCGCATTGTCAGGCCCCGTCGCCGTGTACGCAGGATTGATTGCCACCACCGACGGAGCCTGTCTTAACTGCTCAACGCCGCCGCTCCCTGTTGCGCCTTCCTTGGCTACCTTCCCTGCTCCTAGTTCCTCCACGCGTAGCACCGGTGCCTCCTCGCTCTTCCTCTTGCGCCCCACTTCTCTGCCCTGTCTGCCTCTGTCTCTGATTGCTCTTTCAAGCCGAGCATCAGCCATGGCTGCGCCCGCCGTCGTCGGTCCCCCTCGCAAGCGCACGTGAACCCCCACGCCCCCTTGCAGCTCCTCCTTCTCGCACCCGTGGCTTCCCCCGTTGCGCAAGGGTGCCCGCCGTCATCCATGGCTGGCACTGCTGCCGCCGGGTGGTGAAAGCCCGCCGCTGTTCCGCTGCTCACAGCCACCTAGCGCCGTGGCCGGCCATCTTTCCTGGCCGGGTCCGACACATCGCCTCCCCTGCTCCCCCGCGCCACCGCAGCATCCCCATCGTCGCCACGCCTCCCGCCCATCGCCGGTTTCCCCTCGCACGCGCGCGTAACCCCGTGGCCCTGTGCGAGAGCTACGGCCCCGCTGCGCTGCCCTCCCGAGCGTTTGCCTCGCCGTCGTCCGCTCCAGCGCCATGTTCACCGGTGCCATGGAGCCGTCCTCGCCAACCGCCGCGCCCCGCAGCAACTCCAGCGCCGCTGCCGTCAGCCGCTGGCCGTCGCGCCCGCCGCTGCGCGCGGCCGCGTCTATGCGGGCCACGACAGGGATTGCCTTGGCCACACCCGTGCGCGTCCAGGTCCGTCGCTGCCCCGCGGCCGATTCTCCGCCGCCGTGCCTTCCCCGGCCGGGATTGACCACCGGGCGGAGCTCCTCTGCTATGCCACAGGAAAGGGCCAAGGTGAGAAATGGAAACAGAGAGTTTTTAGGGTTCCCAACGCAATAACTGTGACTCATCTGAACAGTAACGTACCGAATAGATAGAAGCTGGGGACGTTTTTGCAAAATGCGTGCCGTGCTTGGGCCACGCTGTGTGGGTCGACCTGTTGGGCCGCTCGCCCCGCGACTCCACGGCCGCGGCCTGCCCGGCGGCCCGCTGGTCCGCTCACGCCCCGCGCGTGCCCTGTGCCCGCGTGGGATGCGGCCTGCCTGCCTCATGGGCTGTTCGCGCCGCCTGACCGCGCCTGGGCCGCGCACGTGCCCGCGGGCCGAGCCGGCTCGTCGATCCTAGGCCGCGCTCATCATGGGCCATTTGGGCCGCGGTGTTCTTTTCTTTTTTTTTTCCAATGAATTAGTGAAGGTTTCCTAATATGGATTCTGAGCTGATTTTTTTATTTAAATATAAAATTATTTAGTAGTCCAAAAATTATGGGACAAATTTTGTTGAGTTCCTAAAATCATGATCTATCTATTAGCGTAATTAGTTCATCTAGTTGGTGCTGTTTTTAGGGTTGCTCTAATTATTTTAAAATATTTAATACTGTTAAAATGTGAATTTGTGGGAATTTTTGTGTGAAAATAGTGATAGTGTTGACTCTGAAAATTTTATAGTAAATTACTAGTATTATTAGCTTCTCATTGTAATTTTTGTAGCTCCAAAATAATTAGTTTGCTAGATAGATAATGATGCACTATTCGAATAATGATTAAATTGATAGAATGGTATAAAGAAACAACTTGGGTTTGTATAACTAAAACATTTGTTAGGAAACAATGCCTTATTCGACAACATGGATATGTAGCCTAAGTACGGTCGTCGTTAGAACTAGGTCCTTAACTTGAGATGCGTAAATCGTATTTTACGAGTTACGGTTGCAGTTGATTAATTACGTCTTTGTATTGCATCGCGTCGATGGACCGCGGAGTCATCGGGAGTTGCTGGAGAAATTGTGCTTTTAGAGATCGTGTCTCCATGATGGAAAGCGAACTTCTGATTAAATCTTACCCAAGCAAGCCCCGGTGCATAACCCCTATTTTCTGCATTTTAAATTATATTTGTACATTAAGTTTTAAGGAGTTAAATGAAACCCACTTGTATATATAAATCTTTATCCTATGAGTCTTACTATTATGATAGGATCGTGTAGATTGCTATGCTACAGGACTCCGGTAGAAGTCGAGTGATTGTCTGTCACTCGCGAGAGATAGGAAATATATTACTATATTATTATCACTTGAAAAATATAAATGGTGGAAAGAAAAAATGGTGACCGAGCAGGGATATGGTTTTGGTATTGGTGGGTGTAAGAGGTTGTGTCCTGCGGCCAATGGGACATAGCCCTGGTGCATAAACCAGCCGTTGCATTGGGTTCTATGTAGGTCACAGACTTATTATCCCGAGCACATACTTGGGTATAGGCGCAGGGAAGACTTGTTACTCTCTTGTCATGGGTTTCGGCTCTTTCCGGGTCGACTGTCAGGGTGGTTTTTCGGTGGAGGTCCTTACACCATACTGAGTCTAAGACTCAGGGGCGGGGGCTTGGAGTCTCAGTTTGAACGGAAATCTAGACCCTGTGACAGGAGGGTAGTGGGTTGGTCCTGCTTGTGCCTGGGGTACAAGCGGGGCGTGTATTTTTTGTGTACCCAGCTGGGGGCATTGGTTCGCGAATCACCGAGCAATCCAGTACGGCTTGTCTATAGTCTAGCCACGTAGTAAGAACTAGAAGATGAAAGATGGTAAAAGGAAATCTGATTGCTTACCATCTGCTTGAAAGTAGCACATGTGCTTGTATAGAATGGTTAGCTAATGAACTAATGCGACTGCTAATAAAAATGGAATATAAGGACACACGCTTAGTAATGCTTCCTACAGATGCAATAAACCCACAAGCCAGATAGCCTTGCATATCCTTGGAGTCTTTTCCTTTCTCCTGTCGGGTAAGTCTTGTTGAGTACAATTGAGTACTCAGGGTTTTATTTCCCCCTGTTGCAGGTGACAGGTGGATGCCAGAGCTGACTCTTGTGTATGGATTGCTCCTGGTGGGCTCAGAGAGGATTTCCTTTACGTTGCGATCATAGTCTCTATTTATATCTCTTACTAAATATTTTTATAAATGAAAGTTTTATAATCTGTTGTCATAATTTATATATCGATGCTTCATCATGTCATGAATAGATATTTATTTTCGCTGTAATTCTGATCACATATTTATACTCCGCTGTTAAATTAAATTATTCATAATTCTGATAACATGATCATATTCTGCTATTATAAATAATAAATATTATACTCTGATGTTGTATAAAACATGATGTAAGAAATGGTTAATAATGATGTAAGCTTTATTCTCTCATTTGTGATCCTGATAAAAAATATGGATTTTCGGGTTCTCCCTTGGGGTGTACCCGATGGAACTGTGTAATTTAGTGTTCTCCCTTAAGTGCTTAGTGTCTAGTGGAAGACGAGTACTCCTGAGAGATATTAGATTAGGCGGTTCTGCCACAGGTGGTATCAGAGCATAAATGAGGAAATAAAGCTTCGAAAACCTTTTCTAAAATAAAATTTGACAACAAATTCTTTTCAAAAGAATATGACGTTTTTATGCGAAGTTATATAAGTAGATCCATTACTATGGTTAAGTATTCAGGATAGATGACACTCTGCTAACTTAGGTAGATTTAATCAACTTTTCTGTAGGTACACTAACCCCGAGCATAGTCCGATAGTATCGACTAGCTACAGGGAGAGAACGACGTGCCAAAAATATGAGAACGGTTGCCCTATATGTTGGCAACAGTGGAAGGACGTATAGGCCATGCATTCATGCCTATCCTATTTGTGCATTGTAGCGCTCGTATTGCTTGCGGATATGCCATCCATATGTATCACGCATGTCGTATTATGCACGACTGACTCGTTCCTATTCTAGAGTTATTTCTGCACTATGGCTTCATGCTCCGCGTTTGTCTGTGGTTCACGCCTGTCGTGACCCATGTCTCCCCGTACTCTTTTCTGAGCTCTTATCGGACCCTTGCCCTGCAGTCGTACTAGTCATTAATGGCCTCGAACATCGCTCGCGTCGAACGCGCGAAGGATTTGGTCGATTCATTCGTAGTGATCCCACGTAGGAACCTTGGTGGACCGCGCTAGGACCACTGAACGCTCCGCCTTTATAAGCAGGGTATGGCTTAGCCATCGGTACTACCACTCGGTGCCCTTTAGCTCATCTAGCTTTTCCTTTGAGCAAGCTTTTCGCTCAGTCCTTCCTCACCACCATCGCTAGGGATGGCAGGAGCCTAGATTAGTAGTTACTGCCTGAACATTGAGGGTTTTCCCAGAATCCTCCATTCCACCCTGCAAAAGCTCAGAGTCAAAGATTGTCCCGAGTATGAGGGCCTTTAGTATGAGAAGCATGGCACCGAGCGGTGTGAGGTTACCGTCTACATAGGGAAGAGTGAAGAGTTCCCCAACCTCACTAAAGACTAGAATGTGACCGCAACTGGGTTTTGCTTCATCGACACCTACCAGGTTGTTGAAAGGTCCTAATGGCTAGAGGGGGGTGAATAGCCTAATAAAATTTCTACAACAACACTTAACCAAATGGTTAGACAATTATGAGGCGAAGCGAGTGTTGCGCTAGCCTACTCAAAAATGCAAGCCACCTACCACAATTCTAGTTTAGATAGTGTCAATTCACACAAGAGCAATGACACTACCCTATGTTAGTGTGCTCTCAAAGGCTAACTAAAGAGCCACACCAACCAAGCATGCAAGCTCTCACAACTAGCTACACTAAAGAGCTTGTCAACTAGTTTGCGGTAAAGTAAAGAGAGTGATCAAGAGGGTTATACCGCCGTGTAGATGAATGAACCAATCAATCACGAAGATGAATAACAATGATGACCAATCACCTCGGAATCAAATGATGAACACAATGATTTTTACCGAGGTTCACTTGCTTGCCAAGCAAGCTAGTCCTCGTTATGGCGATTCACTCACTTGGAGGTTCACGGCAGCTAATTGGCATCACTCACCAAACCCTCAATAGGGTGCCTTTAACCAACACAAGATGAGGATCACACAAGCCACAAGCAATTTACTAGAGTACCTTTTGGCGCTCCGCCGAGGAAAGGTCAAGAACCCCTCACAATCACCACGATCGGAGTCGGAGACAATCACCTCCTCCACTCAACGATCCTTGCTGCTCCAAGCCGTCTAGGTGGCGGCAACCACCAAGAGTAACAAGCGAAATCCGCAGCGAAACACAATCACCAAGTGCCTCTAGATGCAATCACTCAAGCAATGCACTTGGATTCACTCCCAATCTCACTATGATGATGAATCAATGATGTAGATGAGTGGGAGTCCTTTGGCTAGGCTCACAAGCTTGCTATGTCAATGAAAATGTGCAAGAGTTATCCCTTGAGCCGGCCATGGGGCTATAAATAGAGCCCCCATCAAATAGAGCCGTTATACCCCTTTCTTTGGGCAAAGCAGCGTTACGACCGGACGCTCGGTCGGGGCCGACCGGACGGCGGCTCTCGGCGTCCGGTCGCTTCGATGTCGACCACGTGTCCAGACTCAACGGTCATCGGCCTCGACCGGACCTTTGCTCCTTTTCGACCGGACGGCCTGAAGCCTCGGCGTCCGGTCGCTTTCAAATAAGCTCCCGAGGCATGTTTCTTGACCGGACGCGTCCGAGTCCACCTTGACCGGACGCATTGAACCGGCGTCGGTGCTCAACCTTCCCTCTTGTGTGCTTGCTGAAGTCGGTATGACTGACGGTATGAGCGGTCGGCGTCCGGTGCTTACGGATTCAGCGTCCGGTCCACAGGACCGACGCCTTGACATTATTTCGACCAACTCCATTTCAACTCTAACTTCCTCACCCTTGCTCAAATGTGCCAACCACCAAGAATTTTGTATCCGGCGCAATAGAAAATAGACATTTCATTTTTCCAAAGCGCGAATCCGCCTCATAAGCTCGGCGGGAGGAGAGAGGACCCAAACCCATCTCAAACCCTGCAAACACCTTGTGCACATGTGTTAGCATATTTTCACAAATATTTTCAAGGGTGTTAGCATTCCACTAGATCCTAAATGCATATGCAATGAGTTAGAGCATCTAGTGGCACTTTGATAACCGCATTTCGATCACGAGTTACACTCCTCTTAATAATAGTACGGCTATCTATCCTAAATGTGATCACACTCACTAAGTGTCTTGATCACTAAAACAAAATGGCTCCTACATTTTATACCTTTGCCTTGAGCCTTTTGTTTTTCTCTTTCTTCTTTTCCAAGTTCAAGCATTTGATCATCACCATGCTATCACCATTATCATGATCTTCGTCATTGCTTCATCACTTGGAGTAGTGCTACCTATCTCATAATCATCTTGATAAACTAGGTTAGCACTTAGGGTTTCATCAATTCACCAAAACCAAACTAGAGCTTTCAGTTGTGGCCCGCAAAGCCTTGTGGTAAGTTTGCCACATCTATGAAGAGCCCGTTGCCCGTACCCCCATGAGGTTCTTTCCACCTTTGGACAAGAATCGGCGGGCATGGAGGGCTCGCATGGAGGCTTTGCTAGGGTAGGACGCGCAAGAAGACAGTCCAACCATGGTGCACTTGACTATGTACCTGCTTGCTCTGGATGAGCAGTATGACCGGCAAGCCTTAGAGATGTGGACGTGCCTCCGGCGAGCCGAGATCATCTCCAGGATGCTCTAGGTGCAGCTCGTCGAAGCGTATGCCAGTGCGGTAGCTGTAGAGAGTCAGGAGACTACCATGTCGGAAGCCTTAAGGAGGCTGAAGATTGGCATGCCCATCAGTTGGGACAAGCCTATCTTGTTACTAGGGCCAAGCGAAGGACACTAGCTGCTGAAAGGCAGGATTCCTCGATCTTGGAGGGGATCCCTGTCCACCCGCTAGAAAGAAGGAGAATCGGTGTTACGGTACCACCAGCACCTCCAGCCTCGGAAGTGTCAGAAGTAGAACCCTTGATTCCTCTCACTCAGCCTTTGCCAAGAGAGGAGGTAGATCCATAGTCAGGGCGGTAGAAGAATCCACCAAGCCCAGAAATGAAGATGCATGGTCTAGAGCAGATTAGTTGCCTTGGGATGTTGTACCCGTTGTAGTAGTGCTTTTCGTCGCTGTTCTCCAGCATTGTACTCTTGCCGTTATTTTTCGTCCGTAGTTGTTGAGGTAGTCCGACCGTAGTGAATGATGAGTCATGAATGGGAGAGTGAATGCATATATGTTGTACCCGCATAAGACCAGTGGAATATGCATTTTATTTATTTTGCTGTGTTTATTGCGTCCATCTACCCCATGTCTCAGTAGACGTGCTTATGGTTTTCAAAGATGATGCTAAGAGGGTTATAAGAGAAGTTGCCATTCAGATGCTAGCAAACCAGCCGTGATTGGAGAGCATAGGACATTGTGTTGGCTAATTGTGGATGTCCTAGCAGAACACTTGTTGTGAAGGGAACCCGTGTTGTTTGAATCTTTCCTTGCAATACTCCTCTTATTCTGTGGTCTATATTACTTGCCTTCATGGCGTGTAACTTGGTAAGAATTGCTTGGCTAATAGCTTATGGTGCCGCTGACGAAACCGAGGGCTCCACATGGAGCAATTTGCCACATGGTGACACTGCTTGGCAGGCGCTGATATCGAGGTTGTTGACCAAGTACCTGTACCAAGTTACACCGCCATACTGCTTTTGCTACAAAATATTCTCCTTAAAAATATTCGGGTGTTCGAACGGGAAATCCACAACGGGTTGATGAAATAGTGTTCTCGCAAGGTAAACAACAGGAGGTGGTTTTGGAGGAAAAACGTATGACATGGTCTTAGTCTACATGAAAGACGGATGTGGTCAAGGAAGGGAAAGAAAAAGAAGAAAGAAAAGTTAGCTGTGGGTAGTCGTAAAAGCCTGAGTGGACGTCATGTCCCAAGTCTTGTGTTTAGCTTGACCGCGCTACGCATGCTAGGTTGTTTCGCTGCGTGCCCTACGAACGCCGTCTTTGTCGGTCCCTTTAGCACCCCGTTCTCGTGTGGCCACAGCATCGTGCCGCACTCGATGTCCTTCTGCACTATGCGCTTTTCTTTTTCTGGAATCCGGTCAGCTAGCGACCCCACGCCTCATCCCCCATGTCGGACCCCCCTTTCCCCTCCCTTCTTTCTTCTTTTGGGGGCACGGCCACCCGCACGCCTCCCTCGTTGAGCGAACCCTCTCTCCCCTCCTTTAATGCCCCCTCTGCTCGCTTGCTCAGGGAGCACACCATGGCCGTGTTTATCCCCACAGCATGAACCGTCTATGAACCTCATCCATGCCATCTCCACTTCCAGTGTGTTGCACCTCACCTCCGTTCACCACTATAAGATGCCCTTGGTCCTTACTCTTCTTCTTCTTCATCATCCCCATCCACTTGAATCCGATGCAGAGCTACGAGATCCAGTCGTCACCTGAGGAACTAGGCTCGTCCGACCAAGGTGATTGTGTAATCTGAGAAGAAGAAAGGATCTGGTCCATCGAAGAAGTTCAAGTTCCTTTTGGTTAGTTTGGTCTTAGGGTTCGTGATGTTTGACTTCTCAGTCTCCTGTTTCTGGATCTGTTGGTCATATACCATGTTTTGGATAATCATTATCTTGTTGTTTCTCTATTGTCCTCGTCTATCTCGACTTCTGTATTAAGTCTCGGTTGTAGTAGGTTGCTCTTAGCAAGGTATCCCAAATCCCCGTGTGGTTTAGTATTCGAAGTTGTGTAATCTTTCGTGTAATTTTTTATTTACGAAATGTAATCGCGTTTTCCCCTCTTCCGATTCTTATTTCGAATCTCGGGACGAGATTCTTTTTAAAGGGGGTTGGTTGTAACACCTCTGGTATTATGAGCTCGCTTAGCACCAAGATTTAGACCTAAGAGGATTTAGCGAAACGATTTTCTTGGATTTTAAAATTTAACTTGGGTTTAAAAGTTACAATTTTGGCAAATTATATTGAACAACGGGTTAATTAGTTCCTAGATATTTTGTTTCTACGAGTTAGTATTACATATGGACTAGTGCTTAAAAATGCCTGATAGCAAATAAATAGCGAATGGCTTGTTTATTTGATTAGGCATGAAAAACAATTTCTATAAACAAAAAGTTGTTGAAAGTAATTTTGCTAAATAATAAAACCTTAGAGCTTTAGTTATGCTTGTACATGCATAAAGTTATTTTAGAAAAATGAAATTTTTGGAAGTTAAAATAATATAAAATATAAACATGAAAAATCATATCATCAGCAAGATATGCACATCGTGAATACGTTAGTATGCTTGTTTTGAGTATTGCTGTGGTGTTTGTTAGTTTAAAAATTAGTTTGAAAAGGAACGAAAATGGAAAACCGGTTCGTAGTTTGTGTCGATAAATAATAGTCAATTTGAAAAGTGAGTTTTATAAAGCGACAACAATATAGAACGTGTATTTGGCGTTTTAACAAAAAATTGAAGTACAAGTCACGTACATGAAGGCGCAACTTGGGTTTTGGAAAATAAATGCTATTGCGCGTTCGTAGCCGCTCGTTTTACCTATCTTGCTGCAGCCAGCAGAGCCACGCGACGCCCATGTGTTCAGCTGTCGGTCGTGGTTTAGTTATTGACTAGCGAGCGGACTGATCTACAGCGAGGACGGGACGTCTCCCTACCCTGCTCTGCCACCGGCCGGTGGTGGTGCGTTCCCCTTGCTCGGAATCGATCAATTCCGGTTTATTAGCGTCGTGCCGCGTTGTTGCACCCCGTCGCCTTGTACGCGGGATTGATTGGCACCACCGACGGAGCCTGTCTTAACTGCTCAACGCCGCCGCTCCCTGCTGCGCCACCCTTGGCTACCTTTCCTGCTCCTAGCTCCTCCACGTGTAGCATCGGCGCCTCCTCGCTCTTCCTCTGGCGCCGCTCTTCTCTGCCCTGTCTGCCTCTGTCTCTGATTGCTCTTTTGAGCCGAGCATCAGCCATGGTTGCGCCCGCCGTCGTCGGTCCCCCATGTGAGCGCACGCGAACCCCCCCATGGCCCCGCAGTGCTACTCCTCGCACCCCATGGTTTCCCCCCGTGCCCCGTGCGTCGGTGCCCTACCGTCATTCGCGCTGGCTCACCTACTGCCTGTAGCCGGTGAAGCGCCCCGCCGCTGTTTCGCTGCTCACAGCCACCTCGCGCCGTGGTCGGCCATCTTTCCCGACCGGGTCCGGCACGTCGCCTCCCCTGCTCCCCCGCGCCACCGTAGCATCCCTGCCATCGCCACGCCTCCCGCCCGTCGCTGATTTCCCTTCGCGCGCACGTGCGCGTAACCTCGCGGCCCCATGCGGGAGCTGCGGCCCCGCTGCGCTGCCTTCCCGAGCGTTTGCCTCACCATCGTCCACTCCAGTGCCATGTCCGCCGGTGCCATGGAGCCACCCTCACCAAGCACCGTGCCCCGCAGCAACTCCACCGCCGCTGCCGCCAGCCGTCGGCCTTCTCGCCTACCGCTGCGCGCGGCCGCGTCTATACGGGACATGGCAGGGATTGCCTTGGCCACACCGTGCGCGTCAAGGTCTGTCGCTACCCCACGGCCGGTTCTCCGCCGCCGTGCCTTCCCCAGCCGGGATTGACCGTTGGCCGGAGCTCCTCTGCTCCTCGCTATGCCATAGGAAGGGGCCAAGGTGAGAAATGGAAAAGGAGAGTTTTCAGGTTCCCAACGCAATAACTCTGACTCATATGAACAGTAACGTACCGAATAGATAGAAGCTAGGGGATGTTTTTGCAAAATGTGTGCCCGTGCCTGGGCCACGCCGCGCTGGTCGCCCTGTTGGGTCGCTCTCGCTCGCCCTGCGCCTCCGTGGCCGTGGCTGCTTTCGGCTCATTGGTGACCTTTCGCCGCATAATAATTTGAGCCGCTCGCGTGTATGTCCCTTCCCCACTTTGGTCATGCTGCTGCTGCCTCATGGGCCGTCCCACGGCGCTGACCGTCTGGGCAGCAGCGTGCTGGGGTGAGCCAGACTCGTCGATCTGAGGCCACAGCTGAGGCCGCGCTCACCATGGGCCATTTGGGCCGCGGTGTTCTTTTCTTTTCTTTTTCAATGAATTAGCGAAGGTTTCCTAATATAAATTCTGAGCTGATTTTGTTACTTAAATATAAAATTATTTAGATGTCCAAAAATTGTGGGACAAATTTCGTTGAGTTCCTAAAATCATGATCTATCTATTAGCATAATTGGTTCATCTAGTTGGTGCTATATTTAGGGTTGCTCTAATTATTTTTAAAATGTTTAATACTATTAAAATGTGAACTTGTGGGAATTTTTGTGTAAAAATGGTGATAATGTTGACTCGGAAAATTTTACAGTAAATTACTAATATTATTAGCTGCTCACTGTAATTTTTGTAGCTCCAAAATGATTAGTTTGCTAGCTAGATAATGATGCACTATATTTCTAAATTACAGACTTCTACATCGATGAGATTAAATAATCATAGTGTTATGTTTCACCATGTCTACCAAGTAAACATGTATACATTACGTTAAATATTAATTTTCTATGGAAAAATGTTCATTAAAACCACATAGCGATAAACACTGACAATTCACTTTAATTTATATTAATACTCTATGATAATAAATTTCATAAGTTGTCATTTATGGTAACTTGGTGGGGGTACTGGCAACGGCAACACGCACAACGACCTGCCTCCTGTCCTGGCATAATTGCTATTTGATGGATATGCAAAAACAAAACCAAGGACTAATCACGGTTAGGAGGAGTAATCTATTGGGATTTTGATTCCCGGAGAGGCCACAAAAGTGTGTTGTGATGATGTTGTTCATCTCGTCTGCATGAAAAAGGCTGGGCAGGGTAAAGAAAAAGAGTTTGTTTGGCAAGTGATTGACCATGAGACTGATGAGATGAACCCAATTCCAATTGGGCGGTCGATCGCCCGTTCCGAATCGCGCGAACAATCAGACCACGTGTGCAGTCGTCCGATGTTGTCAGCTCCCCTCACCCGCTCATTTCGTTGGCTATGACGTCACTGCTGACCCAACCTAAAAAAAAGCAAAGCATTTACTTTAAAATGCTATAATTTCTGAACAGTGTATCTACTTTCAATTTCGTCTACACCGCTGTGTTCTACACGACGAGACAAGCAAAACTAACCCTACTTGCATATGTTTCGAAGATTTTTTTCTAGTAGTAATTTATGTATATTAGCTTATACAATATAACTTATAACTTACAACTTATGCACACAAGTTGTATTGAATAACTTATGTACACAAGTTGTATAGAATAACTTATGCACACAAGTTGTGTTTCATAACTTTTATGTTTCTAAATTTTGGTATAAGTTATAAGTTAATTCGTTCCTTTGTGTGTTAATAACTTTAGTGTTTGCAAGTTTTGGCATAAGTTATAAGTTAATTCGTTTATTTGTGTTTAATAAATTTTTGCAAATAAGTTGTGTTTCGTAACTTTTGAGTTTCTAGTTTTTTTATATGTTATAAGTTACATTTTATAAGTTATATGCTAACTTTTGTGTCTAAATTTTGGTTTAAGTTATAAGTTAATTCGTTTCTTTGTGTGTTAATAACTTTTGTGTTTACAAGTTTTGGCATAAGTTATAAGTTAATTTATTCTTTTGTGTTTAATATTTTTTTTAAATAAGTTGTGTTTTATAACTCTTGGGTTTTCAAGTTTTTCGTATAAGTTATATGTTATAAGTTATACTTATAAGTTATATGCTATAAATTATATGATATAAGATAATACATATAAATTACTATTAAAATAAATTTCTTTTCTAATTTTGTTCGTCTCGTCGCGTCGAACACACCGGTATATACGGAATTAAAAACGGATACACCGTTCAGAAGTTATAACATTTTGAAATAAATATTTTGCTTTTTCCTCGTTTGCATCAGCATGACGTCGCAGCCTGTTGAGAGAGCGGAGGAGGAAAGTGCTGCGCGGAGGAGAATGCTGCGCATATCCAAATATGGAAAAAAGTGATAATTTATTTTTACTAAAAAAGAGAAATGTACTTGTCAGAATTTTATTCGCTGGTTTTGGATCGGATGAACGCTCGCTAATTAGTGGAGCCGTGAGAGAGGTGAGATTGGAGATCCTCCACGGCCGGGGATGGTCGTCATAATCACAGGTCCCGACTAGACTAGGGCCAGACCACAGACTGGAGGTGATGAAATCTCAGGATTGTTGGATCTTGTCGTGTTGAACCTCAAGCACTCAAGCCGAGCAGATGTGTACACCAAGGATAGCTCTGCCGTGTGTACTACTGTCTGTTGGTACCGCTGTCTGCTATGAGTGCTCTACGGAGTACACGGATTTCTACGGAGTACACGGATTTCTTGGCTTCCTGCTGCTGTACTTGATTGGTTTTCTGGGTACCGAGCATGTTCACTTGTTGGTTTTAATCAGCTTAAATCAGCCAACTAACAATATTTTTATCTCACAATAAACTAGCACCAGCCAGCCTAAATCAATTCAGAAATCAACCAGCGAACAGGCTGACAACTTCTGCAACAAGACAGAACAATATCCAGTAGTGTCAAAAGGTAACTTTTTTTTTCTCTCCAAGAATTACGAAGGTCGATGGCCCATTTTAGGTGGTGTTTTGTTGCCCCTCCTAAATTTTAGCCGTTGTCCCATCGAATGTTTGAACACATGCATGGAGTATAAAATATAGACTAATTACGAAACTAATGGCATAGTTTGCGACTAATTTGCGAGACGAATCTTTTAAGCCTAATTAGTTCATGATTTAACAATATGGTGCTACAGTAAACATGTGCTAATGACGGATTAATTAGACTTAAAAATTTGTCTCGTGGAGTACTGACGGATTATGTAATTTGTTTTTTTATTAGTATCCGAACAACCCATGCAACATTCTTCCAACACACCTCCTAAATTTTAGTCAATCGATCCAAACACCACCTTAGTTTCACTGGACTAAGGTTTCACATTCCAGTGAAGCCATGGGGACTGAAGGGACTAAACTACTTTAGTCATCTTTTATCACCATATTTGGTATTTTAGAGACTAAAAATGACTAAAAGGTGTTGACTAACCTTCAATCACCCAAAACCAAACATGCTCTCGGAATCTATAGTCGTCTGACTGCTTGGTTTAGAGTGCCTCAACGCTTTCAGCTGAAAATGACCGCAACCGCCATTCGCCGTCGAGAATGTAATGTAACCAATGCAAGGCACTCCATTCTCCCTCCCTTTAATTTGTTCAGATTGCATTTCTATTCCTTTTTGTTTTGATGGGCAGAGCTGAAGGCTGGAGCTGCCTGCCTGCTGTGTTGTGGTAGACTGGTACTCCCTCCATCCCTAAATGCGTTCCAAGCAGACGGGCGCGGTATGGACACCTTGAAAGATGAGAAAATTCCTTCATTGTCATTGAAAACTATAATAATCCCTTCGTTGCCATTCAAAATTACATATTCCCTTCATTGCCATCAGTTTTAGATTTTCCGTTCCCTCGTTGCCGCTGCTGTTACAGAGGAGTCACGGCGTGACTTCGCTCTCATACCCGACGTCCAGACACCATCCGACGGTTCTTCTCGGCATCTGGCATCTGGCATCTGGCCATAACCCTTGGACCTCCCGTGCCACGCGCCATCACCGCCCTCCCGCTCCGCTGCACACCGCACGTCACGTCGTCGCTCTCTCTCCACGGCGTCCTTGCGCGGTCGTGCATTCGGGCGGCGGCGCTGACCGGCCGGCGGCCTGCGTCCGGTGCGGTCTGGTGCGCGCGTCACATGCGCAGCGCGGTTGCAGCGGCGGCACGGCTCTGCACCAGCCGGCAGCGGCGGCCCGGGCAAGGCCGCGGCGGCGGCAGCGCGGTGCACCCCGAATCCATACCTTGTTGGAGGGAGGAATTATATTGCCCCACACGTACAACATCATCACTCTCACAGTCTCGTCTCCCTCCCTCCCTCCCTCCCTCCAACAAGCTAGCAAGCTAGGCGCAGGCTATTGATGCCGAAAAGTTTAGCGCAGTCTGGATGAAGCTGACCAATCAGCCATTAAGGTTGCTGGTTGGAAAGCAGGTCGGCCATCCATCCACGATCGATCCACGCGGACGTGGCCGAACCGTGGCCGCGTGCCGCCCACGCCACGACGCGCCGTCGTCAGCCGTCAGCCCACGACACGGCACGGCCGGGCAAGAGAGGATGCCGTGGTCAAGCTACAGTGCCAGGACATTAATAAAAGAATCGCCATCGGAGGGAGCGAGAGAGACTAGTAGAGTGAACATACTCCTACTGTCCTGCTACATGGCTGACTTGCGGGATTGAATTGACTTGAATTGAAGCGGACGTACACACACGGCCCCGTCGACATGGCGCGTTGCTGGCCAGCCACGCCTACATGGACGGCTACACTCTTAACAATGCAACTCCGGGTCAACCGAAAGCGAGCTCTAGCCGTGGCCGGGTCGGGGCGCGCGATCCGTCCGCTTCGCTCCATCAACACACAAGAATTGATGGAAATATCCGCTGCGCGCAACCTACTGTGTGCGACGGCGACCCGCGTTTTCCGCACAGCTACTACAGAGCTAGCGGCTAGTTGCATTGCGTGCGCGCGCGCTGGCGGAGGACTTTTGGCGGGTGTCCGGCCTGCCAATCATGCCAAAAGAGGTCGTCGTCTTCATCTTTACTACTAGGAGAGAGCTACAGTAGGTTGGCGCAACGCATCACGCTCATCCATCATCAGCTGCAGCTCGGACGAGAGAGCGAGCCAGCGAGGTCCGGTCGTCTCCGGTTCCGGTAGTGACGACAGATTCTTCCGTGGGGCTTGGACTGCCTTTGAGCCTCTTCGCTGATCGGTTTCTGAGCTGATAAATCCGATTGATGCTGGTTTGTTGTGAGAGAAAAACACTATTGATTGGCTGATAAACCCTGGCTAAAACCAACAAGCGAAAATCCTGTTTTACTTTAGCCCTGTCGACGACGGGGACCGGGTGCAATGTACGTACTAACGTCCCTGCCCTACGTGGGTTAGGGTCCCGGTTCCATGCATGCATGCATGGCCTACGTTGTGCTTGTCTAGTGCCGTGGTAAGTGCGCGGCATGCATGCACACCAGTACACTTGTCGCGAGCTTTTGCACTAGTTAGGTTCGGGCGTTCGGCTAGCTAGTTGACCGCAGCCGGCGACCGGGGCAGCACACAAGTGGCGGCGGATCGATCGGCCGGCCGGTGCCGCAGTTCGGTGCATGCACGCACGCTTCATCGGTCGTCTCTCCACCGTGCGCGCGTACGTACGTGCCGCTTGCAGGAAACTTGGAAGGCGTACGCTCCTGCCTCCTGCTGGACTTCAGTATGTAGTTCATTTACGTGCGTGCATACGTACGGAATGCCACTACGTAGAAAACCTTTTTTTAGGGGCGGCTGGTAATCGTTTGTAGGGGCGGTTTTGCCGGCCGCCCCTATGAAAGGGTGGCTACAAATCGTTGATTTGTAGGGGCGGTTCCTAGACCGCCCCTACAAATTAATTTATAGGGGCGGCTAGTGTTATCAGCCGTCCCTACAAATCGATTTATAAGGGCGGTTGGTACTGTAGCCGTCCCTACAAATCGATTTATAGAGGCGATGCAGGAACACCACCGCCTACTAATCGATTGTAAGGCGGCTCTGATACCAACCGCCCTACAAATCATTTTCCATAAAAAAAAAATTAAATTTACAATTCATCTCAAAGCGGGCATCTCTGACGACCAGCGATAGTGAGAACCATTGTTGGCGGCGGCTGACGGTTGATCACCACCACCACCACCACCAGTGAAGCGAGAACCATTATTGGCGTAAAGAAGGCCAACAACTTGGCCAACAACCCCAAGCACAACAAAATTCCCAAGAAACACAAACTCATCGGTGAGGCATCATCTCCTCGGCCATATCCTAATTTGATTGCCATACCCCACTCAAATATAGTGTAACATCAAAAATAATCATCATTGCAAATGCTCCATGCCTCATGTGAAAAAAACAGAGATAACAAAGATAAGCGCACAAGCCTCATTTCAAAAAGGAAAAGCAGAAAACATCATTGCACATGCCTCATGCCTCGGTGAAAAGAAGAGAGCAGAAATCATTGCACATTCCTCGTCTCATCTCAAGTGTAGTATGTTAGGAAAAAATAATCATCATTGCATATGTCCATAGTCTCATATTAAGTATAGTATCTTAGGGAATAAAATAATCATCATTGCATATGTCCATAGTCTCAGATGAAGTGTAGTATCATAGGGAAAAAATAATCATCAATGCATTTGTCCATAGTCTCAATTTGAAGTGTAGTATGTTTGAAAAAATAATCATCATTGTATTTGTCCAAAGCCTCGCATCACAAGTATAGAAATAATAACCATCATTCCATATGTCTCTCAGAGGATACAAAATAAGTTAATAAGCAGAAAAGTTCAGCATAGACACAAAATTCCTAGATGTGAGAGGCACCCTATTAGCCTACATGTGATTAGCCCATTCATCCCTAGTAAGGCCCAAGTAGCATTGTCATCCACTTGTGTACCAAAGGGGTGACTACCATTATTATTTGGCACCCAAGAGAACTCAGAGGAACTACCTCATCAACCCCATGACCAATAATCCAATTATGCAATACCACTAGCAAGTACTAACTTCACTTGTGTCTTGAAGGGATGGAAGAGTTTCTTTGTCAATCATGCGAAAATGACTCTTCAAAGCACCAAAAGCCCTTTCAATGATTACTCTCAAACTAGAGTGCCTCAAATTAAACAACTCTCTTGCTGGGTTGGTTGGGTAGTTCCTACCACCATACTCTTTCGAGATGGTATCTAGTGCCATGATAAGGAGGGAGAAATTGAGGCCGACATGCGTATTCAACATCTACTAAGTAGAATTTGTCTAAAACAAATATAGACATGCATTAGGTTTATGGCTATGCATTTACATGTTTTATTTACGTAACCAATTGATTTGACATGTTTCAACATGTTTTATTTACTAGTTCAACCCTCTCGGTCTAGTGCATCAACAAGGATAGTGGTGGTATCATGTCTTTGATCCCTCCCAACCAGACCAAGACATAGGTAAATTTTAAGTCAAAGCCAGTGACAGACTAGCATTTTTTGTGGGGTAGTGCTTCCTACCCCTAAATACTGACTTGGATCTTGGCTGGGACTTTAGCATGGATATGAGTTCCATATATTGCCCCAACACAGTCCTACATGACACCTCTTTGAAATGGCGGTGGACCGTCTCTATAGACCTTCTCTAGTTTTGGTGTATAACTCTAAAGCGTTGGTTATGGCTGACAATATGAAGAAACATGGCAACTTGCTCTTCTACACAAAAATTTATGGTGTCTATACAAAGCAAGACATTTGGAAGGACACAATTACTACCAACACATGAACAACACTAAATGTTGTAAAGAACATAAGGATTAAAAATGCGAGGACTGGACATATGCTCAAGAAGCTGCACAAAACATCATAGACATGGGCAAATGCTCAGATTTAATTTGCAATCATCATAGAGTTGGACATAGGCTTAGATTAAAATTTCTAGCATCATAGACTTGGATATATGCTCAGATTTAAAGCTGCCATCATCATTATTGAGTAGGACATAAGCTCGAGAAAATAACGCATTCATCAAAGTCATAACACGCACCAATCATTACCACATAATACAGATTAAGGGGGCGGGAGTGGGGACTAGATGTCTCATATACCGAATGAGAACTTGCGGGACCCCAAGCAAAAGCACACGAACAAGCGAGGAGGCAGATCTGCAAGTATACAAAAAAATTAGATCTTACATACACATGTTAAGGTTATGTATTTGAAAACATAGGAGAAAATGAAAAAAAACCCTAAGAAACTAAAATTCGTACCTCAAGAATAGCCAAGAACTCAGATCTGGTCAGCCTGTAGAGAGATTGAGGAATAATGGTGAGTTAGGGTTTTGAAATCAAGAAAAGGAGGGAGGTAGGAGGAGAAATCACTTGCACGGATCTGGCTCGGATCCACGGCATGTGATCCAGATCGAGAGCATGTGATCTAGCCTAGCAAGAGTCAAGTGGGAGAGGAGTAGGGAAGGGGTGAGGAGAGATGCAAGCTGGAAGAGCCCTCGCCGCCGCCAAAGCTGCCTCTCCACGCGGCAGATCCATGCAGGAGAGCATGCTGGAGAGGCAAAGCTCGGGTGTAGTCACCTCCATATCTCACCTCTGAGACAGAAAAAACTCCAGGCAAATCATAGATCTGAGACGTGGCGTAGTCACCCCCATATCTCACCTCAGGCCTGTACAACGCCGCTGAAGCACGAACCTAAGATGCACGATGGGGTGAGTGTGCTTGGGGTCCCAGGAAGGCCCTAGGTCGGAGGCCCCTTGAGGGAGGTAGTGCGCATGGCAGATCCATGCAGGAGAGCATGTGGAGGCGGCGGTGATGGGGCGGGTCGGCGCTGAGGAGGGAGCGGAGGCAAAGCTCGGGGAGGGACGCGCCCCCACTACTCTAGATGATGGCTCTCGATGACGGGATCTGAGGAGAGAGATGAAAGAGAGGGTAGGGTTTCGGATGGCTGGCTGTGAACGGCGAGAGAGTGTTAGAGCGCACGGGGGCAGCTGACGTCTGGCGGCGGGGCGGGGGTACTTCGAATAAACAGCTGCAGTTCGCACAGTAGGGGCGATTCGTGATTAAGCCGCCCCTACAAATAGTAATACTAGGGGCGGCTGGTGATTAAGCCGCCCCTACAAATCCGACCCATTTGTAGGGGCGGCTTGTATCACCAGCCGCCCCTGCTGTTCTATTTGTAGGGGCGGCTGGTCTCGTGGCTCTCGAACACGTCACTGTAGGGGCGGCTCCATCACCAGCCGCCCCTACAAAAAATTTATCCCATTGCTAAAAATCGTTTTTCACGTAGCATGCCTGCGTGGAACTAAAATGTACTACGTATCATGTCTGCATTCATACTTACGTACTTACGCAAGCATATATATCAGCTTAGGTGCCTACTCCTCTAGCTGCTGGTACTAGCTTATTATTAGCTGTAAAGTCCAGCAAGACCGATCGTAACCAATATGATCGTTCCAACGGTACGTACGCAACGCACGTCGTCATCCCGTGCACGTAACAGTCGCAGGCCGGCACGGGGGTCTCTCGATCATCAGCATGTGAAAGCCTTTTTTCCTTCGATTCGATTTTTACCTTTTCAGGTTGACTGCGGGCAGCGGCGCAGGTGTCTGATGAGATCAACCGACGCACCGCCGGCTGACACACACGCACTCCCTACGTCCCAAAATTAAAGAACTTGATGTTTCGAGTTTTGGACATGCTTTTGGGCCCGCAGCGAAATCGGCAAGCTCCTGCATGCATGCACTTCTTTCAGGTGTGTTTGGTTGTTTAAAAAAAAAATTAGGAAACTTAACCACGTGACGTGGCCCGAGCTTGTCATCAATCCGCAGGTGGCCCGAGCTTCGTTTCCGTTGGTTCCGGTACGGTGGAGGTCGTAGGCTGCGCGTGCGCCACACACACGTTACAGATGGTCAGTACTGCTACTCTCTCTAGCCTTAAATAAACTGCTAAACTTTCAGAGTTATTTCGAGTAAAATAAATAAATAAATGGCATCAAAGATTTGAATCAAATATATATATTATAAAAGCATTAACTTTTATATGGCACTAATGAAACAAAAAAAAACATTTCATGCTTCGCTTGGTTATTAGCCAGTAATCCCCAAGTTTGCTCTTGTACTATGGGGCGGTAGAATACTTGAACCATACCGTCCCAGAACGCCAAAACGTGCCGCGCCGTTGTAAAATTATTTCTCTTATCTTAAATAAAAATTAAAGATGGCTAAATTTTTTGCGTATTCGAGAAAATATTAATTGCGCGGTGCGTCTATTAATACAAATTTAGTGTTATAAATATTTATATATGTTTTTTAAATAAAATCAGTTAATTTAAAAAAATGGCTCAAGATATCTCAAAAAAGTTGATTTAGTTGGGACTGAGTGAGTAGGTGCCAACAAGAAGCGAGCTGCGATGCATGATGGAGCTGGCGACCATTAGCTTAATTGCTTGCATTATTGTCGAAGTCGTCGGTCGATCAGAATCAGGTCGATCCGGAAGGAACTACTACTAGTAGTAGCATAACTGTGTAAAGCGCATTAATAATGGCGGTGTTTGTTGGTGTCAAGCGAGCGTAGGAGGATTCGAATTGAAGGCCTCCTTTGACCGCACGCCGCCCTGGCCCCTGGGTTTGTGGGTGGGTCGCAAAAGCGGGCACGCGATCTGCGTGCGTTCCGGCGGCACCCCGGCCAGCCGGCAGCAGCTGCAAGTCGTCTTCTGTTGAAACTTGAAAGCGAGCGACGGAGCGAGCAGCCGCTGCAAGTTTACCACTCATCATCATGTGGATGGATTATTTGGGTGCATGCGTAGGGATGTGCGCGGCGAAAGACTCGACCGGAGACTTTGGAGGCCACTATGAGACTCTCTGCTCACTGGTGACTGAGGCTGAATGGCACACACTGCACAGGGCATGCATGCTACTGCTGGCAGTGGCACTCGGGAGTCCAGCACGATAATGCATGGCACGGTAGAGTACCTTGCCACATCCACATGATTGCTGTAATGCAGTGGATCAATCAATCATCGTGTTGTCTCTTCAAGTCTTCATGGCTAAACTGCAGCACTGCACTGCCACAGTACTTGTGTCCCGACGGCGACGACGGTGGCGGCGTGCATGACTCGCTTGATCTCTGACGCATGCAATGCAAACGCGCGCGGGGCCGGGGCGCCCCGTCCGGCATCCACAGCATGCACCTCTATAGCGCCGCCTTCTGACACCTGGCTAGCCAGTAGCCACTGTTGTATGCACCTGCCTCCTCGCCTACCCGGGCACGGAAGTACACAGCCACTAGTCGGCACTTGGCATCAACAACGTGCGACTTGCCACGTACTGTACGAGAGAGTACGAGTACGTCGTGAGTAGGTCTTGTTCGTTTCTCTGAAATTTGGCTTAAGCTGATGCTTATGCTGATTTATTGCGAGAGGAAAATATTTTTCGTTCGCTGAAAAATACCGTTGAATAGGACATTCGTTGGCAGCTGGCCGGTAGGCTCGCATTGCTGCCTTGCTTGTTGCCCTTTGCTTGTATAGTCGTAGACCATACATGCAGGAGAGCATAGCATGCATGCAATGCAGCACCGCCGGCCGTCGGAATATTAATGGACGTGGAATTTCCAGCTTCGTCGGCCGCCCGGCTAGCACGCAGTAGCTAGCTAGCTGGCCGAGCAAGCAACATCCATCGACATTGTGTGTTGTATCCTCACTGCATCGCATATTCGCATATCCATCGGCGACAACGATAGAGCAATAATCGAACGTACGTACGTCCCTCGTTTGACAAACATTATTGGCCGCCCAGCCGGCCGGTGGCGGTGCTTCTTGTTCCCGGCTTTAATTTTTTTCCCCTCCGGTCCGGTCGCTGAAACCACAGCACACATTATATACCGGAAAAAGGCAGAGGAAAAACTTGACACGGCCGGGCCTGCATTTACTACTTTGCTCGGGAAAGTGCCGGTGGCGCGAGAGGAAATAAAGGAAAGCCTCCGTAGCAACTAGCACGTCGCGTGCCGCCGACCCGCCGGACCGGACGACACAGAATCGGAAAGGGCGTTGAAAGTCTGCCGAGGCCGGCCGGGCCGGGGGCTCCGTTTTTCTCAGATGGACAAAGAGAGAGAGAGAGAGAGGCTCCGGCCGTGCCTCCGTGGTGCTTTCCACTTCGAGGAGTCTATCGATGGAGACTTAAGGCCACATCGAGAGGGACGCCGCAGATGATCGATGCATGCGCGGCTGGCTGGCGGTGTTCCATACGGCGAGCTAACCCTCTGAAGCTTCTTGGCGCCGGCGGTGCAGAATTAAACGAGACCCGCATGTCACGCGAATTTCTGGGCATGCATGCATGCATGTGTTTCACTGCTATCACATATCGCGTCTCTTACCTAAAAGGCCATTTAATTTCTTCGTCTATCTTCCTTAATTACAATTCCATATCACTATTTTGCTTAATTGACATCCTAATTAATGAACATAGAAACCATCTAATTTCTGGGCTGGGAGTGCCCTAAGTTTTTATATCTGTGAACACATTCAAAAATGCTACTACCTCTGTTCATGAATAAATCAGTTCTGAGAGTTGTCTTAAGTGAAAAATTTTAACCTTTGACCACTCGGATTTATATAAAAAATTATAAAAAATTGTGACACAAAATGAACATATTATGAAAACATAATTTATGATCTATCCAATGATACTAATTTAATGTCATAAATCTTGATTTTTTCAATAAATTTGATCAAACTTACAAAAGTTTGACTTAAGAGAATCATAGGAATTGATTTATTCAAGGATGGAAGGAGTAAAAACCATTACATTTTTATTTTCTGGGTGTAGAGAGTATATAGGGCTTGTTCGGCTGACCCCAAATCCGGCTTGATCCGCTTCTTTTTTCATCCGGAACAGTATTTTTCTCTCACAGATTCAGACGTGAACAGTAAAATTCAGCCGCTACAGTGCTTTTTTTATGTCAGCCGAACACAGCGATATATTGGAACCAACAAGGGAAAGGGGTCTACCATCTCATTAAAAAAGAATTCCTGTCCTGTTCGCTTGAGCTTATTCAAAACTACTTTTTAGTCATGGAACGGTATTTTTCTCTCACAATATTTCAGCATAAACATCAGCGTAAACCAAATTTCAGCATAAACAAATAATATGTACAATATCTTTCTCTCACAACATTTTAGCATAAGCATCAGCATAAGCTAAATTGCTTGGTGATGTAAGAACAATATGTACTTTAGGAATAGTACAAATGACAGAGATGGGCGATAAACTTTAGGACAACAATCGCATCGATTCTATGCCTTTTGGTTTATTTTTGCGATATCTGATCACTCGTTCGAGCAGCTCCAGGCTCCACCGTGCATCTTGCGTGTAATATACGTCACCAAGCAACAGCAAGTTGGGTTTAGAGAACTGCTTATAATTAGTTTAGTACTAATTTGCTGGGACTGGAACTGGATGGAGGCATTGCCAGCATTGCGTTCCTGGACCGACCATCGCTGGACGCTGATCGATCTGTCACTTACTAGTTGCTTGGCGTCATCACGTACGATTCCTCTGATGCACTTGCAGCAGCAGCATTGGGGTCTGTTCGGCTGGTCTAGTTTTCAACCGGCTGGGCTGATGCTGCTACAACAACCCATCAGCCAAGCAGCTGGAAACCAGCCGAAACAGCAGGCACCTTCGGCCGTTCACAGCCAATCCTATTTGAATGCAACTTAAATTTAAGAAAAATGACGTCAAATGCAATGAATAGAGTGCAAACTGGCGCCACAACAACAGCTGTACACATTCAGACTATCACAAGGCCTTACAAACATTCATCACAGTTCATGCACACTTAATTAACTAACAAATTTTGTAACAACTTCATGCACAAACCGACCCAGCAGCACATGTACAGTAGACATGCCATTGCCACTTCCAACCAACAGTTCACAAACAAGTTATTATAGTCATTTACAACATTCGACACAACAACTTCATAGAACATACAAATACCTACATATTGGATCAGTCCAGGGTTATACAATTACGCCTATATGCAACATTTACAAAACTTGTAGCCTTCATGAAGCAACTACAACTCTTACCTCCTTGACAGAGAATTAGTGGTGGGCATATTTACAAAACTTGCAGCCCCTAGAAGCCACTTAATTAACTGGTAGAAGAAGTGTCACAAAATCAGACTTCTCCTACACATTTGCCCATTACAGCAGGTCATAAATAATTGTTTTCAAATCACAACAGTCATCTACATCTAATGGGTGCTTACGTGGAACAACAATACACAAGTTGTACATCCTTTAAGGTACTTCACACAGTGAGCAGATGAAGCCCAAATGGTGAAAATGCACATACAAACTTGAACCCTCTCCTTCATGCCATAGATGGCTCCCCTTAGACCCAATCCCCTCCGGTACCAAATGACCTAAGTAGCATCTATACAAAATTTGTACCCTTTTCTAGGCACATAAGAATGAGCATGAAGGCAGTTCCCATGCAAAAACCACTTACCCAACCATCAATGGGTACATCACCTTTCCACAATCATTGTCCTCGCAGTCCCAAAGATATGAACTCCCTAACCGCAGACATATTGTTACTAGCATTGAGCTGAACCTAGGGAGACGGTGGGTAGGTTGCGGACCTAATCCATGCTCCCTAATGAATAAGTAATTGTGGAGTGCAAAGCAAGAAATTATAATCATCTTTTGCTTGGTCCTATGGCAGTACGGTACCCTATCAAGAATCTACCACTGGTTTTTTAAACCCGAAATGACCGTTCTACAATATTGCCTAGCCTAGGATGAGTCAAATTAAATTTCTCCTGTCGAGACATAGTCTCTACAGGTACACCCCTAAAATCATCCAAATGGTACCTTGTATTTCTGAAAGGACCCATGTATCCTGACCCCAATGCGTAACCAGCGTCCACCAGATAGTAGCGGCCTGCAACACGTGAACCAATTACACAATTAGGTTTTATGGACTGCACAAGCTACAGAAACAATGTAAAACATGATTCATTGGCAGTACTCATTCACCGGTTGGTGGATGCGGGAAGTTTGGTTCCTCCTAACATTCTTTGAGAACCGACATGTCATGCACCGAACCCGCCATCCCCACACCGACATATGTGAAGCGTCCATCCATGTCGACAATGGCACATACATTCATAGTTACATCTACTTTCCTATTTATATGGTCAATTTTGGCCTCCTTGTTCACCCTAACTTTGACATGTGTGCCATCCAAAGCCCCGATGCATCCACTGGAGAATGGTGCATATGAGCTAAGTTGCCAATTCACTCTAGCATAACTGTTGTCTGCTGGAACACGAACAGAGTGTGCCCACCTACACATAACCTCGACGACATGACTAATCTTCCTACTAACTGTATCCAAAGACCGTTCGAATCTATCGCTGCTCCTTCTAGTTGCCAGGTTGTGCACACAACTCCACAAATAAATACCTAAACATCCTAGGGATCCTGTCTCTCGTGTACCCTTCAAGCCAAACCCAAGTAAAATGTTATGCAAATGCAGCAAGTTATTAGGAGACATACGCAAGTTGTCCAAGCACTTCCTTCCGTTTCACAGATTGACTTCCATCCACTGCCGCCCGGACATCTTCTGGAAGGGGAGCTCCGGATTCACCACGGAAGGCTCATTGGCTATTGCGTCTTTGTACTTTGCAAGTAGTAGATCAGCAACTGCCAAGGGCAAAATGAACGATGCTTCGCTTGAGTTGTCGCTGGTAGCGGATTCCTCACTGCTGTTCATCTACAAAACCAAGATTAAGTTCGAAATTATCAGGTAGTGAATGTTAATGCAACTTCAAACTAGAATGCTAATGATTCAGAACTAATATCATACATATGGCAAAGTTATTCACATTTGAGACACATATCAATCTAAAACAGCTGAAGATAGTGGCATCATCTATTTTTCTCCTCTACTGCCTCAGCTGACTACACAAGATAGCCTAGAAAAGAAAGGGAGGGACATATGCTGCATATGTGTAAACAAATATACAGAATGCTTCGTACCTTGCGACTTTGTGGTGGTTGCAACAGCTACTTCTTCCTGAACATGAAAAACCAAAATGTTTGTTGGACAAACCAAATAACCACGCACAACAAATTTATTTGGGTACTAGAAAAAAAACAGCAAACAATGTTCAGGCCACAGGCCGCATTACAACAAGTTAACTTTAACAAATGTTCTAAGCGACAAAATAAAACTAAACATCAATGTAGTAGGAATATAAACACAGAGACTGCCACAGTAGGAGGGCTGTTTCGGTTAACATCTACTTGGATCTGGATCTCCTATCATCCCAGCAGATCTTCAGAAATTTGAGGCGGCCCTCTTTGGTTTCCATGCTGAGGAAGTTTCTACGGTCCAGTGTGTCCTTGCAAATTATTAAAGCCTAAGTATAAACATCATCGGTCTCTTCCACACCATCTTCTTTCATAATCTTCACCACTTTGTCCATCTCCTCTTCCTGCTTGTTTTTACGGGCCTTCTGGAGCTTATGGTCTTTAATGAGGTCAAGGATGTCGTTCAGGAAACTCATCAATGGAAGCACTCTTCTTACTACATGTCGGGTATCATTATTAGGGAAACCCAAATCAAGGAAGTTAGCGCCCACGACTCCCCGGATGGTCTGAGACATATTAAAAGGTCTTGCCCGACCCCTTAGGTGCGGGCACCATCTCCCGACCCCTTGGGTGCGGGCCCGTCTTGTCCGACCCCTCGGGTGGGGCTCCGTCTCACCCGACCTTAAGGCGCGTGCCGTCTCGCCCAACCCCTTGGGTTCGTGCTCCGTCTCGCCGCCCACCCCAAGGCCACGGGTTCCGTCTCGCCCAAGGTCATGGGCTCTATCTCGCTTTGACCCCAAGGATGCGGGTTTTGTCTCATTCGATGGGGACCCATACCGCCACCAACCACTCTAGGTCCAAGCGTATGGGCTTGGGTCAAAACTCTAACACCAAGGAAGAAGGCGGCACACCTCGATGTAACCCGTGGTGGCATGACGGGCCATACAGTGATTCACATCAAGAGTAGTGTCGGGCGTGTCGGTATTGTTATGCCCAATCCTTGTATGGACGCTGACAGGCGCGTCAGTTCACCGCGACGTTCGCTAGGACGGAGTGGAAGGCCATGACCGGCAGATGACGCCTACGTATGGCGCCAGTCACGAACAGGGCCATGACATGGAGCCGTCCCTGTTGACTTCTACAGGATTGGTGGGACCCTCATGAAGGAGAAGGACCCAGCGATCCTGGAAGCCTTCTTCTCTCTCTCGTTCTTCTCCTTTTCCTCCTCTGTAACCCGCGCTTTCCCTTCGCCTATAAAAAGGGAACCGAGGGATCCGGACAGAAGATAAAAAAACACAAGAGCGCGACACGAGCACACAGCTGAGCGATAATCGAGCTCTCAGCACCCGTTCACTCCCTCCACCAGAGAGTTAGGATCCTCTCCCTCTCTCGTCTGTTTGTAACCCCTATTGCAAACCAAGTACCGGTAACACGAGCAGCAGCAAACTGGACGTAGGGATGTTCCGCCCAAACTAGTATAAACCCTTGTGTCCTCCGAGCACACCATCCAAGCCAGACGCGCAAATACAAATTTACTCATCGGTGGTCCGAAAACACCGACAGTTAGCGCGCCAGGTAGGGGCTTTTTGTGCGTCTCGGCGTCGACGGCGAGGCCTTGAGCGGCTAGTCACGGCGTCGGCTAGGTCCTGTGCACGCACGCGTGCGCTTCGGGAACCTAGACTTCATCGTTACTGACGAGAGGAGAGTTGGCACGAGTTCCCATCGTCGTCCGGCCTCTCCACTCCACCGGCCTCAAGCGATCGCAGAGGTGCTTGAGGAGCTACTTTTGCACCCATCGGAGGCCCGCGCTCCCGGGAGCGACCAGCTCCTCAGCTACGATTATGGGAGGCTAAAGCGCCAGATCGGTGCCTTCCTGGGACCCCGACCATCCCAGGAGGACCTACGCCGCCTCACATTTTCGTTCGCCAATGTCATCACGCAGCTTGCTGGAGGAAAGCCGCTCTCCCCGGAATGCCTCATCCGGAGCGCCCCGATAGTGTTCCCATTCGGTCTGCGCAACACCGCAGAGACTGTTATCCACCTTATGGCGTAGCGCACGCCTCCATCCCCAACGAACGATGAGTTTGTGGGGATGACCGAATATGTCATGGAATGTTTCCACGACCTCCTTGCGGGAGAATCGGAGTCACCATCCAACTCTGACTCTAGCAGGGGGAGCCATCACCCCTCGCGAGAATGTTTCATGGTAGGTACCCCCGAGGGATACGTTGAAAGAATCTATGAGAGAGGGGCTACCCCAATAGCTGACCTCGGCGACGAGGTCGAGGGGGATGCAAGAGCCCTGCCTCGCCTGCGGGTAGAGCAGCTGAGGGTATGGCATCAAGGGCTCGAAGAAGCATGACTCCAGCTCGAGCAGGGACGCACGGAGCTCGAACGCCATGGAGACGGTGGGCATGCGTGTGCCGTGGCCCGCGACGTGAACTGGAAGATCATCGAGGACGACGAAGACCTCCCACACTTCACCCGGGCAAGCCAGAACGTCGCTACCGTAGCGGCCTTACTCCGAGGGCTTCCGGAGCCCGTGACACCCGAGGATCGTTAGGCCGATCGTGAGATATGCACGCTACTCGAGCGTGCGGCGGTGCAGCAGGCCGAGAGCTCGCTGTCCCGATGATGCGAGCTCGACGCCAGCCAGTGCACGCCCTTAGAGCGACCCGACAAGGATGTGTCAGTCCACCAGGCGCAGCGAGGTGGTAGGCCGCGCGCCGAGGACCTGGTGCATGAGTGTCTTGGCCTCCATCATGATGCGCGCGACACCCTGTATGCCCGCTGATGTACCCGCGGCAATGAGAGGGAGGAGGCTTGCTGCGGCTACCACCGTCATCGTGGCAGACGCTACGACAACGGCGAGGACCGAAGCCCGAGTCTCGACTTAACGGGACCTCAGGCCTTTGGCCGACACATCCTCAATGCCGTCTTCCCACCGCGGTACCGACCAACATCCCGAAATCCTCCATGGAAACAAACCCCGAACTATGGCTTAAGGATTATCGGCGTGCTTGCCAAGCCGGTGGAGTGGATAGTGATAATTTCGTTATCCGCAACCTTCCATTGTTCCAGGCCGATTTGGAGCGAACGTGGTTGGAACACCTTCCTCCCAACCGAATCCAAAGTTGGGCAGACCTAAAAGAAATCTTCGTGGAAAACTTCTAGGGCACATACGCGCGTCTTGGGAACCCATGGGATCTCAAAAACTACCAACAGAAGTTTGGGGAAACTCTTAGTGGGTACATCTAGCGCTTCTCCCGGTAGTGCAGCGAGCTGACCAACGTCGCTGACGCCGACGTCATAGGAGCTTTCTTGTCCGAGACCACCTGCGAGTCCCTGGTTCACAAGCTAGGACATAAGGGCTCGCGAACCACTAAGGACCTCATCGACATCGCCACCAGCCATGTCTCGGGCGAGGAGGTGGTCGGGGCAATTTTCGACCGCCCCAAAGGCAAGGCCAGACGGGACGAGGATGCTGGCGAAGGCGCCTCCAACCGCCCCAACAAGAATAAGAACAAGTAGCAGTATGAGGGCTCGCTCGTGGCCACTGCCGACCGCAAGGGGGGTCAGAAGCCTGCCAAGGGTACCCCAGACCACTTTGAGAAGCTGCTCAAAGAACCATGCCCGAACCATGATTTCCCCATCCAGCACCTATACAAGGACTGCATCCTCATGAAGCGGTTCTTGTCCAGAGGCTCCAACAAGGGGGAGCACAGGAAGGAGCCCAAGCCGGCCGCAGATGACTCTGAGGGGAAGGACGGTGGATTTCTGACACTGGATGGCTGCCTCATGATCTTCGGAGGGTCGGTGCCCTACAACTCCAAGCACCGCCAGAAGCTGGCGCGCCGCGAGGTCTATACGGCTGAGCTAGCCACGCCATCCTTCCTCTGATGGTTAGAGTCTGCCATAACCTTTGATCGGACCGACCACCCGGAAAGCATCCCGCAGCCAGGAAGATACCCGCTCATGGTCGACCCGATCATCGGCACGAAGCGGTTCACCAAGGTGTTGATGGATGGAGGCAGCGGCCTCAGCATCATGTACGCTAAAATGCTCGATGCCATGGGCATCGGCCGATCATGCATCTGGCCGACCAGGGCGCCTTTCCACTGCATCGTACCTAGAAAGCAGGCCGTGCCACTTGGGCAGATCGATCCGCCCGACACCTTCAGGAATCCGACCAATAATAGGACGGAGACCCTTACCTTCGAGGTGGTCGGGTTCCACGGGACTTACCACGCCATCCTGGGACGTCCATGCTACGTGAAGTTCATAGTCGTCCCCAACTACACCTATCTGAAGGTGAAGATGCTGGGTCCATGCGGGGTCATCACCATCGGTACCTCCTTCCAACGCACCTACGAGTGTGAGGTCGAGTGCTGCGAACACGCCACGACAATTGTCGCCTCCAAAGAGCTTGCAGCCATCAGGGAGGAGGTCGTCGAAGAAGCACCCAACCCCAAGCGGTCGGTCGGGTCTTTCAAGCCTGCTAAAGGCACCAAGGAGGTCCTCATAGACTCCAGTGGCTCTGAGGGCAAACTGGTACGCATCAGCGCCACACTTTCCTCCAAATAGGAAAGCGCGCTCACCGACTTCCTCCGCACCAACAGAGATATCTTTGCGTGGAAACCGTTGGACATGCCAGGCATTCCGAGAGAAGTCGCCAAGCACGCCTTGAAGATCAGGCCAGGCTCTAAGCCGGTGAAGCAGCGCCTGTGTCACTTCGATGAGGAAAAACATAGGGCCATCAGCGAGGAGATTGTGAAGCTTTTGCCGACCGGGTTCATAAAGGAAGTATACCACCCCAAGTGGTTAGCCAATCCTGTTCTTGTACGAAAAAGAGTAAGAACTGGAGAATATGTGTTGACTACACGGGTCTCAACAAAGCGTGTCCAAAGGGTCCGTTTCCTTTGCCACGCATAGACCAAGTAGTCGACTCGACCTCAGGGTGCGAAACCACTTGCTTCCTTGATGCGTACTCTAGGTACCATCAAATCGCGATGAAAGAGTCTGACCAGCTCGCGACATCTTTTATCACCTCGTTCGGATCATTATGCTACATCACAATGCCGTTCGGTCTAAAAATGTGGGGGCTACATATCAGCGTTGTATGCTCAAGGGTTTCGGTGACCTTATCGGGCAAACCATTGAGGCCTACGTAGACGACATCGTGGTTAAGTCCAAATAGGCAGACCAGGTCGTAGCCGACCTAGAGCAGACCTTCGCGAAACTCCAAGCAAACAACATCAAACTCAACCCCGAGAAATGTGTTTTCGGGGTCCAAAAAGTATCTTCTTTGGGTTTTATCATCTCCGTGGCATCGAAGCCAACCAGAGAAGATCTCGCCATCACGAGGATGGGCCCGATTCGTAAACATAAAGGGGTACAACGAGTTCTGTGGTGCCTCGCCGTGCTCAACCGCTTTATCTCATGCCTCGTGAACGAGGTCTCCCCTATGTCGGCCACGAAGATGGCCGACCGCTTTGAATGGACGCCGAGGCCTGTGGAGGCACTTGACAAGGTCAAGCGGCTCCTAACGAAAGGCCCGATCCTGGTCCCCCGACCGATGGGGGAAACACGCTCTACATTATGGCCACCACGCAAGTGGTCAGGCGTATACTCTGGTGGTAGAGCGAGAAGAAGAGGGACGCGCTCAAAGTGCAAGGTGTCCCCGAACTTCATTAGCGAGGTTTTGTCCGATTCCAAGACTCGCTAACCCCAAATCCAGAAATTCCTATACGTCGTCCTTATCGCCAAGAGAAAGTTGCGTCACTACTTTGAGTTGCATCCGGTGATGGTCGTGACGTCCTTCCCTCTCAACAAGGTCATCCAAAACCAGGATGCTCTGGGAAGAATCGTGAAGTGGGCACTTTCGAGTGATGGGTCAAGGCATTTCATATGCCCCTCGGACGGCTATCAAGTCCTAAGTGCTGGCTGATTTAATTGCAGAGTGGACCAAGATCTAAATGTCGCCAGCAGTCATTGACCAAGAGTACTGGACGATGTACTTCGATGGATCACTGATGCACAAAGGCGCTGGCGCGGGGCTAGTCTTTATTTCACCCCTCGAGGTACGCATGAGGTACATGGTTCGCATCCACTTCCCCTCCTCCAAAAATGTGGACGAGTATGAGGCACTCATCAACGGCCTATGCATTGCCATCGAATTGGGTATCTGATGGCTTGACGTCCGGGGCGACTCCCAGCTGGTCATCGACCAAGTCATGAAGGAATCAAGCTGCCACAATGCCAAGATGGCTACACATTGCCGAGAATTCCGCCAGCTAGAGGACAAGTTCAACGATCTCGAGCTCAATCACATCCCGAGGCGTCTCAACGAGGCGGCCGACATACTGGCGAAATCGGCATACTGGTGCCGACGGGCGTGTTCGCCAGCGATCAGTACAAGCCCTCGATCCGCTACGAGGAGCCAAAATAGACCGGTGACGGGCCGCCTGCCCTGGGCTTGGGGGCTAACTAGCCAGTGGCTCCATCTAACTCTGAAGTCATGGAGCTTGATGAGGATCTAGCGGCAGAGCCTGACCCTCTAACCGACTGGAGGATGCCTTACCTCGGCTACCTCCTCCATGAGGCGCTGCCGATGGACAAAACGGAGGCTCGGCGGCTCACGCATCGTGCCAAGTCCTTTATCATTATTGAGGGCAAACTCAACAGGTGAAGCCACACCGGTATCGTACAACGCTGTATCCCCATCGAATAAGGGAAGCAGTTGTTGAGTGATATCCACGGTGAGGTCTATGGGTACCATGCCACGCCTAGGACCCTGGTCGAAAACATGTTCTGACAAGGCTTCTACTGTCCGACCACATTAGCTAACGCTGAACAGACTGTGCGCAACTATGAAGGGTGTCAATACTATGCTCGGCAGACCCACCTACCGGCCCAAGCACTCTAAACGATCCCCATCACGTGGCCGTTTGTGGTCTGGGGGCTTGATTTGGTTATACCTCTCAAGAAGGCGACCGGGGGATATACACACTTGCTTGTCGCTGTAGACAAGTTTACAAAGTGGATAGAGGCTCGACCGATCTCCACAATCAAGTCCAAGCAAGCCATGCTGTTCTTCCTTGACATCGTCCATCGCTTTGGAATCCCGAACTCCATTATCACGGACAACGGCACGCAATTCACTGGGAAGAAGTTCCTCTGATTCTACGATGAATACCACATCCGCGTCGATTGGGCCGCCGTGGCGCACCCCTGCACGAACGGGCAGGTCGAGCGCACGAACGGCATAGTCCTACAAGGCCTCAAGCCAAGGATCTTCAACCGGTTGAACAAGTTTGGTAGATAATGGGTCGTGGAGCTTCCCGCGGTGCTTTGGATCCTAAGGACGACACCCAGCCGGGCCACCGGCTACACGCAATTCTTCATGGTCTAGGGTTCCGAGGCTATCCTCCCAACCGACCTCGATTATGGAGCACCGAGTGTCAAGGCGTACGATGAACACAGAGCCGAGGCGTCCCTCGAGGATGCCATGGACCAGCTAGATGAAGCGCGCGACGTTGCCCTCCTCCGTTCGGCCAAGTACCAGCAAGCGTTGCGTCGGTACCACAGCCGTCGAGTGTGGGATACCCAAAGCAAGGAAGTTAGTGCCCATGTTGACTCCCTCGGATGGCTTGAGATGTATTAAAAGGTCTCACCCGACCCCTTGAGTGCAGACTCCATCTCACCCAACCAATTGGGTGCGGGCTTCGTCTCAGGTATGGGCTCTGTCTTGCCCGACCCCTCTAGTGCAGGCTCCGTCTCGCCCGACCTTAAGGTCGCGGGCTCCGTCTCGCCCAACCCCTTGGGCTCGTGCTCCGTCTTGCCCGACCCCAAGGCCGCGAGTTCCATCTCGCCCAACGTCGCGGGCTCTGTCTCGCTCGACCCTCAGGATGCGGGTTCCGTCTCGTCCGACGGGGACCCATACTGCCGCCAACCACTCTAGGTCCAAGTGTATGGGCTTGGGTCAAAATTCTGACACCAGGGAAGAAGCTAGCTCACCTCGATGTAACCCGTGGCCGTGATGGGTCATACCTAGCGATTCACATCAAGAGCAGTGTCGGGCGTGCTAGAACTGTTCTACCTAATTCTCGTACGGACACTGACAGGCACGTCAGTTCACCGCGACGTCCACCGGGACGGAGTGGAACGCCATGACCGGCAGATGACGCCTACGTATGGCGCTAGTGATGAATAGGGCCGCAACATGGAGCTATCCCTGTTGACATCTATTGGATCGGTGGGACCCACATGAAGGAGAAGAAGGACCCAACAATCCTGGAAGCCTTCTTCTCTCTCTCGTTCTTCTCCTTTTTCTCCTCTGTAACCCGCGCTTTCTCTTCGCCTATAAAAGAGGAAGCAGGGCGCCCCTACCGGGGGATCCAAACATGAGATAAAAAATACAAGAGCACGACACAAGCACATAGCTGAGCAGCAATCGAGCTCTCACAACATGTTCACTCCCTCCACCAAAGACTTGGGATCCTCTCCCTCTCTCGCCTGTTTGTAGCCCCTACTGCAAACCAAGTGTCGGTAACATGAGCAAACAAAGAATCGGGCGTAGGGACGTTCCGCCCAAAGATATAAACCCTTATGTCCTCCGAGCATACCATCCGGAGCGGATGTGCAAATACAAATTTACTCGCCGGTGGTGCGAAAACACCGACACTACGCGGGCTATTGACCAAGTAATCCCTAGTGGTTCTCTTGAAGGGTGACCAACACTTTTAACAACGACGGGTCCGGTGATATCTCGTGTGGACTATCATGGCTGTCATTGTTGGGTGTTGTCTCGCGATGATGGCCACCGATCGAGATCAACGTACCCATATCACGGGAGTGTGTCCCCATAGAATTATCGAGAGGTCAAGGCATTTGGGCATTTTGGTCCGTTCATGACAGATGGCTATTTTTCCGCACATGTGCCATGGATCCAAGGGTTAGAATTAACTAGAATGGGAACATCCCTATCGAGGTTAGTAGGGGGGTTATAAAACAAATAGGCTGAATTAGTACCCCGTTGCCACCCTCAAACAATGAGGGGTCAACTGCGACGCCGCCTGTATGTGGGTCATGGCCTAGGTCGGTCTTGGGATTGAAAGGTCGCATTAAGCAAAATATACTCACTTCAGCTCGTTCGACTTTTGTTCGCATTTGTTTCTTGTCGTGACGTCAACCCGTTGCGTTATGAATCTTTGGATACAAATTTTCCCACCCCAAGGTTGTGAGGCCTCTTTGGTTCTAGTGCAATAGGTTTTTCTGTTCTATCACAAGTTCCAGAAAAGGTTCTCACGGTGGTTTCATCCCAGTTAGCACGTTCCATGGACATCTGTTGCCATGTTTACATTATAGGGTATGATGAACGTAGTACAGACACCAATAAACAACAGTTCTTGTTGTCACAAACAAGAGAGTTAAGACAAAAGAAATTCGAACGTACCTTAGCAGAACGCTTGGCGAGTTTCGATCGATGGTTGTAGTGCCTGGCTTAAGGTGAAGAGCACGATGAAGTGGAGGACACTGCCAGTGTGGGCAGCGTTAAGAAGCTCTTGCGAGCGATGCACTGAAAGAAACAAACAAAAAACACCTTGTCTATGAAAATATATGTGCACAATGGGGAATCATGGATACGAAAGCAGGCCCAAAAAATCGGCAACCCATTTCGTGTTTCGACATGACTAATTGTCATATCAAATTTACATTCAAGACCATAGACACAAAAGCAGCAAGAAAAAAAGCAGTAGTAGTTGCTCTCATCGTTGAAATGATGTGAAGTGGTGGTGACAAGGTGAAGCAGTACGAAATAGCAAACAGCAGGTCATAAGATTTTAAGGTTGACAAATCATAATTTGAACAAACAAATATGAAGGTTTTCATCACTGCAGAAAGTAATCAGAGTATGTAATGATGACATGCACCATTGCTAGCAATTAGCAAGCATTGGTCCGCATTGCTTGTATATGTAAACTTTTGGAGGGGTGCACCGGACAGGCCTTTAAACATTGAAGGGTGTATAATCATCAGTAATAATCATAATGATATCAAACGATCAACTTAAGCAAGAAGCACTGCTTCTTCTGTTATTTTCACCTTTTTCAAAGAAACAGGAGTATTTTGTTTGACTTTGAAGGGTATATAATCATCACTAATATCAAAGGATCAACAAAAGCAAGGTGTACTCCCCATCAATTGATCCATTACAGTAGCAAATGGCAAATGTCGAAGCGATTACAAGATTACATAGGCCTTTGCTCATACTACCACAACCAAATTGAGAAATGGTACACTTAAAGAAAAAGGTCCACTATGAGTCTATGCATGTCACTCTAGGGAGGTGAGACGAACATGGGAGCTCGGATCCCCCGCGTACCCTCCCCCCCATAGACAAACCCTAGAAAACAAAATGAAACCAAACTACAATTGAACATATAACCGGAACATGAGTTACAAATTGGAGATGGCAAAACCACATTCAGATCAAACTAAAAGTATACCACCACACAAAACAAACAATGAATAAGAACAAAAGGGGCACGAGAGAACATAGGTCCACAAAACCTATGAACAAAAGAGGCGGCGGCGGAGGGGAAGGACGGAAGGGGCGTTGGGAAAGTGGCGGCGGGGCGCGGTACGAAGGCAATGAGTATGGAGAGTTGGGACGCAGGTTAACGAGAATGAACCTAGGTTAACCGGATCCGGTGAGGCGACAGGCGATTCGGGCGAGCTGAGATGCAGCACTTGCGGGTGGAAGGCAATTCTGGGCTGCTGAGATGGAGATCCGTGGGCGGCGGTTCGGACTCACCTACAAAACGAGAACGTGGGGGTCTGATCCGGAGGCGGAGGGACGATGCCGGGCTCGTAACCGGGTTTACCTGTCGCCGGTGGACGGGCGTCGATGGCGGCAGGTTCGGGGAGGGATGCAGAGTAGATGATCGACGCGGAAGGCTATCAACGGCGACGGTACGCCCTCACAGCGTTGCAAGGCGGGCAGGGACGGATCCGCTTACGGCGGCCGGGGCAGGCATGGCGAGCGAGAGGTGAGGGGTGGTGGCGCATGAGCGGAGTTTTCCAGCGGCTATCGGGGGAACGGGATGACGGGAGGGAATGCGAAGCGGAGCTGAGGGTCGGCTTGTAGATCAGCCGAACGGCTGGAGTTGGGATCCGAACGGCTGGGCTGTTCAGCCCAGCCAAAACCAGCCCAGCCAGCCAATTAAGCCCAGCCGAACACGCCCCAATCCAACCTTCTTTCATACTTAGTACATTTGATGGATAAGATTGACGATGATGACGCTACTGCTGCCTCACTTTCCTTCTCTGCAGGATCGATCGAATCATTTTATATAATTTTAGCCACCATTTTTTCCCGGAGACGTTGACGAAACGATCGATACTATCTCCATCCTTAAAAGATTGCAATTCTAACACAGTGTCATGTTTTAGTACCTTAGGTTTGACCAATTATAGATAAAAAATATTGATGTTTATGATACGAAATAAATACCATCAGAATAATTACTAAAATGTATTTTTAGAATAAATTAATTTAATGACATAACTGTGAATATTATTTAATAAAAACTTAGTTAAATATGAACCACTTTTCGCGGCACGTAATCCATAGTTGCATTTTTTTAGGACGGAGATAGTACAAAGTGAATGTCTATTCGCAGGTATGACTTCTGATATATGCATTATTCAATGCAAGCACGAACTCCATCCCTGCAACCACCGGTAAATCTCTATTTTTATGTCTATGAAAAAAAGAAATATGTTTTTAATAGAAATGCCCGGTTTATTAATTATGAATTTAAAAGTGAACCTGACTACAAGTCAACGACAAAGAAAATCTTGCGCTTGTAACTTCCAAGTTACCTTTTTTGACTGGATTGGATCACGTAGCATCTTTTTGTACTTACGAGTAAAACTCACCTTCAATCATGTCACGAAGATCTGCTTCACAAGTCATACCCGCGGCAAGAAAGTCAAAATGCTCCTCGTCAATGAATTCAAATGCATACTCTGTCTGACCCTCAATATCGTTGCCACGGTTAATTTGTGTGCCGATAAGTTTGACTAAATTTGTATAAAATATTAGCAATATTTATATCTCAAAATAAATTTATTATGAAAATAAATTCAATAATCTATCTAATGATATTAATTATGTACCATAAATATTAATTTTTTTTATATACATTTAGTCAAAGTTGTTTTTCGAAAAACAAAAATGACGGTTAAACAGGGACAGAGGGAACTACTAGCACGACTTTCATCGGAGGAGGACGAAGAAGAAGAGGCTGGAATTCTCATACTTCGCACAAGCAGAATGTCAAGGAAACTTCATCCAACAGGCACATGGTATTTTATTTTTATTTTTTTTGGGAATCAACAGGCACATGGTAGTTTATTCAGTACGCAGATGCCGTACTACCTGCTCTGCAGCATACTGGCTCCGCCATCCATAAACAACAATGGCATCTCGGTTGAATTCGATCGATTCACAGAGAGGTTGGCTAGCCTCGCCTCCCTCGCTCGCTCCATCAACACTAGGGATGAAAATGGATCGGATACGCACAGATATCACTCATATTATATTTGTTTTCATATTTCTGTTCGGATTCGGATTCGGACACGAATAGCGTTCGGATACATATACGAATACGGATTGACTCGATTACGGATACGAATAATGAGTATCGAATACGGTATGAATCGGATTCGGAGAAGGTCGGATACAAATATCTATTCGGATATTGAGTAAAAGCAGCATATATATATATATATATATATATCATACGTGCGCAAACCATTACACCACTCTATGAGTCCATAATCCATCTAGATTAAGCCGAAAGACTAAAGAGTAAAGCAACAAATAAGATAAAGATACAGATACATCATATATCAAACATCATACAAGCATCAATCTTCGCGACATGAGTAGAAATAACCAAGCTCATGGCTTCATGAGTCTCATGGAGTCATGGTCATGGATTCAAGATCTACAATCCTTATATAGGCCATTTTTTCATTTGAGAAAGTTTGAATAAAATGTAGTTCAAATTTCATAAGTGTGTGACATAGTTTTAGAAGGTCTATATGAGATTCAAGAATTTGTGACTAGTGTTTGATAAAACTTTCTCAAATGGGAAAATAAGCTATGTAACAATTGTATATCTTGCTGAGATGATCAAACTTGGTATTCAGAGTTTTTTCATCTGAGATCATTTAGTGTCTCATTTGAGCAAGTTTGACCAAGTCAAATTTGGTCAAATGAAAAAACAACACTTTAACTATAGTATTATAAACTCTAAATGACTTCAAATTGAAAAGTTTTGAATACCAAGTTTGTTCAACTCATCAAGATCTACAATTGTTGTTTTGGTCAACTTTCCATTTGAGATAGTTTGGATGGTTCAAATTTGTGATTTTTAAATTTTGATGCTTACAAACTAGTTTTCGGAACCCTAAATTGTCTCAAATTGAAAAATTTTGAATACCAAGTTTGTTCAGCTCATCAAGATCTACAATCCTTATATAGGATATTTTTTCATTTGAGAAAGTTTGAACAAAATATAGTTCAAATTTCACAAGTGTGTGACATAGTTTCAGAAAGTCTATATGAGATTCAAGAATTTGTGACTATTGTTTGATAAAACTTTCTCAAATGGGAAAATGAGCTATGTAACAATTGTATATCTTGCTGATATGATCAAACTTGGTATTCAGAGTTTTTTCATCTGAGATCATTTAGTGTCTCATTTGAGCAAGTTTGACCAAGTCAAATTTGGTCAAATGAAAAAACAACACTTTGACTCTACTATTATGAACTCTAAATGACTTCAAATTGAAAAGTTTTGAATACCAAGTTTGTTCAACTCATCAAGATCTACGATTGTTGTTTTGGTCAACTTTCCATTTGAGATAGTTTGGACGGTTCAAATTTGTGATTTTTAAATTTCGACGTTTACAAACTAGTTTTCGGAACCCTAGATTGTCTCAAATTGAAAAGTTTTGAATACCAAATTTGTTCATCTCATGAAGATCTACAATCCTTATATAGGCCATTTTTTCATTTGAGAAAGTTTGAACAAAATATAGTTTAAATTTCACAAGTGTGTGACATAGTTTCAGAAAGTCTATATGAGATTCAAGAATTTGTGACTATTGTTTGATAAAACTTTCTCAAATGGGAAAATGATCTATGTAACAATTGTAGATCTTGCTGAGATGATCAAACTTGGTATTCAGAGTTTTTTCATCTGAGGTCATTTAGTGTCTCATTTGAGCAAGTTTGACCAAGTCAAATTTGGTCAAATGAAAAAACAACACTTTGACTTTAGTATTATGAACTCTAAATGACTTCAAATTGAAAAGTTTTGAATACCAAGTTTGTTCAACTCATCAAGATCTACAATTGTTGTTTTGGTCAACTTTCCATTTGAGATAGTTTGGATGGTTCAAATTTGTGATTTTTAAATTTTGGCCGCCTATAAACTAGTTTTTCATTTGAGAAAGTTTGGACGGTTTAAATTTTGAAGCACTAAATGATTTGAAACGAAAAGTTGTAAACAACAAAGTTTCATAACTTTTGAGATCTACAATTTTTATTTTGATCATTTCTCCATCCAAGGTCGTTTGAATAATATCCGGATAATATCCGTTTGAAAATATCCGGATATATCCGATATTTAACGGATTATCCGATATCCGCCGGATATCAATGATATTACATCCGTATTTGATATCCGCCTAAGATATCCGTTTTATTATCCGTATCCGAAAAAATTACGGATATCCGAGTAACTATCCAGATAAGTGTTCATATTTGTTCGGTCGAACGGACGGTCGAATAAATATCCGTACCGTTTTCATCCATAATCAACACACAAGAATTGCATCGTTGAAATATCTCGTACGTCCACCGGCCTGCGACGGCGACGTGTTCGTTTTTCGCAAAGCTGGCTGGCTTGTTAGGACTTTGGCAGCCTGCCTGCCAATGCCAAAAGAGGTTGGCGCAGCGCATCACACTCGCGCGTGCGAACGACGATTGCACGAACGGTTCTTCGATCAAGTCGACCCGATCCGTGGTACTGACTGACTGATCGACCCGCTGACGACTCAGCTCGGACGAGATAGATGAGCGAGGTCCGGCCGGTCGTCGTCGTCTCCGGTGACGACGACGGATTCTCTTGGACCGTCGTTACTTTAGCCCTGTTGACGGACCGGGTGCAATGTAACGTGCCTGCCGGACCTGGGTGCGTGGGTTAGGGTCCCGGTTCCATGCATGCAGGGACGAAGAAGCTACGTACGTGGGTTGTGGTACGTACCATGTCTGCAAACATACGTACGTACGCAAGCTTACTAGTAGTATTAGCTGTAAAGTCCAGCAAGATCGACATGATGGTGACCAAGATGATCCGTTGGACCAACGGTACGCACGTACGTCGTCGTCCCGTACACGTAACAGTCGCCGGCGGGCACGGGACTCTCTCGTCAATCGTCATCATGAACACCTTTTCGATTCCTCGGGCTATCATCATTTTTGCAAGGCGTGTGAGGTTTGGACTTGAGGCGTATTGACAGAGGACGGAGATCCTCTCCTACGAAATGGGAAAGCAAGCGGCAATGCGGCCGCGTGGTCGGTGAAGGGAGACACGCGGAACGATTGACCAGATAAGCTAGGAGATTTTGGCCTGTTCAAGAAGGTGCATGAGCTGCATTTCATAACATTTTGTTCCCAACGAATATGTTTGCAACCGGCCAGGCAGCAGGTTGCAAGAGCAGGACGAACAAATCCTAGTTGAAAGCAACCGGGAACTCCAGGATTGGCTCGGTACGAATCCCTCTCATCACAAAGATAATTGAACCAGGAATGGAAGGTTTTTTTTTTATAAATCTCAACCTAAAACGTATTTGTGGGTTCTATTTAGGGGAGCTTATTGACTCCGTTTCTGAGCCAATTGCCGCAAAGGGAAGAGAGAAAGGACTGGATTATAGAGGCATGTTGCAAGTTGGAGGCTGCATCGATAACTTTCCTCCCATTCGATGGATGGTCCTTCACTTTTAGGCTTGGTTTTAATTCAAGGTGTCTATAAACTATGTGACTTTTTGTGTGTCAAACTTTGATTCTTATTTTGAGGGAATAAAGCCAGATGTTTAATTCCATTTTTTTAAAAGATATTTCAACAAACAACCGAAGAAGATTAAGTAGAATAATATTTGTAATTTTATATGGGGATTGCCAGGGCCTGGATGCCAGCACCTACACCCCGTTTTGCGCGCCCATACAAGGGCATGCACCGCCCAGACGATTCACCCTGCTCGCGCCACCCGACCGCTCGTGCTCCCTCCGCTTCCCACGCACATGCACGCGGGGACCGTTTGTGCCTGCTAGACGGTGCCCCAGCAACTGCTGCGGCAGGTGGGTGCTATCGCAACATGTGCAACACCAGATCTACTTTGCAACGTCTAGATGAACACTTACAAGATACGTCCGAAAACAACTGAAACACTAGCAATATACGTCTGAAACACTTGCAAAACACCTGAAATCATTTGAAAGCCATTGTAAACATATACAACATCAAGATATCCTTTTGCAACATTCAGATGAAACACTTGCAACAACATATAAAACACCTGAAACATTTTAAACATACGCTTGCAACATGCATGTTATGTAACATCATGCAGATAAAACACTTGAAACATATGTCTAAAACACCTGAAACACTTAAAATGTATGCTTGCAACATGAAACATATGCTTGCAACATACACTTGAAACACAGCATCACCGCCGGAGGGGAGGCCGTGGCCGGTCGATTCTGACCAATGGGGTGGGAGCCGGTGGTGAGCGGCGGCACGCGAGCACCACCTGCATCGGTCGCGCTCATGGGTGCCTTGGCTCGTCTGAAGACAACCTGAGGCGCCCAGGCACGTGCGCCCAGCGGCTGTCAGCAGGGGTGGCGGCCTGCGGCGCCGAGGCATCCCGGCGGCGTTGGGGTTGGGAAAGAGGCCGGGGAGGTGCTACACGAAATGAGGGAGGAGGCGGCGTGGTCGGCTTGGGTGGCGGAAGGAGGCAGCAGTGCCGACACTTGGCTCTGCTGCTACCATCAGACACGCGAGAGAGATCGAGAGATGGGGAGAGGGAGAATGGGGAGAGCTGAGGCAACACGGCGTGTGTTGGTATTTATAAGTGGAAATAGAATATGAAGAATTTCGCAAGCGCATAGAATACAATTGTAGCATTTTATTGGGAGTATTTCAGATATCGTTAATGGATTAAAGATTTATTGGGTAACAAAGGAATATCTATCAGTCAACATACCAGCATGGCTAGAGCAGGGGTGAAGGTAATGATAGGAATTAAAGATAATGATACTCAGGGAGTAGATCTATAAAATAACATAAACTAGTCAACTCAGGAGAGCAACGAGTGAGGTAGATTCCGGTGACATTTTTATTACATGGTCAAAGTATATATACATCCAACTATAGTTAAGACTAACTCTACTCTTATGCACTTCGAGACGCCACTTAGATGGTAGAGTACCCACAATAGATAACTCTACCGACGCGACTACGGTCCTATAATTTAAGAACCTGCTCAATTCGGAGTGGACTACAGAGTATAGACGTGGCTGTCACCTCCCGCTGCTACCACCCAACCAGAGAGCAGGGTGTACTCACAGGCAGAGCATCGTATAAGCACCATGCTTATATGAGGCTCAACTAGTTAGCCCAATCGATAAACTAGCAGGCTAAGCTCTCTATGAACCCCACACACAAAAGTAATGATAATCTCAACAAAGCAAGATACATATTAAAAGTAAGCATAGCCATGTATATAGGAATATGATGAAGTTATAATAAGTCTTACAAGATGTGAAAGTGAAGATACAAGAATTTACCAAGCCTCCAAGACTGGACCCAGAACTTAAGCATGAGCCCAACTCGATCCTCACTCATGAGCTACTAATCTACTACATTGGAGAGTCTAGACCTAATCCTCCTGGTGTATCTTGATCTATGAATGAGAGGTATGAATTAGGGTTTCAGAGATGCTCTAGAGAGGGGGGTAAGGGCTACTATATTTAGGCCGGAGCATCAAATCTAGACCCTCGGATCAATTCTAGAACGGCGTAGATGCAATCTAGGAGGTGGTGGAGAACCGACATTCGAAGGAGGGGCTGATAGGTGGGACCAGGGGACTAGGCGACCTGCAGTTGGGGCCAGCTGACCCCACATGGCAGCCACCTACCCACCGCTTTGGTGGTTTGCCTTCTGGAGTCTTCTCACGTTGGTTTTGCTGCAGATAAACGTGATTTGTTTTGACGAATAGGCCCTCCTTGATGATTTTCTGAGTAAATCCTCTTACAAACACAGATTCACCAAAACTTATGAAATTTATTAGTTTAAACCCCTAGACCTATGTTGGTGATCCTTTTTATGCATTTATATAAGTTATATTAATGGTTTATGATAAACATTAACTAACGTCAACAAGCTCCCCCACACTTAACATTTGCTAGTCCCTGAACAAAGCCAAACTCAGCAATAGATTAGGAGTTGTTACGATGCTTTCACGCCTCAAAAGTACACAAGTGTTCAATCAAAAATTTTCCTCTCGATTAGAATAAACTGATCTGACTTTCAAACTTATCCATATTACCTTGAATCATGAGGCTTCTTAGCCTTCACTTGGGTCTTGAGCAATTGAAAGATAGAACAATCAAGTCAAGCACTATGTCTCAAGTTCTTTGATCCACCATTGTTACGGAGTTTTTATAAGTTTTCAAAATAAAACTAAGAGATTCCATTATATGACACTCTCAATTCTCTCAATATATGTAGTATTTGTAGATCCTCACCAAGGCAATAAAGATGTTATGCCTTTTCTCTTCCTACCACTAAGGCTTATGTGGAGTTCATAGGTAGGGAGAAAGCAAGAGCGTACTTGTAATACATATATTGTAAAGTCAAACCTCATATCCAAAGAGAGTCAAGTCAAACAATCAAATCAAGATGTGCATGTGTGTGGATGTATATGGTGGATATATGTATGGTAGCTAACCTGATCCTACTATGCTCTTTGAAAACATATCTCTCCTTTGACTTGGAAATATTTTTGCAAGAGAACAAGGACTATCTTATTCATCTCTTTTTTTAGGCGGGCATCTGAGTACTCATAGTTTTACATATTTCAGACATTTGTCCATTTTTTCTCAACTTTTTTTCCTTTTCTTTCTCTTTTTTTGAATAACTTTTAGATAGCCTCATGTCCCTTTTCTACAACAAAACTTTGAGAGATAGCAACAAGAACTTGGAGCATTTATTTAGTGAATGGAAAACCTATCAAGCATGTTTTTTATGTTCACTCCTAGTGTAGAAGTAGAACATTTTTGGGTGGATCTAGATGAAAATCATATTTTTGCACCTACCCCCAGTGTAGGAGTAGTGCATATTTAGGTGGTGTGTACGTGATCTTGATTTTAAGAGCATGACAAACCTCTCATAAGGGTCAACAAAGCTTGACAAAACTCAAGGCAAAACAAGCAGTATATATGTGGAAATTATCCTAGCCTAAATAACATGTATGGCTCTGGTAGAAATTCAAGTTTTGTCATACAGGAACTTATCATGTAGAATTTTTTATGTTTTAAAAAAAAGTAAATCTCTAGAACTTTAGTATCATTAGGAACAAGATAAACAGCAGCTTAGACTTCTCATATCATATCCATCAACTACCTAGACTTAGATCAAGCATGTACTACCCACGAGTTTCAAGTTCAGAGTAAATCCTTATATCAAAATAATCTTATCCAAAACAAGGAAGAATTCAAGGCTAAAAACTAGGTACTTGAAAGGAATTACAAAAGAGCAACTATTCATCATTTCCATTTTAAGAGATTGTCTTAAGTGTTCTCTTTATTTTATTCAGCTCTTAAAACAAATTAAAGCAAACTGGACACACCCTCTTTATTTTATTTTCATTTTTAGATCACACATTATAACTATATATATTTCAATAAAGATAAGTTTTACTTCGTTTTTAGTTATTCATCTTTTTTCTAATATATATAAAGCAAACTAAGAATAATAAAAGGAAAAGAAATACTTATCTAGAGACACATGGAATGCCTTCTCCCCAAAAGTTGGTTGTTGTCGTGGTTGCTCCACGAGATGGCCGAAGTGGAGGTGGTGGGAGCAGAACCTTCTAATTTTGGTTTTGTTGTTCTTGGAAGCTGTCCATTTCATGTCCCATGCTTACCCGCCATTGTGTATGATTGTGTAACGTACCTTGGATGGGCAGGTATCCTCTCATTAATGGTTGTGAGCTTGTTGTCGAATTCAGAACTTTTACTTGTAGAATTTGGGGGCTCGACTCCCCCACACTTTACTCAAAGTGTGTACTACTTATAAAGACAAGGTAGAGATCAAGTGCATAGGCTCTGTTGGTGACAAAACATCAATAGAACCAAAACTTTATTTATTTTTCTCTATCCTTAGACACATTAAATCATGATAGAGCTAATGTTATATGCATTATTTATTCTTATAATATGGATGATAAGATCAGAAGGATGTAGCATTTTAACTGTGACAAAAATAGTGGAGTTGCTTAACCTATGGAAGGACTGTCCATCTTTATAATGTATCAAACTTTACATGAGATATGCAAAATTTTAGCTCATTTGGTTAAGACTATGAGATCAAGAAAATGAAGCTATGAACAAGCTAAAGGAACAAAATATGTTGAGTTAATTATGTTGAATTAAGCAAAATTGTAACTCAAACATGTTTGTTTCTTCATTTATGTGCATACCAAGATTAAGAGGAAAATAATGACCACTTACCTTAAGATGTTACCTTCATTATTGGAGCGTGATGATGAAGGATAGATGACTTGTGGTGGTCTTCTCTTCATGCTTGAAGGTTTCCTTGCTTGAGCTATTCATGAGCATCTTGTCTCCTATGTCGTACTTCTTCTTTCTTATTCTTTTGTCATGCCATCTTTTTGTTCTTTCTTATGTGAATCTTGGCATTGTGTTAGACCTTCTGCTCTACTCATTGTTTCTTTTCTGTAAATGATTAGTGGACAACACATAACCAAAAGAATATACAAATGATTCAATGCAAGGATAGTTATGTCATAGAGCCAAAGGCCACCTTCTATGCTACAGAAAAGTTGGTTTTGACATTTTAATTTGTATAGAATCTTTATCCCGTGTTTTAAATAGTATTCATTGATTGTTCACCACTATTTCAAAATTTTCAATAAGGTTTAGGCAAAAATGTGTAAAATCATTTTGAAAATTACCTCAAACATTGAACTGTTTCTAATTTCTACTAATGATCTCCTAATATTTCCAACAAAATTTAAATATTTTCCTACAAGGGTTGGTCCATATATACAACCAAATTCTATACAAGTATGTTTTGATTCAATAATCATGTCTGAATAATATTTCGAAGCATACTTGTAACAGAACAAGGAAGCTTAAAAGACTAAAGAAATTCATTCAAGTAAAAAGAAAAATATGTATGATGAACCAAGGGAGCATGATTATTTAGATTTTTATTTGTTAGTGATTTAGCAAGTCGAGCACATCATGAAGGTAAAGATGACCAAGACAAATTAGCAACATGGCATGAGATATTTTTAAAGAACTCGATCCCTCAGACTTGAATTTTGCAGAATGCAAAATCTAGCTTGGATAATAGATTTCTCCTATGAATATGATTCTATGTTGCATAATGCTTGGTTCAATATACCTTGTGTTTTCCTTCTTTTTTGTTGAAATGATTAGTGACAAACATACCTGAAGAAAACTTATCCGATGTACCTATCAGTGAGGGCTTCATGGCTTATTCGATTTACTGATTGGCGAGCTCAGAGTCCGCTAAGTAGGACATTTCCTTGTATTAAGCCTCGATCCTAGAGATGAGGATACGAACAATTGCATGCTTTTCTTCCATCAACATTTCTTGATTTTTGTTGATTCTTGGTTGACGAATTGGGGTTCATTGGAGATGTAACTCAAGTTCCTCCTTGATTGTCTAACGGCGTGGCAGAGAGTTGTTCTTCTTTATTTGTTATGCTTATTGACACAATTATGCACGCCATGCTGTAGTGGCATCTCGTTTTCTTGGTCCTTGTTACCAACGCACGAGCTGGTCCCTTTGAAGATGATGAAACTAGGCATATTCTTGTTAATACAAGGTGGGTTTCATACTGCTTCTCATCAGCATCCTAACTTGAGTCTTGGGAAGGCGCAAAGCTAGGTTGTCTTTCATGTTGCTCATAGCCTGTCGATTTGTTCGTTCACTTCCACAGCTGTAGTGATGGTTTTGTTTAGGGTTTGTGGATTCATACCAAACCTTGAACAGGCATAGCTTCGATCCATTCTTTCCTGCAAAATGCTAATACACACATATCCAAGGAAAATAACAAATTTGAAACACGGGGGTGTGTTGTCCATTTTTTGTGATTTTCCTCTATGCTAATGGAAGAATGATTTTAAGATTGTTTAGTATAGATTTTGTTTATCATGTTTTATGTGTTTGCTGCATTCGAGTATGGTTCAAGGCAAAGATAACATGCAACAAAAGACAAGTGAATAAACCTTAATACTCACAGTTCTTCCTTCCATGAAGAATGAGCCGGATCTTCTTTGCGCAAAGTTATTAGAGTTCATCGCATGCCTTGATTCATCTTCGATGTGAATTTATCTCAAGACTTACCCATATTGAATTTTGAGAGTTTTCTGTGGGGTTAGTCCAATAAAATAACCAGTATCTACTAAACCATACTATCGGCTCAAAAATTAAACTAAACACCATGTCTATTTTAATTTAGGAAAGCATTTTAACCTAAGCACCATGCTTAATTTAAAAAGCCTTTGGAAATAAGATCAACACACCTCTTGGTTCAAAAATCAAACTAAACACCACGTCTAATTTGATTTAAGAAAATAGTATAAACTAAGCACCACACTTACTTTAAAAGTTGTATGAAGATACTCCAAACCTAAGCATACTATAGCAAACAAAGATAGCATGAAAACATAAAAGAGATTTATTCAAATGGAGATGAAAGAGCATGATCATGGTGAGATTCTTTTTTTTAATAAAAGATGCAAGTGGTATAAATGTATGCAATGAACTAAATATGATGTTGATTTAATATGAGAGAATTTAAACTAAACGGAGTGGATGCACGAATCATTAAAAATAAATATGTAATGGAATGCAAAAAATTAAAAGATAACTACTCATCAAGTTTAAAGTCCACGAGCAAGACTATCTCATCTTTCTTGATCATACTTACCATGACTCACATGATGGAATTTGTAAGTAGTGCAGCGTCTGTATTCGTCACTTGAGATGTGATTTTTGCGACGTCGACCTTTTTCTTCAATCTACACATGGTTAGAATAATATATATGTGTATACAAACTTGTGAGACGACAGGGTTCCAACGTTGATGGATCTTGGATATTCAGGCATCCTGGGTTCTTTAATGTTTCTTCTTTTCTTGTGAAAGCTTGCCGGAAGGTCAAAACGGAGTTTGCTGTCCTGTCTCATTCCACAACTCAACAGAACAGGGGTAATCCTACTAAAACTTGTGGTATGTTAATGATCTAAATCTTTACGTCAATTATTTCCCCGGCAACGACGCCAAAAATATTTGTTGGTATTTATAAGTGCAAATAGAATATGAAGAATTCTACAAGCGCATAGAATACCATTGTAGCATTTTACCGAAAGTATTCCAGGTATTATTATTTATATTTTACCGTAGGAAAACAATGGAGTAAAGATTTATTGGGTAACAAAGGAGTATGTATCAGTCAACATACCAGCATGGCTAGAGCAGGGGTGAAGGTAATGATAGAAATTAAGGATAATGATACTCAAGGGGTAGATCTCTAAGATAACGTAAACTAGTCAACTCGGGAGAGCAATGAGTGAGGTAGATTCTGATGACATTCTTATTACATGGTCAAACTACATATATATCCAACTATAGTTAAGACTAACTCTACTCTTGTACACTTTAAGACGCCGCTTAGATGGTAGAGTACCCACAATAGATAACTCTACCGACACGACTACGGTCCTACAATTTAAGAACCTGTTCAATTTAAAGTGGACTACAAAGGATAGACGGGGCTGTCACATCCCGCTGCTACCACCCAACCAGAGAACATGGTGAACTCACAGCCAGAGCATCGTATAAGCACCATGCTTATACGAGGCTCGGCTACTTAGCCCAATCGATAAACTAGCAGGCTAAGCGCTCTATGAATCCGCACACAAAAATAATGATAATATCAACTAAGAAAGATACATATTAAAAGTAAGCATAGCCATGGAGATAGGAATATAATAAAGTTATAATAAGTCTTACAAGATGTGAAAGTGAAGATACAAGGCTCTGTCGAGCCTCCAAGACTAGATCCGAAACTTGAGCATGAGCCCAACTCGACTCTCACTCCCGGACTACTAATATACTACATTGAAGAGTCTAGACCTAATCCTACTGGTGTATCTTGATCTCTGAATGAGATGTATGAATTAGGATTTCAGGGATGCTCTAGGGAGGAGGGTAGAGGCTGCTATATATAGGTCGGAGGATCAATTCTGGATCCTCGGATCAAACCGAATTAAAAGAATGGCGTAGATGCAATCTAGGAGGCGGTGGAGCACCAACATTCGAAGGAGGGGCTAACAGGTGGGCCCAGGGGGGCGGGCGGCCTGCAGGTGGGGTCGGCCGGCCCCACATGGCAGTCACCTGCCCTCTGCTTCGGTGGTTTGCCTTCTGGAGTCTTCTAGAGTCTTTCCACGTCGGTTTCGCTACGGATAAACGTGATTTGCTTTAACGAATAGGCCCTTCTTGACGGTTTTCTAAGTAAATCCTCCTGCAAACACAAATTCATCAAAACTTGTTGAATTTATTAGTTTAAACCCCTAGACCTATATTGATGATCCTTTTTATGCATCTATATAAGTTATATTAACAGTTTATGATGAACGTTAACTAACATCAACGACGTAGGATTAGGGCGCGGTGGGGGATGACCGTGGCGACAAGACGAAGTGGGACGGATGAGGCGTTGGGATGAACAGATGCCCACGTCTAAGCATTTCTAGTTTTATATTGAAGTAAGCTACAATACCGTGTTCGCACTGCTGCTTGGAATGCTGCATGCCCGAATCCTGTAAGACAACTCCGATCGAGGGTCCTAGTCCGATTATATTATATTTACATACTATGGAGTATCTTATTAGCCATGCCACATCTTTTAAACTTATTTTAGATGGAATATAGTTGGGACGCTGGACATATTTCTTGTACGTTTTTTTTTTGGTTATACATCGTAGGCAAGATGTACGTTTCCAGGAGGATTACTCCTATTGAGAAGCGACAGTTCTATGAGCCATGCCAAATCCTCGAAGTCCTACGTTTCCAGCAAGAAAATATGCGGTGACGCACTTGCGACATGTTACATCATTTTAGCATCGCAACGGAAAACGCCCTCTCCAGATAAAGAGCTAATAACTAATAAGATACTCTCTAGGAACATATTATCCTATTTAATCAGAAAAAATAAATGAAATAAATTCTAGCCATTAATTTTTGTTAGAATATATAGTCAAATGTCAAAAATAATATTATTTCAAAGATATTTTAAATACAAGTTTATGTATGCAAGTTCTACGTTCTAAACTTGCATGTAATTTAACTAATTGTAAACTGAGCGTAGCTCAGCTGGTTGAGTTTCTTGTGGTGAAACTTGTTCATCTGGGTTCAAATCCCTGACTTACACGAGTGGGTTCAAATCCTCGACTTACACTGGTGCTCATATTTTTCTGGATTTATTCTAGGATTTAACGGTGCTATTCTTTCTGAGGTAGGGTGTGCGTGTGTTCATATGGGCGAGTGTGTGCTCGTGTATGTGAGCGTTTGCGTCTATAACTGGGTCTCGCAAAGAGGTGCTATTCTTTCAGGGGTAGGGTGTGCGTGCGTTCGTAGAGGTGAGTATGCGCTCGTGTATGTGAACGTCTACGTCTGTAACTGGGTCTCGTAAAAAGGTGCTCATAGGGGCAAGGTGTGCATGCGTTCATTCATATGGGTGAGTGTACGCTCGTGTATGTGAGCGTCTGCGTCTATAATTGGGTCTCGTAAAGAGGTGTTCATAGGTGTAGGATGTGCGTGCGTGTGTTTATAAGGTTGAGTGTGCGTTCGTGTATGTAAGCGTCTACGTATGTAACCGGGACTCAAAAAATATAATTTAACTAATTATTGTTGATTGTTTTGTCTGATTAAATATGCTTATTATTTTTGTCCGGCGAGTGTACTACGAAGAGTATTAACAAATAACAGGCCAAGTACGTGTCCGGCTGATGACCGCTGTCCGATTCAGATCCGATGTCTGGGCCATAGGACAATGTGGGGGAGGCATGCAGGACCGGGATGCTCGACTTACGAACAAGCTGGAGGGGCTATTTTTATTGATTGATTACGATTGCACTCTTTGAAGGTGCTTAGAACCCACCAAGAAAATATTCATATTTCTTGGCGGTTTACTCAACCCTCAAGAAATATATACTTCCTTGAAGGTCGATATACGCAGCCAGTTCTGTTTTGGCAGTTAAGGAAATTCCAGATTCTGGTAGCAAGGCCAACCGGAAGCAGGAACAGAGAACTAGGGAAGAGGTTTGTTTCCCGAGTAAATCGAACAGATGAGATGGCTTCTGTTGCGTGTTTGCTTCTGTTACATGGTTACTGGGTGTATACTGTATCTATGCCAACAAAAGAACGAATTGAAACAAAGAAATTCCCCTTTGATCTCACCCCTGCGAAGGATCAAGCTACGTTAAATGAAGTATATCGATCTATAGTTGTACAGAAGAAACCGGCTGAAAAACAACCAGGGAAGGGATCCTCCAAAAAAATTAAAATTGTCTAGGAGGATCACTGCTGGTCGGTTAATCATGGTCGTCGGTTGCTCAGATGAGCCCCAAGGTCTGCACTAGGTCGCCCATCTACAGGGCCGCGTCCTGCCATGGCAAGGCGCCCACGTGTTGCCGCCCCACGAACTCCACCACCTTGTCCAACACGTCGTTGTCACTGCGCCTGGTCGTGTCTGGTTTGTCGCCGCCGCTCTTGAGCAATGCAATGTACACGCCGAGGTCATGGACACTCGCAGGTCGCCCATCCTCAAGTAATTTACACTACTACAATGTTTATTGGAGGCGGGCCTTTTCGATTTACTGAGGCGAGCAATGCATCCACCTCGGTCCAAATGTCGCCATAAATCACTTTTTCCGAGGCGGTTAAAGTGCCCGTCTCAGTAAATCGATTAAAAAAAGAAAGCCCGTTTCGGAGCCCACCATTGAGCCTGCCTGCTCCACGCGGGGCCCACCACTGCCGGCGGCCTCCCCGTGCACACCGCAGCAGGATCCAGCTCCTTCGAGCGCTGCCGTAGCCAGATCCGGCTCCTCCGGCCGCCGCCGCCGCGGGAGAGGCCTCCCCAAACACCGGGCAGCCGTATCTAGCTCTTTCGCGTGCCCCGCTACCCGATCCGGCTCCTCCGCTCGCCCCGCCACCGGATCCAGCTTGAGGGCGTGACACCGCTACAGGCCCGTGCCGCCGTTGGGTATTTTTTTTTATTTTTAACACTTTTTAAACTAATTTTAAATCTAACATTGTTTAATTTTTTTTTCTAAACTAACACTTTTGACCACGCCTATTTCCCTGGTGCGGCGAAACGCCTGTACCGCGCCATGCATGGCAAGAGGGATGACGTGGCGACGACCAGGACGCTGACCGCTGACGTGGCAGGGTCTGCCGCGCCACCGATCTAGGCGCAGCACTGACGCACCATGGAGAATGGCGCGGCGAGGCAAAGCTAGGCATGGCCTGAGCATAGCCCTGCCTGCGCGGTCTCGGCGTGGCATCTAGGTCTGCTCATTGTAGCGGTGACTGTGGGCATCTAGGCATGGCCACTGTGGCTGCCAGCTTTACAGTGGGATGTCTAGGGTCATTCTCTCATTTCTACTGTGGGCATTTTGCCACTCAAGTGCTTTGATATGATAGTGGGTGAGGACTGGTTGGAAGAGTGTAGTCCAATGTGGGTCCACTGGTCTAACAAGATCATGAGGTTCACCTATCAAGGAAGGAAAATTGAGCTTCATGAGGTTAAGCAGCAGATTTCACAATGCCCTGCTATAACTTTTGTTGCCTTGCAGGGATTATTCAGTAGGGAAGCTGTCCAGCATTATGTACAATTCAAATGGGAAAGTGATCAGGCACAGCAGTCTTCAGCAGCTATGAAAATTCATGCTCTGAATGAAGGGCAGGCTGCAATGTTACCTCAATAAATTCAGTCATTACTTGATTATTTTGCTGATCTATTTCAGGAACCCACCTCAATATCTACCCAGAGACCTTTTGATCGTCACATTCAGTTATTGCCTAAAGCCCCACCAGTCAACATTAGGCCATACAAATATTCCCCGGCTCAAAAAGATGAGATTGAAAAGCAAATTGCAGAAATGACGAAGAATGGAATTATCAAAAGTCAAAGCCCTTGTACTTCACCTGTTCTGCTTGTAAAAAAGAAAGACGGGACATGGAGATTTTTTGTGGACTATAGGCATTTGAATGCTCAAATAGTAAAGAATAAGCACCCCATGCCAATAGTTAATGAACTTATTGATGAGCTAGCTGGAGCTAAGTGGCATCTAGGCCTGCTCATTGTAGCGGTGACTTTAGGCATCTAGGCCGGAGCATAGGCCTGCCCTCCGATGTCGGACCGCCAAGCGGGCGGCAACCTCGGTCCCCGCGAAAGGCTAGACGCGAGGGTCTCACCGAGCAGCTAGTACGGAGTACATCTACAACGACTCCCGGTAGATGCTACTAGATCTGACTAGGATCTGATTCAGTTGTTTTCGTCCCTCCTGTTAACTGAATTTTTTTCATTTACTTACAGTGTCTTCTAGCTATATTTACACTGTCTTATTACTAGATTTACAATGATTTCTTCAGTGTAATTTATTGAACATAGTGGTGTAATTTGGAGATAACACAAATATATGCCAAATTTTTAGAAATACTTTCAAATTATTTTTATGAATTGCAGATACCAGATAAATATATTTCAAATTATTCACAAATTTTTCATAAATTTCAAAACAAATTTTCCCAAATTGTGGTGGGACCCACCTCCCCAACCTTATCCCTTCCCTTCCGTCGCCTGCGCACTTCCCTTCCCTTCTGTCAAATGTGTACGTAAACAGAGCCCGGAGAAGAAGCAGCAACCGTGATCCGGCCTGGGGGTGGCCCTCCTCGTCGGCCTCCTCGTAGCCGGCCGTCGGCTGCCGCCATGGCCGGGGCCGAGAGCTCTAAGGCTGGCCGCACCTGCTGCCTCGCCGGCCCTCGCTGACTGCATGTGCCTCGCCTGTTCGTCGGCTACGCCCCCTGCTAGTCGTCCGCATAAGATTAGATGGCCCAAAAATCAGTTGATTGGAGAGGCCAAATCAACCGGCTGAGGTTTAGAAATTCTGTAGCTAAAATGTTTCAAAAAAATAGTCCATCAACTTGTGCTCTCGCATGGGTTAAAATTTTAGAAGATATAAGTATTAGGTACTGCAATGATGTATCATAGAAAACGTCTAATACTTATTTCGTTGTAACGGCTAGGTATTTTAGTAGCGTGCAAGAGGCTTGACTTGGGAATTGGGATTATCATTGCTGTAGGACACTAGGCCTGTTCGTTTCTCTTATAATCCGTCTTTTTCAACTTGTTTTTTCAGCTGGAACAGTGTTTTCTCTCACAACAAATCCGTCGGAATAGTGTTTCGGCTTATTTTTTCAGCGAAGCGAACGGATTTATGTCCTGATGTTAGGGCTTTGCTCTGCTCCCCGAATTCAGAAGCACAAAATTCCTAATTTTATATATGTTTTGGCATGTTACTGTGCATTTAGGCTATTTCAACAATCATTGGATCTTTTTTTCTCCATTCATGTGGCATTTGTACATACTAGGCTACTCCCTCGGTCTAAAAAACGCAATTTTAGCTCTCACCAGAACTAGAGCGGGAGCTTTTAAATTCTCTGCATCATCCATCGGACACGGCAGCTCAGCTTGCTGGGGCTGGGCGAGACGAGAGAGGGAGGGGCATTGATGGTACCGTCCACCACCACAGGTGTCAGTTGTCATTACGAACCCCTGCACCCGCACGCAGCTCGATGTCCGTAGTTGGAAGGCATCGCATGCTCCGTTAGCGTCATCGCTACAATGAGCAGGCCTAGATGCCATGCCGAGGTCGCGCGGACAGGCCTATTCTCCATGGCGCATCAGTGCCGCGCCCAGATTAGTGGCGCGACAGACCCTGTCACGTCACCGGTCAGCGCCCGGTCGTCGCCACGTCATCCCTCTCGCCGAGCCACCATACATGGCGCGGCACAGGCGTTTCGCCGCGTCAGGAAAATAGGTGCAGCCAAAAGTATTAGTTTTGGAAGAAAAAAAAATAAAACAGTGTTAGATTTAAAATTAATTTATAAAAAGTGTTAAAAAAATCGTCGTTGGAGGGCGTGCCGTCGTGCGTCGTTGCTAGAGGGCGTCCTGTCGTGCGCCGCCGCGTGGGGAAGAGGGGGTGCACCGCCGCGTGGGGGAGAGGGAGGGGCTCAGAGGAGAGGGAGGGGCCGACACGGTCACGTGGGGAGAGGGGCGCAAGAGAGAGAGCTGAGAGGGAGAGGTTGTGAAACCTAAGTGCTGATATTTATATATGCCCGGTAGGAAGTTCTATATAGACTTTGGTTGGGCCTCGGCCACATTAACACAGGCGAGCCTATTACGAGGTCCGTCTCCAAAAATGGTCTGATTTTTGGAGGCGTATCTTCAAAAACGATTTTAGGAGGCGGTTATTTTTTTAACCGTCTCCATAAATTGATTTTATGAGGCAGGCAATTCACGAGACTGTTGGATTGCGTGACCGTCTCGGTTAACAAAAGGGCACCACCTCACAAAATCATTTGTATAGTAGGGTTTTGGGAGCTCCACGTCGACATAGGTGTAGCACGAGGCACGTCACGGGCGGAGCACCTGCACCTCCCGCGGTGGCCTCGTTGAGGAAGATGCCCAAGAGCTTGGTGATGGGGTCTAGACATTGGCCTCGCACAACGTCTTAACGCCCAGCTCGTCGCACCGGGCCGGACTCGAAGGTGGCTTTCTCGACTCTGGACCTGCCGAAGGAGAAGACCGTGACGGGCGTGACGCGGTTAAGGCCTAGCTCCGTGAGGTCGTACGCGAAGAGCAGCGCCAGCGAGTTCCCCATGTTGTGCCCAGCCAGGGTGACACTGATGTCCTCGCTAGGTCGGTTCTTGGCACAAGAGCAGATGCGGCCTTACACCTCATGGAGGAGCTACGCCCGGCAACTCCTGGCTGTGATGCTTCGTTTGGAGATGGTTAGGGACATTTAGGGAGTGTTTGGTTGCTGGCCTTCATGCGCCACGCCACACCTATGGCTGCGACACCTCATCGAGACTCATGCTTGGTTGATGGTGCGCCGATTTCCTAGGCCACAGGTGTGGTGCCGCCACAATCACGACTGGCACAACGTGTCTGGGAACCAAACATGCTCTCAGAGTCTACAGCGGACACACTGTCGAACAACAAATCAGCCTAGGACAACAAAGAATTTCAGACATCACGTGGCAAACAAAATGGGACAGTTACTAACAACTCTTCTTTTAAGCACATATGAGAAATGTAACAGCAACACATCAGTTTCAGGTATAAGACCTCGTGGAGCCTCGTTCGTTTCATCCCTAAACCATGAGGATTTGGGAGGAATGGAGGGGACTAAGGAGGAATTTGACTTGTAGGCCCCTCAATCCATTTCCACCCCCTTGGTTTGCTGGCAAAACTAGCAGGGCACGGGTGTCGGTGTTGGGGCTGGGCTTCCAGGACGTTTAGCGCCACCGATGCGATGCCGTCGTCCGTCTTCTCCTTCGTATAGGAATAATGGTGGAGAGCGGTAACCGGTGACGAGGGTCGAGTGGTCAACAGCCGTCTGTCGCCGAGTAGCCGCAGCATTTTTGTTCTCGCCTTTCGGCCATTAAATTGGGCCATGCCTCGATGGATCCAACAAGCCGAAAGTGGTCAGTGGAGCTGAAAATTTGTCCAGAAAAAAAAAATGGAGAGGAGATTTAGCTGTAGCGCTAGCTCCGACGTGCGGTACGGCAATAATTCCCGCCTTTAAATCTATCTGAATCTGAAAAGATGCTGGAGGTTCCAGAATTATTGGAATCTGCTACTACCACATGATGTCTGAAATTCTTTAACAAATTGGAACCTGAGTTCAAATTCTAGTTCAGAACGAGAAATTGGCAGCTCTAGCTAGGATTCGGAAGATGTAGCTGTAGCTGACGGGTGTTCACGGCTAGTTAGCGGCTACTGTCGGATCCAGATGGTTGACGGTGTTCACAACTTTCGGGGAGGGAGGGGATCGGAGCTGAATAAAAGAAGGTAGCGCAGGCAGGCATGCAGCTCGCGTGTTGACTCGGGGCAGGGGTCGGAGATCCCGCGCGGTCCGTCCGCAGGCCGCAGCCCCTGCTTCGCTTGCGAAGTAGGCATCGGCCATCAAGGCGTTAACGTCTTCCTCCCGCTCACGATCTGTGCGTACGATCGATAGTGAACAAATCCTTCTTTTATCTTTGTGCACTTTAACTAGATAGGGCCATGGCAATGCTGCTACAGAAGCCTAGCGTACGACCGGGACCGGACAGAGCCGGAGGCCCAGAGCAAGAGGAGTGACGTAGGGCTCGGTCTAGGAGGAAGCCATTTCTCTGGCCCGAGTGTGTTGCCATGGGACCATCACTTTGAGTAAAGCTCTCATGTGTTGTTCTCTCACTGTTCTGCCTCTGCTCCTCCCTTTGCTTGTCCACTCGGTTGGTCCGATTTGTACGTACATCTCGAGTTTCTTATTGTGGAATCTGGATTATTCCTTCACTTGCCGGTTGCTTATTAACTCTACCAAACCAGCAAGCAAAAGATCCAGAGTCACATTCTAGCAAGAAACCAGCTACTACAAGTACGTTTGGATTTTTTTTCCCCCTGAAACATGAGAGAAGAAATTAAGACTATACTCCCTTGATCACCTTAGTAGTGGTACTAGTACATTCTAACTCGTTGAATGCATATATACTGAGGTGACGATATGCTAACAGTGATTGTTGACAGCATTAAAAAAAGCAAGCAAGATTAGCCTGTTCGGTTGGCTGCTGCTTATTGTATACGATCGTAAATTTTCAGCCGGCACAATATTTTTCTCTCACACAAACCAGTCAGCAGTACTTCTTCACGAACCAGCAACGAAACGAACCACACTGCCGAACAGGCTGAGGCCAGTAGTTATGTGCGTATATACTATAACCATTATATATCCTGCACTATATATATCGTCAGTTCTCCGTTCTCACCTGACGGACGCAGGATGCTTGGCTAATGGCTAGCTCTGGGTTGACGTGGAGATTGTCTGAGTGGAGACGTGGATCAGTTAATGAGAGAGCGATGTCGTCGACGGCCTGGGGTGAGAGGACGTCGTGCTCAAGCAAGAAGCAACACTGCCAGGACATTAAGGATCGGCTATATATATGATATGCGCGCTCGGCGTTCCGATCCTGTACCAATCTCTCATGCCTGGTGAACAAATGGCTTCCTCTGCTCTCATCCAACCGCGCTGCACTCTGCACCAGATCAGGAGCCCCGGGCGCCCCGAACCGTCCCGTGCAAGCTTCGCGGCTGCCGCCGCAGCTAACGAGGCCGCCACATCGCCGTGCATCTCCGCGAGGGCGTGGGCCGGGGCGAGGGCGAGCTCCAGCGCGTCGGTTGCCTCAGCAGCGAGGACGACGACGAGCGCGCCGAGGAGCAGGACGGCATCGGTCGCACACATGTGGAGGCAGGTCCAGGGGTCCAACGACTGGGACGGCCTGCTACAGCCGCTGCACCCCGTGGTGCGCGATGAGGTGGCGCGGTACGGCGAGCTCGTCGGCGCCTGCTACAAGGTGCTCGACGTGGACCCGTCGTCGGCGCGGTACATGTGCTGCAACCACGCCAAGGAGCGCGTGCTCGAGGAGGCCGGCGTGGCCGGGGCAGGGTACGAGGTGACGCGCTACATCTACGCAACGCCGGACGTGGCCGTGGCCGGCGGTCCGTCGACTAGCGGCCGCGGCCGCGCCAGCTGGGTCGGGTACGTCGCCGTGTCCACCGACGAGATGACCCGGCGGCTCGGCAGGTGCGACGTCCTCGTCTCGCTGCGCGGAACGGTGACGCAGGCGGAGTGGGCGGCCAACCTCATGAGCGCGCTCGAGCCGGCGCTCCTTGACACGCGCCCGGACGTCAAGGTCGAGGCCGGCTTCCTCAACCTCTACACCTCCTCGCCCGGCGGCGGCGGCGGCATGGGGAGCTGCCGGGACCAGCTCCTCCGCGAGGTGTCCCGCGTCATCAAGTCTTTCTCCAAGGACAGGCCCCGCGAGGACATGAGCGTCACCCTGGCCGGGCACAGTATGGGGAGCGCCCTGGCGATGCTGCTCGGCTACGACCTCTCCCAGCTCGGCCTCAACCGCGACGTCTCAGGGCGCCGCGTCCCCGTCACCGTCTTCTCCTTCGGCGGGCCGAGGGTGGGGAACGCGGCATTCAAGGACCGCTGCGACGAGCTCGGCGTGAAGGTGCTGCGCGTCGCGAACGTCCGCGACCCGGTGACTATGCTCCCGGGCGCCATCTTCAACGAGGGCACGAGAGGGTTCCTCAACTCCTGGGCCGCCGGTGACCGCTACACGCACGTCGGCGTGGAGCTCGCCCTCGACTTCCTTAGCCTCCGCGACCTGGGGAGCGTTCATGACCTCGGCGCGTACGTGTCGTCGATCAAGGGCGAAGGCGGTGGCAAGGTGTCCAAGTCCGACAATGCAGCGACGGACAGCAGAGGCGCCGCCGTTCTCGCGAAGAAGGCGATGCAGTTCGTCGGGAGTCAGCGCGCCGCCGCGTTTGCATGGCCAGAGGCTGTCCTCGGCATTGGCGGCGTCGTGCAGTCTCTCGGCTTGATCTGACGGCTAGGACAGAGCATCTTGTTTTACCGACCACTAATTGTTAAACCTTTTCTCAATTCTTTTTGGAGGTTTAATAGTCAGTTAGTCAGCGTCACAACACAACCCTTATTGCCTTTTGTTAAGGCTGTAGTATGCGGTTGTTTCTCACTGATAGATAGAAATGTGCATAGACAGTGGGCGTCCAATTCACTTCTTGTAAATAAAACATGTGGAGCAAGTGGGTACAAAGTTATTTTTTTTCAGACACATAAGTGGAGTTCTAGTTTTGGATCGATAGTAATTAGAGTCTCTGCGTTCTTTAAAAGATTTCTAGAGGCAGCTGCAATTCTAGCCGTCTCTAAAAAGTGGTAGGTACAGTAAAATCCATAACTTTTTTTTCAAATCAAGTTGTATGAAGATAAACTTTATATACGATATTTCCATTTGAATACATTTAGTGCATGAAAAATTGGTTTACAGTTTTTAGATTTTGAAATTCAATTTTTTAAATTTTTAAATGACCTCAGATGGAGAAATGATCCAAATCTAAGTTATAGTATTCGAAGAGAATGAAACTTTGTAATTGACAATATTTTCACTCAAAATCATTTGGGGTCCAGAAATTCTGTTTTGAGTTTTTAGATTTTTCGAAAATCATTTTTTTAATTTTCAAAGTACCTCAAATCGAGAAATGACATAAACCAAAGTTATAGTATACTTGAAAAGATGTGAAACTTTATAGTTGACGATATTTTTATCTGAAATCATTTGAGGTCCGAAAATTCTGTTTTGAGATTAATGATTTTGAAATGCATTTTTTTTCAAATAACCACGGAAATGACCTGAGCTAAAGTTACAGTACTAAAAAAATCAAATACTTTGTAATTCAAAGTTTTTTATTTGGTTTTATTTAGAATCTCAAACATGCATTACAATATTAACGAAAGTGACTATAGAAATAATTTATCTGCTATTAAATACAACTGACTTTGAGGTGTAGAAGTTTGGACTTGCAGTTGCGGCGTATTGCCGGAGCCCTGAGGACGGAGATCCTCCTACGAATGGGAAAGCAAGCGGCAATGCGGCCTCGTGGTCGGTGGAGGGAGGCACGGAGCGATTGACCAAATAAGCAAGGAGATTTTGGCCTGCTCACGCAGGTGCATGAGCTGCATTTCATAAGATTTTATTCTCAACCAATACAGCTAAAGAAACCCAAAAGGCCAGGCAGGTTGCAAGAGCAGGACGAACAAATCCTAGTGGAAAGCAACTGGGAACTCCAGGATTGGATCGGTAGGAATCTCTCTCGTCACACAAGATAATTGAACAAGCAACTGCAGAAGATTAAGTAAGAAAACCACTGTTTACTTTTCATAAATTCCTCCAGATTCATCTAGATTCCTCCAAATTTCTCCCAGTAAATAGAGCCATAATTTTGTATTGAAGTAAACTACAATAGGGTAAGGGGGTTCCCATTGCTGCTTAGCATGCTGAAATCTGCATGCCCGAATCCTGAAAGACAGCTCCGATCAAGGGTTCCGTGTCCCATTATATTTACGTACTACGCAGTATCTTATTGGCCATGCCACATCTTTATCTGATTTTTTAAACTTGTTTTGGATGGAATATTGTTATTATATATATAATATTGTAGGCAAGGTGTCCGTTTCCAGAAAAAGAACTATATACAGATCGAGAAGCAACAGTTCCATGAGCCGTGCCGAATCCTCAAAAAAGTCCTACGTTCCCGGCAGCAAAATATACTGTGACGCACTAGCGACATGTCACGTCATCCTAGTTTTAGCATCTCGCAACCGAAAACGCTCTCTACAGCTAAGGAGCTACTCAGAGTAAGATACTCTCTAGCCTCTAGGAATAATACTCGTATTTAATTTAATCAGAAAAATTATGAAATAGATTCTGGACATTAATTTTTCTTAGAACAATATATAGCCAATTGTTAAAAAAATAATATTATCTCTGGATATTCTAAATACAAGTTTATTTATGCAAGTTTTACATCCTAACCTTGCATATAATTTAACTAATTATTATTGATTGTTTTGTCTGATTAAATAGGCTTATTATATTTGGACGGAGAGCGTAGTACGAAGAGTAGTAACCGGCCGGCAAGTGTCCGGCTGACGACAGCCATTCGATTCAGTTCCAATGTCTGGGCCATTCGACAAAGTGGAGAGAGAGATGCGGGAGCAGGATACCCGTTTGACGAAGACCAACGAGAAGCAGACGTGGGTGTAGCAGGAAGCGCGCCGCGGTTGAGACGCAGCTCCGCGAGGTCATACGCAAAGAGCAGCGCCAGTGTGCTCCCATGTTGTGCCCCACCAAGGCGACGCTGATTTCCTCGCCGGGCCGGTCCTTGCCTCCTTGGCGCATGAGGCGCGGCGGAGCAGCTCCCCACGCCGCCGAAGTGGCACGACTTGTTGACGGAGGTGTAGAGGCCGACGAAGCCCGACTCCACCTTAAGACGTCCGCAGGCGGGGGGCCAGGCGCCGCCATCTATGGACGATGAAATGGCCACTAAACGGTTAACGAAAATTAAACGGTCAAAATAACGGGAAAAAATGGCCTAAACGACCAAAGGGAGATAAACGGCATTAAAAGGGTTAAACGGCTGTTTAGACGAACATCGGGTAAATCCAGTTAAATGTTATATGCATAAATTTGTATACTTAAGTTTATTATATTCATAAATATGTACACTTGATTTGTCACATGCATAAATATATATATTCCATTCTTTCCACGTACGTAAATATATATACATACTAAAATAATTGATTTTACTTGCATAAATGTGCATACATGCTAGAATAATAATTGATTCTATGTAAAAAAAATATGCATATTTTGGTAATATTGTGTAAAACCGTTTAGACCGTTTTAATCCGTTTAAAAACCGTCTAAACTGTTTAAACGCTAAACAAAGAGTGATCGACTATTTAACGTTTAGCGTTTAGGATAACACACTGATGATGAGAGAGTGTGTGGCAGAACCGCCAAATCTAATGCCATCCTAAGAGTACTTGTCTTCCATTAGACACTAAGTACCCAAGAGAGTACACTAAATCATGTTGTTCCATCGAGCACACCCAAAGGGAGAACTCGAAATCCATATTTTTCTATCAGGATCATAAATGATAGAATAAAGCTTACAATATTCTGAAATCATTTCTTACATCACTTTATTACCGTAGTAGAATATTATCTCAATTGATGATAACAGCGGAATATAACAATGTTATCCGAGTTATAGATGAAGCAAAGATTAATTTAATGATATAGTGAAGCATCAACATAGTGGATATTTATATATAAGAGATGCTAGCAGATTTTACATATTTTCTTATAAAAACCTTTAGTGAGGGTTTTAAAAAAACACTACGGTCGTAGCATGAAAGGAATCATCTCTGAGCCTACCAAGAGGTTTTCACACACAAGAGTCAACTCTATGTATCCTCCGATCACCTGCAACAGGGGGAATAAAACCCTGAGTACTCGATTGTACTCAGCAAGACTTACCCGACAGAAGAAAAATAAAAGACTCCAAGGATATGCAAAGTTATCTGGCTTGTGGGTTATTACATCTGCAAGAAGCATTACTAAATGTGCATCCTTATATTCACTTTTTATTAGCAATCATCATTAGTTCATTAACTAACCATTCTATGTAAGCTCCTATGCTACTTTCAAGCAGATGGTGAGCAATCAGAACTATTTTACCATCTTTCGTATTCCAGTTCTTACTACGATGCTAGACCTTAGCCAAGTCGATACCGTCTCACAAAAACGGTGATTCGCGAACCAATGTATCCCAGCTAGGTACCCCGAAACACACGTCCCGTTTGTACCCCAGGCACAAACAAGACTAACCCATTTTACACATGTCAAGGGGTCCAGGTCTCCGTCCAAACTTAGACTCCAAACCCCCACACTTGAGACCCGTTCTTAGTATGGTGCTTAGACCTCCACCTTTCCCCCCTCCAATTAGTCGGTCCGAAAAGAGCCAGAACCCACGACAAAAACGTAACGAGCCTTTCGCTCCCATAAGCAAGTATATGCTCAGGATAATAAGTCTATGACCTGACTACCATCCACAACAACGGACGATCCTTAATCGACACAGGCGGAACACGTGTAATACGAGCCTCGCTCGAATGCCTAACCTAGTCCAGATCCAAAGTATCATTCCGCCCGATCTCCAATTATACTCCATATATATATTCCATGTAATAGTAATATAGTAACAACAATAATATCTTTCCTACCTCTTACGAGTGACAGGTAATCACTCAACTTCTACCGAGCCCTATAGTATAGCAATCTACACGATCCTGACATACTAATAGGACTCATAGGATAATATATATATATATATATATATATATGTAAGTGGGTTTTATTCAACTTTTCAGAACTTAATGCACAAGCATAAAATAAAGTGTAGAATAATAGGGGTTATGCACCGAGGCTTGCCTGGGTGAGATGTAACCAAAAGTTAGCATTCCATCATGGCGACACAATCATCAGGCACCATCTCTTCCGCTACTTTGGTCAACTCCATGATCCATCGTTGTCCCTATTATGATATTCGTATATGCAACTCAGAGACGTAAATAATCAACGGCTACGGCAACTCTAAAATACGATTACGCTCCGCAAGCTAACGAGCTAGCTCTAACGACTAGCGTACTAGGCTACATATCCACATTGTCAGGTAAGGCTTCGTTTCCGAAAAATGTTTTTATTCTAAAATCTCAAGGTGATTCGGCATTTTATTGATTAAACATATATTTTTGAACTAGGGCTCAATTAGCTATCTTAGTAAACTAATTATTATAGAGCTACAAAAATTACAGTGAGCACCTAATAATATGAGGAATTTGCTATGAAAGTTTCAGAGCCAACACTATCATCAATTTATCACAAAAATTCATACAAGTTTATATCTTACAATATTAAGCATCTTAAATTAATTAGATAACTCCTAAAAATATTACAAAACTATGTGAACAAAATATACTAGCAGATAGATCATAATTTTAGAAACTTAACAAAATTGGTTTCATAATTTTTGGTTAACTACACACTTTTATATTGAATTTACAAGTTTACAAGTTTACCTTAGAAATTAAATTAGAAAACAAAAAGTACCGGTGGCAAGCATTCGACCAAGGCTGCGTTAAATGAGCGGGAGCATCCGCACGGTGAGGCTCAAAGAGAGCGTGCCGTGGGGTGTCGAGATGGGACCGCTCGGTCTTGGCAGGGCGTGGACGGCGGCAGTGGAAAAGCATTGACACCGCGACAAAGGGCAACAACGCGACATAAAAGCGGATGCAGACAGCGACTCGGCGGGTAGGTGAATTGAGTGGCGAGACGAGAGCCACGACGGCCAGACAACGACTGCCGCAGCGTCGGCTTGGCTCCGCGCACGACCTGGCTGGCAGCGCGCACGCGGTAGCCATGCGGCAGCACTGCAGCTCAGCCCGGCCCTTCGGAAGGCGACTGTGGCCGGCATAGCCCGGCGTGTGGTGGTGGCCGGCAGCCAACGAGGCCGGCCAATGGGGTAACGGCCATGGCCAGGAGCGGGCAGGCAGCAGCAGCGTACTCGCGTGGTGAGTGCGAACCCAGGGCAAACAACTACAAATGGTGACGTGCACGCGTTTTAAAGCGAAGCAAAGGATGCCGATCATCTCAACCGAAGTTCAACCAATCTTACTAACCTAAAGTCGACACTACCAGCTAGCTAGCGAAGCGATCATCATGATCCGAGAGCAACCACAGAGGGAGATAAAAGGATGCCAACTTGGGTTCATCGCTGGAATGTCGGTTCACGAACAGAGCGCCAACAACATGGTTTACAGCGCGTTCCAACGAAGTTTGGGCAATTTTTACGAGAGCAACGTGACATCCAACACAACTTCGACCTATGCCATGCTCAAGCACTCACTTTGATGCAATCAACAATACTAAAACATGCAGCTAGTGTTTAAACATTTTTGTTAGAAATTAAATGTCAAAATAGCATTGTCTTACTACTTTTCCATACTTAAAAAAGTTAAGGATTTCAGTTGGGACTAAGTAACCATTAACGCTGTTGTCGCAATTTTTAATAGGTCTAAACCTTGTTAACTTCAACCAACAAATACTTCATGCAATAGTCCATACCTTATACTAACCCATATGTGCAAAATATTTAAGTACCATTTAACTATTTTGTCCAATATAATTCGCCAAAAATAGTATTTTAACAATAGTTGAAGCGTTTGCCGACTTAACGAAAAGAACTTATCTTAACGTCAAATTTGATTTTTGAGCTCCCAAGAGCACTAGTTAACACTATTTATTTTGATTTTTCTCGACCACAAAAATGAGTTACATAGGATTCGCTTACCATTCCACGTGCGTTATAATTTTTTTAAAACCCGAAAACTTGTTTGGCTAATTCCTCTCGGACCTAAATCTCGGTGTTAAACAAGCTCGTAACACAAGAGGTGTTACAGAGGGTGGTTGCAAGGAGCTACACGCGGGGGCGGGGGTTTATAAAGAGGAGAGCGCGTGGAATTCACTTTGCGGAGGCTTGCAGCATGTCCCAGTCCCTCCATATCTAACCGTCCATAGTGTCACTACTACATGGGAGGGTGATGAGGCTTGAGAGGGAAAGCCGAGAGCTGCAACGGTCGTGGGCACTCCCCTGCGCGTGCTTTTGTCAATAGCTTGGGGGGTGCGGACTGTGTGTTGTGATTGTGATGATGTTGTTCTTCGTCTTGTCTGCATTGAAAAAGGCAAAAGAGTTAGTTTGGCAAGTGATTGACCATGAGATGGATGAGATGAATTGCAGGGGCTGAACTCTTGACATTTTTGGGGGGGTTTGGTTGGGGTTGGTCGTGAGCTGAGATTGGAGATCCTCGACGGCCGGGAATCCAGGATTGCTGAAATGTAATAAGGTAGCGTTTGGTTAAGAGTCGAGGTGGGGTGGGATGGTCCTGTCTCTGATTTGTAGGACGGGATGATTCCATTTTCTGTTTGGTTGAGTAGAGGTGGGACCAACCCGTTTTCTGTTTGGTTTGGAGACATTAAAAGTGGGATAAGTGAATGCCAGATAGACCCTATTTGTCAGTTTTTTTCTTTTCTTTTTCTTTTTTCTCTCCTTATCCCTTCCGGCGACTTGTAGCAGGGCAGCCCCGCGCCTCCTCCGCCAGAGCTCGGACGCTCACTGCCCCAGGCTTCCTCCACGCGGCGCCCCGAGGCCCGAGCCTCCTCCGCCGGTGGGGTTGGAGCTCACACGGCGACGGCAGGGCCGGCCCCCAGAGCTCGCCCTCCGTCGGTGACCTCGCCGCGCCTCCTCCGCAGCCCTCGACCCCGCGCCTCCTCTGCCCTCCACCCCGCGTCTCCTCTGGCCCGCGCCTCCTTCACCAGTGCCCCGGCTCTACTCCGCCCGTGCCTCCTCCACTGGAGCTCGCCGGGGCCGGGCACGGCAGTGCGCGGCAAGGCCGCAGGCGAAGCTCGTCGGGACCGGTACAGGAATCGCTCGAGCGCGTGGCTCCTCTCTCTCCTCTTCTCTGCGTCCGGCGCGACTCCTCTCCGCGACCTCGTCCGCGTCCGACACCTCCGTCGCTCGCTCGTCGCTCGCTCATCCCCCCTGGGACGGACCCTGTCCGTGAAATTTTGGGGGACGGGGTCGCCCCGCATCTCACGCGAATATTTGCGTGGAGGACGTCCCGGCTCCACTTCGCCTCCGAACCAAACAGAGTTGATCCTAGGACCATCCCACCTAATCCTTCCAACCAAACACACGGTAAGATAAGATAGGCCTGCTATGTGCTAACTAGTACTGCCGTCTGCTAGGAGTTGGAGTACTCCTTCCGACCAAGAAAAAAATACAATTATGGGTTACGTGTCGGTTAGAGTGGTTTATGTTTGACAAATTTTCGAGTGGATGATATTCATATTTATGACTTTATATTAATTTATTATAAAAATACATCTCACGACTTTTTTTTTCTCCTGAATCATGAAAGACGATGCTAGTTCTAGTACAGTACGGCGACCATACGATAGACGGAGTATGAGCAGGTGATGCTTTCGTTTGGAGATGGTCAGGAACGGTCAGAATCTACAGCCGTCAGACTGCCTGGTTTCTACTGACAACAAATCATCTAGGACATGGGCAGACAAAATCGAGAGTGCATTTCAGGAACAAAAAAAAACAAAAAAAAGAGCAGCAACACGTCTGTTTCAGAAAGAGAATGGCAGTAACAGAGACGGGCTAGCTGCCTCAACGCTTTCAGCTGAAAATGACCGTAACCGCCATTCGCCATCAAGAATGTAAAGTAACCAAGGCACTCCGTTTTCCCTTTTGTTCAGATTGGATTTCTAATTCATTTTCAAAATGATCTGCACTGCTGCCTGCCTGCTCTGTTGTGGTAGCTTCCAAGAAGGCTGGCGCGGTATGGACTATGGACACCTTGAAGAAGGGTAGGTACGATCGATACCAGTAGTGGAGTAGTACCACCACTATATTGCCCCATACGTACAACTACAACATCAGCACTCCTACAATACAAGCTAGGCGCATGGTATTTATGCCGAAAAGTTCAGGCCAATCTGAAGCTGACCAATCGGCCATTAAGGTTGCTGGTTGGAAAGCAGGTCGGCCATCGATCCACGACCCGGGGCGTGGTCGCACTCGCACGCGGACGTGGCCGAACCGAGGCCGCGCGCCGCCCATGACGCGCCCCCGTCGGCCGTCACGGAGCGACGTGGCCGCGCAGGCCCTTTTGGGGCGACGTGGACAAAGGCCACCATTATGGGTGTCGGGGCTGAGCTTTTCAGGACGTTTACCGCCATCGATGCGATGCCGTCGTCCGTCATCGTTCTCCTCCTTTATATAGGGCAGTAATGGTAGCGGTCACCGGTGCACGACGAGGGTCAACGGCCTGTCTGTGTCGCCGAGTAGCAGCAGCGTTTCTGTTCTCGCCTTTCGGCCATTAAATTGGGCCATGCCTGGATGCATGGATCCAACAAGCCGAATAGTGGAAGGGGATATTCGTTTTAAAAATAATGGAGGGAAGATTGCTGTAGGGCTAGCTCCGACGTGCGGTACGGCCAGAATACTGCAAGATGCTGGAGGTTCCAGATCGGATTGTACACTACCATTGCTGCTACAGTGCTACTGCCACAGTACCACGTGATGTCTGGTCCTACCTGAGCTCGAATTCTACTTCAGAACGAGAATTGGCAGCTCTAGTTAGCTAGGATTCGGAAGCTGTGTGGCAATGGCAACCCTCTTTTATATATTTTTCAGGTCACATTCGTTCGTTCGCAGAGTGTATTTTCTTGTGTCTTGATGGAAGCAATAATTGCGACGCTGAAGGGCGTGTTCGCGGCTAGTTCGCGGCTACTGTCGGATCCAGATGGTTGACGGTGTTGACAACTTTCGGGGAGCCGGGGAGGGTGGCCGAATCGGGCCCGAATGAATAAAATAAGCGAAGGCATGCAGCTCGTGTGTTGACTGGTGGCGGGGATGGAGGATACTCGGAGCTGGGCTGGAGATCCGGCGGTCCGCCTGCAGCCCCTGCTGCGGTTGTGCTGTAGGTATCGGTCATCAAGGCGTTGACGTCTTCCTCCCGCTGTGCGTACGATCGACAGTGAACGGTTTGATCCAGTGTGCGCATTAACTAGATAGATAGGACCATGGCAAAATACTGCTACAGCCTACAAACAAGACTACGACTGGGACTGGGACGCCCAAAGCAATGGGAGTGACGTAGTTCTTTGTCTAGGAGGGGGCCATTTCTGTGGCCCGTGTGCTTTGGCATGGGACCATCACTTATTGAGCAAAGGTCTCATGTGTTGCACGCTCACTGTGATGTTGCTGCCTTTGCTCGCTTGCTAGCTTGTCCAGTCGGTCGGTCGGTCCTCTGTAGGTACGTCTCGAGTTTCTTATCGTGGAATCTGGATTATTCCTTCACTTGCCGGTCGTTTAAACTCTACCAAACCAGCAAGCAAAAGATCGAGAGTCTCATTCCAGCAAGAAACTACCTACTACTAGTATGTATATGCATCGTAGCCTCGTAGGCATACTTTGTCTACTAGGTAGTAGTAGTAGTAGCGTATTTACAAGTTATTACTGCAACGTACGCACTGAGCTAGGTGACTATATACTAACAGTGATTGTTGACAGCATTAGAAAAAGTAAGGTTAAAGGACAGTAGCTAGGTCGTATATGCTATAGTATATCCATATTATCCTGTACTACATATATATCGTGTGTTCTCGTGCAGCACGATGCTTGGCTAGCTCTGGGTTGACGTGGAGATAGCCTGGGTGGAGACGTGGAGTTAATGGAGAGAGCGATGTCGACGCTCGACGGCCGGGCGAGAGAGGCGGAGGGTCGTGGTCAAGCAACAGTGCCAGACATTAAGGATCGGAGGGTTACTTACTGGCGAGTGAGAGACTAGTAGAGTGAACATACATGGCTCATGGGCCATGGCTGACTTGCGGAATTGAATTTTGAAGCGGACGTACACGGCCCCGTCGACATGGCGCCTTCCTGGCCAGCCAGTCAGCCACACCTACACCTAGCGCTCTTTAACTCCGCGTCAACCGAAAGCGATCCCTGGCCGGGGCCCGGGCCGATCCGTCCGCCTCGAGCTTGCTCCGTCAACACACAGGAATTGATCGAAAAATATCGCGTCGGCGACGTGCGTTTTCCGCACAGCTAGCTGCCGGCTAGTTAGGCGCGCGTGCGAGCCGCGAGCGCGACGGACGCATCTTCGGAGAAAAAAAAGAGGCCGGCCGCCGGCGGCCGGCCTGCCTGCCAATGCCAAAACGAAAACGTCGTCCATCTTCGGAGAGGGTTGGCGCAGCGCATCACACTCGCGCGTGCACCAACGGTTCTTGGATCAAGTCCATGGTACTGACTGACTGATGACTCGCTGAGGACGCGAGCGATCGAGGTCCGGTCGTCTTCGATGACGACGGATTCTTCCGTGGCGCTTGGACAGCGCGCTTTTTACTTTAGCCCTGTTGACGGACCGGGCGACCGGGTGCAATGAACCGTGGGTCAGGGTCCCCGGTCCCGGTTCCATGCATGCATGCACACCGTTCGCGATTCATGTCCATGCATGGCCTCCCCACCACGCCTCGGCGTCGTACATTGTTCGCGGGTGGGGTGCCGTGGCAAAGCAAAATGGCCACAATGTGCGCACTCTCGGTAGGCTATCGGCTAGTTAGTTAACCGCAGCCGGCGACCGGGCGTACCTGTGTCGTCGTCGAGTCCAGGTCCACAGTCCAGCCCAGTCGATGCCGCCCGCCGATTCGGGTGCTGCGGCACCAGCGAGTCAACGTGCTAGTACGTGGCACACTGGCACTGGCACCACCACAAGTGGCATCGATCGGCCGGTGCCGGACCGGCGGCACATGCAATGCAGTTTGGTGCACGCACGCATCATCGTATCGTATCGGTCGTCCCCTCTCGCACGCTCCATCGCGTACGTGCCGTGTGCCGCGCGCTTCCCGGAAACTTGGAAGGCGTACGCGCGTGCTCGACTTCAGTTACGTTACGTGCGTGCATACACGTATGGAGTATGCATGTGAAACTAGTAATGTACCACATACCAAGTCTGCATACACATACGTAAGCCCTACTGGTCTAGTATTAGCTGTAAAGTCCAGCGAGATCGAGGTCGTGACTAAAGATGATCTGTAATCGATCCGTTTGACCAACGGTGCGCACGCTGCACGCACGTCGTCGTCCCGTACACGTAACAGTCGCTGGCCTGCACGGGGGTCTCTCGTCATCATGAAAAGCCTTTTCCTTCGATTTTAACTCTCTTTTCTTTTCATGCTGCGCGCAGCGGCGCAGGTGCCTACTCCCTACTCTGATGAGCTCAAACGACGCACCGCCAGCTGACACGTACTCTATGCTTGCTTGTCATCATCAATTCGCAGGTGCTCCTCCGAGCTTCGATTCCGTTGGTTTCCGGTGGACCTCGTGGTCTGTGCCTGCGCCACACACGTTACAGTTACAGATAACAGCCGTACGTACTGCATGCTACTCTCTCTGACCCATAAAATAAACCAACTTTGAGAGTTGTTTTAAGTTAAAAATCTTAAAATTTAATTAAATTTATACATATATAACATCGGTATTTATGACACTGAACGAGCACAACATAAAAAAATATTTCATGGTGATCTAATGACACTGATTTACTGTTATAAAATAGGATCTGTCTATTTGGAACTTGGGTGATTTGACCCATTTGAACACTCAAGCAATTTGAGAGGACAAATCACACAAATGAGACAAAATACAAAATTTGTGTGATTCAAGCCTAATGCTCACACGAGTAATCATACAGCAAAAAACACACAAATAACCAAATAAAAAAATTCGAGTGAAACAAACCTGAATTTCACTTGGATTACCAAAGGCCACCAAATACCTTCACGCACCACCACTACAAAAATTGAAACAAAAAATATTTAAAGTAAAAACAAAAAATAAAGAACAAAATAAAAAACCACAAAATTTCTATGAATTGCAAAATCACATAAAATTATGCGGGAACTGCCTCAAACAAACATACCAAACAACAAAAAATAAATAAAAAAAATAAAAAAACCAAAAACCAAAATTTTTCTATGAAATGCAAAATAACAAAGATTCTGAGGGAACTGCGCCTCATCCAAACATACCAAACAACAAATTTTTAATATGGGAAGCTAAACCAAAAGAATTATGAGGTCATTATATTAATCAAACAAACTTCAAAGAATGATAATACAAAAAAAGTAAAAATCATAGAAATAAGTAATGAATTTTTTGCACTTAGTACTACTTACATAAATAATACCTATAAATTACACCTGATGAACATCTGTAGGTGAAGTTGAACTCTATTGTAACTAGGATAATTGTGTAGTTAACAATCATGGTAAATGAAAAGAAAGCAAAAAAAACTTGACCTGCGAGGGGTTATGACGGCCCCCAGGTTTCCCTTTAAGAAGAAGATCTTCTCACACAGATCAAGAAAACCCCCGAACCCCCGCCCTCATCCTGACGCAGGAGGCACCGTTACCCTGTGAGAACCGGGCCGGGGCCTTCCACTGCGCTTTGGCACATGGGGATGGGTGAGGGGATTTTTTTAACCTCAGCCTGAAATTCGCTCCCACGGGGAGTCGAACCTAGGACCTGAGGAGTGCTGCTGAGTCACCTAACCGTTTGAGCTAGATCCAATCAAATCTTGGAGCAGTAAGCCACACCCTTGTCAAGCAAGTAATCATAATACACCTGTTACAAGGAACACAGGAAAGATTTGTAAGACTTGTAAGAGCCCCAGAATTACCGGGCTAGCCTGGATGTAGCCTTCTTTGCTTATTGTTATATGAAGTTTGACATATACCAGCAGTACTGCCAAATGGCAAGCAACTGATCAAGGATTACAATTCACTTTTTCTATACACGATACGTTAAACAAAATATAGATGAAAAAATGGCAACGTGATCACATAATGTGGCCGGATTTATATTATTTAAGCTCCAAATTTCAGAACACCCAACACTACATGGCATACACGGTAGAAACAACTTCAACTGATCTGACACACACGTTAAAGATTTGAGTATAGACAGACAACATAAAAGCAATGACTGAAAAGATAGTCTTATGAACAATACAGAAATTCAGATAAACAGTAAGGTTGCATTGCCTTAAAGTACCAACAAATATAGGAAAGCAACGACAAACGTAGGAAACCAACATTTCAGAACCTGCAAAGCCTCAGACCAAATGTATAGGAAAAACTATGTTAGCAAAGAAGAGTGGGATAATTGAGATGACGAAGGAGTAGAGCAGTACCTCAGATTTGTAAGTGAGAGCCTCCATACATAATGAGGGAGAAGGACATTTGGAGCTAACATATCAGACCTAATGAACAAAAATTGAGATCAAACCATGGAAAATGGTATAGAATATAACAAATGAACGAATAATGAGAGCACGAGAAATTGAGGTCAAAACAAATAAGGAAAAAACAAAAAACAGAAATTTTCTATAATTTCCAAAATCAAAAAGATTCTGAGGCCATTTCCTCAATCAAACAAAACAAAATAAACAAAGTCCATTCAAACCATTAACAAAAAATGAGCCTAATAAAATTATTAACTTAGTATTATATACATCAGTAATACCTAGCAAATAGACCTGATTAAAAATCAAAAGTATAGTTGAACAATAGTACTAGTTACATAAAAAATACCAAGGAATTAGACCACTGTAAGTGCAATTGAACTCTAGTGTAAGTACAAAATTAATCCATAGTAACATGATAGTAAATTAATTAAGTGCATTTACCAAGTGGGGCTATTCTTTCTTACTGTATATAGATTTTTCTACTAGATTTAACAAGAAGAAAGCAAGATCAAAAACACCGTACAGATCAAGCTGAAACGAAACTACAATACTACAGCATGATGAACAACAAAACTTGAGTTGTAACAAGCATAGAATCAAACTGAAACTGCTAGCTGGTATGTATGCATACAGAATAAATTAGGTAAAAATGAGATAGAAGATGGAAGTTTGGGTCGATGGATGTGCAGTGCAGGAATGGCAATGGCAAGAAGCTAGCTTATTGTGGAGGTTCAGCGGCGTGCAGCGCTAGAACTGGAAGGCCGGGGAGGAGCAGGTGCCGGCATCACTCCCTTCCTCGCCGTCGTCGTCATCGAAGGGGAAATCTAGAATCGACACGGGGCTCAGCTGTTGCTTGTCCTCCACCATCATGCTGGCCCCAATCTTTCGCTCCACTGTGGAGTCGCCGTCTGCTACCGCCTGCACCTGCCATCATACACGCCATTAGCAACCATCAACACTACCGCATGAGTCTCTGTGCGCACGTAGTAAGTACACGTCTACTGCTACAAATAGAACAAGTCTAGAACAAAAGACTGTTTGTTGCAGCAGAAGATGTATTTCCAGAGCATGCATAAAGTTTAATTCATAGTCCACATTATAGTAAATTTATCAAAACTCATGAGCGAACCCTAACAACAAAAAACACGAGGATTCGAAGGAAACAAAAGGAGCGAACCTTACAGCATGATGGAATCGCCTCTCACAAGTCCAAAGTGACACGGCGAAGAAGACGATGCGCAAATGAAACAGTCATAGAAAACACAGGCGACTCCCAACTTTAACAGTAGAACTAAGAGTGAGCCCTGCATCCCCCATATATTGAGACAAAGAAAGACAATAACAAAATAAACATAATACAAAGAAAATAGAAAAAAAACAGAAAATTTCTATGGAACCACCTCCATATCAGGAACACCATCAGGAACCACCTCCATATCGTGCTCTCTGCTACACAGGAAAACAACTCTACAACCACATCCAGCTCTAACTCAACATACCAAATAGACAAATGAACAAAATTTGAGATCAAAACATCAATAATGATACATAATATAACAAATGGATAGAAAATCAGAGCATGAGAATTGAAATAAAATAGATCAATTGTATCTGTGAGTCTTGCTACAGACATGTTGTTTGGCAAAAATAACTAATGGATAAATGATCTAAATTTAATAGAAAAGAACTTCAAGAAATAAAAGGAGAATAATAAAAACCAGCACCAAATAAACAAAATACAAAAACCAAAATTTTCTATGGAAAACAAAACCAAAGAGATTCTGAGGGCATTGCCTCAAACAAACAAATCAAAATAAACATAGTCCATCCAAACTACGAGCCAAACATGTGCCTAATAAACTTTTTCACTTAGTATTAGATACATCAATAATAACTAACAATTACACCTAATTAACCACTATAAGTTTAGTTGAACTCTAGTGTAAATAAAAAATTAATTCATAGTAACATGATAGTAAATTAATTAAGTGCATTATCAGGTGGGGCCATACCTTCTTACTAGATGCAGATATGTGCTAGTAGATTTGCCAAGAAGAAAGCAAGATAAAAAACAACAAACAGATAATCAGAAAAATCAAAACTAGAAATCAAATAAATTTCTATAGAAATCAAATTCAAATAAACAGATACAATGAAAAATTAAAAGACAAAGGAATTAGAATACAAATTACAGTACTACATATGATGAATTACACCAAAAATAGTCATGTAAAACTACTATAAATGATATGTAAATAAAAAATACTAATCCAGGAACAGCTTCTAATAACACATAGTAAGTAAAATCAAGCAACCAAGTCTGAGCATGGAAACACATTCATAGTAAGACAAAGGAAAAACTGAAGGGCATGTATCTAGTCATGCAGGGAACAACAAGGCGAGAAAGCAACAGATAACGCATATATACAACAGACAAGTTAGCAAGCACCAGATGAAACAACTCTTAAGGAATTAACCAGATTTTTGTAAAAAAAAAACATAAGGAAGCATAACGACACGGGATGAAACGATCAGCTATGAGGCATCAGCAAGCTGCCAAAGTTATAAAATTGGAGAAGCAGGAAGCAGCAAGCACAAGCACGGACCAGAACATGGTAGCCAAAAATGGCAAGAGCAACATGAGCTTTCAGCCAGGAATCAGCAGTTAACAACCAAAAAGGTCAATGAATGATTAGAAAACAGAATGTGCTATGTGTGGGGTGGTATAACAAAGACGGTCACAAGCAATACTAAAATCACTACAGTGATCTATAACTACAATTACAACATCCAAGATTATGTAAATAAAATAAAATAAAATAGATATGTAAGGACAGACATCACAAACACATTCCTATGCACATGGATGAGTATACAATAAGAATGATCTCGGCACATTAAAATCACTAGAAAAGGCATATGCATCAGTAAATAAAAATAATTAGTTGACATATTCACTCCAACTACTACTATCAGAAAAGCAATCACTACCGGAGATCGGATCTTTGCCGAGTGCCAAGTGGTTTGCCGAGTGTTGTTTTCGGGCACCGGCAAAGACGCCTTTGCCGAGCGTTTTTTTGACACTCGGCAAAGAAGCTCTTTGACGAGTGTTTTTTACACTCGGCAAAGAAAATTTCAAAGCACATTTTGAAGCAGTAAATTAATTCAAATGAAAAAGGTTTCAACTACAAAGTTGTATAACTCATCAAGATGTACAATGTTTGTTTTGTTATTTTCTTCATATGACAAAGTAAAAATAAATTTGTTCACAAATCTAACATATCTCTCTCGTAGTTTATGAAACTACAAGAGAGAGATATAAGATTTGTGAATAATGTTAGAACGACCATGTCAGATAAACAGAGGACCAAACAACCAATATAAACTTTGTAGATCTCGAAAAGTTATGAAACTTTGTAATTGGCAACTTTTTGATTTGAAATCATCTTGTCATGCAAAACTGTGTTTGAATTTCAAAATTTTAAAATTTGAACTTTTCAAACGACCTCGGATGGAAAAATAACCAAAATAAACATTGTAGATCTCAAAAAGTTATGAAACATTGTAGTTGACAACTTTTTGATTTGAAATCATCTTGTCATGCAAAACTGTGTTTGAATTTCAAAATTTCAAAATTCGAACTTTTCAAACGACCTCGGATGGAAAAACAACCAAAATAAACTTTGTAGATCTCAAAAGGTTATGAAACATTGTAGTTGGTAACTTTTTGATTTGAAATCATCTTGTCATGCAAAACTGTGTTTGAATTTCAAAATTTTAAAATTCGAACTTTTCAAACGACCTCGGATGGAAAAACAACCAAAATAAACTTTGTAGATCTCGACAAGTTATGAAACATTGTAGTTGGCAACTTTTTGATTTGAAATCATCTTGTCATGCAAACGGCATTTGAATTTCAAAATTTTGAAATTAAAAATTTTGTAAACGACCTCGGATGAAAAAACTTCCTAAACTAAAAGTGTAGATCTCGAAAAGTTATGTAATTTTGTAGTTTACAACTTTTTTATTTGAATTCGTTTAGGGCCTTAAACAAACAATTTACACTCGGTTTAGTATAATATATTGGAAACTAAAACGAAATCCAGACACAAGTGAAAGTGCGGTGTAGTGGTAGAGGAGGTTCACGCGTAGGGGGAGGTCGCGGGTTCGCGCCGGCCGCGTATACGCGAATTTTACGCGAAAAATGTCGAAGATGGGTGGGCGCTGGCCGGTGAGGGCCTCCACCGATTAAAAAAAATTCCATTTTTTTGGTTAAAAATTCCCATTTTTCTGGGTTTTTTTCGGTTTTAACTTTGTCGAGTGTCGGGCACTCGGCAAGACACTCGGCAAAGACGCCTTTGCCGACGGGTTCTTTGCCGAGTGATCTTTGCCGAGTGCAGCACTCGACAAAGCCTTTGCCGAGTGTAAATTGGGCTTTGCCGAGTGCCCCCGACACTCGGCAAAACCACAGATTCCGGTAGTGAATATTCTCTGTTAAAACAAATATCATTGCTATCAAATCAGGCAAAAGAACTCAAATGGACGCCCTCAAATAACTACTATACACACTAGCCCACCCAAGCATAAAGGAGGATCTATGAATTGGTACGTATTGGAGAAAAGCATATACATACGACAAATAATCAAAGTGATGAAATTCAAAATTAATTTATGGATGCAAAATAACAAAATTACTTGGCCCTTAATAAACCAATCATATCAAAAAGAAAAAAAGTACAAAAACTATATTCTTTCTATGAATTGCAAATACAAATAAATTTGTGGGCCTTGAATCAAACAAACAAATCAAAGTAAGAAAACTACAAGTCATAAATTAAAATTCCGATTAATGAACTTATTCAATTACAGTGAACTAAGACTGTAATTACACCAAATAATATGATGTAACTTGAATAAAAATATATCTGTAATTAATGACATAGATCAAAAATTTTGAACTAAAAATATAACAAAATGCATGGCTAAGAAAATTAATAAAATAACAAGGGCCAACCAAATTGGTGATAGGAGTAGGCAAAGTGGGATTACAAACACATTTCTATGCAAATAGAATAACTGCAGGGGAGAACATGTGCACAACTCAACCTAATCCAGTAACATATCATGTGCTAAGAACACATTTATATTATTCAATAGGTCAAAATGTCAAATAGACTTGTATAACAGTTGCCAGAAAGAAGATTCTGCACAAATGCACATGATGCAAAAATGAAATAAACACACAAAAAACATTATGGTTGCCCCCATCTTATTGGCTTCCTAGTTGTCAGAACAAAAAATACAAATTATCAAATAATAAGGTGCAATAAATCTATAAATAATGTGTAATGACTTATGACTTGAATATAACGGCAAGAAGCTAGTCTGTAATCTGCAATAAATTAGGTTAGACATCAAAAGCAAAATGAATAACAAAACAAATGCAGTGATTCAAAGTGGAATCAAACACGGTCAGAACAACAACTATGCTTTTGTAAGCGTACATCTTGTACAATTAGTAATCTGAACTCTAAAAATAGATAGCATCATTCAGTGCTATCTCTAATAAGCACACATATAACTTTTCAAATCAATGGTACCAGCAAAGTACAGAATCTGCTGGCATATAAATCATCTAACATAATGCGAAATGAAACCCTTGAAAAAGGTCCACTAATCCATGAAACTATCAATAAACAAAATTTAAGACTTCGCCACATGCCCAAGGACAACTTTCCCAAAAGCAGTTTCATACATAAATTAAACAACACTTAGGATAAAACTAAATTTCCTCGTAGCATCACTTGAAAACCTCAGCTTCTGATCCTAGTGTATCATATCAGAAGAAAAATTACATATGAGAAAAGCTGCCACTGCAATACGCAAAGGCGACGGCGCTGCGCAAGGGGTGGACGACGGCGCGATGGCGCTGCAGAGAAGCAGAAGAACTCACAGAGAGGGCTCACCGCCGGCGACGCAACTGCTCTCCTTCGAATATGCTCGGATGAAACAAAGACAAACGCAAAAATCAAACACAGATAAACAACCTATGGAGAGGAAACGACAGATCAGGACAGCGTTGACCATATCTACAAGATTCATATGAGAAAAGCTAAGAAGAACTCACAGACGAAGTTGAATCACCGGAAATGGAGCTCGCTCCACACCTGAGGAGACGTAGAGAAATAGGGAATTGAATGAACACTAGAATGTCAGAGAGATGTAAATGGCCTGTTTTCCAAAAACATGATGACAGGTGGGACCCACTTGGGATGGGCAGAATCAGAAAAAGGTGCGGCAGAAAAGATGGATGTCCACGATGCGGGCAAACTGCAGATCCAACGGACAACAAATCGTGTGACGAAGGGACCAAAATCACAGGCAAAGCATAGCTTTTCCGTATAAATATTAATATTCTGTTTATGGTTTTAGTTATTTAAAAAAATGATTTAAGACAACTATAAAGGTTGATTAATTTAATTTATTTATGGATAGAGTGAGTAGCTAGCTAGGTGCGAACAAGAAGCGAGCCGCGACGATGGAGCTGGCGACCATTAGCTTAACTGCTTGCATTATTGTCGAGATACATCGGTCGATCAGAATCAGGTCCGGAAAGCGCATTATTAATGACGGTGGTGTTTGTTGGTGTCAAGCGCAGGAGGATTGAATTGAAGGCCTACTCCTTTGACCGCACCCGCACGCCCTGGTGTGGGTGGGTCGCAAAAGCGAGCACGCGATCGAGGCTAGCTTGTTTCCCGCTGCTGGGCTCTGGGTGTCTTCGTGCGTTCCGGCAGCAGCTGCAAGTCGTCTTCTCTTGAAACTTGAAAGCGAGTGAGCAGCGGCTGCAAGTTAAACTCATCATCATGCGGATGGATTATGGATTATTACTGGGTATTTGGGTGCATATGCATGCACATGCACGGCGCCGCGCGCATCGGGCTGTGCGCGGCGAAAGACTCGACCGTAGACTTTGGAGGCCAGTAGCCACCATGAGATGAGACTGGTCACGGGTGAGTGGTGACTCAGACTGAATGGCCCCTATACTGCTTGTTTGTTCGGTTGACCGGTTCGTATAGTTACTGATTCGTTTATGTGAGAGAGAAGTACTACTAATTGGTTCATGTAAATGTAAATAGTATCCATATGAGGGGCTGGCCCAGCCCCGCCGATCACGCTGATAGCCTACTAGTACACAGACTACAGACGATGCTACTGCTGGCAGTGGAACTCGGAGTCAAGCACGATAATGGCACGGTACTATGTACCTTGCCACATGCAGATGATTGATGTGGATCGATCAATCATCTCCATGGCTAAGGCCCAGTTTAGTTCACGAATTTTTTTGGGCCAAAAGCAAAAAATTTGGCGTTTTGGCATTTGGGAACTAAACAGGCCCGAAAAATTTCGGACTAAATTTTTTTGCGAATTCGGCCTGCTATGGCCTTGGCCTGCGTGCCCAACCCTATCCCTCCATCCCGTAGCCGACGCCGAACCCTATCCATTCAGCTTGCTCGCCCAACCCTATCCGCGCCTCTCTCGCCGTCTCCATCGCAACGCCGCCGCTCTTGTCCTCGCCATCCCAGCGCCGCCGCACTTGCTCCATTCCACCGCCGGCATGCAGATCCACCGCCTCCACCTGTAGATCTACCCCGCCGTCGTCCGGATCGACAAGTTCCTTTGTGCGGATTCGATGGCAGGACATGGCGACGACTTCAATGGCGAGCCCGCCGCATACGGGGACGCCGACGTCGGCTTTACCTTGGATTTCTTGGGTAATGTCGGAGCGAGCCTCGTCTACAACGACGCTCCGGGTTCCAGCACGTTACACGCCGTCATCGGGTCCAGCAGCCACCAGAACCCAAACGAGCAGATGGGCCGGCTTGACCTAAACGGCGGCCTCTCCGGCGTTTACCAGCAGTACGCGGACCACATTCAAGTAGCCCAGGACGTCTTGCCTCCCGTTCGCGTTCCGAGGAGCGGCGTGTCTCGGAGCCCCAGTTTCCGGCCACCTAGCCACGTCGGAGTAGGTGGAGCTGCAGAAGGTGCTGCCTTCGACGGTCCGTCCGCATCCGTCGGAGGTGGCTTCGTCTCTCCTCTGCCGCGTCCAGGAAGCGGTTCACTCCGTCGGCGGGCCGGCCGCCCGCGTGCACGGGGGCCGGGGCCAGCCATCCACGGCGACAATTTCGACGGCTCCTACGCTGTCCCTAACCCGGCAAGCACCTTCTCTGATGCATGTCTATTGTTCAAGTACGATGATGTATGTTGATGTGTTACAAGCTCAGTTAGATGCATGTGTATTGTTCAAGTACGTTGATGTATGTTTATCTGTTAGAAGCTCAGTTTATGAATTGTTCATGTATGCTGATGTGTTAGAAGCTCAATTTTTGAATTGTTCTTGTATGCTTGTTAGTGTTAGCTGCATGTGTATTGTTCAAGTATGTTCATGTATGTTGATCTGTTAGAAGCTCAGTTTATGAATTGTTCTTGTATGCTTGTTAGTGTTAGTTGCATGTCTATTGTTAAAGCTTGTCAGTGTTTATTGTTCAATATTGCTGTCCCTCTTCACCGTTTAGGTTCAGAAGCATAAAACAAATTGGTTACCAGACAACATAGAGAAGTTCTGTGACTCCTACCTTGCCGAGATACATGCTGGGAACTGTCCAGGAGGACAGATGAACAAATTTGGGTGGAAGAACATCGCTCGGAGGTGCTATTTAGCATCAGGCTTGATGCATGACAGAGAACAGCTTCAAGGCAAGCTGAGGACACTCAGGAAAATATAGACATTGTGTGACAAAGCACAAAACCACACTGGCTTAGGTATAGATGTAGATGAAAAGATTCATGCTTCTGACCAATGATGGAATGACAATGCTCCGGTAATTTGTTCTATAGGTTGCTCTGTTATTAACAAATGTTAATTCCTTAATTGCTTGACAACTACATCGATCTATATTGTACAGGGTGACAATGAATTGCTGAAGATTAGAAGGGATGGTGTGCCTGCATACTTGAACCAGCTGCATAGCATGTTCAAAGGGAACACAGTTGATGGGACAACCTCCTTTGTTCCTGCTGCAAGAGAGACCATTGACTTGAATGATGATGATTCTGATGAAGAAGCAGGACAAGAGCAGGAGAATGAACTGACCCCTATGAGTGTTGGAAACAAGAGGACCAGCAGTACAAGCACAAGTGCATCCAGCCCCAGCAAGAGGTCAAAGATCCCAGCAGTGAGGGCAATGACCATCCAAATGACCACACACAACGACTTAAGCAGAGAGAGGCTACATTTCTTCAAGGAGAGAGAGAGAGCAGAAGGGAGGAAGTGTTGCAGAGATTAGTTAAGGACAAGTCCTAGAAGATAACAGAGTGCACGAGGATAGCTCTACAAGAGTTGGGCATCAGTACTACAACGAAGACTTTGTTTTCTGGGTTGCACAAGCTAGTGCAATTAGAAACTAAAATGGACTTCTTCCTTGCCCAGGACACTAAGGAAGGGAAGATGCACGTCATCGAGCTGAATATCCCGCAGACTGGCCCGGTGGAGAACTAGAAAACTTAGCCTTATTTGCATGTATGGCATTTGGTGTAGGGCGTATGAACTTGTTGTGTCCTGTTGTGTTGTTTCAGTTAAATTTGAACTTGTTATGCAGTATGATGGGTTTATTTGTTGTTTTCCTATATTAACTTGTGGAATGGATATATGTGCTGTTTTGAAACTTGATCATGTGGGATGACAGGGAGTGATGCATGGGATTCATGGGTTGTTTGATCAAATGACTGACTTGCTCTTGTCTCTGTCCATGACAGGTTGGTGATGATGATCAAGATGCAAGAAGACAATAGTTGCTGCAGATGATATTGGATGATGATGATGATGAGTTGATGGAAGAGCTAATGAATGATGACGACGATGATGAATTTCTCCATGGTATGTACCAGTTTGCTGTGCATATTGACAAGTATATGAATAGGGCTCAGTATAGGACTCCAAGAGTTAGTGGTTTCCAGTGGGTGCATGATAAGCTTGACAACATTAATTCTTGTTACAACATGTTTAGAATGACCCCAACAATGTTCTATAGCCTTCATAACTTGTTAGTGGACAAATATGGGCTCAAATCTACCACTAAGTCCACATCTGTTGAGGCTTTAGGAATGTTTTTTTGGATGGTAGGAGCACCATAGTCTATTAGGCAAGCAGAGGATAGGTTTGAGAGGTCATTGGGCACTGTTTCAACAATGTTTACCAAAGTTTTGAGGTGTTTGGTCAGGCTTGCTGCAGACATTATTAAGCCAGTAGATCCACAGTTCAGAACAATGCATCCTAGACTAAGAAGTAGTAGATTTTATCCCTACTTCAAGAACTGCATAGGGGCTATAGATGGAACTCATATCCCTTGTGTCGTGCCAAACCATTTGTTTATTCAGCACTTGTGCCGCAAGAGCATCACTACACAAAATGTAATGGCCTGTTGTGACTTCGACTTGAGGTTTACATTTGTTAATGCTGGCTGGCCTGGATCTATTCATGACATGAGAGTGTTCAATGATTCAACAACAACATACTCCGCAGTCTTTCCACATCCACCAAATGGTACGTAGGTACACATGAGTGCAATTGTTCTTTGTTGGTTATGTACCTGTTGCTCATAATTTGTTTGTTGCCGTAGGCAAATACTATCTAATGGACTCCGGGTATCCTAACCGGCTGGGTTATCTTGCTCCATACAAGGGAACCAAGTACCATCTCTAGGACTTCCGCGACGGGCCCGAGCCACAACGTAAATAAGAGCTCTTCAATTACACACACTCTTCTCTTAGGAATGTTATTGAGAGGTCATTCGGGGTACTGAAAATGAAGTGGCGGATCTTGCAAAAGATCACTCCTTATTCACCTAAGAAGCAAGCCCAAATCATTTGTGCATGTATGGCTCTTCATAATTTGGTGAGGACTAGTGGCTTAGCAGATAAGCATTTCGGTAGGTGTGACCGAAATGAGAACTTTGTGCCGAGACAAGCTTATGAAAATCAACCTGAACCCGAGGTAGTGGAGGATGAGTGGTCATGCATGAATGCCATCCGTGATTCGCTTGCTAGTGCTCTGATGGATCGTAATTGACAGTTTTGTGTGGTTCAGTACATGTTTCTATAGTACAGTGTGTTACGGCTTCTGTGAATGCTTGAGCACAGTCTGTGATGTAATAGGGATGACAGTTTTGTTGAATGTGAATACTCTGAATAAATGTTAGATGAGGAGTGGTCATGCAGTTTGCATGGAACACAATTAATGCAACCGAAATCTACTATTCAATGCTGATATCGATGCAAAATTCTTGGCAACTAAATAGCAAAATGCAAAAACTTTTGGTGTCAGCATTTTGGTGTGCTGCTACCCTATTTTGGCTTTCATATATTTGACAAAATTTTTGGTGAACTAAAGTGGCCCTAACTGCAGCACAGCACTACAGTACTTGAGCAGTACGTCCTGTTTACTTGTGCTGGCAGTACGTGTACGGAGTACCTAGAGGAGACGACCCTGCCCCTGCGGCTGTCAGGGCGGGGCGCGGTGCTCGATTGACAATGCGTGTGTGCGCGTATCCCGACGACGACGACGGTGGCGGCGTGCAAGGGCGGGGGCCCTCGGCCGGCATCACAGCACGCATGCACCTTCGCGCGGCCTTCTGACACCTGGCCATTGTATGCACCTACCTACTCTACTCCTACCCGGGTACGGCACTCGGCACTTGGCACCAAGCCACCACCGTGCGCGCGGCTTGCCAAGACGTCGAGTACGTCGTGAGTCTTCGTTGGCAGCTGGTAGGTGGGATCAAGACGTCGAGTAGTCGTCCACGGGCTCGCATTGCACCCTTGCTTGCTGCACTTTGATTGTAGACCAGCTGTGAGAGATCGAGCATGAATGCAGCCGGCGCATGCACCGCCGTCACATTGGCGTGGAATTTCCAGCTTCGTCGGCCGCCCGGCTAGCTAGCAGAGCAAGATCCATCCATATTGTATCGTCACTGCATCGTATCGTATCCATCAGCGACAAACATCTTCTCGTATTTGTCAAACCTGCACATTGGCTGGGCGGGCGGGCGGCCGGCGGCGGTGCTTGTTCCGGGCTTCTTCCCTCCGGTCCGGCTGGCCGCCGGTCGCTGAAACCACAACACATTACCGGAAAAAGGCAGAGGGCAAACTTGACGCGCCCCTGCATTTACTTTCCTCGGGAAGGAATAAAGTTCTGGTGGCGCGAGGAAAGGAAAAGCCTCCGTGGTACGTCGTCGCGCGCCGGACCGGACGACAAAAATTGGAAAGGGCCGGCGTTGAAACTTGAAAGTCTGCCGGGCCGGGGGCTCCGTTTTTCTCAGATGGACAAGCGAGGCTCCAGCCGTGCCTCCGTGGTGCTTTCCAGTTAGAGGAATCGATGGAGATTTGAGGCCAGATCGAGAGGGACGCCGCAGATGATCGATGCATGCGCGGCTGGCTGGCGGTGTTCCATACGGGGTGCTAACCTTCTGATCTGAAACTTCTTGGCGCCTGGCCGGTGCAGAATTAAACGAGACCCCTGGTGTGTGGCCGGCTGGTGTGGTCACACCGCACACGCATGCATGTGTTTCACTTGGCTACGTCAGATCAGATTAGAACAAATAAAGCTGGATTTGGATTAGTACAAAATCTTCCCGAAATCACATCCATCTTATATAAGTGTCCCGAGTTGCAAGGTTTCTCTTACAAGAATATTTGCTCTGGTTATGCTATATTTCCTATATAAACATTACTTTGGCTAGTGGATCTGTTATTACTCTTTGGTTTTTAACACTCCCTCTCGGTTCATAAATGTAAGTATTCTCGATTTGAGATTTTTAGAACAATCTAAGACAGATAGAAAAGACTCGGCTATCTCTAATTAAAATTAGAGGGTCAGCTTCTGATTGGTGCAATTAAAAGACGGCAAGCTCCTGATTGGTGCAATTAAAAGACGGGCTGATTGCACAAATGAAGGAAGGTCGGCTACTGATGATTGATGCAATTAAACGGTTAGACATAGTCTCGGTACTCGCAAGTCCTTATATTCGTGGACTAATTTGAAATGCTGGAAGTCCATACCGCTACAAGACTAACTTTTCCCAACAACTTTTTACAGGTTGCACATGGTTTTCTAATATACTTGCGCAAATTACAGGTTGCACATGGTTTTCTAATATACTTGCGCAAATTACATTGCTGTGGATAATCAGTTTGCTGCGAATTACATTGCTGGGGATTTATAAAACGGTTTGGAAAGATGCAGATATGCTCAAAAAATATGCGAGCTCAAACTATTGGCCACTCATAAAATCATCGAGAAAGACCACATTTCTTGTAATAAACATTATGGATAGATAACATATAATAAAAAAAATTCACGAGCGTGCTTATGCGCGTATTTCATTAAGCAGGCAGATAACATATAATAAAAGTATCGAGATAGACCACATTTCTTGCAATAAACATTATGGATGGATAAAGTTTATTATAACTAGGAGATGTAGGGAATGCCATACTGATTCATTACATTTTTTTTATCGGTGCAAGTTCTAATTGATGCAATTAAAGGACGGCTAGTTCCTAATCAGCCCAATTTAAACATGGTCAGCTCCTGATTGGTGCAATTAAAGGGTTGGACGTAGCGAGGAAGAGCATCTTCAAGAGACTTCTACACAGCTTTTTATCACAAAAATTAGAAACACAAAAAAAGGTCTGATAGACTCTAAATCACATTCTATCTTTTCCGCTCTTTAAAACCACACTTCTCGTTGATCTCAACTTTTGGAGAGGTTACATGGCTCTCTAAATACAATATATGATAAATATTTCATGATTTTTTCACAGAAGAAAATTTATGATAATCTATTAGAGTATAGAGAAAAAAAATCGGAGTCTCTTGGGGTTGCTCAATAAGTCTTTATATGTGTTGACAAATTTATAAAGTACCGGAAGTCATTACATTTCTGGATGTAGAGAGTATATATTGGAAGAAACCAATAAGGGAAAGGGGTCTACTATGTACTATTTCATTAAAATGAATTCCTGCCCGAAACAATAGGAATAATATGACGTTAGGAATAATACAAATGATAGCGATGACCGATGAACTTGACTCGAACACGATAACGATCGCATCGAATCTATCCATGGGCCTGACTTTTGGCTTAATTTTGCGATAGCTGATCACTCGTTAGGTCAGAGCAGCTCCAGGCTCCACCCTGCAATAATCCTGCATTATGTATGTCACCAAGCAACAGCAAGTTGGGTTCAGTCTTCAGAAAACTGCTTATATATAGTTTAATTTCCTGTGACTGGATGGACGCATTGCGTGCCTGGACCGACCATCGATGATCCATCTATCACTTAGTTGCTTGGCGTCATCACGTACTACGATTCCTCTGATCCTTGCACTTGCAGCAGCATTGGTTCTTCCCAATCCAATCTTCTTTCATATCTGATCTGGTGGATGAGATTGACGATGATGACGCCACACAGGTGCCTCCATTTCTGCAGGATCGACAGAATCATTTTTATTCATGCTTTGTTTATTGTGCTCGCATGGGATGGTGAGGTATCGTTCAAGCGCTCTAAATATAAACGTAATCGTTTCCATCCATGTCTATTGAAGTCATGATAATACATAAGGTACGGTGGCTGCATGTATCCTCATCAGAGTCATCACCTTCTGGATCAGAGTCAGAGATCTGGTTGTGTGCTATTGTTTTCTGAAATATGGATTATTCAATGCAAGCACCCCATCTCTGCAACCACCGAGAAATCTCAATTTTTTATGTATATGAAAAAATAAATATGTTTTTAATAAAAATACTAGGTATTATATGAATTTTAAAAGTGAACCCTGACAAGTCAATGACAAAGTTACCTTTTTTGACTGGATTGGATCACGTAGTATCTTTTTGTACTTGCGAGTAAAACTCACCTTCAATCATGTCACGCAGATCTGCTTCACAACTCATACCTGCGGCAAGCAAGTCAAAATGCTCCTCGTCAATGAATTCAAATGCATAATACTAGCATGACTTTCATTGGAAGAAGATAGAAGAAGGTTGGAATTCTTTCAGACTTCGCACCAGCAGAATGTCAAGGAAACTTCATCCAACAGGCACATGGTAGTTTATTCAATACGTAGATGCCGTACTACCCGCTCATGCTTGGTACTGTTTTGCTTTTGACCACATCACAGTTACATGCGTGGCTGTGCAAACGTACAAACTTACAACACTGTTTGGAGCAAAACTTTGATTGCCATATAGGCTGTGTTATCTACCAAACTGGTTCCATAAACCACAATGGTAGCTCGGTTGATCTCACAGAGAGCCTGCATATGTCAAAGGCTGCGTACAACAATGCTAAGATTCAGGTAATCCTCATCAGAATGGGCAGACGCCCTGTTTCGGTCGGCCTAAACTCTCCTAAGCTCTACTTATACAGACAATACTGTTATATGTAACCATCAGCCCGTATTGCCCATAACTCCATAAGTGATCCGATTTACCTAACGTATGTACAACAAAGAAGGCATGCACTAATAGACTTGTACAGCTTCCTCTGCAGTGGACGGATCACTGGTGAGCTGATCCCGTTTTCGTGTTTCTATGACCTTTTGCATGGCATAGTGGCACCTACAAACCATAAAGGTCAATTTCTGTTAGTTCAGAAAATGCATAACCAATCCGCAAACAAGAATACATGGATGCATCATTGCCATTTGCTAAATAAGTGCTACATTTGTTCCTGGATGCACCATTGCCATTTGCTAAATAAGCCCTACACTTGTTCTTGCCAGACTGCATTTCCTAAAGGTTATTGCCGATGTGCTACTCCATGAAGACTTGCAGCACGCTTTGATTGAATGATTAAGTGAAACTGATGCAATTTCAATCCCACTAAATGAGAATGGTCTGAATTTCATACATAATAAATTTTCATTTGGAATAGCACATAAATATGAACCTTAAATACATGGAACTTCCATTTGAGTAGATTTTTTTAGGACATACCTCCAAGGGAGATGATCAAGGAACATGCAAGGTGTCACAACAAGGTCCATAAAATCTTTTCGACAAGCAATAAACGCTTTGTAACTCTTGTTCTTTTGACGTGTAACAATTGTCTTCTGCAATGGAGAAGCACCTTTCTTTACTGGAACAACATGAACAACAAGACCAGGAAGATAAACCTCTGGTGACTGTCCTTCAGATGAGCTTATTGTAATCATGTGATCATCAGAAGCAGACATCAGTCCAGGACCATCATTTGAATGAGGCGATCTGTATGCCCCACCACATTCATACAAGTCATCTTCTCGAAACTGACTGTCTACGTGTGCATTACCTTCTCCACAGTGCAAAACATCCATAAAACCGCGGTAAGCAACCATGGATTTCCTTCCATCACTAACAGTAGTCATTCTAGATCTGCCCAACTCATAGTTAATTGCTGCTGTGGAGCTAACTCGATGTTTTGGAGTATTTATCAAGCAAGATATTGCTTGGCCAAAGAGAAATAAACCACCTCTAATTGTATGCATTGGATTCCTTCCATGCGTTTGATCATTACTTCGCTCAGCCTCACTAACTGTCTGCAGAGCACCAGCAGAAGCACAATGATCTAGTGCATTTTTATCGTCTGTTCTGGCACTCATGATTCCACCAACTAGTTTACCAACTTTAGCATAATTGGGGGAAGCACCCTTTGAAAGAGCTGTCACAGCTGAGCTACGCAATCTAATTACTGAATTCATGGATAATCGTGCAGAAAATTCTTCATTATGGACTATACTGTAAGTGATGGACGGTTTATCAGAAACCTCATGTTACTGTTAGCATTGGCAAATAAATAATTATACAGTAAATTCCACTGTAAAATGTTATGAATCTCACCTGGTAACAGATTGTGAGCAGGCATCTGCTACCACATAATCCACACATGGTGCGGCTCCATACGCATACACATGTAATTTTGGGAAGCGCCCGTATAGCTGTGTTTTTATGATACAGAAATGGCTCATTTAGATGAAAAATATATTTCAGGAAACAATACAAGAACCAAGCTATGCATTCCAGAAACACCTTCAGCATTCCATGCTTCATTTACTGCCTAATCACTGAGCATTTTGCATATTTTACTTAAACATTGTAAATTAGGGGGCTATTTTGTTCTGACAAGCAAGGCTTTTTTGTCTAATCTAATGAGCTCATCTTCCTCCATATGATATGCATTTCAGTAGAAGAAATCATACAAGACCCCTCTAGAATTTTCCTGTTCGGGTGTTACCTCATCTAGTTGCCCTGCATTCGATCACCTCATCCAAGAAAGTAAATCCTAAAACATTATTAGCAGTGGGCTCATCCCAGCAGCCATAAATTCCCCAAAGTGAACTCAATAGTCATTATTCCCAGTGGCATGTGTCCATATTCAAGTGAAACAGCTAAAAGGACTCACTCGATTTTGTAACTAAATATGACAAACCTCATCAGGTGGCTTGAGATAATTTCCCTATACAACAACAGCAACAAAGCATTTAAGTCTCAAACAAGTTGGGGTAGACTGGAGGTTAAAACCCAACAGAAATAATTAAGGTTCAGGCACGTGAATAGCTGTTTTTTAAGCACTCCTATCTAAGGCTAAGTCTTTGGATATATTCCATCCTTTCAAGTCTCCTTTTATTGCCTCTACCCAAGTCAACTTCGGTCTTCCTCTGCCTCTCTTCACGTTACTATCTTGGCTTAGGATTCCACTACGCACCGGTGCCTCTGGAGGTCTCCGTTGGACATGTCCATACCATTTCAACCGGTGTTGGACAAGCTTTTCTTCAATTGGTGCTACCCCTAATCTATCACGTATATCATCGTTCCGAACTCGATCCCTTCTTGTATGACCGTAAATCCAATGCAACATACGTATTTCCGCGATACTTATCTGTTGAACATGTCGTCTTTTCGTAGGCCAACATTTTGCACCATACAACATAGCAAGTCTAATCGTCGTCCTATAAAACTTGCATTTTAGCTTCTGTGGTACCATTTTGTCACATAGAACACCAGATGTTTGGCGTCACTTCATCCACCCTGTTTTGATTATATGGCTAACATCTTCATCAATATCCTCGTCTCTCTGTAGTATTGATCCTAAATATCGAAAGGTATTCTTCCTAGCCACTACTTGACCTTCCAAACTAATATCTTTCTCCTCCCGAGTAGTAGTGCCGAAATCACATCTCATATACTCAGTTTTAGTTTAACTGAGTCTAAAACCTTTGCATTCCAAAGTCTCCCGCCATAACTCCAGTTTCTGATTCACTCCTATCCGACTTTCATCAACTAGCACTACATCATCCGCAAAAAGCATACACCAAGGGATGTCCCCTTGTATGTCCCTTGTGACCTCATCCATCGCAAAGACAAACAGATAAGGACTCAAAGCTGACCCTTGACGTAGTCCTATCCTAATCGGAAAGTCATTCATGTCTCTATCACTTGTTCGAACACTAGTCACAACATTGTTGTACATGTACTTAATGAGCCCGACGTACTTCGTTGGGACTTTATGTTTGTCCAAAGCTAACCACATAACATTTTTTGGTATTTTATCATAAGCCTTCTCTAAGTCAATAAAAATCATGTGTAGGTCCTTCTTTTTTTTCCCTATACCACTCTATAACTTGTCTTATTAAGAAAATGACTTTCATGGATGACCTTCCGGGCATGAAACCAAATTGGTTCATAGAGACCTGCGTTATTGCTCTCAAGCGATGCTCGATAACTCTCTCCCATAGCTTCATAGTATGGCTCATCAACTTAATTCACCGGTAATGAGTACAACTTTGAATATCCCCTTTATTCTTGTAGATCGGTACAAATATACTTTTCCTCCACTGGTCAAGCATCTTGTTCGATCAAAAAATATAGTTGAACAGCTTGGTTAGTCATACTATAGTTATGTCCCCGAGGCATCTTCACACCTCGATTGGGATACCATCCGATCCCATCGTCTTACCTCCTTTCATCCTTTTCAACGCCTCTCTGACCTCAGATTCTTGGATTCTCCGCACAAAGCGCCTATTGGTGTTATCAAAATAGTCATCCAACTAAAAGGTTTGTCTCTATTTTCACCATTGAATAATTTCTTAAAATACTCTTGCCATCGATGCCGGATCTCATCCTCCTTCACCAAGAGATGCTCCCTTTCATCCTTAATGCACTTAACTTGGTTGAAGTCCTTGTCTTTCTCTCATGAACCCTAGCCATCCTATAAATATCCTTCTCTCATTCCTTCGTACTCAAATGTTGATAAAGATCCATGTATGCTCTACCATTTGCCACACTTACATCTCGCTTTGCAGTCTTCTTTGTGTGGGGGTATGGCCCCCGATATCCATCAGAGGTGACCCAGCCCACAACATCAAGGCGTGCATGGTGCTGCTCGGTGTGCACCACAAGACATTGTATAGTACCAAATAGGATACTTTTCTTATAACCCTAACCCTCCAAAGTATATAAGGAGAGGCAGGGGTCCCCTAGTGGACATCGAATCAGAGATATATCTCAATACAATACACCAAAGACACAGGACGTAGGGTATTACGTCGATCAGACGGCCCGAACCTGTCTAAATCGTTGTCTCTGCGCCTTATGTCACCATCTAGTTCCTGATCACGCGCACCTCCACCGACAAATCTACCATCGTGGGATACCCCTCGGTGGACTGCCGAGCATCTTTTGTCGATAGTTGGCGCGCCGGTAGGGGCGTGCGTGCTGATCTCATGATGAACCAGATGGCTTTTTGACTAATTGCGATCAAGATCTTGACGACATCTACATCATCCATGGCGACACAACTTCACACTTTCGTGCGTGGAGTCTGGCGGTGGTGACAACCCCTGCTCGACGGCATGGTTTTGCGTCATACAACAGTAGCCCTAATCTTCACAGTCCAAGATGACGTCAGCAAGCAAGATGGATGTACGATCTACATGCAAGAGGGCATTAGACTACTACAACCATGCAAGAGGACAATCATGTCTACAAGCAGATCGATCGACAGTCCGCTCCGATCGAGTCTAGACCCTCCGACTCTGCCAATGCCGACTCCAACTTCGCTTGTCGTGTTAAGCCGTCAAACGAACCGAGCCGTTAAGTGAGCTGCCCGCATCGCCGACCAGATAATGCCATACGCCGCCGACCAGACGTTCTATCTAAAGCTAAGTTACGCTTTAATATTTTTCAAAATATTCTCCAATCTTCGTATATTGCCATAATATTTCTCCGAGCTGTTTTCTCCATGTTTGCTCTCTAAACGATTTTTCAAACCCCCGAATAGTCATGTTGACGCTCGGACGCCTCTAGAGACGGTCATGTCTCCGGCTCCTCCCTACACGTACTATGGGCTCCGCGCTCTACATTATGGGTGGTCGGCTATGGTTCCTTGGTCACGCCTGTTCCTCCTACACGTGCACGGGCTCCGCGCTCGACGTTATGGTTAACAGGCTAGCTAGGGCCAGAGACTCAGCTACACAGTAATCGGAATGGCGGTTTATATTAAATATAATTACATCTTCACACCAACTGATCGTCGAGCTACATATGCTATTTTATCGCCATTGCTGATTTTTTTTCGGAGTTCATATATTTTTACATCATGTACTACCCGTTCTACATATTTGTATTGTAGGATCATCGTCCAGGTGATCGGACCACCTAGTGCTCGGACTTCTCCACCGAACAATTGGTCAGACCGCTAGGTTCATGGACTTCGTCGCCGACCAGTTGATCGGACTATTCGTCGGTCGCTTCTACTCAATGCTCACTTCGCCGACGACCAGTTGACTAGACTGTTCGTCGCTTGTGCTTCATCGCTAGATACCTAGGGACTCCTTGGTGCTCGGACATCACCAGCTACGCCAGGGACTCCTCGTCGCTCGGATTCTTCGTTCGGGGACTAAGTGGGCACACTTCACCCCACTTCACCTTGCGGCTCAATGCTCTGACGTCGCCAGCTACGCCGGGGACTCCTCGCTCTTCGGTGCTCGGACATCGCCAGCTATCTGGGGACTCCTCGCTCTTTGGTGCTTTGACATCACTAGCTACACCAGAGACTCCTCGGTGCTCGGACATCGCCAGCGACGCCAGGGACTCCTCGGTGGTAGGACATCGCCTGCAACGTCGGGGACTCCTCGCTCTTCGGTGCTCGAACATCACCAGCGACGCCGGGGACTCCTCGCTCTTCGGTGCTTGGACATCGCCAAAGACGCCGAGGACTCCTCGCTCTTCGGTGCTCGGACATCGCCAGCTACGCCGGGGACTCCTCGGTGCTCGGACATCGCCAGTGACGCCAGGGACTCTTCGATCCTCGGTGTTCGAACATCACCAACGACGCCATGGATTCCTCGCTCTTCGATGCTCGAACATCGCCAGCGACGCCAGGGACCCTCGCTCTTCGGTGCTCGAACATCACCAGCTACGCGCGGGGACTCCTCGGTGCTCGGACATCGCCAGCTATACCGGGGACTCCTCAGTGCTCGGACATCGCCAGCGACGCTAGGGACTCTTCACTCCTCGGTGCTCGAGACATCGACCAGCGACGTCGGGGACTCCTCGCTCTTTGGTGCTCGAACATCGCCAGCAACGCTAGGATCTCCTCGCTCTTCGGTGCTCGAACATCGCCAGCTACGCCAGGGACTCCTCGCTCGTTGGTGCTCGGACATCGTCAGCTATCGCCGGGACTCCTCGGTGCTCGGACATCGCCAGCGACGCTAGGGACTCTTCGCTCCTCGGTGCTCGGACATCGCCAACAACACCGGGGACTCCTCGCTCTTCGGTGCTCGGGCATCTCCAGTGACGCCGGTGACTCTTCGCTCTTCGGTGCTCGGACATCGCCAGCTACGTTGGGGACTCCTCGGTGCTCGGACATCGCCAGCAACGCTAGGGACTCCTCGCTCCTCGGTGATTGGACGTCACCAGCGACGCCGGGGACTCCTCGCTCTTCGGTGCTTGGACATCGCCAATGACTCCTTGCTCTTCGATGCTCGGATATCGCCAGCTACGCCGAGGACTCCTCGAAACTCGGATGTCGTCAGCTACGCTGGGGACTCCCTTGCTAGTCGGATCTTGCTATGTCTCATCGGTGTGCTATCAAGCTGCTCCATGCTGTTTGGATCAGGGTGCTGATCTTGGGCAGCACGTCTGGGGTCTTGATACACGCATGTCAGACGACGTCGGCAAGCTTTCAGACTTCTTTTTCTTTGACCCTGCTATAAGAATCATTCTTCATCTTCCAGCAGGCTTGGGGACTAAGTGGGCACACTTCACCTTACGGTGAATGTGCGCTTTTCTCATCTCGAGGCTACGCCCGGGGACTGGCTGCCTGCTTCGTCTAGTCTTCCACTTTTGACCCTGACACCACGTGACTACGTCATCTAATGTCAGGCTCAGGGACTAGCTGTGGGGGTATGGCTCCCGGTATCCACAAGACAAGACATGGGTCCACACCATCAGAGGTGGCACAACCCACAAGATCAAGGCTTGCACGTCGCTACTCGGCGTGCACCACAAGATATTGTATAGTATCAAATATGATACTTTCCTTGTAACCCTACCCCTCTAGAGTATGTAAGGAAAGGCAGGGGTCCCCTAGTGGACATCGAATCAGAGATACATCACAATACAATACACCAAAGATATAGAACGTATGGTATTACGTCGATCAGACGGCCCAAACCTATCTAAATCGCTGTCTCTCGCGCCTTGTGTCACCATCCGGTTCCTGATCACGCGCACCTCCATCGACAAATCTACCATTGTGGGATACCCCTCGGTGGACTGTCGAATATCTTTTGTCGACACTTTGCCACCTTGTACTTCTCTATGTTGTCCACACTCCTGTCATGGTACAAGCGTCTATATCATTTTTTCTTCTCCTTAGTAGCCCTTTGGACTTCCTCGTTCCACCACCAAGTATCTTTAGCCTCACCTCCACTTCCTTTGGTTACTCCACACACCTCTGAGTCCACCTTCTGAATGTTGGTTGTCATCTTCTTCCACATGTTGTTTTCCAAGAGCCCTCTTTGATAACCCTTTTCCTGAATACCTTTGACGTCTCTCCTTTCAGTTTTCACCACTTTGTTCTTTCAATCTTAGCTTGTTTATCTCTACGGGCACGCACCTAAAAATGAAAGTCTGCCACCAAAAGCTTATGTTGAGAAACAACACACTCCACTAGTATCACCTTGCAACCCAAACATGCTTATTTATCCTTTCTTCTTGTGAGGATAAAGTCAATCTGACTAGAGTGTTGTCCTTACTGAAGGTCACTAGATGAGATTCTCTCTTTCTAAAGAAAGTGTTGGCTATCATCAGGTCAAAAGCTACTGCAAAGTCCAAAACTTCCTCCCCCTCCTTATTCCTACTACCATACCCAAAACCTCCATAAACTGCCTTGAAACCTACGCTTGTAGTACCTACATGTCTATTAAGATCTCCTATAAAAAGCTTCTCACTACTAGGTATAGCTCTAATCAGGCCATTTAAGTCTTTCTAGAACTGTCTCTTAGCACTCTCATCGAGGCCTACTTGGGGGGCATACGCACTAATTACATTCAAGACCATATCACCAATGACAAGCTTGACTAAGATAATCCTATCTCCTTGCCTTCTCACTTCCACCACACCATTCTCAAGGCTCTTATCAAATAAAACTCCATTTCTATTCGTGATTGTCCCTGTGTACCAAAGCTTAAAACATATATTATCCACCTCCTTCGCCTTCTGACCCTTCCATTTAGTCTCTTGAATGCATAATATATTTACACGTCTCCTAGTCGCGATATCAACTAATTCTCTTAACTTACCTGTAAGCGACCCTACATTCCAACTAATTCTCCATGTTCTCGGTCTTGCTGGTTAGAAGCTGCAACCACATGAACCGCTGCAGTCATCCACCAGCAAGATGAAGTACTTGCACCTGCCGTGCGTCGCCAGTGTGATCGGCCCGCAGAGGTCACCATGGACCAGCTCGAGGGCCTCTGCCGTGTGGTACTTCGTCGTCTTCGGGAACGACAACCTTCTTTGCTTTCCAACCAGGCAGCTATCACATAGCTTGCCTGCGTGCTCAATATGAGCCAGCCTAGTCACCATCTTCTCCAGCCGACCAAGAACGTCGAAGCTGAGATGGCCATACCGGGCATGCCACAGGCATGGATCCTCCGTGTGCCGTGTAGCCAAGCAAATGAGCCGCTCCACCTTCAAGTCGAGCAGGTACAACCTGTTTCAGGAGAGTGGCCTTTAGAGTCTTATCGTGCCCTTCCACCGCCATCATCTCTCTCTTCTCCTTAGCCTCAACGTCGTGCAGTGCACATAACGTCGTCATCAGGAGAGTGGCCTCATCATCCTCATTAGCCTATGCAAAATGAGCCTCAGCCTTCTTCTCCTACTTGTGATTTGGGCACTCCATTTGCACAATGACTCGTCTTCCCACAGCGCCGGCAGGCGTTGGAGTCGACCTTCTTCTTTTTCTTCTCCGAAGAAGCCTTCCGCGGCGCTTGCCATCGCCATCGTGGCTGCAGGAGGTTTTCCCAGACTTCTTCTCCTTCATCCGGGCAGCCCACTCTAACTCTGTCAGCAGCAACTTGCCGCTATCCGTCGTTGTTGTGGCATGCTCCATGCGCTCTTCCACCGCGCGTATACGGCCTGTCACATCCTCAATGGTAAGGGTGAACAAGTCTAGCATCGTCTCTATAGAGAGAGCGATCTGGATGTACTTCACTGGCACGGAGTGGAGATACTTGGAGACCGCCTCTTCTTCATCGATGGTGATGCCGTGGCTCCTCAGTTTGCTGATGAGCGACTGTAGGCGGAGGGAGAAGTCCTCCATCGACTCACCATCTTTGAACTTGAGGTTGGTGTACTCCTACTTCAGCAGCTGGGTCGTCGCCTTCTTTGCGTGATCAGAGCTGCTCGTGTATCGCTGCAATGGCCTCCCACGCCTCCTTAGCAGAGTTCTTCGTCCCCAACGGCTTCCTGTACTCCGTTGGCACAGCAGCGATGATAGCCTCCAACGCTGACATGTCGTCTTCTTCGTTGTCGGTGCCCTTATCAATGGCATTCCAGAGCCGTCGGGCTCTGACTTTACCTTCATGGTCACCGCCTACTCGTCATAGTTGGTGAGAGTCAGCATCGGTCAACTAGTGTCGTTGACCTCCCGCACCGTGCGCACGATGACCTCCTGTCGTGGTTCGGCAGCCACAGCAGCGCCGCTGCTGTCGCTCATCTCCGAACCATCCGTCATCACCAGCAGTTAATCTGACGATGGTGCTTGTACGGCTCGATACCACTTGTTTGTCCCTCGGTTGCCCTACACAGGTAAGTAGTAAGCTTACCAGCACACTCACTCACTATGGCTAGAGGTAGAAGAAGATATTGAGAATATCTCACACACATAACATAAGCCCAGTGCTGGCCGAAAGCTTCGCTTCTGGATGTGGCAAACTGAACTGAGTTTTTTCATTGTCTTTGAATGGAATATATACAACTCTAGATGCTCTAGATGTACCTCTAACAGGTACATGGTTGTTGGTGAGTACACCAACTACCTACTCCTAAGATACATAGTTGTTGATGAGTACACCAACTAACTACTCCTAAGGTATAAGGTTTAGCTTAGCCATCTCTACACTACATGGTGAAAGTAAGTCATTTCTATCTATTGCCTCACTGCTGCTGCAATAGCAGTGTGTGGTCAGCCGAGCCGACAAGTTCCATCTCCTAAACTAGGAGATGATAGATGTGCCGACCAGTCAAGAAAGAGATGAGAGCAGCAGATTATATCTAACATGTTGGAATAAAATAAAATAGAACTTAATTAAATTTCACTTCAATCTATGAATACACATGAATCAAACAAGCTCGACGTAGAAGGAGCAACGCAGGATCAGCATGCTGATCGAGAGGTTGACGAATTGGCTGAGCAAAAACCTGAGAGCCAGCCACTGGCATGCTGACAACGGGCATTGGAGTAATATAATATGATGGTTGATAGGGGTAGTGGTGGTCGTTATGGTCTCTTCCATCTTTTGGGCTCCCTCCGACCACTCACTACATTAACCCAGTCGGGCCCGAAGATGGCCGAGTTTCGCTTTCTGGGCCGAGACGTCCGAGTCCTGAAGCCCAACTGTGAAGACCCAGTAGCCCAACTGGGAAAAGAAAACAGAGGGATGGAGAGAATGAGGAGGCGACGGCAACGAGGTGGACGAGTTCGGCTCTCCCCCACCGAGGCAGATACCGCGCATGTCGCGAGGTGGCAAGCCGAGAGCGCGAGACGCGTCGACGACGGCGACACGCGGTGGCCAAAACGGCAAAACCTGATGCCGGTCGGGCGGGCAAAGCGACCATGGCCGATTCAGAGCAACAATGCTGACTGAATCCTCCCCTTTCTCTCACTTTTCTCTTTCGATTTTGTGTGGCAACGACCCGAGCTTCTGTAAAACAATTTCTTCGTGGATCATCGCTGAACAATTTTCATCTAAACACCTAGTTGTTGACAATGACAACTACAATTGGCAAGCATCAGGAGGCAACTATCAAATTGCAAATCGAGCTTTACTGTTATGTAGCTCCTGTCGAAACGATAAAAAAACAAATATGAAACTCCTAGTTTAGGGTTAAGGGTTTTTTTTTTTGAGAAAGAGTCTAGGTTAAGTTAAGACGGTTTGAAGATCCAAGCCCGACGAAACTATACAGGCTGGTTTGTTAGCATAATTTGAGTATAAACTAGATTTGACCTCTCTATCCTATATTATATGAACATAAAGTGCCATAGCCATTTGAGGGTAAATTAATCAAGCCTATCAATACAACTTTGCTCTTTTATCCTATTCTCTCCTTTGTTTTACTTTTAAAATTCTATACTTGCAATTTCTCCTCTAATCCGATAAACCCAGAGATGGCGTCCTAAGTATGAAGGCCAGAGTAGGGCAATCTCTACCATGTAGAACTACTGAATATCATTGCTTTACATAAAACTTGAGTGGCAGAGAACTAATAACTCAAAGCACATAATTGTAATCACGTTTCATGCTATCAAAGCAACATATATAATGACAAAATATAAACAGTTAAACACTACAAGTTCTTGGCTCCGTTCGCGTGCCCTTAAACCCGGCTTAGATCCGCTTATTTTTTCATCCGAAACAGTGTTTTTCTCTCACAAATTTCTCCAGCATTCTCCAAACCATCCAGATTTATCCAGAATTCAGACAAGCGAAACTGTGCACCCATTCTCAGCAGCACTACTACTTGCTGGCTGCTGCTACTAGTGCACCCTCTTACTCGTACAAACAAATAAAGAGAAAAAACAAATAAGCCAAAAAAAGGTAGTAATTACCAATAACCTATACATTTACCCTCTAATAAATAACTGAGGCTGAGGTCGACTAATTTGATTCATCAATCGTCCCGGCCGTGCGGCAGCATCTTGAGCGCCTGGAGGAAGGTGTTCTTGAGGCGGCCCAGGTGCGGGCGCACGTTCTGCTTGTCCAGGTACGTGGTCTTGAGCGCGTTCCACCCCTGCTTGTGGATGGCCATGGGGTCCCTCAGCACCGGGTGATCGCTCGGGTACTGCTCGCTCAGCGTCGTCTCGTCCAGCTGCACCACGTACTCCAGGTAGTGGACCTCCATCCCCGCCGACGGCTCCGCGAACGTGTTCCGGGCCAGCCACTCCAGCCGCCCGTACGGCACCACCTGCACCACCACGGCGCCGGCCGGCAGGAACACCATGTTGGTCAGCCCGGCGCCGTGGACGCCCACCATCACGTCGCACGAGTTCACCAGTCGCGCGAACTTGGACGTGTCGGTGCTGGTGTCGGGCCCCCCGATCCGCACGTCGAACCCGAGGCTGGCCGCCATGTCCGCCATGGCGCGCTCGTTCATGAAGGCGCGCCCGCGGGACGGGCGGCGCGAGATGATGAGCAGCCGCGGGCGGCGCCGGATGTCCCACCGGTCGCCGCTGGGCGTGGCTGTGGCGCGCTCCAGCCCGAACGCGTCGCGCAGCATCTTGCGGAAGTCGGCCGTGGAGTACCCCGGCGACGGGGACTTGGACGCGTCCACGCCGAGCTCCCGGTGGAACGTCGGCCCAACCACCACGTTCCGGTAGCAGCGGACCTCGTCGTCGGCGTCGATGTCCACCACCTCGTGCCGGCTCATCTGCTGGAAGATCTGGATGTAGCGGTTCATCCACCACGACTTGTAGCTGCTGACCAGGAACTGGACCTCGCCGCGGAGCGGGTGCGCCGTGATGAAGGCCGGGATGAGCACGTCCGTGTAGTCGTGGAACGGGTTGCCCGTGAACCCGCCCGTGGACAGCACGAACGCGGTGGCCGAGCTGTTGACCGTGCACTGCGGCGCCGCGCCGGAGCCGGAGCCCGAGGGGAGCGCCTTGAGGGACCACTCCTTGACGTGGGCGAGCGCGAAGTTGTCGTGCTTCCGGCAGTACGGCTTGGTCTTCCACTCCCGGTCCAGCGAGTCGACGTACACCGTCTGGGTGCTCCCCACGACGCGCACGTCGCCAGCCGCCTCGCAGGTGTCGGAGCGGCGGCTCGTCTCGTAGCACACCGGCTTGGCTGCGCCGCCGCCTGAACCATCGGCGGGCTTCGGCTGGACCTCCTCCTTGTCTTTCTCCTCTGCAGGGCCGGCGAAATCCCAATTAAGGGTCAGATCTGATGCCCAAACATGTAGCGGAATGCCGCACTATATCTAACACGATTCTTCTAGAAAAATCAAGTTGGATCTAAAGAAATGGAAGGTGGAGCTGAGCAGGTGGGCAGATCTGCACAAACACAAAGTAACCTACCAGCTCCAAATCCTAACTAATCTTATCCAAATCGAGGAGAAAAAAGCAACGGCGGAGGTGACCTACCAGCAGCAGCTTCGGCGGCGGCCTCGTCGGCGCCGTCGCCGGTGTCAACGTTGACAGCCGCCTTGCTGACCGCCACCGCCGCAGCAGCAGCGTCGTCCTCGGATTTGATGGCGTCTCCTGCGGTGGTAACTGCAGTCAGGAACAGGCAGGCAGCAGGACAAGCAGGGCCTCCCAAATCAGCTCACAACAGCCAGGAATCCGACCTTGCAGAGTAGAGATGCAGCCGAGATAAAAGGAGAAGGAGGCGGCGGCAGATGGCAGAGGGTACCTACCAATTGGGGCGAACCTTCCCCGGATGAGGGAGAGCGCGACGACGGAGCAGAGCATGAGCGCCAGGAGAGCCGCATTCCCGAGCCGCCTCGGCTCCCCCCTCGCTGAGCTCCGGGTCTTCATCTCCCTCCCTCCCTCTCTCTCTCTCTCTCTCTCTCCTTGACCGCCGCCACCTCCTCCTCCTCCTCTCACAGAGACAGAGAGCCTTTATTCTGGGAAAAAGCTTTCAGTAGAAGCAGCTGCGTCGCGCGTGGAGTGACAGCGCAGGGCAAAAATCTGTTGACCAGGCGGCGCTGGCGCATCCGGACACGAGCACTTGGCACTGATACTGTAGCCCGGAAGGGGAAGGCGACGGGGAGAGGAGTGAAAGCAGCCGGAGCAGCGGGAGGAAGAACCGGCGACCACTGGTCCACTCCACTCGCCGTCCAATATGGCGCCGAGATTGGTGAGGCTGCCGACAGCAGCGTGTGCGCAGAGAGAGAAAGGGGAGTGCTTGCTTCTGTCAAGCGGCAGCGGCACAGTAGCCTAGTAGCACGCAAACCGACGGGCGGACATCTGGTTTCATCCGCGGCGAGCAGCTGGCCTCCACTCCATTCTCCAACGCCATAAAAGCGTTTTGTTTTGTATTGCTGACGGCTCCACTCCTCGCGCGACGTTCCGGAGGCGAAGCAGCGTGGGTTTGCCAATTTGGCGAGAAAGAAAGGTCCAGACTCCAGAGAGAGTGGACAATAACTTTGCGTGTCGGTGGTATTGGTGGACGTGAGGCCGTGGCGCGCGTGTCCCCCCCGGGCATGTGCCGCGTGCCAAACGGTGCGGAGTACCGGAGCAATGATGAGAGAGACATGCACTAACCCCATTGCTCTGCCTCTGCTCTGCAGGAGTACTCGTTCAGTAATCTGCACTGTACTGTACTGGAGTTTCTACTCATCTTTAGCCCGTGTTTAGTTGACCAACGAAATTCGGGAATGAGTGAGATTTTGGATTTTGGATTTTGGAATTAAACGAGGGGTGAAAAGTGGCCAGTGTACATTTTGCAGCCTGAGGCCCAAGGGCAGCGTCAAAACCGCGTCCCACACTGCGTCGGCAGGCAGCACCCCTCCATTCCTCAACCGTAGCCTCGTGTCCCCCGCACGCCTCTCCCCTCGGCGGCCTCGTCGCTCGCCGTCTCAGCTAGCGCACGCGCCCGCCTAGATCCAACAGCCCGGCCGGTAGATCAACGCGTTGCGTGCCCGAACCTAGTGGTCGTGACGCGGCGCCGTCAGAGATGCACGACTACGACGATGATGGCGGCTTCAGCGGCGGCGGCAAAGCGAACTTCGACGGTGGCTCGGCAACAACGACGCAGACGTGGGACTTCTGGCGGCGAACCCGCCGGTCGTCGTTGTACGAGGGCTTCACCGACCCGCCGCCACCCGTACACATGGGGTCCGGTGCTTGAACCTCCCCGCACGCGGGCCGGAGTCCCCGGACCTCAACGACGCGGGATGGATGGGGTGGCATGGACGGACTGCACGACGACCGACCTTCGATCCGACCACGGTGGTAGCGAGAGGGTCCGCCTCCCATCCGTGTTCCTCGCGGCGGAACCTCAACTTCCAGCTGACCTCGCGTGCACGGCTTTGGAGAGAAGGAGGTGACGGCACGGGAGGGCGCGCCACATCAGAAGCTGTCGGAGGCGACTGTGTGCCGCGCGTCCATCGTGGCCGCGCCTCTGCATCAGTCTTGTCTACCGGAGGAAGGGGACGCCATCGCCAGCGCCGCGGGGCTGTCCCAGACGTGGATGATGACATCGTGCACCCGATTCATGGTACCCCCGTGGGTCACATCCCGATAGTTGTCCTCATCCATCTTCTATCTTGCATTGCTCATGCATACTGTTGTGTTCCAATCATTTTCTTGTCGCCCCATCTTCTATCTTGTTTATGGGTGTGAAATCATGTTTTATCAAATCGTTTAGGCTAGGAACGACAAGGGAAACTGGTCTGAGCCCAATATAATCAAGTTTTGCCAAATCTGGTGCCACCAAATTGACAGTGGCAACTGTGTTCGCGGCTCGATGAACAAGTCGGGGTGGAGAGATCTGATTGCAAGGTATTATGCAGCAACAACCTTGGTTCATGACAAGGACCAGTTCAAAACTAAGTTATGGTAGCTCAGGCATTTATGGCATTTTATAAACGACCTTGAAAGCCTCTAGCTTAGGCAGGAGAGAGGATGGCTCCATCCTTGCTACTGATGGTTGGTGGGAATCTCGTACGGTGGTATGTAACCAAACTTATGTTCAATCATATAATGTTAAACTGTTAATATTCCATGATTGGCCTGTACCGGTTTATCAGGGACACCCTGAGCGGAAGAAGCTCAAGGAGGGTTGGCCTCCGTACTTGGATGATTTGGACCGGATGTTCGTCGGCAATGTGTTGATGGCTCAACTTTGTTTTGTCCTGCACAAAGCAACACAGTTGTCGTGGATAGTTCAGATGATGACTCCAATTATGAGCAAGATGACCAACTGACGCCACTTAGTGTTGGCACTAAGAGGGCAAGCAGCACCAGCACAACTGCCTCTAGCCTAAGCAAGAGGTCCAAGAGCCCCGCTGTCAGGACCATGGATGGTCACATGAAGGAACACAATGATATTTCAAGGCAGAGGCTTGGGAGGATGACAGCCATGTGGCAAGAGAGGAACCAAAAAATTGAGGACCAGACCAAGGCGCTGGAGAGGAAGATTGAACTAGTGCTATAGTTGGCAAGACAGTGTGGGGCAACTGAAGAGACCCCAGCTGAGTGGATGGCCATGCTCAAGATCGTGCAGAGTGAGCCTGTGATAAACTTCTTCATAAGCTCCTCGCCCTAAGGAAGGATGCTATCGATTAAGCAATATATCGGGGTCCTCCCCTAGACCTTATTTTCTTAAGCTATCTACGTAGTTAATTTGTTATGTCATTTCAACTATGTGAGGTGTGGTGGGTGTCATTTGTTATTGAACTAAGTTTGTCATGTCAAACACTTGAACTACTTAATTGTAGTATGATTGGATATGGCTGTTATCTGTTGATGTATGTAGTGCATGAGTTTGAGTTACTGGCATCTGTCAGTTCCAATAGGGATGCATGCTAATGTTGCCTAGTTGATGTTGAAAACTGATTGAAACCGTTTTTCATTTTGACAGGAGGATGCCCAAGCAATAGTCACGAGACTGATGTCATCAAGGCAAGCTTCTTATGAGGATGATTTCCAAGAGTTCATCGGTGACTGGATGGAGGCCGATGATGATGATGATGCTTTCCTGTACGGTATGTACCAGTATGCCAACCACATTGACAAGCACTTGTTAAAGGTCAGAGTATAGAGACCCAGCCATTACTGGTTTTGAATGGGTACATAGTAAACTAGGAAATAGGAAGACCTGTTATAACATGTTCAGAATGAGCCCTGATATGTTCCTTAGGCTGCATGATCATTTGGTAGAATCATATGGGCTAAAATCTAGTAGCAAATCAGCATCTATTGAGGCTCTTGGGATGTTTCTGTGGATGGTGGGGGCTTCACAATCTATTAGGCAAGCAGAGGACAGGTTTGAGAGGTCACTGGGGACTGTTTATAGCATGTTTCATAGGGTGTTGAAGTCTGTTGTCAAGCTTGCTGCTGACATCATTAGGCCTAATGACCCAAATTTCAGCACTATGCATGACAGGCTAAGAAATGCTAGGTTCTATCCCTACTTCAAGGACTGTATAGGGGCTATAGATGGGACTCATGTCCCCTGTATGGTGCCTAGTGATAAGTTTGTGCAGCACCTGTGCCGCAAGGGGATGACAACACAGAATGTCTTGGTTGTGTGTGACTTTGACATGCGATTTACATTCGTCCTAGCTGGCTGGCCGGGTTCAGTGCATGACATGAGGGTCTTCAATGATGCGACAACAACATACACCAACGTGTTTCCACATCCACCAACAGGTATACAGTTAGTTGGTTCTACTTTTGTGCATACTAGTTGAAGTTCATGACACTAACTATTGTTTGGATGGTGTAGGCAAATATTACCTTGTGGACTCGGGGTACGCTAACCGACCAGGTTATCTTACACCGTACAAGGGAACAAAGTACCACCTGTAGGAGTACCGAGAGGCACCAGAACCCGAAGGTAAAACTGAGATCTTCAATTATGCACATTCTTCACTTAGGAATGTCATAGAAAGGTCATTTGGAGTGTTGAAAATGAAGTGGCGGATGATGAAAGAAGTCCCTAGTTATGCCCCCATATATAAAGTCAAATCATTGTTGCATGTTGTGCCCTGCATAACTTCATAAGGGTGAGTGGCATAGGGGATAGGCACTTTGCTCGGTGTGACCGGGATGAAAACTATATGCCGGCAGAAGCCTATGCCAATCAGCCAGAAACTATTCCTTCAAGCGGTAGTTCTGATTCTGAGCTGATGAACGCATTTCGGGAATCCATCGCAATCGGTTTGGCTAATCGAACATGATTTGGTCATCTGTTTGAGGCGACTGTGTAACTATAATTTTTTTGTTCGAGAACCATTGCTAGGTGAACATTGGGCATTTGATTTGTTTCACAATAATTGTTGGTTTCCTGAACATACATGTTGTTTGCTGTGCTGATGAGAAAGAGGCGCCAGGACAGATTGGACCGGAAAGCCTGCTTGACTTGCATGCAATGTCATGCATGCATGACATTAATAAGCTGCATGCAGTCCATTAAATGATGTACAGTTCTTTTTCATATTTTGGCAACTAACGCCCCATGAAAAGTTGTAGTGCACACTTTTTGGGGAACTTCATGGCTACAATATTTTTTGGGAAATTTTGAGAACTAAACACGGGCTTAGCGATACTTCCTCACTTCTCACACATAAAACGTACGAATTGACATGGTATGTTTTGTAAGGTCACATATTTTCAGCATGTGCGGGTTTCAGTTAGGACTTATCAGCCAGTCAACAATATTTTTCTCTCACAATAAACCAACATTAACTAGACTTATCAGCTAGAAACCAACCAACGAACATGTCATTTGACTACTACTAGTTATTCTTATCAATATATAATTTATGGCAACAAGCTAGTTTGAGTAAATTTAATATAACGACTTTTATAGCATACATATACTCGCTCTGTTCTACAACACTACTTCAGTAGTACTTTTCAACGAATAAACAATATTTTTTCTCACAATAAATCAGCATAAAGCCAAATTTCATTAAAACGAACAGGGCCATTTTATAATTAGACTATTCATTAATCAAAAAGAAAAAAGATCAAATTTTAGAATATATGCACCTCTTATCTTTCAAGAGGTAGAGTATAATATTATCCACTTCAAAACAAAGACAGCTACATTTCATTCTTGAGTCACAACATTTTAATTTGGACAAAATTTATGTAAAGGATATCAATATTTAACATGCTTGACAAGTACTTGCATCATAGGGACCCTCATCAACAACCTAGTGTGACCCATGAAGAAGATTAACCCCTGCCAAACTCAAGCCAGTCGAACAGGGGTTAGAGCTACACCCATCGAGTATCCTCGTGCAACCTTATGCGGTGTTTGATTCCTCCTCATAAACTTTGTTGTCCCATCGGATGTTTGGACACATATATGAAGTATTAAATATAGACTAATAAGGCAGAACCGCCTAATCTAATGCCTCACAGGAGTGCTTGCCTTCTATTAGACACTGAGCACTCGAGGGAGAACACTAAATTACTCGGTTCCATCGGACACACCCCAGGGGAGAACCCAAAAATCCACATTTTTGCCATCAGGATCACAAATGAAAGAATAAAGCTTACAACATTCTTAACCATTTCTTACCCCACTTTTAATACAACATCAGAGTATAATATTTATTACTATAACAACGGAATGTAATTATATTATCAGAGTTATGAAACAATTTAATGTAAAAGCGGAATATAACATGTGATCAGAATTATAGCGGAAATAAATAGATATTCATGGCATGATGAAGCGTTGATATATGAACTACGACAACAGATTATGAAACTTTCATTTATAAAAGCATTTGGTGAGAGTTATAAATAACAAGAACGATCGTAGCGTAAAGGGATCCTCGCTGAGCCCACCAGGAGGTATCCACACATAAGAGTCAGCTCTAGCATCCGCCTGTCACCTGCAATAGGGGAAATAAAACCCTGAGTACTCAATTATACTCAGCAAGACTTACCCAACAGGAGAAAAGAAAAGACTCCAAGGATATGCAAGGCTATTTGACTTGTGGGTTTATTGCATTTGCAGGAAGTAACAGCTCTAGCGTCCTTATATTCGATTTTTATTAATAGCCGCATTCGTTCATTAACTAATCATTCTATGTAAGCACATGTGCTACTTTCAAGCAGGTGGTAAGCAATCAGATTTCCTTTTTTCATTCCATCTTTCATCTTTCAGTTCTTACTGCGAAGCTAAACTGTAGACAAGTCGTACCGGATCGCCCGGCGATTCGCGAATCAATGCCCCCAGCTGAGTACCCCGAAAACACACGCCCCGCTTGTACCCAAGGCACAAGCTGGACCAACTCATCACTCTCCTGTCCCAGGTGTCCAGGTTCCCGTCTAAACTAGGACTCCAAGCCCCCGCCCCTGAGTACCGGACTCAGTGCGGTGCAAGGACCTCCTCCACCAAAATAAAACCCTGGCAGTCGGTCCGAAAAGTGCCAGATCCACGATAAGAGTGCAACAAGTCTTCCAAGCGCCCATACCCAAGTATGTGCTCGGGATAATAAGTCTATGACTTGCCTAGAGCCTTATGCAACGATCGGTCCTTAACCGACACAGACAGAGAAAACAGTGTAACCAAGCCATGCCCCGTATCCACGGTGACACAACCTCTTACACCCACCAATACCCAAACCATATCCCTGCCTGGTCACCATTTTTCCTTTCCACCATTTGTATTTTCCAAGTGATAATAATACAGTAATATATTTTCTATCTCTCACGAGTGACAGGCAATGACTCGACTTCTACCGGAATCCTATAGCATAGCAATCTACACGATCATGTCATACTAGTAAGACTCATAGGATAAAGATATATATGCAAGTGGGTTTCATTCAACTTCTTAAAACTTAATGCATAAATATAATTTAAACTGCAGAAAAGTAGGGGTTATGCACCGGAGCTAGCCTGGGTAAGATATATATTAAAAAGTTAGTATCTACATCTTTAGATCATCCACCATCAACTGGATAGAAATCCCATTGCATCAGCTCCTGGAGAGAATATCATTACACCATCTTCGGGTTCTCAATCATCCTTCAACTGATCCGTTGATCCATCATCGTACCTATATGATATGCAATGCGATGCGATGCAAAGACATAATTAATCGATTACAATCGTGACTCGTAAAATACGACGTACGCCTCTCGAGTTAATAGGCTAATTCTAACGACAACCGTACTTAGGCTATATATACACGTTGTCGGATAAGGCGTCATTTTCCAACAATTATTTTAGTTTTATAAACCAAGGTGTTTCTTTATTTTATTCTATCGATTTAATCATTATTCAAAATAAGACATCATTATCTATTTAGCAAACTAATTATTCTGGAGCTACAAAAATTATAGTGAGTACCTAATATTGCTAGGAGCCTAGTGTATAAATTTTAGATTCAACAATATTACCAATTTATCATGGAAACTCCTACAAGTTTAAATTTTACAATATTAAGTACCTTAAATTAATTATATAACTTCCACGAATATTGTCAAACTATGTGAACAAACTATACTAACATGTAGATCATGATTTTAGAAACTCAACAAAACTGGTTTCACAATTTTTAGACCAATACACAAATTGCTACTAATTTTACCAGTTAAACTATAAACTTATATTTGAAAAGCATTTAGATAATGAAAAGTCGGTGGCAACTAACCGCCTGCTTGGCCCAAAGACGGCCAGTCCAATGGACGCAGCAGCCCTAGGCGGTGCAGGCGCGCGGCATGATGAGCGCCCAACACGGCGGCTGACAGGCCATCCCAGCATGTGGGCGTGTGGCTCAAGACGACAGGCGCAGCTGGCAAACCAAGGCCGGTCCAAAGCAGCAGACAGTGGCCCAAGCGGGGCTTGGTCAAGGCCTAGCAGTGTGGCTCGGCCCTCGACGCGCGCTTGTGCGCGCCCATTCATGGCGCAAGAATCGCCCTGCAAGGCGCTTGAGCAGCGGCAGCGGCCATGGGCGCAAATATTAAGTGGCCCAACATGCCGCGACATGACAGTTTTGCAAATACATCCCGATGCTTCCATTTATTTTGTATGCCACTGTTCTAGTGAGTCATGGTCATTACGCCCAGAACTCTAGAAAGATTATCTTCTTACCCCGCGGTCCCCCTCGTCTTCTTCCCAAGCAGAGCATGAGCAGATGACGGCGGCTCCGGCCAATTCTCGCCGGAGGGACGGCTACCAGGCGGCACATGAGTAGCAGAGGGCCCGGTCGTGAACGTGGTTGACGACGACAAGGCCCGAGGCGGCCCACGGCACAGCGGGGCGCACGCGCGGGCGCGAGCGGCCCAACGCGGCGGGAAGGGAAGCGGCAGGGCACCGGCGCGGGTGGGCTGTGGCTCGGTGCGTGGAGGAGCAGCAGGTCCGTGCGGGGAGGAAGAGGAGGGCGGCGCTGTAGTGCGACTCCACGGCGGGCGCGCTCTTGGGCGGTTGCTGCAGGGCAACGGGCGAGTTGCGTCCTATCGGGCGCGAGGTGAGGCGGTGCGGAGCCACGCGCGGGTTCAAAGAGGGAGGAGAACGACGGCACGGCCCTGGCTGGTGCTACGGCACACGGGCGCGGCAGCAGCGGACCGAGGGGTACGCGTGGGGGAATGGCTGGCACCGGGCGGGGAGGTGTGCCATGGAGACACAGGGAGGGCACGCTGCAGCGCAGCGGTCCGGCCGAGAGACAAGCGCGGAAGGAAGAGCTAGTGGAAAGGATGAGCAGGAACTGGGCTCCTCGGCTGCAGAAAAAGAAAGGGAGAGGGAGAAACAACGCTGCCGACATGGAGGTGACCCGGCTTGACCTGGCGCGACGTGACTGAACGATAGCAAACGTGTAGGCGCAGACACTTTAGTGGCACGGCTCGGATAGAGGCATACAACGTTGCAGCGGAGAAAAGACACACAAGAGAGGAGTAGGTCAACGAGCACAGTCTTGCAGATAGGACGGATAGGGACATGCTACCGCTGCACTAGCGCCACAATTACACGTTCCTTGATTTAGAGTTATTGTCGTAATGTGTGTATATATATATATGTATTATATACAACGGTTTACTACTTTAGGCAACTTGCAACGTCTAGGCAGTTACCACTTTTGTTCCCAGACAATTACTATAGCTATAGTATGTCGCTGGCAGCTGTAAATTACCGAGAAGGAAAGATAGAAAGTAGTAGGCGCAGTCAGTCTCGCATGCTCTCTGCGACTTTTAACACATGGAGGTTTGCAACCTGCATACTCCTATAGTGAACAAAAACCACACTGTCGAAAGGCAACAGACGCCTGGAATGGCCGATGAGAGAGCGGCCAAGACGAAGGCGGCAAGCTTGCGAGTTACAGTGCGTATCGTATTTTGTTTATAAAAAATTGTTTTTTGTGTTTAATCAATTAAACACGCCGTTAGCTATTTATTTGCTAGAATCATCGTTCGACATTCCTAAATATTCCTACGCATGGCATAATTTAACTTGAGCGTTTATTCGAGTCCCCACAACTGAGTCACTAGGTCCACTCATCACGTTGAGTATGTTTTAAATAAAAAATCAGCTCGTAACACCAGGGGTGTCACAACCAACCCCCCCTTAAAAAGAATCTTGTCCCAAGATTCGAAGCAAGAACCAGAAGGGGAAAATGCGATTACATTTCATAGATCTGGGATTGCACGAAAGATTACACGACTTCGAATACTAAACCACACGGGGATCTAGGAGTACGTGGTTAAGAGCAACTTGGTACAACCGAGACCTACTCTAGAAGTCGAGATAGACGAGGACAATGGAGAAACAGAAGAAGATGATTATCCAAAACATGGCGTAGCACCAACAGATCCAGAAACAGTCGACTGAGAAGTAAAACATCGTGAACCCTAAGATCGACTACCCAAAAGGGAATTTGAACTTCTTCGATGAACTAGATCCTTTCTCCTCCTCAGATTACATCCTCACCTCAAACTGACGAACCTAGCTTCACAATATCGACTGGATTTCGTCGCTCTGCTCTGAATGCAGGTAGAATGGGGATGAAGAAGAAGAGCAAGGACCAAGGGTATCTGATATAGGCGAACGGAGGTGAGGAGCAACACACCGGAAGTGGAGTCGACATGGATGAGGTACAAAGACAGGACATGCAGTGGAGATAAACACGGCCATGGTGCGCTCCCAGCACAAGCGGCAGAGGGGGAAATAAAGGAGAGGAGGGGGTCCGCTTGATGAGGCAGGCGTGCTGGCGGTCATGTCCACAAAAAGAAGAAATAAAGGAAGGGGAAATGGGGGGTCCGGTACGAGGGATGAGGCATGAGAGTTGAGAGCCGACTGGATGCTAGGCAAAGGAAAAGCGCACAGTGCACAAGGACGACGAGTGCGGCACGATGCTGCGGCCACGTGAAAACGCGGGGGGGGGGGCCTAAGGCCCGATACAGACAATGTTCGTAGGGCACACAGCGAAATGACCCAGCATGTGTAGCGCGGTCAACTAAACACAGGGCTTGGGACATGACATCCACTCAGGCTTGTACAATTACTCCCGACTATCCACTGTTAACTTTCCTTACTACTCTTCTTTTTCTTTTCTTTACTCGACTACATCCGTCTTTCATGTAGACTGAGACCATGTCATACTTTCTTCCTCCAAAACCACCTCTTGTTTACTTTGAGAGAACACGTCTGCATCAACCCGTGGTGGATTTCCCGTTTGAACACCCAAACATTTCCAAGAAAATTATTTATAGCAAAAGTGGTATGGCGGTGTAACTTGGTAAAGGTACTTGGTCAACAACCTCGATACCAGCGCGTGCCGAGCAGCGTCACATGTGGCAGCTGTTCCACAGGGGCCCTCGGTTTCGTCGTGGCACCATAAGCTATTAATCAGGCAACTACTACCAACTTACACGCCATGAAGGCAGTGGGGTCATAGACCACAGAGAAAGAGGGGTACTGCAAGGGAAAAATTCAAACAACGAAGGTTCTCTCCACAACAAGGGACAAGGAATTCAAATCCAACGACGAATTTGTTTTAAGGAGATTCAAGTGTTCTGCTGGGACATCCACAATTAGTCTATACAATGTCCAATGTTCTCCAATCATGGCTGGTTTGCTTATATCTGGATAGCAGCTTCTCTTGTAACCCGCTTAATATCGCCCTTAAAACCTCTAAGCACGTCTAACGAAACTTAAGGTAGATGAACGCAATAAACACAATGAACTAAATAAAATGCATGTTCCAATGGTCTGATATGGGTACATCATACATGCATTCAGGCTCCCATTCACGACCCAGCACTCACCTACGGTCGGACGATCTCAACAACTACAGACGAACAACAACGGCAAGAATACAATACCGGAGGACAGCAACAAAAAGCACTACTACTACGGGTACACCATCCCAAGGCAACTAATCTACATCTTCTCGTGGCAAAGGCTGAGTGAGAGGAATCAAGGGTTTGACTTCTGACACTTCCGAGGGTGGAGCTGCTGGCGGTGCTGCAACACCAGTTTTTCTTCTTTCTGGCGGATGGATAGGGATCCCTTCCAAGATTAGGGCATCCTGCCTTTCAGCAGCCAACGTGCTCCGCTCGGCCTTGGTGACAAGATAGGCCACCCGTAGCTGATGGACATGCCGATCTTCAACCTCCTTCAGGGCTTCTAACATGGCAGTCTCCTAGCTCTCAGCAGCTGCAGCACTGGCATACACTTCGGTGAGCTGCACCTGGAGCATCCGGTTGAAGATCTTGGCTTCCTCAGCGTGCCGAAGGCACGCCCCTAGTTCCAAGGCTTGATAGTCATACTGCTCATCTAGAACGAGCAGGTACGTGGTCAAGTGCACCATGGTGGGACTGTCCTCTTGCACATCCCGATCTTGCAAAGCCTCCATGCGAGCCCTCCATGCCCGCCGATTCCTATCCAAAGGTGGAAATAACCGCATGGGGGTACTGGCAATGGGCTCCTCATAGATCTGGCAGAGGTATCGCAAGGCTTTGCGAGCCACAACCAGGTAGGTGTCGACGAAGCGAAACCTGGTTGCGGTCACACTCCAGGCTTCGGTGAGGTCGGGGAACTCTTCACTCTTCCCGATGTAGACGGTAACCTCACACCGCTCGGTGCCATGCTCCTCATACTCCCAGCCCTCATACTCAGGATGATCTTTGACTCTGAGCTTTTGTAGGGTGGCATGTAGGATTCTGGGAAAACCCTCAACGTTCAGGCAGTAACTGCTAACCCAGACTCCTGCCATTATTGGTGGTGGTTGAAAGGAAGGCTGAGCGAAAGGCTGGCTCAAAGGAAAAGCTAAGCGAGCTAAAGTGCACCGAGTGGTGGTACTAATGGCTAAGCCAGGCTCTTCTTATAAAGGCGGAGCGTTCAGTGGTCCAAACGAGGTCCACCAGGGGTCCTGCGCGGGATCACTATGACGAATTGACCAAATTCAGCGCGTTCGAGGCGAGCGACGTGCGATGCCATTACTGACTAGTACGACTGCAGGGTAAGAATCCAACAAGAGCGTAGAAAAGGGGTACGGGGAGAACGTGGGTCACGATAGGCGTGAACCACGAGCGAACGCGGAACACGAAGCCACAGTGTAGACCTACTCTGGAACTTGAACGAGTCAGTCGTGCACAATATGACACGCGTGACACCTATGAATGGCGTATCTGGAAGCAATACTGATGCTATAATGTGCAAACCTAATATGCATGAATGCACGTCCTAAACATCCTTCCACTGTTGCCAACATATAGGGCAACCGTTCTTAGATTTTTGGCACATCGTTCTCTCCCTATAGCTAGTCGATACTATCGGACTATGCACGAGTCAGTGTACTTGTAGAAAAATTAATTAAGTCTGTCTAAGTCAGTAGAGTGCCATCTATCCTAGATACATAACCATAATATTAGGGCTACTTATATAACTTCGCATATAAACGTCCTAACTTTTTGAAAAGAATTTGTTGTCAAATTTTAGTTTAGAAAATGTTTTTGAAGCTATATTTTCTCATTTACTCTCTGATACCACCTGTGACAGAACCGTCTAATCTAATGCCTCACAGGAGTGCTTGTCTTCCATTAGACACTAAGCACTCGAGGGAGAACACAAAATTACTCGGTTCCGTCGGGCACACCCTAGGGGAGAACCCAAAAATTCACATTTTTGCCATCAGGATCACAAATGAGAGAATAAAGCTTACAACATTCTTAACCATTTGGTGAGAGTTACAGCGGAAATAAATAGATATTCATGTGCTTACAGCATGCTCTCTGCGACTTTTAACACATGGAGGTTTGCAACCCGCCTACTCCTGTGGTGAACAAAAACCACACTGTCGAAAGGCGACGGACGCTTGGAATGGCCGATGCGAGAGCGGCCAAGACGAAGACGGCAAGCTCGCGAGTTACAGTGCGTATCGTATTTTGTTTATAAAAAAATGTTTTTCATGTTTAATCAATTAAACATGTCGTTCGCTATTTATTTGCTAGAATCGTCATTCGACATTCCTAAATATTACTACGCATGGCGTAATTTAACTTGAGCATTTATTCAAGTCTCCACAACTGAGTCACTGGGTCCACTCATCACGTCGAGTATGTTTTAAATCAAAAATCCGAGAAACTCGTTTCGAAAATTTGACCTAGGCCTAAATCGTGGTGCTAAATGAGCTCGTAACACCAGGGGTGTTAGAACTAATTACGAAACTAATTGCACAGCTTACGACTAATTTGTGAGACGAATCTTTTAAGTCTAATTAGTCCATGATTTGACAATGTGGTGTTACAGTAAACATGTTTTAATGACGGATTAATTAGGCTTAATAAATTCGTCTCGTGGAGTACTGACGGATTCTGTAATTTGTGTTTTTATTAGTATCCGAACACCCCATACAATATCCTCATGTAACACCTTCTAAATTTTGATCAGTAGATTTAAACACTCTCTTGGTGGAGATGGTTTCCTTCGTACAGTACGATTATAACAGCGTGATGGACCAACCATTGTTAGCACGCGCCCCCACCACGTCCGTTTGACACGTGAGACTCACTGCCTCGTGTAAACCCCTGCCTCTCGACTATATTTAAGAGCAGTGCAAAATTCATGTACATTCCTTCAAAGAGAAATTAAGTAATATAATCCAAATACACAATACTAGCACCAACCTCACATATGCCACGCTCCACCATATGAATAGATTCTATTTAGGCATCACAATCTCTAGGTCTTTACTTTTATGTTGATTGGTTTTATTAGGTTATAGGCTTCAAACAAGGTAGTGGTTCGTTTCGCTGAAAAGCCAAGATTGTTCGTTGATTTATTATGTGAGAGAAAAACGTTGTTCCTTCGCTGAGGAAGTACATCTCAAACATCATGCAATGAAATAGTCATGCAACCAACATAAAGTAGAGCACAAAACGATAATTTGAATAAATAGTAGACATGACTACCGGCAGTGAAACAATAGGAACACGAACAGATAAGATCTTAATAACTCGAAAAGAAAAGAGCACCAACGGATAGATGACATTTTTAGAAAAAAAATCAGTGCTTGTTTCATATTTTATTATTTCAGGTAAATTAGTTATGAAACTTTAGAGATTGAACTATATTTTATTTATTTTTAGAAAATAAAAAAACTAATAAAATTTAGAGGGCTAAATTTATCTGATTTTAACATTTGAGGAGTCATATTTTTATAGTTTATGGTTGAAAATCAAACTATCGTGACAAGTCAGAGGTTAAAATCCATAGCCTGAGACCTTGGAGCCTTTATATGTTGCCTTCATCAGCCACGGCGATGTGATGAGCTCCACGATCGACGCATGTGCATTTCAACGATTCTCTGTCGGGCATCTCAGCTCGCCAAAAGACAGCGTACAGCGTTTGGAAAGCACAGGCAGCCGGAGCCCGGAGAGGAAATACGCTGGTTGGCATGCGGCGTCGCCAACCCAAAGTTGCTTGCCGGCCGCGTGTGAGCTGTGACGAAACACGAAAGCACGCACGCTGCGCGCCAGCTCCACGGTCGCCGCCAGCGCGAATCGGCCCCTCCCTTGGCCCGGCTAACTTCATTCCGCGTCCGCGCCGCATCTAAGGAGTGGCGGTGGCGTCCGGCGGCGGCAGCCGTCGCGTTGATCCGCAGCTCCGCGAGCTGCAGACGGACGGCGACTCCGTTTTGTGCCGGAGAGGAGGTTGGCGTGATGGCGTTCGAGCAGGAGTGTTTACAACCCCAAACGACACACCTAGATATGATGGCCAGTGCGATAGAATCATACAAGGTTTAGAGTACAACTATGAGAGGAACGGAACCGGAGATTCTGATTCTGATATATCGTCAGGAAGCATGTAGAACCAGAGGTCCAGAGCACGATCACACGTACACCTGGCATGTAAAGGGGACGTAAAGATTTCCGGCTTTTGTGGCTGGAATCGAAGCCTCTCTTCTTCTTCTTCTTCTTCTTCTTTTTTTTTTTTTGAGAAAGCTTGAATCGAAGCCTCTTGTCCAGTGATTTCAGGGGAAGGCTAGCCCGGACTCGCGATGGCCCACCGCCCACGGCCCATTCGTCTCTGGCTCTCTCTCTGCGTGAGGAGGTGGAGGAGCGGCGGCAGCGATGGAGGGCATAAAACCCGGTGGCCCGTGGGCCCTGTGGCGCGTGTAGTTCGGGACCTCCCATCCGGGTGTTCCGCACACAGCCCGCGCGGCTTCTACTGTGGGCCGCCAATCCATTCAAGATTCCAGCCCACCCTGAAGCTGGAGGCTGGAGCACGGCTGCACGAGTCAAAATGGACAAAGGCCATGTTCGCGTGAACGTTTCATTAAAATAATAGTTTTTTTTTCTTATAATAAATTAACAGTATCAGCATTAGCCGTTTTTCCAGCCAGCGTTACAATGTGTTCTCGTATGCACATTGCACAAACGAGTCACACTGTGACACTGGTAGCATCTACTACTCCCTCCATCCCAAATTGTAAGTCATTCCAAGAATCTTGGAGAGTCAAATTTTTTCAAGTTTGACTAAAATTATAGAGAGAAACACAAAGATTGATGACATCAAATAGGTATAATATGAAAATATAACTAATAAAGAATCTAATGATACTTACTTGGTATGATAAATATTATTATTTTGTTATATAAATTTGGTCAAACTTGAAAAACTTTGACTCTCCAAGATTCTTGGAATGACTTATAATTTGGGATGGAGGGAGTACTACAGTAGAAGGAGTAGGCACGTAGGAGTAGGACCACGGAGACGAGAGGAGAGGAGGGAGAATCTGATGAGCCGCCCGAGCGAGCGAGCGAGCTTTATCACTATCATTTGACCATGAACCGCCCCGTTTTGTCCCAATCCGATGCATGGATCCGTGCCAAGGGAAACGAAACGAAACGAGAGGAAGCGTGCAGGAGCAAGAGGCCAAGGTCACGTGGGATCAGTTCGTTCAGCCTCTCTCCACGGGCTGTTCGGCTGGCTGGCTGGGCAGCCCCTCACGGATCGCGACGCAGTGATTTCATCGATATTTTCGTTCACGATAATCAAATTTGGACGAAAGTATTTTAACTTATTTTCAAGGTCACGATCAGCGAATACACAGGACGCCCATGGTCAAACGGGACGCCATCGATCGGCAGATACGTACAAGACCACCACCCTAGCTAATCACTCTCTTTTAGGTAGTGTACAAAAAGATTCGCTTACATAAAGCTCTTGCGTTTGCGTTGTTATTACTTATTAGTAGCAGTACTACAAGTACATATTAATTAGCGAGACGACTGATATATGATGTGTTGCAGTGTAGTGCTCCTAGTTCTAGTTTGCAATACTGAACAGCAATGCACAAGCTAGCAGAAGTGTGTGTGTGTATATACTCCTACTGCATAGTAACAATTCCAAAGATAAACTTTATTGTTTTGTTTTCTGATGAATCCGTTACTAGAAAGCATGCATGCATGCGCATTGAGCAACATAACGCAGGCGGCATTATAGCGTAATTCCCGCAGCCTATATCTGCCTCTGCCAAATAAAAGTGCTCGGATCAGCATAAAACATGGCATTCTAGAGCTCCGCATGCTCAGACTCCATGCCTGCATTGCGCTTGCATGCACCGGGCTGTGTCAGAGATAAGAGAGCACGGTCATCACAGAGTGCGGCCTTAGGCTTGGACTATGACGGAGCTAGGAGTAGCTGCATGCGCCATGTTCGTTTAGGCTTGTTTGGTTTATAAGCTCGTATTTTTTCAGTCAACGAATAATATTTTTCTCTCACACCAAATCAGCCAACAGTATTTTCAGCCATGACTTATCAGTCCAACAAACCCAAACGAACAGTGACGATGCATGCGATGCGAAGCTATTCCTGCAATCCTGCTCCTGAAGCTACTACTCATACTACGACTAGGCTGAGGACCTGATGAGGTTTTTATGTGATCCAGTCCATATACTACTACACAGTATACATAGGAGTATAGACGAGTAGTTCGTCTTCAAAATCAAACGGCCGGTCCGGTCGTAAGTTTTTCTTTTTTAAAAAATTTTTTTTTTAAACGGCCGCTCTCTTGTCCCAGAAAAGCTGCCCGAGTGTTTTCAGTGGGATTGCCTCCCCTCTGGCCTCTCTCTCTGCATGACTGCACGCCATGCCACGCCACGCCAAATTGCCAATGCCATGCAAAGCTAAGCGAGAGACAGGGTAATTATGGAGTAGTATTATAGGCGCGACCAGTCATCTTTACAGTGTTTACGAGGAGGGCGCAGTGCCGGTGCGCACGGGCGCTAAAGATTAGCCCCCCCTCTCCGTTGATTTCTCCAAGGCCAGTGCGTGCTGCTGCTGCATGCTTAGGCTAGTTTCAGTGGGAGTTTCATCTCTTAGTTTTTAATACATTTATATTTTAAAAACAGTGTAGAAGAGTTTCATCTCTATGAAACTTTTTCTACTCTTATGAAACTTTTATCTCTCTCTCTTCATCAAAACAGTGCTATATCAGCATATTTAATGCCTATAAAACTCTATAAAATCCCCATTGAGATAGACCTTCCTAAGAGTAGGAATAGGGTTTCAACGACGATCCACGCCACGCAATGCATGCAGTCCGGCCGGCCTTTATCGTTCTATACTTATAGTATATTAGTTAACTACTACTACGTGCATGCAGTGGTAACCCTTGGTTTGTTTGCATCTCAAACTACCTAAGCCAACTTGGAGGGACTAATTGTATTGTAGGCACACGGTTCAATGGAGTGATCCATCTGTGGATGCTTGACACTGCAAGTATATAGCAGCGTGTACTACTAACTACGTATATACGTAATCCTTTAATTTCTTCCCTACTAGAGTCTATACTAAGTACGCACAGGGTTGGAGTACATGTTCCATGACTGAATATAATGCAGCACTACACAGTTTTAACAACACAAGTACACAACAAAAACCCCACCAGCCACTTGGAATGTGTTAGAGGTTATCGAAGCTATATATAGTTGAGTTGAGACTCATCCCTTGGAGCTCAAGTGCTACGATTAGAAGCCGCTTTAGCTTACTCTATGTTTAGGCGAAGTGTTTCGTGAAGTTTATAGACCTCCAAACTATTAGTGCTTGCCACCGATAGTTGTCCACATGAGATCACACTAACCATATTTGTGGTGTGACCACCGGTGTTGTATAAGGAACGAGAGCTAGGGCGGGCCTCCCTTTATTCAAGGGTATTTAGCTGAATACCCATTTTTTTGTCAAATTTTTTTTATACATATAATTTATATATGCATATGTACAAGAAAAGGAAGGAAAACATAGCTAAAATAACAGGGTAGTCATGAATTGAGGCCAAAACAATGGCCTCCTGCTACTGTCTCATCCTTCTCATCGACCCAACAACACCCAATGGCCCAACTTCTTCAGCTCCCAATCCGTAGTCTGCTTAGCGTCGACAACTCGACATAGAGTGTACCCCTCGGTGTATGCGGCCCAGTCTTCCCTCACGACTCATGTACATGCATTCCAAACCCTAGGTCCACCCCGAGGCAGCAGATCGGTAGCTCGGCTTGGCCTAGGCAGCTGCCGCGCTGAGCACTTGCGGGCAATGGCTAGCGGCTGGGCGGGGCAGCACTACAGTGCAAGGACTACGAATATATGAAATCTTGGTCAATTATGTCATATCTACTATATATTATACAGTTACAACTACGTGTCAGGATGCAGGCGGGGCGGGTCGTTAACGCTACCCACCAGCCCGCCCCGCAAAATCATGGTTCATGGCCAACGTGCCGCAGTTGCAAGTTGTTTGTGGCCTAAACGTTGTTCCGCTGCAAAGCCCACTGGACATTGTTGCAGTCCGCAACGAACCCGCAAGAAAGGCCTCTCCTTGTTTATCCCTACCGCAACCGCCGCCGGTGTTGTCGGTGTCGCCCTCCTCCGCTTCTCCTTGCGCCTGCGCTTTATCCTGCATATGACATTGCGGGCTTGCAGCCATGACAGGCGCCGGAGACATGGCCGCAGTGGAGGAAGAGTAGTAGGCAGGAGAGGATGGGGAGGACAGCATGACAGATCATGCCATCCTAGCGTTTGTTTGCTTCTGCGGGATGCAGACGCCAGGTCACGGGTGCTGCTTCCTCAACCGGCAATTGGTTCCAATTTCCACAGAGATGAGGCCGACTGTGGCCGGCAACCAAAGCGTTATTATGGACGTGGTTATGCACCTTGTGGGTCTCTGCGGGACTAACGTTTGCTGCCGCAAAGCCCGCAAAACTTTTGCTACCCACATAATTTAGTTTGCGGACAGCCACAAACCCGCAGGCATTTGCTTGCGACGAGCTTTGTGGTTTTGCGGTTGGCCACAACCCGCCCCGCCTGCATCGCTAACTACGTGGCATCATACATACTAACTATTAGGTTTTAGGTTGCCAATTTTTTTGGGCATCTTTTCACATTTTAAATAACCGAAACCGATCTAATTTTTTTTTTGCCCGCCACTGAACGAGAGGCCCACTGCAGTTTGGCTGAAGTTGTCTATAGTTAAGACTGAGTTGATGGCCATACACATACTAGGAGCTGATGTGTCCTATTGGTATATGGACGTACTTCCTAATAAAAATAATTGTACAGGTATGCACGCATACTACTATACATTTAGGTATATGGACATACTTCCTAATAAAATAATATGTACGCATACTCTCCTGTGAAGAAAAGTATATGCATATACTCTGAGTATAAATGCATACGTGCTTCTAATAGTATGAATACATACTCTAATTAATCTAGTGATACGTGACTGTATGCATGCATACTAATTAATTTAGTATGCCTATATACTAACTGTTAATTTGGATGGATCTACTAATTTTTAGTTGGTTCGTGGCTACGAACCACGGTGTCGGGGGTTAGAATACCTCCTCGCCCACAACCTTCTAAAGGGGGAAGGACCTTTACTTTCTCCCTGAGGGTAGGAAAATCATGAGTTCATCCGGGAGCTACCAATTGCTTAACCAACCTGATTTTTTACTTTCTTACAGAAGAATGATAGACGGAAGCAGAATCAAGGGATCTTCTTGGTATGGTTGTAGGTCGGCGAGATGTCCAGTTTGTATGTATGAGCCTAATAAACAAACCTATGAGTTCACATTTTTGTTGAAAAAAATTCTTTTGTAATTCCTCGCATAAGAACTCCGAAAATACCAGACCGCAGTCACGGAGAGGTCACATGGAGACTCACTTGCGCGTGGGGAAGGCCCATGCGCTGTTCATGGAGTTACCTGACTGGATGCTTGTGGTCCTTGCGAGGGCAAGCGTGAGCTTTCTCATACATTGGGAAAAACATCGTCACACGCTTAGGGATCAGAAAATGACAATGACTTCAAATTCACCCTCTGACCGATTCTTCGGATCACCCGGAGGATAGCACACCCGAGTCCATTTTTGCACGAACCCGATGAGCTACAACTACATAAAGGGCACTCGAACTTGACACCTTAAGGCACTCAGATGCAGAAAGTACTTGCCCCGGACTATATAAGGAGGGATAACAAGCCCCTAATCGGTAATCCGAATAGATTGTCAACCCATAGACGCACATTTGTGATTCCTTATTCACAACCGATCCCATCACATGGCACACGAAGAATAAAAGCAACAACATACACTAGACATAGGACACCCCATGTAGGAACTAGCTTAAATCTGTCTCCCATGCGCTACCCCTATGATCTACTGCATGTGACATCAATTATAAGTCGGAGGTAAAATACGATAACGCATTTACATTTCCGCTTTCACTTATTTCATGCCTTTGTACCTTCTTAGTCTAATTTGTTAGATTAGTTGATAGAATTGGAATCTAAGGTGCAAAGCTATTTTATGTTAGAGATAACAATACTTTAAAAAATACTTTAAAAAACCTAGTGCGCATCTAAATAGATATTGATTAATTTTTTTTAAAAAAAATGGCCTTGGTTTTTAACCTAAGTGACCTGCTAGGGCCTGTTTGGTTCGTGCCTAATTTTACTACACCTTACCTTAGGCTAATTGCAGTTGTCATAGGAAATGTGACAAGCAAAATCGAAGTCACGGTTGATGTAAAATTTGGCAAGAAAATAAGTCTATGATGTGTGGGATAACGTGTGCTATGAAAGTATGACGTGCCACGCATACATAGTTACTACAATCAACCAAACACACGTCTAAAATATTGTGACACACCAAATTTGCAGCATGATAAGTTATGGTCATGAACCAAGCAGACATTAATTCAACTCCTTAGACGCCACGGTTCCTTTAGACCACGTGAAGAAAAATCTTGTTGGATATATGGGCACACAACAAGAAAAACTTTCCAAAACTCTTCCACCCTCCACTATTTGTTCACCTTTTGTGTTGGTTTATAGTACGTGGAAGTTCATATGCCACACTAGCAAGACGTGAGGTCGAACAAAGTGGCGAGCACGCACGTGGTTTATGTCTCCAAAGTCATGAAGGGGACAGACTTATCATCTACTAGTATTAATTGCATTGCACATCCAAGAAGACGCACACGTGTGAGTGTCCATACTAGCCAGCGCCCAGCGGTCGACTTGCATTGAGTAGAAACAAAGCATGCATGCACATGCCAATGGACGCACACATGCACTTTATCGTTCCAAGAGAAGATTGGACAGCGATGGTGGACTGAGATCAGTGTGTGCACGTCAGAAGCGGCATAAAATCTCTCCATCTCTCTAGTGCACTCCATCAGTACCATTACCATATATACTATGTACCTCTCTGTTTCAGAATAACTGAAAAGGTTTTATAGTTTTATAATTAATATTTATAGCATTAAATATGTACACATTTTAAAATGAGACAACTCATTACACTCATAACTTTGACCACTACTTTATGAATTTTTGGACTATGACAGTGTATCAAATACCTGTATCAAACATATAGTTTTAAGCATGATCTCTTCCATGTATATTTATAATTCAATACATGTATTCTATTGTGAAAAAAAGATTAGGCAAATCTTTATGTGTTCGTGTGCTTCGAAACTAAACTGTATTTTGAAAGTATTTTTCAAAAATATGCCTGGAACCATATAAATGAAGACGCCATGTTTTTTGATAGAGGATCAGAGTAACTTTGAATCACTTATTGACAAGGCCATATCATCAGCAGTCTCAAGTCTCAACTGGCCTGGTGAATATAGATCGTCGACATTCACACACTACCGAGATACATACTCCGGTTAATTAACTGAACTGTGTGAAGCTAGGTTAATTAACTGAACTGTGTGAACTCCGGTTAAAAGTAGTTCATGAGTCTGATATTAACCAGCTTTTACCGCGTAAGTATGAACAGGTAACTGTAGTTACTTGTCCTCTATTAGTTCGAATCCTCTCCAGGTAGACCTCTCTAGCTTTGACGGTCAAAGTTTTAGGCCAGGGGAGGAGGGGAGGCCAGCGGTGCAGTTACCGAGATAAAAACACACACGCCCTATCTTAACCTCCACTTCTCCTTCCCCCGTAAAGAGTGATTAAAAAAGGATTAGTTCTTCTGTACTAGCCTAGAGAGAGAGAGAGAGAGAGAGAGAGAGAGAGAGAGAGAGAGAGAGCACTCTTGTTAACAAATTCTCCCTGGAGGATCCTATGCGAGGTTTTTAGGGTGTTTTTTGCTCACTTCTCTATGCGCGGCGTCTGAAGCTAGAAGATGGACTTGCTTGGGAACGCCAAGCTTTTCTATGGCCGGAAGACAAGGGTTCGTGTCCTCTTCTTGGATGCAGGTGGCACGTCCTCTCCGTCCACCATGCATGAACTTGATCGTCTTCTTTTCATCTTTTCTGCCTGTCGACCTTCATCTTTTGAAGCAAATTAAAGAGTAGTATTTCTTTTTTGAAGCATGCATGACAAGTAGGGATTGTCGTGCACCCCCTACAGTACTCCACTGAGAGTATGTCTGACTATTGATTGCATTAAAAGAATCATTCCTATCTCATAGTATCATATATATAATTGGATACAGACTAATTCATTTTACGATAGCTAGGGTTGGAATTCTGGTTTTAGCTAAATCGTGATCATGACTACTGTGGAATTTTGAAATGGCTGTGTATATCTTAGAATTACTACTGTTGATAAATGAAATATATTTAGGGTATAATAATTGCAGTACTAGTAGTTATCTTAGAATGATCACTACTTGCCCATGCATGTATGTTAACCCGTTTGTGCAATGTGTGTTTGTGTTAGAGGTGATGCGAGCCTAGGGCTTTTTGTAAAAAAACATGTCAGATATTCAGCTTCTGCAGGTGACTGTGAATGGATTTAGGGTTCTGTTCATATGCTTATTTCAGCAGGTTTGAACAGTGTTTTGGCTCATATAGCCGGAACAACTTAATTATATACTAGTTGGAGAAGTGTATCCATGCATATGTCAACTGGATGTGCATAAATGTCCAGCACTCATGTACTGTACCCGTGTGCGTGCATGTGCATCCTTCGTATATTTGAAAAAAAAAAATCATACCAGAACATCTGCTTACTCATGGAGATCCTAGATAAATAGAACAACTCTTAGATCTTGAGTCATTTTTTTTTTTTTCTTCCAAGAAGGATTCAATATCTTAATCGTTCTTAAGAGCAAGTTTCCAGTCAAATGACAGTGTACTATTATCGAGTAAAAGGTCGTGACTTTAGTAGTACATGTACATGCATGCGCAGATACATCATCAGGTACTCATATAGGCACACACATAGACATGTTTTGAGGAAAATGAGACAAAGTATAGTGGAGACTTCCCAAGAAAGCAGAAGAAAAAAGTGGTTTCTGTTCAGTTAAATCACACTACAATGTTTTTTTATTAAAATACAGTACTCCATTTTTTCTTACTCAAATAAACTTCCCCTACTTATATCATATACTCGATCCAATTTATATATAGATTATATATAGTAGTAGAGTATCTCGCCATCACATAGTAGTGCCACTAATCTTCTGGAGTGTGCTAGTTGTATAAATATCTACCAGTACCAGCACTGTTTTGCTTAATGCTTTAAAACACTCTGCTTGACTTCCCCTTCTCTTCCCTAACCTTTGCACTGTGCAAAATGGCTTCCTGATCTCCTCCGCACTTCCCCCTATCAATCTAAGAAGAAACTCAAGTCGAAACCATTAGGGGCAAATAAATCGCTGCTCTTTCAGATAATCAACCATGGCTACTGTGAACAACTGGCTCGCTTTCTCCCTCTCCCCGCAGGAGCTGCCGCCCTCCCAGACGGACTCCACCCTCATCTCCGCCGCCACCACCGACGACGTCTCCGGCGATGTCTGCTTCAACATCCCCCAAGGTATATGTCTATCGATCGATATATGTACATACATAAGCGAACATATATATCTGTAGTTTGTGGCCCGAATGCGTATTGAAGCTAGCATGAAATGTCGTCGTTCTTTCAGATTGGAGCATGAGGGGATCAGAGCTTTCGGCGCTCGTCGCCGAGCCGAAGCTGGAGGACTTCCTCGGCGGCATCTCCTTCTCCGAGCAGCATCACAAGGCCAACTGCAACATGATTCCCAGCACTAGCAGCACAGCTTGCTACGCGAGCTCAGGTGCTACCACCGGCTACCATCACCAGCTGTACCACCAACCCACCAGCTCCGCGCTCCACTTCGCGGACTCCGTCATGGTGGCCTCCTCGGCCGGCGTCCACGATGGCGGTGCCATGCTCAGCGCGGCCACCGCTAATGGTGGCGCTGGCGCTGCCAGTGCTAATGGTGGCGGCAGCATCGGGCTGTCCATGATCAAGAACTGGCTGCGGAACCAACCAGCTCCCATGCAGCCGAGGGTGGCGGCGGCTGAGAGCGCGCAGGGGCTCTCTTTGTCCATGAACATGGCGGGGGCGACGCAAGGCGCCGCTGTCATGCCACTTCTCGCTGGAGAGCGCGGCCGGGCGCCCGAGAGTGTGTCGACGTCGTCGGCACAGGGTGGAGCCGTCGTCACGGCCCCGAAGGAGGATAGCAGTGGCAGCGGTGTTGCCGGCGCCGGCGCCCTGGTTGCCGTGAGCACGGACACGGGTGGCAGCGGCGCGTCGGCTGACAACACGGCAAGGAAGACGGTGGACACGTTCGGGCAGCGCACGTCGATTTACCGTGGCGTGACAAGGTAAGGGTCCGGTATAATGAATCTTCACTTCGTTAGAGAACTAAACTAGCACAAATCTGCAATGAATCAAGTAATCATGAAATTTAGAAAAGCCATTAGTAATGCAAGGAGTTATCATGATAGATTTGATTGCATCTAGACAGTTCTGAATCAAATGAGTAGAGCAATGTGTAGCCTCTGATGATCTCGCTGATTATTAGGAGTGCCATTGTATTGGGCATGATTGTGGTATAGCAATAGACAATTAACAAAAAGCTACCACTTTTGAATTATTTTAGGCATAGATGGACTGGGAGATATGAAGCACATTTGTGGGACAACAGTTGCAGAAGGGAAGGACAAACTCGCAAGGGTCGTCAAGGTACCAATATATTGCAATACACTGTATTTAAATATATATGTTTTTCTGTAATTAAGTTTATACTTTCATCAATGTTGTTATTATTAACTGACATTACTTCACATTATCATTTTTGGATTTGTCGTCATGATTTGTGGGATTGAAATCGACTCTTGAATCTACAGTCTATTTAGGTACGCGATTTCACTTGATTTGGGTCCAACTACTTAATTCAGTTTGTTTTCCACTATAACCATCCTTTTTTCATCTGTATTCTCATCACCTCTCTTATTTTTTCCCATCTTGTACAACTGATAGGTGGCTATGATAAAGAGGAGAAAGCCGCTAGGGCTTATGATCTGGCTGCTCTTAAGTACTGGGGTCCCACAACAACAACAAATTTTCCAGTATGTATATGTAGAATGCAGTTTTACTTTACTGAAGATCATATTGTTGCTAAATGTGATCTGGAGTGAAGGTTCTGTATTTTTTTGTTAATTATATACATTGCTGGAATTGTACTTAAAGGTATTTGTTTTTGTATTTCTAGGTGAGTAACTACGAAAAGGAGCTGGAAGATATGAAGCACATGACAAGGCAGGAGTTTGTAGCGTCTCTGAGAAGGTCGGTCTAACAGCATTGATTAATCAATGCCAACTCTACTGAATAAACATCTACTCTGTTAATTGTTAAAGTTTGAGAAAGATCAACTGCACATTAGATCTTATAGACCACTGTATATGAATGCAGGAAGAGCAGTGGTTTCTCCAGAGGCGCATCCATTTACAGGGGAGTGACTAGGTATGAATTCATATAATGGCGTCAACAAACACACATACACTTGTTGGATTGAGGAGGCAAATAATGCATGTATGGATTGAAAATGTGTGACTGGTGTTTTACTTGAACTCTCTGTAATTATAGGCATCACCAACATGGAAGATGGCAAGCACGGATTGGACGAGTTGCAGGGAACAAGGATCTCTACTTGGGCACCTTCAGTAAGTATCAGAGATGTTTTTTTCATTGTATATAGAGTACTCCCGTATATATATTCACCACACACAAGCAAATTACGGTCAACTAACAATCTCAACGCAATGAGAATTGAATCAAGTGTTACAGCTGATAGTACCCATTTGTAGACTTGCTGCATATGGATGTTATATATGATGACTATTAAAAATTTGACCATTGCATCAAGTCATGCATGCAAAGTTGCATTGCAGTAGTACATTACTTAGTGCATGCTCCTCAAGTGGCTTTTTCAAACCTGATCCCATGTCTGGTGCTATTGTTGTCTCCCATTCACCCGTGCATCAGGTCAAAATAGTACTATGCCTCAATAAGAAACAAACGAGCATGCACTGGCAGCAGCAGACTAATCAAGTTCCAGCATTTACTAATAAACTAATTAGGCTACAGCATCCAAAAGATTCTACCCATTAAGCTACAACTTGTTCATGCATGCATGCATATACCAGGATACCACCATGCATGCACCATGTTCGTGCTTGGAATATTTGAGCTGAGCCGAGTGTGCAACCTTGTGTGGATGCAGGCACGCAGGAGGAGGCAGCGGAGGCATACGACATTGCGGCGATCAAGTTCCGCGGCCTCAACGCCGTCACCAACTTTGACATGAGCCGCTACGACGTGAAGAGCATCCTGGACAGCAGTGCGCTCCCCATCGGCAGCGCCGCCAAGCGCCTCAAGGAGGCCGAGGCCGCCGCGTCCGCGCAGCATCATGCTGGCGTGGTGAGCTACGACGTTGGCCGCATTGCCTCGCAGCTCGGTGACGGCGGCGCCCTGGCTGCGGCGTACAGCGCGCACTACCATGGCGCCTGGCCGACCATCGCGTTCCAGCCGAGCGCCGCCACGGGCCTGTACCACCCGTACGCGCAGCCGATGCGCGGGTGGTGCAAGCAGGAGCAGGACCACACGGTGATCGCGGCGGCGCACAGCCTGCAGGAGCTCCACCACCTGAACCTGGGTGCAGCCGGCGCGCACGACTTCTTCTCGACGGGGCAGCAGGCGGCGATGCACGGCCTGGGTAGCATGGACAATGCGTCCCTCGAGCACAGCACCGGCTCCAACTCCGTCGTCTACAACGGGGTTGGTGATAGCAACGGCAGCACCGTCGTCGGCGGTGGTGGCTACATGATGTCGATGAGCGCTGCCGCGGCGACGGCCACCACGGCAATGCTGAGCCAAGAGCAGGTGCATGCACGGGAACAGGGGGACCACGACGAAGCCAAGCAGGCTGCTCAGATGGGGTACGAGAGCTACCTGGTGAATGCGGAGAATTATGGCGGCGGGAGGATGTCTGCGGCCTGGGCGACTGTCTCAGCACCACCGGTGGCGGCAGCGGCAAGCAGCAACGACAACATGGCCGACGTCGGCCATGGCGGCGCGCAGCTCTTCAGTGTCTGGAACGACACTTAAGCTACGCATGCCGGCCTGGCTCCGATCCGTCATATGCTTAAGTAACTGGAAGGAAAGTTGTTATTTGTCATATGCTTAAGTTCTTAATTTGTAGCTGGAAGGAAAGTTAGGGTTTCTTCTGAAGGGTGGGGTGATGGTTTGTGAAGAGTGCCATGGGGGTTTTCTCCATGACGATACCTTCACTTGCTGCCATTTTGGGGTTCATGGTTCAGAAGATGGATACCAAGTAGTTGTATTAACCAAGCCATATTAAATTAGATGGGTAGAAAATGGAACCAGCAAGCCTGCTTGTAAATGGTAGCTAGGATGGATGACCTGACATGAGGTGAAAACTGATGGCATCTTAATGGTCTAGCTTTTCCATTCAAACGATCAAACTGAAGCAGGGAAATCAAGCAAAGTTCTTTCATTATTTCATTTGCGTTTATGTTTCCATTTCTGTTCATCGTCCATCGTCCTTCATACTGTCCGATTGTTTTTGGGCTCAGTCCTCTCTCCTTTAGGATAGGATCTTTTATGGGCCAAGTTCAATGCATTATGCAGATTGGGCCCAATCTGTTCGCCTGAATTGGCTTTGGCTCCCACCGACCAAACCAGGTGCACTTCCTTTCTTTTGGGCACAAAAAAGGCCACCACCATGGTTCAGCAGATTTCTCTGTTCTGTCGCGAAACCACAGGACAGATTAAACAAAGAGCATGCAAATGAAACAAACGAGCAAGTAAACAATCATTTGTTAGTTAAACCTACTCTTGCATGGAGATGGAGCAGGACAGATTTGTTAGCCTGAACCATTCGAGCTGACCAAGAGCGGCACCCTTTTGACTTGAGATTAGCCCCTATCCTGTGGTCAGTGGGCTATGTGTTTGAGCAGAGCAGTTGAAGCTACACAGACCATGCATGCAGACCTTTGACAGGGTGGTGAAAAGTGAAGTAGTTAGTTTCTTTCATCTCTAGTAACCTTTTTTTATGTGTTCCCAGCTACAAATGCCGAGTATCAAACATTTACATGTTCAATACCTGAAACGGCTGGAATTGAGTAGCTGGGTGACCACAAAAAAAAAAGGTCCGAGAAGAGCATTGTTCAATACCTGAAACGGCTGGAATTGAGCAGCAGGCACACAGTATATGTTCTCCAGAATAAATAGCTCCTGTACTTATGTTTAATTACACTAGTGCCAACATTGCAACGAAAAAATAGGTGCCTGAAGAAATGGCACCGCTACAAGCTTTCAGTGAGTTTTGGCATATGGTGACCTGCCATAGCATGTTTCTTCTGAGTGGACACGCCACGAAATCCTGTCAGTTCTTTTCTTGACGAGAAACCTGCATAGTAGTGAAAAAAAAAACATAGACACATATCGATATGCCAACTTAAAAGGAAAAAATGATAGCCTATACTGTTTCACATCCAGAAAGAATTTAAAATCCTATACCCTTTTAGAATCATGACATGGGTTTGGTATGCAATATACAGTGCACATTTACAAGCAACAAGAACAGGATAATGTTGACCCACTTCACTCCATCCCCTACCTGCTCTCGATCCCTCAAACATTGCAACCATGGCAACTATAAATTGCCATCCACATCTAAAGCCAAAACCATCCACATCCTCTCCTGCTCTCACTTGGCAAAGCACTACTAGCTATGAAAATGAGCATGACAGGCCAGCCCAAGGGTCACCTATGGCTGGTCTTCACCATGTTCTTCGTCACTTCCGCAATGCACAGCGAGGGAGCGAGCAGCTTCGTACCACCGTCTCTTTCCATATCACCAACATACGATCCAGTTATTAAGGTGATAGGGAAGGTGTACTGCTACAGATGCTTCAATGAGGCACACCCAGATGAATCACATGGGAAGAAGCACCTGGAAGGTGAAATTTTGTGCCTATCCCTGTTCTTATTATGATCTCATCATGCTAATGCAGTCAGCTTGGAAAAATATCAATGTCCCTATTTGCTTGTATTGATCTTCCTTAAACATCAGTTGCTGACTTTTAGCATATATTATCCCTAAATGTCCTTCTGAGTTTCATATTTATCTGTTTACAATGATCTGGACGCAGGAGCCATGGTCAAGGTCACTTGTCAGGCAAATGACCAAGCACTAGTGGCATTTGGCTACACCAAAAGCAATGGCAAATACAGTGTGATCCTTAAGGGCTTGCCAATTAGCAACAACTATGGTGCTGACTCATGTAAGGTCGAGCTCCATGGAGCACCAGGAGGATCAGACTGCAATGTGCCAATTGAGTTAAATTTGTCTGGGCTCAGTGTTTACTCCAAATCAAGCGAGGAGGTGGTTTTTAAAGCAAACCAGATAATGGCATTTGCATCAAAGAACACATTTGGTTGTTCCAAACCACAGACGCAACCACCGATCCATCCCTACAGTTCCCCACCACTCCCTTACCAGTATCCCTTGCCTCCGGCTATCCGCAAGTCTCCGCCATTGCCTTATCAATATTCACCACCACCTTCTAACCAGCTTCCACCCCCAGCATACCAGTACCCATCACCACCACAAAACTACTACATTTCGCCACCACCTTACCAACAGTCTATGCCTCCGAATAGCTACCAAACTCCACCAACTTCACAAGGCACCAAGTCTCCAGTACAACCCCTCAAGTATTTACCACCTCCATACTACTACAACTCTCCACCACCACAACATCAGTACAACTATGTGCCTCCACCACTAGCTTACCAGTACCCTCCACCTCCTTACGTCCACAAGTCACCACTTCTACCATCATCACCAGCGGCTCCATACCACTATAACTCTCCACCTACATACCAGTATTCACCACCTCCAAATAATTACCAATCTTCACCGCCACCTGCCCAGTATTCCCCACCATTACCTCCAAATGCTCCAAAACATCTACATCCAAATGCCCCCCATGCAAAATCTCCACCAGCATCTCCACAACCTCTTTACCAGTACAACACCCCACCACCTCCAAATGATGTCATGCCATCGACAATGCCACCTCTGCACTCCTACCAATCCCCACCGCCAACGAATCAGCTATCTTGAGCATCAGTACTGGTGCTATTTAAGTGTAAGTTTCTTTTTTTTGGTCAATACACCATCTGAAACTTTACATATATGATATTGTGCGTTGTCTTCAAAAATTAAATCACGGTTTTGTCAAGTTTAAACATTCTAACAAGACTTTTGCAAAGTCAAAATACACAATACAATTTAAAGAAAGCAAAAATATTCCCAAGGTGTGGTCGCATGCCATGTTAACCATACGACTCTGGTTGCCTTTCAGGACCAGGCATGAGCAAATAAACGAAACAAACTGAAGCCCATGTTGATTCTCAAGATTGAAAAGGAGCGTCAAAGCTGGCGCCTTCAGCTTCCATCAGTATTCTATATATAGAGTTTGTCTATTGCATTATCTAGAGTCGTTGCAACTTTCATTTCAATATTTCATTGCCTATAGCTATTTCAACGATGTAATCATAAGTTAAATGAGCTTTCTAAGTAGCTCTATCAATCCAATTTATGTTGTGTACTCGTTTCCCCTAAAAAAAAAATGAGCCTTCTTGTTTATGCCCTTACTTGTCATTTGTCAAGAAAATGGAACGAATCAGAAAGTCAGAATTCACTTGTCGCTCTCCCTTTTTTAACCGATAATTCACTTGCCTAAAAAAGAATAGAGGGCTCGTTCCATTTTGTTTTCAGTTTATACTGTGGCATCTAAACGAGATTCAGAATGCAGGAGGGGATATCTCCTCTGTACGAGAAGATAAAAAATGACTCAAATTAAACTATTTACTCGCCAGTAAAAAAAATCGTTGGACATCAGCAACCCCTGCGCACACAGGCAACGCAATCTTCACGAATCACGAAAAGCTTCAACACACTAAAATCGCTTCTTCTTATTTTGGCGCGGATCTCGCGGTCCTTACGCTTCTTTCTTCGCCTACACGCGAGGGAAGCCTACGCAGACTACGAAGACGGAATAGCTAGTGATTTAACGAGTGGCTCTAACCTCTGAGGACTCACCGTAGAGGAGCCCGGTGGCCGCGATGCCGCCGTGTCGTGTATGCGCATGGTCCCCGCGCGGCGGCTTTCCGCGTCGCGTCGGCGACAGCGACGCTCGGGCCGTGCGCCTCCTGGGCGGTCGGATTCGGAGGCATAGCAAGCAAAGCACCGCCGCGGACCATCTGCCCGGCGCTGAAGATCCGGACGGTTTGGGTTGGGCTTCGGCCACGCTGAAGTGTTTTGGGCCGGCCTTTGGGCTAGGCCGTCACTGGGCCAATCACGTCGCTGTCTCAGCGTTAGTCGCAAAAAAGAGAGAAGAAAAAAAGCTCTCTGCATCGAACTTCCATGGTCAAAGTGTGCAGCAGCACACGAAATTTTCAAAAAGAAAAAGCGTGCAGCACAACGATCAATGTGTCACCTCTCCATATCCAGTACATGCACAGCACATGGAGTCATGGAGACACGGTCCGTCGCACCATTCTTCATGTGGACGATTCTCATCTCGGCGGTTCAGGACTTCAGGTGCACCGGCACCAAAAACTGTTATCTGAACTCTGAAGAGAAAAAAAAAAAGGACTCCCCATGCGTCTCAGGACATGGAAATCGTAACGCAGCGCATGGACCTCGCACAAGCTTGTTAGGGCCCCATGCAAAAGCAGTCGTGCCATCGGTCAGTGTCGTTTTTTTTTTTGACAACAGCGGTCAGTGTCGTTGTCTTTACCTGAGCAAGTAGGCGAGGTATGCAGAGGCTCCGAGTGCTCGGCCATCGTTCTCCAGAAATGCAACCAAAGTGATGACTGACAGAAGAAAAAAAAAGGAAAGAAAAGCGGCAAGCGGACGAACCAAAATTGGGCGAAAACAAACAGAAACATGTCGTCCGTTTTTCGTGAGCCGAAGCCGATCATGAGGCTGCGGTTGCCGTTGCTCGCAGGCCCTGGGGAACTTTTTTTTGATGCCAACGGAATATGGGTGAGATATTCCCTGCCCGGCTGCCCCTAGCTGCACACTGTGCACGCAGACGGTAGAGGGCTGCGGCGCAACCATCCAAATTCGTTCCAATCCAATCCAAACTGCCAAAATGATGTGCTCGAGTGTTGGGCCAAATCATGTTTATCTTCATGTTAATCACGACATCTTCCCCCTATCTTCTCAATATACAGCTTTTAGAAATGAAAAAGAAAATCGAGAGAAGAATCTGCAATTTACATCGGCAACTTACCCTGCGCTGTGCGTGCAGGAGGCGCAAATTACCAAAAGGGCCCTGCGCTTACTGGCGGCTGCTCTCTCGTCACATTTTTTTTAAAAAACCCCAGGAAAATTCTGTGAGCGTGTAGGGCACGGAGGAAAAAAGATCCACTGATCTTCTCCTTCCCACCCCAAAGTGTGTGAGAAGCTAGGAAAAGTTTAGCGACGGCTCCAAACGGCAAAGCATCACGTTGTTTGCCCAAACTTTTTTGCGCTGTGCGTGCAGGAGGCGCAAATTACCAAAAGGGCCCTGCGCTACTGGCGGCTGCTCTCTCGTCGCAAAAGTCCCAAAGGGGAAACCGGGCAGAGCGCAGCGCAGGACACGGAGAGAACTCGCCAGCCTAGTCTGCGCGGTGATCCGTCTCCCCTGGGGTGTTCCGCCGTGCTGCGGCAGAGTCTGAACAGGAGGTTGCCGCCACGCCAAGGTAGTGTGAAAAATTGATAATTTTCCCTCGTTTCAGGTGGCAGCCTTGGTTTCATTGAGTTTTTTAATCCATCTTAGAACTGCTGCGAGGGTTGGCGTTTCTACTGTTTCCTTTCAAAATGTTTCTAAAAAAGAACAGACCTCTGTTCCTTTGATCAGTGCAGCAAATTAGAAAGATTGCTTACTGAATCATTTACTCTTGATTGATTGGAGAATTTGGTTGATTTTCAGTTTGTTACAAAAAGTGTTCTGTTATATTCATTTAATTCTGATCCAAAAATATGATTTGATATGATTAATATATCTTAGAAAATCATGTCTCGTTTTATTATGAATTAAATGTAGATAATGTTTATATGAAGGGCATCTCTTTATAGATGCACTGCAGTTGAGGGAATAGTGATAAGCCTAACTTCTTTGAAGGACGATGTTCATGAACACCCAATTCTAGTTTTGAGTTTTTTTATTTAAAGTCATTAAAATGCTTAAAAAATTAATAATATATTTAGACTTAAGAATATTTTTGATGTTTTATGCTGTAGTTTAACGCCGTTAGACATGGCATCGCGATTTTTTTTTTAATGGCATACCAGGAATTCGCCCAAGTCCCAAAAGGGGGAAGAGGGGAAACCGGGCAGAGCGCAGCGCAGGACACGGAGAGAACTCGCCAGCCAGTCTGCGCGGTGATCCGTCTCCCCTGGGGTGTTCCGCCGTGCTGCGGCAGAGTCTAGACAGGAGGTTGCCGTTCTCGCCGCCGCACGCCAAGGTAGCTTGATCCTGCGGCGGTGCGGCCCTGTTTTTTTTTTCCCCTCGTTTCAGGTGGCAGCCTTGGTTTTGCCGGTGAGTGCCGCTGACCTCGTCCTTCCCCGTATCCAATTCGATTGCGCTTAGAATCACTGCTGCGAGGGTTGGCGTCCCGGAGATGTCTACTGTTTCCTTTCAAATGTCCATGCTAGTTTCTAATGATGCTTGGCTTGAGCAACAGAACAGACCTCTGTTCCTTTGATCAGTGCAGCATCTAATTCGTGTGCGATTGCTTACTGAATCATTTACTCTTGATTGATTGGAGAATTTGGTTGATTCGCTTTGGTATTAGTTTGTTACAAGTGGCGTTTGCAGTGTTCTGTTAATTGCAACGGCTTCAGTTGGTAAAGTGCTCTGATCCACCGGGTCCCACCGTTAATACGTGATGCCGAGGAATTTGGCCGGGTGGATTAAGCATAACATAACTTGGGTTCGGTTTCGATGTGATCTTTATGAGCATGAGTGGCAGTTTGCACATTCACAAGTGTCTCGTTTCCCTCAGGGGATTATCCCGGTTCATCTGACTAGAATAGAACTTCATTATGTTTGGCATTGTCCAGGGACCAGGGCATCTCTTTCCCCGTTTCATCCCTTATGCACAATTGCAGTTGAGGGAATAGTGATAAGCCTAACTTCTTTGAAGGACGATGTTCATGAACACCCAATTTTTCTTCCATATGGATGCATTTTACCATGTTATTTGTTCTAATCCGAGGAGGTCTCATTGGTCAGCCAGCTGTATTTGATTGATAACCAACACAATAATGCATTGGGCTCAATGTTGGAGTGGGTAGAAATGTTTGTTATGCTCCCTCCCTTTGCTAGATGAATTTTAGCCATTTGTTCTTTTTTCAGAAAAAGCAATTAACCCTTTCTTTTGTGATTTGTCACCATTTGTTTTGGTACCCTCTTGTGTAGTATTTTCTTTGAGAATACCAGTAACCTCTGTTTTGATCTGGTAAATAGCAGCATATTTAAATTGTGTCAAGAGAAATACCATCCATGCGGAATCATCCCTATTATGTACATATTCCTCGAAACAAGTATTTATTAAGTACATGCACCATCAGCATTTTCTTTTTTGGGCCTAAAAATTATGTTTTGTTTTTGCAGAGCTCATTCCGTGGCCCTCTGTTATAGTGTGCAATGGCGGCAGGAGCAACCTTAAACTGGGTTAAAACCCCATTTGACACCCGGCGATTTCATGACCTATCTAGTTTAAGGTCCTTCGAATTCTTATTGTGAGCACTTCGTCTCAATGGCTTTCTTGCATTTTGAAACTAACACCTGCAACCATTTCTTGCAGTTTCCGATGCCGAAACCCTTTTGGATCAATTCAGCCCTGGTGGCTGCCAATTGATCAAGACTCATCCCTAATCAAAGTTCGTGTGGCTGCTGATTATTCAGACTCAATGCCAGATTCAAAGTACACGAGAGATCGGGGTTATCACCCTCTTGAAGAAGTTAAAGAACGTCCAAAGAAGAAGGACCTGTTGCTGACAGATGTCGAAACAGCTAGAACAGTAGTAGAGGTATGCTAACCTGGTGCAACTAAAAGTACTTGCGTTAGCTATTTAATGTTTCATATGTATCATTATGGCCTGTAGTATAGAGCTCCTGAACCAATCCAAATATATGTTGTAAAACCTTGCACAAATTCCTCTAGACGTGTAACAAACAAAATGATGATTTATATCTTTATGAGATATGTTAAGTGAGCATCTGAGCTTAGGTAACGTTTACAATCTTCCATCTTGTCTAGGCCAATAGCAAGGGGTTGCTTGTATTTCCTGCTAGGGTACACAATGAACCTCATGGACATGTTGCTTGGTCGGAGTTTCAATATGTTGTTGATGACTATGGAGGTAATGCCTTACTGCATAGGGGGGAAAATGTACAATAGAGCCTTTGCAGTGCTCATCTTGTGCAGCTAATCTGTTGGTAACTTGTGTGCAGACATTTTCTTTGAAGTACCTGACAGCGAGAACATCTTGGAAGATGATACTGCAAACAATCCTGTGGTAAGATGTTGTGCTGCTGTGCTCAACAGGACAATACTAGTTAAAAACTAGATAATAATAATTTTTTCCTTGTTACTGGGTTAGTTTCCTCATATGTAGATATGTACTCCATCCGTTCCAAATTATAGGTTGTTTTGCTTTTTTAGATACATATTTTTTCCTTTATATCTAGACATAGCGTATATCTAGGTGCATAGAAAAATCTATGTACCTAGAAAGACCTAATAATTTGGGATTGAGTGAGTATTATGCTACGGACAGACGAACAAGTTTACATAGCTCACATATTATTCCTTAGGGCTCAAGTTGAGTAGTCCTGATGAGTGACCTTGTATCCATTATGAATAAGGCTAAAATTTTGTTCTTCTCTCTGCCAAAAAGAAGTCATACACTCATAGGAGTCTAGACTCTAGAGTCTATCTGCCAGGGATCATCTGGTATTATGTTGCATGGTAGTTATTCCTTTAAGGGCTAATGTTCACAATACAGTATCATTTTTCCCTTTTTTTTCTCTATGTAAGCTAGTGCAGATGCATTCTATGGTCAGTAATGTGATGTTAATGGGTTGCACTCGTTGAGTTTTTTCAGCTTGCAATTTAGTGCTGCAGTGAACATGCCATTACCTTGCTACAAAATAGTGTTACTCTGAAGTAAAACAATTTGTACACCAGTGTTGAAATGATGCTTTAATAATTGCACTATTGCAGACAGTTTTGATTGGATTGGACAGACCCATTATTGGAGAAAGTAGTGTGGCAATTAGTGATTACATGGATGGTGAAAATTTAATGGACGTTCCTGATGAGCACCACACCAAGGTTTGCTAACAAATTATTTTTCCTGCTTTCAGCAGGTACTATGAGTCATTTTTGTTATTAGCAAGAAGCACTATCATTATTGATGTTTCCTTTGTGAAATGTCCCAGATTGATACAGAAATAACTGATATTCTCATAGAGTGGGGGATGCCTGCAACAATGCATGCAATACATCCGATTTACTTTGCCAAATGTTTGACAAAGGTAAGAGATAAATAGTTATTGAAGAGGGCAGACACCACAAAACAGCAGCCCTTGAAATAATAAATGGTGAAGCTGATAAAGATGCTATTAACAATTCGTTGAATTCGGCTTACATCATGCACGATTTGAAAGTGAACCTTCAGATCATGCACTTTAGATTGCAGACGCCAGACCACTCGGGTTGCCACATATCAAGTTCTGAAAAAAGGCAAAGATAGAAAATCGAGATGGTCTGACGTTAGCTTCAGAGTACGGATCTTTCAGCAGGGACAACGAATGCCAGTAAAACCAAAGAAAGAACGGCAGCATTTTGATTTCTTGCTCTGAGTATCCCTTTTCCCATCATTTAGTATTGGATAAAATCTCTGCTAAAAATGGAATATATTTAAAGGCCATTGTGACTTTTATATATATGCCAATCTGAACTTGTTCTATTTGTCTGAACTTTCATGTGTCAGTTTGTTGTAGAATAAAAGCTTCACCAAAGCCTGTCTCATAGCATGAGTGGTCACAAGAGCACAGCCCTAAATGTGTCCCTCATCAAATCACTCGAGTTGCAGAGAACTAGGCAATCACGTTACCTGCTCTTTTACTATACAGGCCGTTCATAATAATAATGGGAAGAAGATGGATAGTCCATCAAATGGTATCTCTATTGTAGGATATCTGAGACCTGCTTTCATAGAGGAAGAATCTTACTTGAGGAGCTTGTTTCATGGTGAATGCAGCAGTGATCGTTATTCATCTGACTGGAAAGGTACTCCTGTAGAAAAATTGGATAAGAATAAGCTTCTTTCATTCTCTCAAATCTTATTTGACAATCCAATGCCATTTTGGATGTAGTAAATGAAACAGATGAATACAACAGAGAAACTCGGCCAGTTTCTGGAACCAATCGCCTCATTGGTAATTTAGTTGGTTGAAATCTTGCACTTCAGCTATCCACTTTACTCCAATTTTCATTTGACTAGTATTAAGCAAATATTCAGATGGTGATAAATCAAGATTTGACTTCAGTGATGCTGAAACTAGCACTGATTCAATGATCTACAAGCTGGAGATAATGACAATTGAACTGTTTTCCATGTATGGCAAGCAGGTAATGTTGCTTCAGAATATCATATGACTACTTGCTCTCGGTATTGTGGCCATTACAGTTTCGTATATTCTGTGGATCACTGCAGTTTATGATTGATCCACAAGATTTTCAAGATTCAGAACCAGATATTCTTGCAAATTCTGCTTCAGGGATTATAGAACGGATCAAAGAAAATGGTGACCAATGTGCAATGGCTCTCAGGTCGCTCTGTCGCAGGAAAAAGGGCCTTACTGTCGAGGTGTGTTTGTTGCCACTGATGAGTCATTTTCATGTTCACAATCTCAAATTATCATTCCTATGCATGGAATGCTCTTATTTTAACCATATGTCCAAATTCAGTATTTCATTGTGAAAAGGGTAGTCCATTTTTCAACCGCCAACTTTCGTGGTAGTTCCGTTTTCAAGCTTGAACTACAAAATCGAGCACCAAACACCCTTCGACTGTCAAATTACGTTCAAATTTGGTCCTCTTCTTGGTTTCAAAGGTAGTTTTCTATTTTGTAAAAATAATAAAAATCTGGTTTAATCTCTAAAATTTCATAACTAATTTATTTTAAATCAGAAAAATATGAACCTGGTACCATTTTTTTTCTCCTAAAAATGTTATCTTGGAGGTTGAAAATGTACTTTACCCCTAATTAAGCATGATGTTCTCACTGTTGCATTGCTAATAGGACAAGCATTCCTTTAGCATAAGCTTTGTTTGCAATCTGACATGTTCTGTAGGAGGCAAGCTTGATTGGTGTTGACAGCCTTGGTATTGATGTAAGGGCCTTTTCTGGCTTGGAAGCTAGGACCGTTCGATTTTCATTCAATGCACAGGTTAGTTATTGGGTTTCATAAACTTTTAAAATTACCTCGTTTCTTTCAATGGAAGCTAGAACAATTCCTTGTAAACTTTGGTTTCAGGCGCTCTCTGAACGTTCAGCTGAAAAGAAGATCAGGCGAATGCTTTTCCCCCGTTCCCAGCGTAAAAACGTGAAAACCTCTACTGAAGATGTGTCTTAATCTATCAGCTGATTTTCCTTAGAGAGCATGTAAACACCTGGTTCAAAGACAAGGGTGTCAAGGGAATCAACACAATATCAATGATTTGGTCTTATGCGAGTTTGCTAGGAGATAGCGCACAACCTGTCGACTATGAGGATGACCAAAAGCATCAGAGTACCTGATTGAGGTTTTGACCTCGCTGATGAAGGAAGGTTGGCCTTCCAAGAATATAGTTTGGTTTCAGACAGATAATAAAAAGCAAATAAGGTGCCAATTCGTGTAAAAGATGCACTGCCATTTTATGCTGGCGGAAACTGATTAGCTGACCAAGCTTTGTCAGCTACAAATTCCCAGTAATAACGAGCTGCGAGAGGAAAGGGCAGAGTAATAAGATCTCGTTGGCCTGAATCAGATCTTCTTACCCCAACTTGTAACTAACTTTGTTGTCTCTTTCATGTCTGAATAAATGTAATGTAACGCAACTGTGATTATGTCGTTGTTGAACTATACAAAAATGAAAAATTGATAAAGTTTCGAGTGCTTGTAGCTGTCAGAGCCTACTGTGCTCGACTGTACTCGTTTACTGTAAGAAAACGCCGTGCAGTTCTTTTTTCCAGGTTAATTTACAGAACAAAGAGGATTGTGCTACGTTAGCCCATTAACCGGACTGCTGCCGCGCCGGACTGCAACCCGGCCCAAAGTAAAGCTAGGTTTGGGCTTTTGTGGGCCATGATTTGGAAAAAGGTCCTTAACATTTCCCGTGCATACCGTTAAGCCCCTCCTCGCCGGCCGGCGGCCGCAATTAACCCCGCTTCCACGAAACTAGCCGTTGTACCCGTCTCTCCCGAAAATCCATCCCGCTTGGCCGCTTCCCCTCGACGGCCACACCCCCTTCTCCGCTCCGCTCCGATCTCTCCTGCATGGCCGCCGCCACAGCCCCGCCGTCGCAGAGCGCGGACCTGATGCCGCCGCCGCCGCCCCCTCCGCCCGTCCCGCCGCCGACTGCGCCGCGTCCGCGCCGCCGCGCAAGGGAAGTCAGCTCCCGGTACCTCTCAACGCCAGTCCCCTCGACCCCGCGCCTCTCCACCGCCTCCGCGGCCTCCTCCACGCGGTCGCGCTCCCCGTCGCCGTCGCCTCGTGGACGGCAGCGGGCGGCCACGCCCTTCGCCAACGAGAACCACCGGCCCCCGCCGCCGCCGCCCACGGGCACCGTCGCGCGCCGGCGGGCCGTCCAGAAGCTTTTCGAGGAAACCGGCGCCGGGAACCCGCGCGCCTTGGTGGGCTCCAACTCCTCCGCCGTGTCCGCAGCTACTCCGCGGCAGCTCCCGCGCTCCACCAGCGGGCCGGCCGCGCCCACCGCGCGGAGAGGGTACCCGCGCCTTCCGACGCCCGCGCGTGCTGGCTCCTGCCCAGCCTCCGCCGCGGTGGAATCCGACACCGCTTCTTGCTGCTCTTCGTCTGATACGTCGTCCACGGCCACTGACTTGTCTGAGGCCGATCGGGCGCTCGGGATGGCCCCAGCCTTGTCGTGCGAGAGCCCGCCGCTGCTGGGCCCAGCGTCCTGCCGCTGGGGACGCCTCTCGTCAGAGCTCCGCTCGTCGGTGCCGGAGTCGGGCGGGTCCTCGCGGGCGTCCAACCCACTGTGCTACCGCTCGCTCAACTCGGCACTGTCGATCTCAACGGCGAAGCTGACGGCGGCAGGGAGGCCACCACAGCCGCAAGGGCCGAAGGCAGCTGATCTGAAGAGGGCGGCCATCGTGGGGGGCAGGAAGGTCGCGGGGAAGCAGGAAGACGTGCACCAGCTGCGGCTGATGGACAATTCGTACCTCCAGTACAGGTTCCTCAACGCCCGGGTTGAGGCAGCAGGCAGGGCCAAGGCGGCGGCTGCAGAGGTGAGGGGTTGTTAGTGGATCGGGCCAGCCGTCACGGGGGTGGCTATCTTGTTCTGGTTGATAAGAGAGCGAATTAAGGTGCTGACGACGATTTGTTTTTTTGGTTTTGTTGGGTGCAAAGAAATCCTTGTACGGGCTCGAGGAGAGGATCGCCAGCCTCAGGGTATCTGTTGCTGAGAAGAGGGCAGAGATGGAGAGGATGAAAAGGCAGCATACATTGAGTTCAGTAGTAAATGCGCAGGTAAGGTGAAACTGTGATTTTCTGAATTTTGAATTGCTGCTGTGTTCAGTGTGCATTTCTTCATAATGGGTGCTAACCAAATTGCTTGATTGTTGAATCTAAGCTACCTAAATTCTTCAATTAGATAAATTATAGGGGATGTTGGGTGTCCATTTCATGTGAAGAGAGCTAGACACTGATGTGGGAACCTCGCTCAGAATTGCTCTTCACTTAAATAAAAAAAGTAGAGACTTTTAGGAATGTCACTAAATGGATATGTTTGACTACTATATCAACTGAATTCATAAGTAGAACAACATTATTTAAATCCAGAATAGGGTTAAGTGTCCAGAATTAAATCCAGTTTTCCCATTCCGAAGTTTGTTTTTTTAAAAAAAAAAGGAAAATGTATTACAGTTTGTGTGGTACTCTCCTTTTTCTTTTCGTTGTCTGTATAAAATAGACAAAATATATAGGTGAAGCTCTTGAAAGCCATGTATATTTTGATAGTCTGAGTTTATTTGTATCAAATCGGGTACCATGCTTTGATTTATATTTGTTTAGTGGGATATATGGTAAAAAGCATGTATATATTGTCAATGTGAATTTTACATGCAACAGAATAGGGTTAAGTATTCAGAATTAAACCAGTTGCCCCATTTAGTTAATATTTCTTCTTTTTCAAAGGAAAATAGAAAATATATTACATGATTTGTGTGTCACTCTCCTTGTTTGATTTTCTGTATAGAATATACAAAATATATAGGTGAAGCTCTTGAAAGCTTATGTGTATTGTGACACTGGGATTCTTTGTATCAGAGTGGTTATCTTGCTTTGATTTATATTTATTTGCTTACGATAGGTATATATATGGTCAATATGAATTTTACATGTAACACCTTTCTGTTACGTTACTCTAGAACAGAGATGTGAAACTCTCAGGTGTCATATTTGATTAACTCTAAAAGAGAGATGTGAAACTTTCAGGTGCCATATTTGATTCAGTGGGGTGAGATTGAGGGGAGTCATGCAAGCTGCCTTAGAGGGGCAACAACAGCACTGTCTAACGCCTCGTTACGGCTACCAATCATTGGGAGTGTAAATGTAAGACTTCAATACTTCATTAGACATCAGTTCTGTCATTATGTGCATAAGGCCAAATATCATGTTTGATATGCTTGCAGGCCAACTGCGAGGAACTTACAGAAGTCCTTAAGTCAGCAGCACAATTACTTGAACCGCTTTCACCTTGCATCGAAAATTTCCTACCAAAGGTGAGACTACAGGGATTTTTGAAAAACATATATACCAAAACAGTGTGATGCCTAGCTTTCTTTAGATGCTTCTGGGACATGTTCAATAACTAAAATCATTGAATATATCCCTAAATTCATCGTATCAGGATATAGTTTTAGATGAAATATAGTGAGAATATTTAAACCTTTCAACCTACCACCATATGATTTGCAATTTCTAAGCTATAACTCAAAATCAGATAGGGTGAATAAAATTGCAAATTTAATGAAATAGAAACTTAGTTCCTAGGGTAGTAGTGTTCCTTTTTAATTCATATACCTATCATCGCTTCTTGCCTTAACTATATTGATGAAGTTTGTGTTTAGAAATTTGCAAAGTTTTAGATAGATTCAGTGGTTGTGGTGAATATGGTGTTCTCATTTGATTCGCTGTACTTATTTATTATGCAACAAAAAAATATCTTGTCATATAAGTACTTATTTATGCAACAAGAAAATTTATATTGCCATGTAGGTTGAACAAGTCGACGATGTGGCCTCTAATCTGGCCCAGGTTATCGCTACTGAGAGAACCTTGATAGAGGATTGTGGTAATCTCCTACACCAAGCACAGAACCTGCAGGTATGGATCTAAATTGATGATCATCTCACTTGAGTCAGCATATACCACTTTCCCTGGCTGGCATCTGCTCTAACTTTGCCACAAAATATCCAACTGATGCGATGACAAATTCCAATTGCATAGATGAGGGAGTCCAGCTTGAGGAGTCAAGTGATGCAACTGAAACAAAATGAAGCAAAATAGAAGGAAGAGGGGGAAAACACGCCGCCAGGTCGTTTGTTCAACACTTCAACTGAGTGAGCTAACTGTGCTCCACTGTTGGATGTCCAAGAGGACGGAAGTTGCCTGATCATATATACATCACCAAAGGCATAAGTGGATTCTACGAATTGCTGATTCTTTTCCAGTACATATGTTATGTAACTTTCTGTGGAAACATTTTTGCCGTCTAGCTATTGGAAAAACAGATACGAGCATAGTTTTAGAAATGGAAATTTGTTGATTCTTTGTAGTTCGCGTGTTGCACAAATACCATTGCCTTTTTGTTAGTATCTGGGAAGAACCCAGGTCTGTGTTTGACGAAAAATATAAATATCAGCACACTCTTGTTAAGACGTGTCAGAAAAATATACATATTATTACTCGCTAAAACAGAACATTATTTTGAGAATAAAACAGGAACAGCTTGGTTAAGGAACACCAACTACTAGTCTACTAAAAATTATAAGATTTTAGCGAGACAAGTGTTTCTCACGAAATGTGCAAAAGAGTCGCTAATGTATTTGGAGAAATTGAGTTGGCAGACCTTAAACTTGGGTGAAGGAACCCAACAACTCGAAACTGGGCCACGAAGGAACCCCAACGCTCAGCTTATCCACTTGTGTAAGGTAAAAGTGCGTACCTTTTCTATTTCGGTCATGTTTAAATTCAGTGAGTAATAGGGATGTCACATCGGGTGTTATATGGGGTTGTTACATAGGGTGTTCGGATACTAATAAAAAACAAATTACAGAATCCTTCAGTAATCCGCGAGACGAATTTATTAAGCATAATTAATCCATCATTAGCACATGTTTATTGTAGCACCACATTGTCAAATCATGGACTAATTAGGCTTAAAAAATTCGTCTCGTAAAGTAGTCGCAATCTATGCAATTAGTTATTTTTGTAGTTTATATTTAATACTTCATGCATGTGTCCAAACATCCGATGTGATAGGGAGTAAACTTTAAGGACAAGAACTAAACAAGGCCTTTATCGTAGTATCCATGTGCAATCTTCTTTCTATGTTTAATTATTATTGTTTGAACCACATCAAACCGAAAAATCTTATGTTAAATTATTGTTGTTTGAACCACGTCAAACCAAAAATATCTAAAACCAAATACAGTATAGAATTTGAAATATAATATATATTTATGAATCAAGGATAAAAAATGAAAGCAGAAAGGTCAATAAATTATGTAATCATTTTTAAGAACATCATTCTGCTAAGTTTATAAAACCAACTATATTTACAAAGTTCTAATGTATTATTATGGAAGGATGGAGCCCATATGTTTTGTTGTTAATTCCTCCTTTTTTGAAAAGGCGCCCTTTTGTGCTGCCGTTGCTCTGATAAGACAGTGACTGAGCTCTGGCGATAATGTTTGCACGCTGGTAGTGGCTGTCGCCGTCGGAAGAGGACACGGTGATGCTCCGGCGAACCAGACGACGCGCACGCGCGGCGGCACATCTCTACGCCCGGATTGGTCCCGTCAAAGCTGACGCGGCGTCCTTTGGCGTCATCTCAAGCGGCTGTTTCCTCTTCCTTGTCGAGCCAAACGAGAGCCGATTCGGAGCCTGGAGAAAGAAAACGCACTATGCACTCTACAGTAGCAGCAGATGTGCAGGCGGCAGGCTAGGAAAGATCAGATCATGGAGGGAAACCTCCCCTCCTCGTCGTTTCCTTGTGACCGTACGGCGAGAAGGCGACGCGGTGCGGAGAAAAAAAGTGGCGGGTAGATTGCGTTGTGAAATCGAGAACGCACCGTCGCCGTCGCCGTCTCCGCCCTGCGCGCGCAAGTCTCCGGCGCGAGAGACGCCGGCCACACACACGGCACGGGCTCGGCGGACCGACCCGTCGCGTCTGGCCGCTCTCGTACGTAGCTTGCAAGATACGGGTAGAAAGTGTCCCGACGACGACGACGAGCCGTTACTGCGCCCGCCGCGACTGGCCCGCGGTCCGCGCGGTGAGTCGCCGTCGACGCGCGAGATCGTTGCGGTGAAGGGAGCACGGACAGATGCAGTGTACGTAAGCGTGACGTACGACGGCAGCCGAGATCCTCCACGATCGCGTGGTAAAAGATGTGTTGAGGGGTGCATGGGTTCGTGCAGTCCTGGGGTGTGGGGTGGGTTGTATTGTACCACGGCCTCTCCTCTGGACTCGTGGTGTGTTGCGCGTTAGCTGCAAATGGTTGCCGTGTCTTTCTGAAGAACCATACGAGATGCTGTACGGCATTGCACGGATGAAAAACAAAATCCGTTAGGCCATCGCGATTTCGCATGTGCAGAATCTCTTCTCTGAACAAACATCCACACGAGTCGAGCACGAGCCACGGCTGGCGCAGGGCCCCACGAAGCCGCAACGGCCGGGCCTGCGCGGCAGCAACCGCTCTCCTGTCCTGTCTGGCTGTCTCCTCTGCTCTGCCCTGCCTCTTCAAATACCAACACGGCGCCACCACTCTCGCGCCGCACTCATCACTCGGAGCCGGAGCATCCGATCCTCCTCCACTCCACCGTACGCCCGTACCAGCCGTTGTGCCCTGCGCGGTGTGCTGCGCGATACGCGGACTTGGCTCGCGGCGGCCGTGCCGCTCTCGGTGCCGTCGACGCCGGCCGTGCTCGCGGCGCTGTCCCTCGCGGCCGCGGCCGTCGCTCCTCCTCATCTCCGCCGTCGTCTCCAACTCCCACCACGCGGCGTCCTCCTCGTCGCCGCAGCTCCCCCCGTCCGCCAGCGCCTCCACCACCGCGGCTCCGGCCCCGGCGTCCGTGCCCGACTCGACTCCGAGATCGATGTGATTGTCACGTCTCTCTCCGTTCACGTGCTCATATGCGTCACTGACAGGTTGCGAGCTTTGGGGACTATCTGCTCAACTATGGCGTACTCACCATGTCCATGTCATGGAATGGGCCTTATGCCATGCATAGTGATTGGGCTACACTAGTTAATGGGCCCGTAAGCCGACTTGTATGTTGCAAGGGTGTAATTCCTGAGCTTTGGCCCACTTTCGTTTTGCACTCTCTGTTAAGACTTGTTGTGTGGGCGGTTGGGCGGACAGCGATCAAGTAAAACCTAAATTTCCCAATTCTTCTTCCTCCTGGTGCTGACCTGCTTCTGAGGCGGCGTTGCCGTGCTCCTCGCCGTGCGCATACGCCGGCAACACCTTCTTGTTATCTCTGGATCGTGACATTTGGTACCAGAGCCTTTCGATCCGTCGCGGATACTGGATTCGTAAAATCCCGTCGCCGACGGTTGAATCCAGAGCTCTCGCGGTCAATCCACCATCCCCCATCTCTGCCGCCGCCGGATTCGTCATCGTCGATGTTCAATTCGCCACCACCTCCTTCCCCTACCTCCACCGTCGCCGATTCCACTGCGCCACCTAGTTTTTTCCATACTGCCGATCTATTTTCCTTCCACCCCAATCTCTTCGCCCCCACCGCTTTCGGTCGATCCACCACCAAATCCATCCCAGTTACCCCACTCGCTGGTACGCAAACCCAGACCACCGACCCTCACCTCCCGAATGGCGACAACAGAGGAAAAGCTCGACGCGCTCGGTGCGCAGATGAAGTCCATGCTCCTGTTCATGGAGACCTTAAATTGTTGGCGTCCTAAGGTCGACCACTTCTCCACCGAGTTAACCAAGGAGATCAAGGCTCTCACGTCGCGCGTGGAGGCGTTGGAAGCGAACAATGCTCCGCCATTGGCCCCGAAGCGCGAGGAAGAGGGGCGGGCCATGGGCCACGGCGCTACAACACCACCACAGAGGAATGATGGGGGGACTCTGATCCTCACTCATCCCCTGGCCAATGGTCAGTTATCCACCTCCAATTCCCCAGTTCATTGGCCCCGTTCGGCTTACCTTATAATCCGCACTATTCAGCTTGTTTTTTCAGCCGGAACAGTGTTTTTCTCTCACAACAATTCAGTCAGAACAGTGTTTTTCAGCCAAGTTTCAGCAAGCCGAACGGGGCCAATATCATAGTGCGCCTACACACAATGAATGTCGTTTGCCTAAGGCCCAGTTTTCCAAATTTAATGGGTCTCATCCAAAAGTCTAGAAAGAAAAAACAGAAAAATACTTTGACATGTTCAATGTCCCGGTGCATCGCTGGGCTCAGTATGGCACCCTTCATTTCAAAGGGCATGCTGCTTTATGGTTACAAACCTATGAAGCACAACATGGGGTGGATAACTGGGTTGACCTCTGTATTGCTATTGAATCTAAATTTGGGAAAGATCTCTATCATAACTCTATGCAGGAATTACTGAGCATTAAGCAAATCTCTGATGTTCAGGACTATTATGATAGATTCCAAACTATCATGCATAAAGTGCTGGTGCATAACAATCATTTAGATGATGTGTTCTTTGTTAGCAAATTTCTTCAAGGCTTGCATCCTGACATACGAGCTGCTATTGTTTTACATAAGCCGAGAACAGTTGATGTGGCTTTGTTACTGGCTCTTATGCAGGCCGATGTGTTGAAATCTCAACCCAAGTATTTTAGCAAGCGCAATTATCGTGACTACAACAAGTATCACGGCAAGCCACCGTAAGCCGCACCACCTGGTGTTCTAGGCGCCCCACCAGCTGAAGATACAAAGCCAAAGTGGGAAAACAAGCTTGCAACATTGCGAGCTCAGCGGAGCGCTCAAGGCTTATGCATGAAGTGTGGCGAGAAATGGGGCCGCAACCATAAGTGCCCTGATAAAGTGGCTCTGCACATCTTGGAAGAATTCATGGAGCTGATTTCAGATGAAAGCCCTCCTGACCAAAATACTTCAGATTCTAGTGATGAAGATGAAGCTGTGTTTGCTCTGTCTCAGTCAGCAGCAATCGGAGTTCCAGGCAAGAAAACTATCAAGCTCCATGGCATCGTCAAGGATCAAGAACTGCTCATCCTCATTGATTCGGGCAGCACCTGCACATTCATTAGCGACAAAACGGCTACCGCACTTAACTGTGTCCTAATGCCTGCTCCTCCCATTCAAGTAACAGTGGCGAATGGCGATAAACTTCAGAGCACCCATTAGGTCCTCGACTTCCGTTGGTAGTCTCAGGGGCACACGTTCACAACTGATGCTCGTGTGTTGCCCTTGCAGTACTATGATATGGTGTTGGGTATGGACTGGTTGGAACAACACAGTCCCATGTGGATACACTGGAAAAGATAATTATTGAGGTTTTCTTTCAGGGCAACAGAATTAGCTTAAAGGGGGTCAAAGATACCTTATCCAGTTGTCCCAAAGTGAAAGTAAGGAAGTTAAAAGGCCTTATCAGGAAAGGCGGCATAGCTCAGTTGATTCACTTATGTCACGTAACAACACCTTCAGCTTCAGACAACATTCATGTGCCAGTACAGCAGTTAGTGGACAGTCAGGCTCATCTTTTCAGGGACCTAGATTCCTTGTCGTCGTCTAGGGAGTTTGATCACTAGATCCCTCTGTTACCTGGTGTGAAGCCTATCAATATCAAGCCTTACAGATACTCACCGACATAGAAAGATGAGATTGAGCGTCAGATCAAAGAAATGCTCTCCAATGGCATCATTAGGCCAAGCCAAAGTCCTTTTGCATCCCTAGTGATCTTGGTCAAAAAGAAAGACGGCAGTTGGCGCTTTTGTGTTGATTACCGGCAACTCAACAACATAACTATAAAAAACAAGTACCCATTACTAGTGGTCGATGAGCTTCTAGACGAGTTGAATGGAGCAGCTTGGTTCACCAAGTTAGACATGCGATCAGGCTATCATCAAATTCGGTTGGCTCCTGAAGATGAAGCCAAAACAACCTTCCATACTCACAGTGGGCATTGGGAATTTAGAGTAATGCCATTTGGACTCACAAATGTCCCAACTATCTTTCAAGCTTTGATGAACACTATCTTCCAACCACTGTTGAGGAAATGTGTACTGGTCTTCGTTGATGAGTATGATGACATACTCATTTACAGTCCCACACTGGAAACTCACCTGGAACATCTGCAGCAAGTCTTCAGCATTCTCAACGATCATCAGTTCTTGCTTAAGAGGTCTAAATGTTCTTTTGCTCAACAAACTTTAGAATATCTTGGTCATATCATTAGTGGACATGGTGTGGCGACAGATCCAAAGAAAATTGAGGCTGTGGCTAATTGGCCTCCACCATCAGATACCAGGCAGTTGCGAGGGTTTCTCGGTCTATCTGGCTACTATCGAAAGTTCATCAAAAATTATGTTATCCTGAGTCGACCTCTTACTGATCTATTAAAAAAGGATGCTCTATTTCATTGGACACCGCAACTGCAAACATGCTTTGACAACTTGAAACAAGCCCTCATTTCAGCACATGTGCTAGCATTACCAAACTTCCACAAAGCCTTCACAGTTGAGACCAACGCTTCATCCACTGGTATTGGTGCAGTGCTATCTCAAGACACACACCCAGTGCTTACCTGAATAAGGTCATTGGCCCCAAAGCTCAAGCACTCTCAACGTATGAGAAGGAGTGCATAGCACTCATTATGGCAATCACAAAATGGAAGCCTTACCTCCGGCACAAGGAATTCACCATTGCAACCGACCATAAGAGCCTCATTCATCTTGGGGAGCAAAAGCTACATGAGGGTATGCAACAAAAAGCTTTCATCAAGCTGTTGGGCTTACGGTACAAAATTATTTACAAGAAGGGTTTGGAAAACAAAGCAGCAGATGCTCTTTCTAGGCAAGCTGAGCCTGTATCTCTAGCTGCTATCACTGCTAGCACTCCTAAGTGGTTGGAAATCATTTTGGAGGGCTATCAGCAAGATGACCAAACCAAACAGTTGCTCACTGAGCTCAGTATTACTGGTTCCAATGACAAAGGCTTCATTCTCAGTGATGGTTTGATCAAGTACAAAAATAGAATATGATTGGAAAACCATAAGGAAGCGCAGCAAGCTGTCTTACTAGCTCTTCACTCTAGTGGCTTGGGAGGGCATAGTGGAATTACAGCCACATATCAGAAGATGAAGTCACTATTTGCCTAGCCAAATATGAAATAATTTATCATGGATTACATTAATGCTTGTGAGGTATGTGCCCAAGCTAAATCTAAACACTGTAGATTACCTGGTCTATCGCAACCACTGCCTATTCCTACTCATGTTTGGCACACCATTAGTTTGGATTTTATTGAGGGCTTGCCTAAATCCAAAAACTTTGACACTATCCTAGTTGTCATTGATAAACTCACAAAATATGCTCACTTCATCTGTTTGGCCCATCCATATACTGCTTTATCAGTAGCCCAAGCTTTCTTAGGCAATGTGTACAAACTGCATGGCATGTCTTCCATCATCATATCTGATAGGGATAAGATTTTCACTAGTGCCCTTTGGCAAGAACTATTTAGGCTCACAGAAACCACACTCAATATGAGTTCTGCCTACCATCCACAAACCGGTAGCCAAACCGAACGCTTGAATCAGTGTCTTGAAACCTATCTACGCTGCATGGTGCACTCCTGTTCCCAGAAGTGGGCACAATGGATTCTTTGGCCGAGTTTTGGTATAACACCACCTATCACTCTGCACATGGGCATACACCCTTTGAAGCCTTGTATGGCCATCCTCCCAAACACTTCGACATCACCGCTTCTGACACTTGCACAATTGCTGATCTAGATGACTGGCTTCGGTCATGAAACACTATGATGCAGCACATCCAACAGAATTTGGCTCGAGCACAGCAGCGCATGCAACACCAGGCCGATAAGCATCGCCAAGAAAGAACTTTTGCTGTTGGTGACTGGATTTATGTTAAACTGCACCCTCATATTCAACACTCAGTTCAGCGAAGATCCAATCAGAAACTCAGCTATAAATACTTTGGGCCTTATCTTATTCTGCAAACTGTTGGCAATCTTGCTTATAAGGTACAACTTCCAGCCACCAGTCAGATTCATCCGGTGTTGCATGTATCTCAACTGAAGAAGGCCTTGCCTCCTAATGCTTCTCTGTCCAAGGACGCTGAAATGCAGTTGTTGCTCACTCTAGATACTCTACCACCCTCCCAGGTATTGGCTGAACGTCTAAATCTGGTTGGGCGTCATGTTATTCCTTCTGTGCTTGTGCAGCGATGAATCATGTCCGACGCATTGGGCGACCTGGTAACCAGCTGCAACCATCTCCAAATTCATACCCAGGGCGTTGTCCACGTCAACTATTGCATCACGAGGACGCGTTGCAACTTAAGGAGGAGGGATTGTCACGGAATGGGCCTTATGCCATGTATAGTGATTAGGCTACACTAGCTAATGGACCCGTAAGCCGACTTGTATGTCATAGAGGTGTAATTCCTGGGCTTGGCCCATTTTCGTTTTGCACTCTCTGTTAAGACTTGCTGTGTGGGTGGTTGGGCGGACAGCGATCAAGTAAAACCTAAATTTCACAATTCTTCTTCCTCCTGGTGCTGACCTGCTTCTGAGGTGGCGTTGCCGTGCTCCTCGCCGCATGCGCATACGCAGGCAACACCTTCTTGTTATCTCCAGATCGTGACAGTCCATTGCTCCGAGGAATAGACTTGGACCACAAGTGCAGCTCGCGTTGGAGCGTGGACTGCCTGCAATGATCGGAGCGCTTGTTGCTCACAGGCTACCATATCCATCGAGGTCCTTCGACATGGTGCACTGTGCGGACTTCCTTGTTCCATGGACTGCTCATGGTAGGACATGCAAGACATCATGCTATTCCTGAATCCTGACCAAACATACTTCCTGATGCATCATCTATTCACTGTATCTACTTTATTATTTCACTGATTACTAATTTCTTCCAATTAAAGTGAATTTCCTATTGGCAAATGTTGGAGTCAGTGAACATTGAACAGAACACCTCCTCATATGTCGATGTCAGTACTAAAGTACAGTTTTTTGGTCGAGTGCTCTTGTTCTCATTCACCTATAGCTGATTCCAGATGAGCTCTATATGCTGGAAATTGACCGTCTTCTCCAACCTGGTGGCTATTGGGTTTACTCTAGGCCACCAGTCAACTGGAAATCTGCATACAACATTTCGAATCAAGGGACCAGAGACATGCAGGACAATCAATTAGCTATGGATGATATGTCGAATAAGCTTCGTTGGACTAAGGTGTCTGAAGAGGGCACGATTTCTGTTTGGAGAAAGCCTTCTTGTCATCTCCACTGTGACCAAGAAGCAAATGCAAAGCTCTTAGGATTGCCACCACTCTGTACAGGAGAAGACCCAGATAGTGCCTGGTAAGTTTGTAATTGTCTCCCTGTCACTTTGCATATCCAGTTAATTGCAATGAAAGATTTGCAAATTTTAGCTTCAGCTATCCGAGTTCGTGTAAATCGAAATAGAATGTAAAAGGACAATACTCATCTTGAAATGTTGTTGTCTTATCAACCACGGTGCAACCTCATTTTTTTTTTTTTTTTTTTTTTTTTTGCCTTCATGGTATCCTTGTGTTATGACAATGCACACGATAGTTTAACTGGATAAGTAAACTTATTTAATTTGATTTTGTGGTTGTTAATCAGACACCGACGAAAGTTAGTAAGTTGTATTCGTTGTAGTATGAACTTACTCTAAAACCATATCATCATCTACATATGTTCTGTTCTGAATGATTTAATGTCATGTGCAGTTGTAAAGTTTATTTAGTCAAATACAGTACCACGAACATTTTAGGAGAGTTCACAATATGGATAATTCAAAGTAACACGAGCACATTACTACAATAAGGTGCACCAGTGTATTCAAAGGAACTAGCTGCCAAACTGGGGGAAAACACTTGTTGAGCCATGGAATAATCTAATATTTACTCTTGCATCAAAGTTTTGTTTATCAAATTCTTCCAACATTACAGTCTTGTTAAATATAACTTTTGTTATGGTGCAGGTATGCGAATATTTCAATGTGTATGGCATGTATTCCAAGAGCTGAACCTTTTAATGGCTGTGCTGGTGGTGCCATGGAAAAATGGCCTAAAAGACTTGTTGCAGTGCCACCAAGGATAGCCAGTGGGGAAATGAAGTGGTTGTCCATTCAGAGATATAAACATGACACTTTGATTTGGGAGAAAAGGGTTAACTTCTATTTAACATATCTAAAATATTTGTCTAATGGAACTTACAGAAATGTCATGGACACGAGTGCTGGTTTTGGTGGCTTTGCTGCTGCTATGTCCAAGCATCCTGTTTGGGTCATGAATGTGGTTCCTGCAAATACAACAGAGAATACTCTTGGTGTCATCTATGAGCGAGGTTTGATTGGAACATACACTGACTGGTAATGTTAATGAAACTTTTTTTCTTGAAATAAATTGATACTTCCAAAATATATAGTCAGATATATAAAATAACTCCCAATATTGCTTGTTAATATATTTTCCAGGTGTGAAGCCTTCTCTACTTATCCACGAACATATGATCTGATACATGGTAATGAAATCTTCAGCTCCCATATTCACAAGTAAGTGACCCGCTAACCTTGCTATGTTTAAGCCTCTGAAAGAGAACAAGAAAGGCATAGACTGCTTCTCACAAAGCAAATGAACAATTCAAGTAGTACATAATAGTCCCTTGCAGTTAAATTAAATCCTAGATCAGCTATCCATCTTGACACAAACCTATTCTCAGATGTGGGATTATTGACATCCTGGTTGAGATGGATCGCATTCTCCGGCCAGGGGGTGCTGTTATTGTTCGGGACATAGGTGACATTGTTCTCAAAGTCAAGAAGGATGCCGACCGTCTACAATGGAATAGCCGAGTTGTTGACACTGAAAATGGGCCTCTGGATCCTGAGAAGCTTCTCATTGTGGACAATTCCCTCCCACTCCCAGGGAGCTAAAGTGAGTACTAGCAAGAACCGAGATCACCAGGCTCTTCATGTTCATGACAAAAGGTTGTAGCTCTTCTCATGTTTGGAGAAAGAGCCAGTGGTCTTTTGGCTTAAGAAGATCTCACTACATCTACATGTACAGATGAAGCGTATCAGGGGACTGGGATGTATTACCTGTACAGGTGTTCGAGGAACAAAATGTTATTACCTATACAGATGAAGGGTACAAGGCTATTGGCTATCCTACAGTGATAGATTTAGAATTGCATGCAGATCTACATATATGACCAGTCCAATATATTCGAGTCACTGACGACTCCACGTCTCCACTGGATGACATTTCTTAGCTCCAATATGCAGGCCTGAGTTCTCAAGCTCTGATGATTAGCTGTGCAGCTGGAACAGTGCGTTGTCGAGTCTGTAGATATGTCTACATTGACTGTACTTTTTTTTTTTGGTAAATCCATTGCCTGTACATTTGTATATAGTGTTGTATATATATTGTGAGGCGTTGTGTTGCACTATTCTGTTTTCGAGTCTACCTTTGTTTGGTCGCTAAGCAATCTACAGCTTGTACTACTGCATATTGTGTACCGTACTGCATAGTGTGTCCTTGTCCTTCCAACTTTCCCGGTTCAGACATCAGACGGGTGCCGAAAGCGGGACGTTTGCTTGGGGTGTTGTACAAGCCAAGTGAATGTGCAGATCGAGTATGGACATGATTTTCTTAAAGGCGTTATCATAATGGCAGTTATTATTACCGCGTGGAGGTGATGCTTACTTTAGCAGTTTCCGTATATGTTCCAAATGCAGCCTCGCTATCTTTGTTTGATCCTCAGTCAGGGTTACTAATTCTGACTGGTGCTCCAGCTGAGCTAGGAAATGCTCAGAAGCCCCCTCCTGGAAATTTTATGCTTGCTCGATCCAAAAGATTTGAACAGACCGAGGAAACAAAACAAGGTCCGATCTGCACCACGAACAGACAAATTAAACCGACACAGGCCACCCGACATCATTCAGCTCACATCTCGCAGAACTATCGCACAAGGATACGGATACAGCAATCGCAGAATCTACTGAAGTGCCGACAGCTGAAAACCTCACTAGGACAAAGAAAAAACCTTTTGCGTAAAGAAAAAAAGGCAGAAAAATTCTACTTCGCATCAGTCATACCCAACAGAAAAACACACGCAGGTGGAGCCTCCGTGTCAGTTGCACGGCAGCAATTTGGTCGTGCCAGTCCCTTTGTTTTGCTTTGTTTTTCTGTTGGGTATGGCTGGTCACGCGACCGTTGCACTCCTTGCCTCGCCGGCTGGCTGTACGTACCGGAACCGGACGCTCTACCAGCTTGTTCGGCGTCAAAAAACGGGGCATTTAATTTTTTACCACTCTTACGACACAATAACATGTGTTACTGATATATGAGTCACTGGTATAGTATTTTATATACCACTCACCTCGTAAGTATGGTGAAAGTTAATTATTCTCATAAAAACTGCGCAACAAACGGCTTGTTCGCTGGTTAGTTTATTGGCTAGCTGGCTAAGCCCGGCTGAAACCGATAAAATTGGTGGAATAAAAAATGTCACTTTTATTTAATAATTTATTTAAAAAGAGAGAGAAAAGAAAAAGGGAAACGCGCTATAAAATGCGGCCACCGCCCTCCGCCTCCCACCTCTGACCTCCCGTCCCGCATTCGGGTTCGGGACGAAGTCAACGATGAGCTCAGCAGCGCCGACGCCGCAGCCCGCTCCGTCGAGGTACCCCCAGACTCTCACCTGAGTTCCTCCGTGCCCCGAGCTTATGCGGCCTCTCCGCCGAAATGCGGGCGATCGGGCGGCGCCGGCGCGGGCGCGGCGTCGCGGCGAGCTGCATCTGAGGTGCGCGGCGAAATGATGTATTTGGGCGCGTGGCTGCTGGCTCTAGAGCAGTAGAGGCTTATCTGAGGTGATTTTCTCAGGTGACTTTTCTGACGTGAATTTTGTGGCCTGTTTTTTGTGTGTGTCTAGAATGGTTATGGGCATCCTGTTTGTGCTGTGTAGTGCTATGGTTGGCCTTTTTATCGTGAATTTAGAATTTGTCTTGAACTTGACCATCTCACGAAGTTGCTAGAGACTAGCTAGTATGCACTCTACTGGCACGACAGGTTTCTCTTCAGTATTGTCTGTGTTAACATACGTGATGCATGATGTCCAAATGACTGCAGTGGTAAATATGTTCTCCTGATGACATATTTCTGGTTTGCAGAATAGGTGTAAATTAGATTAAAAGGTAGCAATGTGGCGCCGCTTTTGCTGCAATTGTCAAGTGGATGAATCCGATCAGCGTGAACATGGTCATATCAAGGTCACAGCCAACAAGATCGATGGTATGTTCGTTTCAATGTACTTGGATCATCTGTTCCTATATTCGTAACTTGCTGCCAGTTACTGAAAATGTGAACCATCTTCATGCTGCTGTATTTGAAATTCCCTTTTCTACCATCTACAGAGAATTTGATGTCATTGTATCCTTTTCTTCAGGGGTGACAAAGGGGTTGAAAGATTCTGCTACTGGAAAAGTCGAGCCGCATAATACTGCTCCCCCAATTGATATCCCTGTTCTATCCTTGGATGAACTGATAGAAAAAACTGATGACTTTGGTTCAACAGCTTTGATAGGTGAAGGTTCTTATGGGAGAGTGTACTATGCGCTTGATAATGGAACAAAAATGGCAGTAAAGAAACTTGATTCTACTGAAAATGAACCCACTACCGAATTCTTGACCCAGGCTGGTGTTGTCATTGATTATTAATCATGGGGATTTCTCTTTGGTTATTTTGTAGTGGTAATGTGTTATGGGTTCCTAATCGAATAATGATGCTTACTTCTGATGCTAGGTTTCATTGGTTTCAAGGTTGAAACATGAAAACTTTGTTGACATGTTGGGGTACTGTACAGAGCGTCGGAGCGTAATCTTCGCATAGTAGCCTATGAATTCGCCACCATGGGTTCTCTGCATGACGTTCTACATGGTATGATTTTGCATATCCTCTGCAATTTGTTGCACAACTCCACACTTAATTGAATACTGTAGCTTCAACTGATAATTTGCAATTTCGTTTTTGAATTGACGTCAATAGGAAGAAAAGGAGTTCAAGGTGCTCAACCAGGCCCAGCGCTTGATTGGATGCAGCGAGTGCAAATTGCTGTTGGTGCTGCAAAAGGACTTGAATATCTTCATGAGAAAGTTCAGCCTTCCATTGTCCATAGGGATATTAGATCAAGTAATATCCTCTTGTTTGAAGACTTCAAGGCAAAGATAGCAGACTTTAATCTCTCAAATCAAGCTCCAGATATGGCTGCCCGGTTGCATTCAACTCGTGTCTTGGGAACCTTCGGATATCATGCCCCAGAGTAAAAATCGTTTTCTTAAAGTAACTATATGTTTGTAATATGTTGCTTAACTTCAGTTGTGCTTTCTACTTTTGCATGTGTTGTCTGATTAACTTTTTAGTGTATCAGCAAGATGGGTGGTGTTTATTTCTAAGTTGTCTGATTAATTTTTCAAAAACTATGCCTTGTTATTTCTAAAGTTGAAGATTTGTTTCATATATTTGTAGATAAGCTGTTTCTAGGACATAAAGGAACACATTAGAAATCAATCACATCCTTAATATTGTAGCTTTCCAACTTTCGGGCACTTCACATGAATAGTTTAATTTCTTTAGCGCTTAGCCTTTGTCCATTGGATAGCAAGCCACATTTTGCCAAGTATATGAAGGCCACCTGTGGACCACGTTAGCTATTTCGTTTTGCTGTAGTTCTATCCCAGAAAGTTATATGAAAACCACTTGCTTGGAGCTAATAGTGCAACCTGTCCAGTTCCCGAAAGTATGGTATGGATCCCTTGCGCCAGGTGACTACTCCATGACTGTTCTTGAGACAGACTGGGCGGCAGGCCACCGAGTTTCACATTCTTGCTTAAATGTTTACCTCATTCCATAGGGAAAAATGAGATTATTATTACATAGCACTCATAGATTAGGAAAAATAATGACATTACAGCTCAATCCATGGCAATCTTGAATCTTTTGTTCTATTTTTTGCTGCTACCAGCCAATTACTTCCTGAACTACGAGCAAGCTACAATCTGATACTCTCCAGCTAGCAGCAACTAATTTGATAATAGGCATTGTTTTTTAGATTCTTGATTGAAGTAACACTGTTGTCTGATCAATCTACAATTTGACTTGAGGTTTGATTGTGCAGGTATGCAATGACTGGTCAATTAACCCAGAAAAGTGACGTATATAGCTTTGGCGTAGTTCTTTTGGAGCTTTTGACAGGTAGAAAGCCAGTAGACCATACAATGCCTAGAGGCCAGCAAAGCCTGGTAACTTGGGTATGTTAACTTGCTAACTTTCTCCTTTTTTTTCTTTTTGCAATTTGATATTTATATCTAATTAGTAGTGTCTACAATAGAGAAGCAACAAATTGTATATGTTTGTATAATAATGGTGTTTCTTAACAAGTTAATTCAGTGCCAGAGGGTCCAAGCTAAACCTGTATCATTTATGGTTTGTGTGTATGGTATCATGTGGGTATTCATCAACTAGATAATAATGTCTTCTGTTAATCCCAAAGCCAGAGTTTTTATCAATCTCTAGCATACCCCAACTTGCTTGGGACTAAAAGGCTTTGTTGTTGTTATTGTTGTTGTTGTTGTTGTTGTTGTTTTTGAGTGGCAATAAATGCGATGGTGATGAACTTGAACATCATGTATCAAATATCTTAGTAGAATAGAGAGGAAATCTGAAGTATAAGACATGTGTTCAGAGTTAGTGGATCCAATCGCTTTCCAACAGAACAGCCCCTTTTTTTTCCTCTTGTACATATAGGAGAGCTGCGTATGATTATATTAAGAAGAATAAGGAGTCTAGGCGACTCATGATTCATGAACAGCCCTTAACAGTGAGAATATTCTAGCTGTGATCTATGGAGAGTGAACCACTGCTGCACCTGAAGTTCTCAGGCTCCTCAAAAGTGACTTCAGCACGACACTAGTTATTTCAAAGGAGTTTATCTGCTGCATAGGCTGCAGTTCTTTGATATCTGAAAGAATCTACCAGATCATCATACTGCACATTGTGTACCCTCAACACGATGAAGAATAAAACAGCACCTCGTATGATCCTAAAAGTTTGATATGATGATAACATTGTTCTCACTAGTTCTCTTATAATGCCTTCTTCCGATTCTGCAGGCTACACCAAGGTTAACTGAAGACAAGGTGAAGCAGTGTGTAGATCCACGGTTGATGGGTGAATATCCAGCAAAAGGACTCGCCAAGGTTCCCCATACTATCTCTACACTGTATGCATAAGCTTGGGGCAGCTAGTGGCCTATTTTCTCTATCCACATTTTTCTAATCTGTTTTTGTCTACTCCAGTTCGCTGCTGTAGCGGCTTTGTGCGTGCAATATGAAGCTGAATTCCGCCCAAATATGGGCATTGTGGTCAAGGCTCTGTCTCCACTACTCGTAACAAAGCAGACTCCACCACCTGTTGTTGACAGTTGATGTACAGACTTAACCAAAGTAAGTTCATCGAGTCCCTTTTCCTGTCCCACTCATCATATTTGTTAACCAGGAAGTTGTATTTGATTTGGACATACAATTCAGTCTCCTTTGCAATGTTTATTAGGTTGCAAATATGAGTGGCAACAGCCTGGATACTACGGACATTTGATTGTTTCGGCTTCTCAGATTTCAATCACTAACTGCATGGAGGACGTCTTTAGTACTGCAGTAACAACTTTGCATCTGCGGTTCTACAGCATGTCAACAATTTTCATATTCATCTCAGGAAATGCCAGTATCAAGGACTAGTGACGTATTCAGTGATCAACATTGAGACTGTTATTGCAAAGATGCAGAATTGTAGAAAACCCTTCTTTTGGTGTCACAAACAGTAATGGAATCACCCAGTGATTCATATATGCTCGAAGCAAAAACTGTAACGGTAATTCATTCCGCCGCGAATCGAAAGACATTCCAAGCCAAAAAAACGTAGCAATTAGTCGTTTTGCTGTATTTCGAAAGACATGCAAAGCCCAGTAATCAGTAAACACGCCGTAGTATCTCTCATGCAACACGCACATACAGGAATGAAATCTCTGGTTGGCTCGCGCCATCAGAAACGAACTGATATTTACATTGGTGCCGCCAAAAAAAAAGGAAGGAAGAAAGAAAGAATTGACACTCAGAGAACCACGGCTGATGACTGTATCAACTCACAAGGGAGAAAAAATGGTGACGACTTTATTCCTCACTAATCTTATCTTTTTTTGAAACAACCTCACTAATCTTATCACATTTGCTTACTACCAACCACTGGCTAGAGGTATCGCCTCATCCATCCAAAGACCATTACTCTATTATAATCTACTTCACGAAGCTCGTCACTCTGCCGCCCAATATGCATATATCCTTTACTCCGCCAACAGCATGGCAGCAGTGTGTCTTTAGAGACAATTAGGTCAAATACCCGCTAAAAATACTCTCTTTTCCTCCGTGACATGGAGGAGCCATGTTGTAAGATAGTTAAGGTACATGCTGCTCTGTTGAAACAGTGCGCCTGCTGTCAGAAATGGAAGAGTTTAATTCAGAGATGTTATGGATGTTGCGCACTTGTTAAAAGGATAGCACACATCTTTGTAGCAATCGGAATTGTTTCCTCCATTCCAAATTATAGTTCATTTTTGGCTTTGTACTAAGTCAAACTACTCTAACTTTGACTAAGTTTTTAGAGAAAATATATTAATATATAAAAGTCCAAATAAATACACTATCAAAACGTCTTTTTGTTTTCTTCTTAACACAGACACACAGCTCTCATGCATGTTCAAGAAAAAAAAATCTTTTAGATGTTGGTTCATTTTTTGCATGGTCAAAGTTAGACAGAACTTCGATTTAGGAAAAACCAGAGTGAACTATAATTTGGAATGGGAGTACAATCTACTAGAAAGCAAGGGGAGAACCACCTCTTCAACAAAATCATACAGGAAGAAGTGGCTGCCTCTCGTCAGATCCATGGCGGTGTTTAGCCTTCATGATGCATAGAATGACCATTAGTTATACAGAAGTATGAAACAAACCACCTGAAATTCTAGGCAGTAGTTATTTACCTCACTTGCCACTGAATCAGGCACATTGACATAACTAGGTTCCTTTCTGCTGAGCATCATAAAAAATTATGTTGTTAACAAACATGAAAGTCTATTAAATGCAATAAGATGCACTGCACCAAGTTTTCGCAAAACAAGAAATGCCACCTGATGGTGGAATGGTAGATGGCAGAATGGACCTCAAGAACTGTTCCAAATATCTACTTTTCATGGTATTGAATGGGGTGTGAAACCTTAGCCAAAGCACAAACTACTCTAAAAGGGGCACCTGAGCACAAGACTTTTTAAAGGCCTGCCTTGGATGTACCTAAAAGATAAAGATGCTACTTCGAAATAGTCAGACTACCATGGAACCGCTACTACATACCGCGCTGACCAACACACGGCCACCAGAGAGGCGGCAAACCACGTGATCAGCACCACGACATCAACTACCTGATCAAACTATGAAAGTAGGAATCGTCATCTTTATCCCTTCTATATATCTTGCTCCGGCCACATGGATATAAACAAAAAAGCATACGCAAGTCATTGGGTTTACTTTGGCCCTCATGGAAAGGACCTATGTGAACGAGGCAAATGAGCTCATTTGGAGGACTTAACCAAACTTAATATTTTAGTCAAAGTGACAGACTATAGACCTGAGCCGGTGCAGGAGCAGGCACAACTACAGTATAATCGACAATATGATATGGCAAACCTGTGATCATGGGCTTCAGCCATTTCAACTTTGCTGCTAGGCACTTCGCCCTTAATTTGGTTAGAAAGATACTGAAAAAGAATAAATAAAAAAATTAGTAGTACAAAAACTTCAACACTATTGAATCAGTGCAAGGGGAAAAGCAAGTTACCTGATGCATAGATATGATTACTATTGAAATTCCAAGAACAAAATTTATCGTCAGTGTGTGGCCAAACAATACAGCAGATGCTACTCCGGTGAAGATAGTTGCAATAGTTGATGAGTACTTCTTTAAAATTGTATCTGCATTCACCATTGATTTGCTTAAAGATAAATATAGTCCACTTGCAAAAACTAGTATATATGTGTAGCAACCAACACGGAAATGCTACTGATTTGCTTATTCATGTACATGTACAATTTTTTTCTTCAGATATGCAGAACTGCATGCCTTTATACTAAGAAGAATACCATCCATATTACAAACCGAAAAAAAGCGGAATCGCCACAGAGATAAGCATGCGTGGAACAAACAGGATATTTGACCAATCACTAATAAATGTTCAATCTTTCAACTCCTATAAATGTCCATATTCAGCCATTAGGCAAGACTTTGGTAAGATGCATGCCCATGCAAGGTAATCTTTTACGGGTACATGCATGCAAGATAAAAAGTTTTCAGAGATACGTGTATGTGATATATATAGTGACATTTAAAGAACATATTGAATAAGAACTAATGTTTTTTCTCTTTGCTGATAATATACCTGCATACTTGAAGAAAAATGACGACAGTATGCCCTGTGCAGCATTGTTGCAGATAAGAAACATTGTGGCTTTTGAGTGTCCTTCCAGAATGTTAAAGCTACTGGGCCCTGTAAAATGTACAGGATAACTGATTTTTTACAGAACCATCAAAGTACTTAATCGTGTGAGAAAATATGTGGGCAACAGTTTCAACAGAATTTTGATATTCTGAGTCAAGGGTCACCAGTTAAAGTTTAGTTTAGATATCTAAGAATTGGATGCCTTATCTTCTAGATATTATATTTACCGAGCCAATACATCAGATCAAGTTGTAAGGGTAATCTCTAAATCATGAAAAACACAAAGTTACAAGGACAAACCAAAACAACCTACAAAAGAAACCATGGCGACATCGAAAAGCTACTAGTATTTTTCATTTATCTAAAAAAAATAGTATTTATATAGCCTTGAGTAATTGACAACTTTGCTCAACTCAATAGAACATTTTAAAACGACTATGCAATAAGCACGTTGCTTTCAAGTAGACATGCATTCTCAATAATTACCTTGGATGATGGCAGTGATCACAAGCCCAAGAAAGTTAAATATCGCACCATAACCATACAGAAACAAGTTCTGAAAACATGAGATAAAAATCGCGATCATTAGCTTCACACAGATCATAAAAGCATTAGCAAGATAGCTTAGAATAGAATGCCAGGGCAAGACAACTAACCAAATGGACACATACCTGAAGGTAAATACTGGTATCAAACTGGCTTTTAAGAGCCTTTTCATTGTAAACTGAAGCCAATGCGGGAACTGTTACCTGGTTTTGCATAAAGTTGTAAGAAATATCAACTAAATGAGGAAAAAAAACACATATTGTCTCTATGTGAAGCCGTTATACTAGTAAATTAGTCCAAGAGTGCTTAGACTATTCTAGTTCTGAATCCTTCAGTTGTGAATATTGTTGTTTTGGAAAGAGATAAATGAACCTAGATTGTTTTGGAAAGAGATAAATGAACCTAGATCAGTTATATGACTGAATAGAAAATGGATGGAAGCCTGAAACCTGGAACTGTCAAACAGAAGGGGCTCAACGATATGTCGAAGAGATGGAATGGTTGCAGAATTTATTAATATTATTACTACAGCTAATGTCCAATGCAGATGCAAACATTGTGCTGCAGTCCACTGACTGCAAGAGCACCATGCCTATTCTGTAATCTGTACAAGGAAGAAAAAGAGCTCACCAAGAAAAATTGAGTGCATAGAAATTAAACTAGCATTCCAAATTTCATGGGAGATGTGTTTTACATTGCATCAACATGTGCATTACCATAATTATGAGAAAATCAGAACTTACAAAAAATAGTGTATATAGGTAGGCTCCAGCTGCAACAGGAAGACCTAGTGCACTAGAACCTTCTGGCAATGATTTCAGCTGATTAACAGATATTCCGATTAACAAAAGGGCAAGGGCCTCCCACTGTCAATATATAAAAGCATGATGTCAACTAAAAATAGGTTCTTGAAGTCGCTAAAATATAGTACACTCAGAGATTCCTATATGTTATACAAATTGTCAAGTACCAATTACTACAACTGGAATTACACAACTTCAATAAAAATCTAGGTTTGCATCACTTTTAAGTAGAAATAGACATAGGAAAACAAAGAGTATACTTGCCTGGATTATGGAAAATCGCCTCCTCATTATCATCTTTAGAAGCACAGCGATTACTAGAACCTGCAAATGTTAGAATTCAGTATAGCATGAATACATGATTAGTGCCATGTGCAGCCAAACTCCAAACAGATGTCAAACATCAAAAGATAAACATGTATCAAGGTGGTGGCTAATAGATAATTTTAAAACAGACGAAACAAAGGGTGCATGCCCAAGCCACCAAGTGCATATGCGTGTACATACAGGCATTTGGCAAGTCACATGCCCATGTCCTAACATTTGCATATTTGCAGGCATTTAAGTGCACATATACTAATAATCCTAACATTTTTTTAAAAGAAAAGGCTAACATAATAGTTAACCATAGTAGCATACCTTGAGATTACCCAGCATTTTCACGCTAGCAGGATTAAAATATAACTGCATAAATCATAGGACTGGTAGTTAGAGAAGATGTACAAGATCCAAGTTAGGTTAATACAACTGTTAGAATCCACTACTACTACAGACAGATAAAGAACAGTAAAACCAGAGGTCCAGAGTACACCAAGTTCTGACCACTGGTGTGCTTAAAAAGATGCTTTACCTGCATTATGAACTTCAAATAGTTGTTGATAGCATAGAGAAAAGCAGGTACTGCAAGAAGAACATTATTGCGAGCAGCCTGGCCAGTGAAGAAGGATGGTTAGTGTGGTGGACAAGATCACTAAATTCGTATAGTAATATTTCAGAGCAAATCAATGGAGACCTATGGACTACAGGAAGTAGTAAAAGATTCACTGTACAGTTTCTGTAGAAGTTTACATGAGCTCTCTAGTCAGATGCGATATTATGCATCAAAATGACAGCATATGGCCAGGTAATCAAGGTCCTATTCTCTTCAGAACTAGCACGCATTTCCAACATATGGGTTTTCCAAGAGAACTATAAACTCAAGATACAAATCAGGAAGGAACTGATCTTATCCAAACTATAAACATGGCATAGTTTCAGTCTTGCAAGTCATATTACCTGCAGAAATATTGATACTGTGAGGAGTGGCTTGTCTCCCACCTTTAGACGTCTAGCCTGCAAAAGAAAAAAACCAACTCAGTAAGAAAAGCAAAGATATCAGTGATAGCAGAAGCCTACAACACTCAGTGCTCAAATTAAATGTGAGAAATTTTAACATAACACTACACAAGAATAGCATTACCATTGCTATCATTTCAGCCGCATCCAGCTAATAAACAATATGAAAACAAAAATGAAATATAGAAAGCAAAGAGCTGAAGTGAAATTACCTGGATGAACAGCATGACAATGGCAAAGATAATTTTTGTAATCTCTGTCAAGAAATTCACACTGATTGGGCTAAATTTGAATTTCCCATCCACTTTTGACATGTACACTAATATAGGCTACAAAAAATGAGGTAGAACAGTGTCAAGCAACTTTGAAAAAAAGCACAACATAGCAAACAGACAAATGAAAGAACATGCTTATTATTTTGCAAAAAATACTAGGGCAGAACTGCAGAAGTACTCCATCCCAATACTCAGACATATGGAACTCAGAAAATGGGGACTAGAATAAATTCACTGTTAATGATTGATATCATGTATTGATCATGATAATCAAATCCTCTCTTAGCAGTAGCAAATCAAATTAAGACCAGTGCTAACAGCATTGCAGGAGGCACATCCAAATTTGGGTGTGTATTCTAACAAATTCCAAAAAGAAAAAAAAAGTCAGTGACCATAACCGTCTGCAGCATCCGCACAGCCTAGTAAAAACAGTGCCAGAACAATCATAGGTCCTGAAGCTCCAGACAATATTGAGTGTGCTACAGTACAGCTAGCCAACGCCATGTTCGCTTGGCTTATAAGCCGTACTTTTTTTTTTCCAACTAACAGTATTTTTCAAAAACAACAAATCAGCCCGCAGTATGGCTTATCAGCTTATCAGCGAACAGGGCAAATTCACCTGGCTACAGACACATTCGTGGCATTATACTTTCACCTTGCTACTCAATTCGCCCCCTCATGCAGTAATCGCACCTATTAGCTGAAGTTCAACAGTCCTACGCAACACTCCGCGATTCGACACAGAACGCACTGATCAAAACCGACCAAATACAGATGGGAAGCAGCCTTCACCTGGAGGCCGGCGAGGACGCAATCGCCGGAGACGAGGAGCACGTTTAGCGCGCGCTGCCGCGACGACACGGTGCTCCGGTGGCTGTCGTACGCCTTCGACACCGCCGGCGGCACCGGCACCTTCGCATGGCACACGCTACATTCCACCTCCCCGTTCATTCCTGCCGCCGCCGCCGCCTCAGGCTCGCCAAAACCCCGCGGTTCCAATCAGCTGCGCCAAAAAACGGCAGGAAAATCAGAGGAGAATCAGCAAAAATCGCGGGAAAAACCAGGAGCGAACCGGGACAAACCAGGAGAATGGTGGGAACTGGGAACCCTAGCCTCTGGTGCGCGCCCCCACCATGTGAGCTCGCGGGGACCGAGGCGATCGGGATTCGAAGCTCCTCGAAGGCGCGGTGGGCGAGGCCGTGAGGGAGAAGGGGGGCGAGGGAGGGCAATGCGGCAATGGGGAGCGGAGAGGGGAGCTGAAAATGTATATACAAAATAATTAAATTGTTCCTATGGAATATGCCACGAGAACGAAAGAGTGGAGGGATTTTCTGCAAGATTTCGCTTCCAAAGCCCCTGTACTTTATGGTATTTTAATACAGAGTAATATTTATTTTATCGCTGATGGTCCTTGATATAGCACTAGTATTTTTTGTCATGTTTTATCCCCTGCCCAAGCATAATATAACTGGGTTCTTGTTTGGATACACGGTAGATTCTAGAAGCTAGGTTAACATTGAATTTGGTAGAAGCTAGGGTGGAGGGTTGTTTGGATCCATATATTCTAAAAGCTTAGATAGACTATTATTTTTTTTGAAATTACCTTAATACCCATACTCTTTGGTCACTAGTGCATTGTAGCACAATGAAAGGCAAGATAGTCATTTGAAGTCTAGAAGTTGTGAAAAACTCGGTTTCTTCAACGTCCGAGATTGTGGAATATGCACTTCTTTAGATTGTAAAAGTTGTTTTATAAGCTGGGCATGAGTCTTCAAGTGTCACTAGGGAAACAAGTCGAAGTGTCGACAAGCCCATAGATAAGGCGTGTTTAGTTCCTTGTATCTGCCCCGGCCTGGCCCTCGGGATGCGGTTTTCTATCGTTTGGATGCCTGCATGGGGTTCTAGGCCTGGCCCTGGGCGTGCAACGCGCTCCCCCGAGCCTGGCTGCCGGGAAACAAAAATGGATTTCGTTTCTTGGTGGCCTGGCTCTCAGGGACGAGAGCGAGCGCTCAACGACCAGAAAAATTGGCTCTCCGGATGCAGACGGGAGATGGGGCGCGCACGGGAAGCTAGGGTTACTGTCGTCCCTTTCGCGCCATCCTTCCGCGTTATAATCCTCACCGCCGCCTCCCCTCTCCCCATTCTCTCCCTCGCACTTGCCCTCTGCCTCTCCGCTCTGAGCTCTCTCGCTTTCTCGTCTTCCTCTTCCTGCTCGTCCAGATTCTACTGGTGTTAGCAGGTGATGCATCCTCCCTTCCTCTTGCTCCAGATCCACGGTGTTTGAGGCTCAATTCAATCTATGCCGACCTTCTCTTCTCCCTCTCTTCATTTTTCGTAGGTTTGAAGTTTGATTCGTCAGGGTTTCGTGGCAAAGAGAGCAGGTAACCTATAATCCCTCGCAGATCTGGTGTTGCTCCCTTTCCCCATCGGCTTTGTTGGGTTTCTAATGTATTTGAGCATTTATAAGGTTCGATTTGTGCTGGTGACTTCGTTGGAGGTAAAAAGGCAAGTTTCCCCCCCTAAAGTTTTGATCTGTTCTTGTTTCCCCAGATTGGATCTACCTACTTGTCATACTAATTTATTTTCTCATGTGCAGATCTGCCTTTACCTTTCCTTGGCTATTGAACTTCTGAAAGCCCTGCGACTTTTTTTTGCAAGGAGCCAGCGGTAACGATTTTTCCAGTGAGCCCATGTCACTAGCCAATGATGATTGCTTACTCACTATGAAAACTGAGCACATGTTCTTAGCCGATGATGAATGCTTATTTATTTTGAAAAGTGAGCACATGTTCTTGGTCGATGATATTACTTTATAAATACGAAAACTGAGCACATGTCCTTAGCCAATGATGCATGCTTGTAAGGTTGAACTAGCTATATCTGAGCTCTTGTGCATTAGGCGATGATGATATTATTTTTTGCTGACCAACTTGTTGAATGATGAAAATGATTTTTTTTTTACTGAGACATGCTTTGCATTTTTTAACTGCAATAGATGAACGCTACCGAGCAGAGACGCATGCTTGTGATAAAAGCTGCTGCTTTTGTGTCTGTCATTTATGCCTACTTCATGAGTAGGCTGAGAGTGGCACGTAATTCACAGCATCGGATCACATATGCCCAATTAGTGCCATGGATGAGGAACGCCAAGCTAATCCAAAACAAAAAATTTAATTGTAATGACATAGAATGTGTTAACATGATGTGTATGCGTAGAGCTCCCTTTTTCAATCTATGTAACATACTTAGGGACAGAAACTTGCTAAGAGACACCATAAACAATACTGTGGAGGAACAAGTAACAATGTTTCTCCATGTTGTGGGACACAACCAAAGATTTAGAGTTATTCACCAAACATTTAGGAAGTCCATGAAAACAGTTAGCAGGTATTTCAGGGAGGTCTTGTATGCTATTGGTGAGCTTAGGGGAGAGATGATAAGGCCACCATCACCTGAGACAGACTTAAAATCAGAACAAGCCCAAGGTGATATCCTTATTTTAAGGTAATTAAATGAATTTAAGGTTTAACTCTACCCAACTGTAGTAGTCCTGACCAAACTTTAATGACCAGTCTTGCTATAATGTAGGATTGTATTGGTGCAATAGATGGTACTCATGTTCATGCTAGAGTACCAGCAAAGATATCTGCAGCATTCAGGGGTAGAAAGCACTATCTTACTCAAAATGTGCTTGCTGCAGTGGACTTTGATCTGAGGTTCACCTATGTGCTAGCTGGATGGGAGGGATCTGCACATGATGCCCTCATTTTAGCCGATGCTCTAGAGAGGGATGATGGGTTAAGGGTTCCTCCAGGTACTTGTAACATAAATTTTTAGGCAAACAACAAATGGGATTTCAAATAAACACTATAACTGATTCTTGGCTATCTAATTAATTGTTTAGGTAAATTCTACCTAATGGACGCTGGCTATGCATGTCGCCTTGGATTTCTACCCCTTACCACTTGAAAGAATATGGTGGACCAAATTATTCTACCAATAAGACAAAGTTGTTCAACTTGAGGCATTCAAGCCTAAGGGTCACAGTTGAGAGGGCATTTGGGGCTTTGAAGAATCGATTCCGTATCTGAGCACAACTTTTGCCTATTATGAAGTTCACTTGGCTCTGATATCCTATTATTCATACTTGCTATATCTGAGCACAACTCTTTTGTATATTATGAAGTTCTTTTAAATTCATGCATGATCTGAGCACAACTCCATTGCCTTTATGATGACCTGATTCATTTGTGCATGATCTGAGCACTACTCCATTGCCTATTATGAGGTTCTCTTTGATTCTTGCATGATCTGAGCACAACTCCATTTATTTATTCTTTCCTTGTCAATTGTTTCTATTTTAATATACTTACATTGTATTGCTGAATTTTACATCACCTAGAATTGACATTATGACTTGTATACTGTGGGCACCAAGCTGGAGTGTTCTCCTCCTAGAGAGAATGCCATGCAAGTGTCAATGGCTTCAAGGGAGCCTGCTACAAAGGATACAAGACTGAAGAAGAATCTTTGGCTGCCTATCACAACCAAAAGGGTGCTCAAGGCCCTGTTGATCAAGTCCCTATTGACTGCAAGGACATAAAAAAACTAGACAAAACAATCTTCACGATCAAGGATATCATTATCATTGTCCAATTCATTATTATCTTAGTTTTATTGTACAAGTTAATATAATTATTAGTTGTAATATTGAGCCCGTAAGGCTGTTGTATGAGGAGATATGGTATGAATGGCTGGGTTGGACTGTGGTTGTGGTAACCTCACCGAATTCAATCTTGAGGTATTAACTCTAGTAGATACAGCCAACCAAACAACTGCATGTTCTTCTCTGCTTGTCAGTTCCTAGTTCATACACGCAACCAAACATGTTCTCTGCTCATCCTGTCTACATTCATCCGAGCAACCAAACAATGGCCCAGTTCACTTCACTGGAAAAAAGAAGCCGAAACACTATTCCGACTGATTTATTGTGAGAGAAAAAATATTGTTCCAACTGAAAAAACAAATCGAAAAAGATGAATTACTCCCTCCATCCCAAATTGTAAGTCATTCAAGAATCTTGGAGAGTCAAAGTTTTTCAAGTTTGACCAAATTTATATAACAAAATAATAATATTTATCATACCAAGTATCATTAGATTCTTCATTAGTTATATTTTCATATTATACCTATTTGATGTCAAAATAGAAAATCTTGGTGTGGAGTGAGGATGAGGATTAGGGTTTGAGGGAGTTCGGAATATATATACTCATATGCTTATATGGGCCAAATATGGGCTATATGCTTATATGGGCTAAAATTGCAAAGGTTAGATATTATTTATATGGTTTTTTACATGGGTATGCGGTATATGGGTAGTATACACCCAAGGTAGAGATACCGATGGGTACAAGAATTCATCCAATAAACGCGAGCGGGACCAAAATGTCTTCCATACCCGCCTGCATCCATTGGGCCTGTCCCAGCTCAGCCCGGATACTAGATGCGAGCCAGACTACCGAGGGAAGCGAAACAAACGCGCCCTAAGCCATTGTAAACGGGTTCTTGTATCATCAAACAAGAAGAAATGAGAAAAGGCCAGGGTTCGAACTGAAAAAAACCAGTTCTGCTGGCGCGCCGGCCACCACCGCCACTGCGGATGCGGAGGAGATCGCTGACTTTGATGAGGATAGATAGAGATGACAAAGTGGAGACCAGCCAGACAACGGCTGGAATTCCAGAACTACCCCGACCCCTTGGCCGCATTTGCACGCAGTCCCTTGAGGTGCTCGAGGATAGGAAGGGTGATGCCGGTATTGTACATGAGTCCGGTGTGGCCGCGCCGAACTGGTTAGGGGAAGATCAGTTAATCGCAGATAGTACAGTACGAGGCTTCAGCGACCGTGATGGAGTCAAGGGCTCCACATGGAAGCTTCTGAATCGTCGGGAGCCGTGCGGGCGGCACGTGTGCTGCGCGTGCGGACCGGGCACAAGTGGTGGTACTCACTACTCACCGACACTGACAGCGATTTTTTTTTTCTCCTCGTTGCATTATTGACTGTCCAGCAGCAAAGCGCCGCAGAGCAAATGCATGTGTGTGTGTGAGGTTATTTATATGTGATGTGATCCGTCACAAGGATACCATGCGATACAGCGATAGGAGTATAGGACAATCCATCTGCAGCAGGGTTATTAGAAACACAAGACCAGTAGATCATTATGTATTATGCGTGTTACAAATCAGTGGAGTTTCTTCTCTGCGGAGTTTCAGCTAATTTGCAGCTAGGCTGAATAAATACATCTTTTATACAGTTGAAGCTTGACAAATGACAAGCAACCATACACTTTCTTTACTTTTGCAAATTTGTTATAAAACAACATAGGCCCTGTTCACTTCTTTTATAATCCGTCTTTTTCTCTCACAACAAATCAGCCGGAACAGTGTTTCGACTTTTTTTTTAGCGAAGCGAACGGGGCCCAGTACATGGCAATATCAGAGTAGCACAAAACAAATCAATATGGGAACTAATCAACCCTTGGATTAGTAGCCAAAACTCCCTTCAGTACATTATTACAGGAGTACAATAATTAGAGCACCTAGTGATCATTACAAGGAAACAGTAAAAAAGAACCAACAGGTCCTGCATTTGCAAACGCTGCATTATGCAGACAGCAGACCACCCTGAGGAATGACAAGCTTCTGAATCCTTTCGTAGGAACTCAGACCATGGATCTCAATCGAGATCTGTCGCTGTTCCGGATCATGATTCCTCCCCCTCCCAAGTTTTTGCAGAAGCAGATGAGATCACTCATGTTGCTTCCATGCCAGAGAGCAGAAGCACCCCCTTTCGCTCCCCGTGTCCCAAAACCATATAACCAGATTCTTCAACCTCCAACCGACCTTCGATTCAGCCGTCATAGGCTCATAGCGTACACTAACAGAAAGCAGCTAGCCAGCCTCTAGTTTAGCTGCAGAGCTTGACAGTGCATGCTACTGCTTGAGCCCAATACTTCAACCTGGCCTTCACTTCCTCTGGATCGTCACCTGCCAGAACCAATGCTGATCAGCAAAGAAAAACGGGTCTTTCATAGTAGAAATCAATCACAGGCAGAACAGAATCTCAGGACTAAAGGGGCAACGCCCAAACTAGGTAATATATACGGTCTCATGTTGGAGGACATGGTTGTGTACTTGTGCTGCGCCGGAATCCGTGGAATGAAATCAGGTGGGGATTCTTTTGATCCCCCGTCGTTTGCCTCAAAAAAATTTACAAAAGTGAACCCATTTGCCGGTTTCCGAAAAATGGACCTTTGGTAAAGGTAGAATAATCTTTCTTCAAATTTACGCTCCCTTTTTTTGAGGAAACGTGTGCTGGAAAGGAGATAGCATAATTCAGTGGAGCCTAGTCTTGCTTTGCTTTGTCGTGAAGATTGTCTTGGAGAAGACTGTAAGCACTTACTGAGAAAAGTGACATCACTGAGAAAACGCATGTTATGTCTGGTCACTTCAATATGGTGATATAACCAATAATGCAAGTATAGCATTGTTCCTCCACTATGAATCAAAATGATGAAAGTTTTCTTTGTTTTCGTTTGCTGCCGAATTCAGATACCCAAAAGGTAGGTAGAATCCCCTGCAGTGTCTATCATCCATGTTCCTTCTATGAAATAGAGTATAGAAGAAGAGGTTTTTATTCTCTATGCCAAGCCTCCTATAAAGTACTCCTATAAAACTTTAAAGGCAACACAACCCTTCAAAAACAAAAGGAATGAATCAGTATGGCTCCTACTAAAGAGTCTAAGACCAAAAAAAAAAAAGAGTTCTGAACCTGGCAGTCCGAGCACCTAAGTATGACTGAACTCATGAGTTTTCGAATTAGTGTTTCTAAAAGAGATACAGTAACCTACTCTGCAACATCTTGAGTTCTTTCATAATTAAATGTTGTCACAAATCCTTCTTAAAAAAAGATCTCACTGCAAATTATTAATCAAGATGCATTCAGCACCTTACTGAAAACGAGAAAAATGATGCACTAATTGAATCGAGCAAATTGTTATACTAGCAGCTCAAGGAGCACCTAGTTCATCAATCATCCAACCATACACCAGTTCAGCAATCTACCAAAACATGCTTAATATTTTTTTTTCTGATTTTCGCTATTCTGAAAAAGAAAAATACGCGACTGCCTCTTCCTGCTCCTCCACCCTCAACCGGGATGCATAACGTTTGAAACGAATTACTCAGAAATAAAACATGACATGATTTATTGGTGCAGTGTATTTACACGCATAGTGAAGTATGCTTTGTCAGAAACTTCTGAATTTTGGGCCAGAAGTTGTGATTCCCCCAAAACAGAAAACCGCCAGGCCTTCACCGTTAAAGCTATTAATTCACATCATCCCAATTGAATGGAAGACGAATTTTCACCAAATTCGAGAACTGAGTAGCGAAAAGTGTTTTTTACCCGGTCCAGAGATCCTCCAATTGGGGAGCGGCGGCGACGCAGGCTCCTCCTCCAGCTCCTGCCCGGGCGGCCTCTGCTCGTCGAGGAACCTCCGGGTCATGGAGTAGCAGAGCTCGAGCGCGGGCAGCGTCCCACAGAGCTCGGGTATCTCGCTGTACGCGAAGCCGAAGCCGAGGTCGAGGCAGCCCTTGAGATCATCCAGGTCGTCCTCCGTGAGGCTCTTCGTCCTGGCCACCCCGCCGTGGCTGCCGCTGGCAGAGGACGCCTCCACCATCACGAAGCTGCTGCTCCGCCGTGGCTGCCGCACCAGGCTGCTGCTGGCGGCCTCGGCGGTAGGGTCGGCGGTGGAGGTCGGCAGCTGCGGCTGCGTGGAGAAGTAGGCGGTGGAGGTGGAGGAGACGGCCGCCATTTCCCTGCTCGGTTTTGTTTCTCTGATGCCGCTCAGGTACTCAGGTTCGAGTTGGGCGTCTTGCCTATATTTATGTTTTATGAGGCTTCTACCGACGTCCCATTAATTTTTTTTTATAATTATACATAAGCCATTAAAAAAAGTTTAGCTCCGATGAGTGTAATCATTCTAAACTTCTTTACTCTTCAAGTCATTATGTCCACTTTTTTTCCATTTAACAGTGTCAAACAGACAGATGAAATAACCATTTTACCCTACGGTAGGTCCATTTGTCAGCCACCCAAACTTTCTCTTTCTCTTCACTTTCCTATGTACACGAAGGGCCGAGGGAGCTCTACGCTGCGGCCTGCTTCTCCGCCCTCGTTACCGTCCCGAGTGCTCGAGGTGGTGCGGCCATAGGCTCGAACGCCGGCTTGATGAGATCGCAGACGGTGGGGTTGGCTCCCGGCTTGGCGCGGCGGCGAGCCTCAGCGGTGCAGGAGGCCAAGGCCGAGGTCGACGGAGACGTGGAGACGCCAACGCCCAGAGCGATGAGCCCCGGATCGCGTCCCCTCAACTGGCGATCGCGCAACATGGTGAGCACGAACACGAGAAGGCATCGCGCTGCTGCCCACGCTGCTGACCCCGGCGACATCGCGCCGCCGCCAACGCCATTGCCGAAGCGCATGTTAACTGCTTCACGCTGCCTTGCACCGACGTGGCCGCTACCGAGCATCGCATCGTGCCCGACTATGCTGCCGCTACCGGCCTCGATGGCCCAACACAGGCGCAACTGCCAGCTGTGCTCGAGGCGGCCATCGTCTTGCACGCATCCGGTAGAGCTCGCCGCAGCCACCGTCTCACGCGCCCGGTGGAGATCAACCGCGCGTCGCAGACGCCGCCTTCTCGCGCCCTCCTCCACTGCGGCTCCTCAGCACAACTCAAGCGACTGAAACCCCTGTACCTGATGCTCTGGCCACGCGTGGTGTACCTGGTGGACTTCGCGTGCTTCCGCACCAAACCCAACTACCACGTCCTGTTCGCGACGTTCTTGGAGCACTCCCGCGTGTGCCCGGGCTTCAACTAGCATAGTGTCCGGTTCATGACGTGGCTGTTGGAGCGGTCCGGGCTCGGGGAAGAGATGTGCCTGCCGTACGTGCAGCACTACATCCCCCCGTCATGTGACCTTGAGTCCTCCCGCGCCGAGGCCGAGCTCGTCATCTTCTCCGCCATCGACGACCTGCTTGCCAAGACCGGCGGCCGTGAGCGCGCTCAGGGGGGAGCTCCGCCCCAGCCGCCACGAGTGCGTGTGGAGGGCAGCTTCGCCCCGGCCGCCCGCGGGTGCGGGCGCGGGCGAGCTCCGCCCGGTCGCCCCGAGCGCGGACGAGCGAGCTTCGTCCCGGTGTGGGTGCAGGCGAGCGAGCTCCACCCCGGCATCGGCACGGCGCAAAGTTGGCGCACGGCGAGGAGGAAGGTGGTGCCGGGTCGCTGACAGTTTGGCCCCACTAGACAGAGAGAGAAAGAAGCAAGAGAATAGGACAAGATAAGGGTATTTTGGATGTTTACACTAACCGGACCCATATGTAAGGGCTGCTAAACGGTAACAAACAAACAGAACACAGACGAAATGGCTTGGAGAGCAAAGAAGTTCAGAACAATGTCACCGTGGGAGCTCAACTTTTTTAATAGCCTGTGCATAATTGTAAACTTTTTTAATGGTACACGGGTAAAAGCCTCTATATTTATAAACGAAGCGAATGTTTCTTGGTTTACAAATGATTTTTGTGGGGTAGTATCTTTTAGAGTACTTTATTAGGCAATTTATATTTATGGTTGTATTATGTGGTAATTTAGTTGTGACGTTTTTTACCAGGCTAGTACTACTATTTTAAAGCTAGACATATATAACTTTAATTTTGTATTTAGACATAGTGTATATCTAGATACATAATGAAAATTATATATTTAAAGAAGTTGAGCGACTTATAATTTAGAATGGAGATAATATTGTGAAAGGTTTTGGTGGTAAACTTTATGTTGAGGAAGGTTTAAATGGTTTAAGGCATATAGGACAACTATTTGTGTCAATTACAATTTAAGCCCATTTAGATTAGTTGTTTTTTTATAAGCTACAACCTGCAATAGTTACTAGGAGCCAACCAGTAGATTTTTATAACTGGATGGTTGAATAGTTCAAAATGGACAGTAAGTTAGGCTATTTGAAACAACTAGAGCTTCACCGTGCTATAGTATTGTATAGCTCTGTTTATCAACTGTTACAGAGGCCCTCTACTAAATATTCCCTCCATTTCAAATTATAAATCGTTTTGACTTACTATGTATCTAGACATAGCGCAAAACTAGGTGCATAGGAAAAGCTATCCCTCGCTCCAAATTATAAAATGTTTTGGCTTTTCTATATACATAGCTTTGATATGCACTTAGATATAAATTATGTCTAGATACATCGATAAACAAATGTATGTAGAAAAGCTATATACTCCTTTCGTTCCAAACTTAGGGCTTATTTGGAAACATAGCAATCCCTTTTGATCCATACATATTGGGAGGTGTGAAGCGGAAAAACTAGTATATTTTCACTCCATTTCATATGGATTCGGTTTTCATGAAGAAACATTTTGAGTGAAACAGGTTTGATTATCTAGAGAAAAGTTTTTCCTAATCTCTAGCAGAATCCAACAGTCATTTTTCATGAAGATATGTTTGGTATGAATCCAAATTCTCCTAGAAATGTTTCATATCCATATTCTCTACAAATGTTTCTATGTTGAATCAGAATCACTTAGTGGAACCGTTTGATGGCTTGTTAGATTCTTGAAACTAGAACTAGAATCAAGAGAAACCAGATTTTGGGATGTTTGCATTGTTTGATGTACTAGTACAAAATAACCTTGTTTGTTTTTTGTGTCCCTTTTTATTATACTAATATATAAATAAGAATATATTCTAAGTGATTCTTCTTTAAACGTTCCTCTCATTGTGGAGTTTGCCAGGATTGTCCTAGTGATTCTGTTGAGAATCTAAATCATTTCTTGCCGCATAACGCAAATCTTACCCTGAATCATTTGGTACAGATCCTCCGGTTGCTCTCCTTAAACTTTTTGTTTAATATGGATTCTCATGTTTATGCGGAGAGACGGCTCAAAAATTATATGAAAAATAGGCCCTAAGCATATAAACCCATGCCGACAAGCCTCAGCCAGGAACTAACGCCTTATTCGCTTGGACTTGTTTGGCTTATAAGCCGTACTTTTTCAGCTAACAAATAGTATTTTTCTCTCACACCAAATCAGTCCACAGTACTTTCAACCATGGGTTATCAGCCAAACAAGCTTAAGCGAATAGGGCGTAAGTTTCCAAAACTACTTTTTATCTAATTGCACGATTAGGTTCAGCTGCCTAAACCGCAGTGACGTGTGCACGCAGGGACGTGTGCAACCTGCTGTGTCGTTGCAAATGTGCAGCACAGCAGCAGGATGCATTGTATTGAATGTATGCAACGAATTGAATTTGTGAATCGTGATGCATGTGGCAAAACGCAAAACCAAAAGGAGGAGCCGCGCGAGCGCGCGGTCGGTCGGCGACATGCACGTCTTTCTCACGAATTATATTTGGACGGATAAGTACAGTGCTTGTTTTTATTTGTTTTCGTTGTATTATACGTAGTGAAAAAAGTGCTTGTGTTTCTCGTACTGTTAAGGCGACATTATATTGCGCCGTGCATCATATATCAACCACAGTTCACGAACAAGGATTTTTCGCTAACGAAAAGTGATCCAGCCAAAATCTACCTTCTTGAATTCTATTCTACGGCAGCTCCGTCGCATCCACCGCTGCAGCAGCTCCGCCCCTCCTCGCTGCACCCACCGCCGCCGCAGCCTCCCAGCCTCATCCGCCCACCGCTGCAGTAGCTCCACTCCTACCCGTCTGCTGGGGTCACACACACGCTCCCCGTGGCTGCTAGCTCCAGCTGGACACCCCATCCCATCATGACGCCTGATCTACCAATCAAGATCGCCAGGAGCTTCCTCCGTTGTTCCACGCGGTGATTTCATCCCATCGCAATTTTGCTTGGTCAGTGGGGGAGGACTGTGGAGGTATCGCAAGTGTCCCATGGATACAATTTGAGTTGAGATAACAAGGCGAATGGTGGACAAGCAAAAGGCTGCTCAAAGGATCAACATCTAGGGGGGGGAAAGCTTTCAAGCCAAAGATCTTTCAAGTTCTTGGGGCTTGGTTGATCATCTCTAGCATGCCTCCGCTCCCGTGGACCACCTCGCACTATGTCTCACCGAGAAGTTTGGTCATTCTCTCACTTTCACAAGGGGAGATTTGTCGGCACCGCATCTCCACAAGCCCCATGACATGAGGGAAGAGCATGGTCAACGACAACTACATAGGGTATCAAGATCGCATCATAGATAGAGAATCAGATTGCAGCGGCCACTACTTTGTCGTCAGAGAACAAGATGTTGGCGTTGTTTAGTAGGCAGATAGCCCAGGCATTCGGTATCAACCGAAGAGAACAAGATGTTCCTTCCAGATCTTGCCCCGGTGATTTGAAGCATCTCTTGAAGCCAACCAATTCGAACTTGAACAGTGGGGGGACTGTGGAGGCATTTTAGGACCCCTACTGCAAGATATCCTCGGAAGACGCATGCCGGACTACACCTCCTCTCTCCAAGCTTGGGATCCTCTGTAGCTGACAAAAACATCAATCAATTTGAGCCCAACATTCAAGTGTTTAAAGATAACAAGAGTAAGGAATGCTCCTACCTCCAAAAGGACAAGCAAAAGGCTACCTACTCAAAGGACCAACATCGATCTTCATGTGTAACACCCTAAATTTTGCATATTTTTGAAAAGGAGAAAAGTGATTAAGCATTTTGTGGGAATTTAAAAGCTTTATTTTTATGAAATTAAAATCAAATATAAGGTTAGAAATCTTTCAAGTTCTTAGGATGTTCGAATTTTTGGAAAATTGTAGAAAAAAAGAAGAATCACTTTTATTCCCTTCCTTCTTGATCATCTTGGCGAGCATGCCTGCCTCCTACTCCCACCTTACCACCACGCAGGAGGAGACTTGTCAGTCTGCTCAACCCAAGGAGTCTCTGGTCATACCGAGAAGTTTGGCTTCTCCGTTGGGTCTCAATCACTTTCACAAGTCACAAGATATAGCCGTGGTGAGCTCGCCGTGGTCCCCTATCTCTCCCCATGCGTTTCATTTTTCGTTTGCGTGGCTTATAGCGTCCAATCTGCGCGCGCCGTGGGCTGCCTCACGGCCATCCTCTCCACAATTCCATGCCATAGAGGCAAATTATGCATGGTCATCGATCGAGCTCCTCCCACCAACGGGTGGAAGAAGGAACCCTGTGAGCCTAACCCACTTTCAAATCTTAGCGCACCAATCGGATAGATAGAGCGAAATTCCTTGAGTTCAAAATACGTTTAGTAGAGGGCGCCACTAGAATTGTTTTGCCATAAAACTACGTTTTATCTCGAATTGATCCATCAAATTGCATTAGCTTCGTAATTTCATAAGCTGCATGTTGGAGAACAATATGTTAAGTTCATGTTTAGATTTAATTTAAGGGCGAGGGTCATAACTTTCGCAGATAGCGTGAACTTGGCATGATCGGTAAACGTAGATTAGTTTAACATTTTATCTTGATTTCAATACTGAACTGTTCTAATGATAGGAATGTTTGCTTTGCATGAATGCTTTTGGAATGTTCCTCGGTTCTTCGAAGCGTTGGAGACCAAGAACTCTTGACGACCAGCAGGAAAGTCGAACCAACAAGTATAGATGGGCCTTCTTGATGTTATTCCTTAATCAATTACTCATTTGCATGTGTCTAATTTTGATACCCGAAGGATATCCTAGTGATTGTTTATCCTGTTCCTTGTCTCCTATGGGTTAAATGCATATTAGATTGCTAGTGCTCTAACCGAACTTGACATACATGTTGATGAATGAACTATGGAACAAAGTGAGTAACATGATTTATAACTCCTGTTACATTCGAAAATGCAAATGACCTTTGTTCATGTTGCTCTCGGGACTTATCTGTCGGACAAAGCTGGGGATGACAGCAGTGCAACCGTGAGGTCATATGGCTCGACTTTAGCTCAATAATAGGACCTTTTCTAGCTTGTTAGAGGTTACCTTTATGGCGCAAATGGGGCTTGGACGTTGGGTATAGGGTCTCTGTTCCTATGTGTATAGCGCGGATGGATATGTGCCATAGGAAAAGGGGGTTCTTCGGTTAACCAAGGAAGGAGCGGCCCTAACTTGTTAATTAACCTATGAACAAATGTTCGCCACCTTCTAGGAAATGGGAGGAACGGGCATATGGGAACCGAGATTTCGTGAATGTTCGCAGAGGGTAAATGTTATAACAGTTCGGTCACGAGCGGCCGGGTTCTCGAATAGATGGCTACTTTTTTGTTTATACGAGATGATTATGATGATGTCACATGACTCAATTCTCGATAAAATTTAAAGGGGCTAGTAACTTAATAATAGATGAGGATAAAATCCTTCTCTACTAAAAGTGCTGGCGCATAAACCTCATCCGCCACAACCCCGTTATCTTGTTGTGGAGGACCATTTGGATGCGTCGATGCGATATAAGGGCCCGTGGGTCAACTTCTACAACTCTATGGAGTTCCACGAGAGAGTGTGTTATGTAAGTCAATGTGGGCGATCTTCATGGGTACCCTCCTCCTTGCTCTAGTCCTTCATCCCCCCTTTATTTATCCTTAAAATTGGGTTGCATAAGGAGGCCTCCTCTTGCTCTAGTCCTTCATGGCTCATGGAAACAAGGAGGCCTTATCTGCTTTGGCTCATGGAAACAACTATGGCTACGACAGGAGGAAGTGGAAGATAACCAAGCACGTCACCTTTGCAACTCCACTCTTCAAGTTTTGCAATGATGAGTTGCCAACACTTACGATGACAACAACTTCCTTTTCTTGGGTAACGCCTCTACTCCTGGCCAGAGCATTTACTCATGTGGCCCTATGCTGTTTGAGTCACATATCTCTATGTCACCAATAGCCATCCCCTGTTCAACATCATCACCATCAGTATAGGTTGAGAGCAGAATCCTAAAGATGTTAGAGGTTGCGGCTGATTCTGCATGGTTTACTCCAACAGTGGGTGCCACATCAACCATGGAAGACGACCAAGTGACCTTGTTTGAGAGAGAGAGAAGGTTCCATTGAGCATACATGAGGGCACTACAGGAGATGCACCTAAAGAAGTACAGATAAACGACTCCATCACGGTGTTTCCACCACCACTAGAGGAGTTTACTGATCACCTAGTTCACCCACCAACAAATGAAAAGATAGAAGTGACTAAAGAATTGTTGGTGTATAGGCACAGGAAAAAGAGCGTGAGCGAAGAGGATCATGAGACACGCAAAAGTGATGATGGCAATATGGTGCCATCACCAATTCCACAAGAGGTTTATGTTGCTGCAACGCCTCTACTCAACGGGGCTACCGCGCTACAAGACTCTCTGAGCAAGCTGTGCAAACACAATCATTAACAAGAACTCCAATTGTTGAGAAGCTACCTGAAGATATCATGACTATTGAGCAGTTTATTGACCATATCACTTTACCAATATCAGCACCTTTGTTGCAATTGCCACCAAACTTATCAGAGTATCAGACGACTGAGCAAACATAAACACCCACAAGAACTGAGACAGTGAAAATGCATGATAGCCAACGAAAAAGTTGCGGACTAGCAGAGAAAGCAAAGAGAACACCAGGGAAGAACTCAATGCAACTAGCACAAGATGTGGTTGCTAAAAAGTTGGGGGATCCATCTTCTTCCTCAACTGATGCCTCAAGCTCTAATGAGTTTAATCACTTGGCGCAGTACTTGGACCGTCCGCTAACCAAACAGAGCATGGAGGCACTCACGGCCCTAATCGAGCACGGGCAGCCCAAGAGGGTGAAGAAAACTCGAATGAGGGTGCGTAGTTGGAAGTTTTTTCTAAGACAGTCCGGTCAAACTTGCCTTCAACCTATTAACTCTCTACCTCGCTCGAGGGATCTCGTGTTGCTTTCGGCCAGAGGTGGTGGTGTTTCTTCTTAGTTGTTGGTGATCTCTGTGTTGCGTTCCTTTTTCTAGTTGTCAGTTAGTCATTTCCTCCCCATTGCAGTTGTTATGCTTGTTTTTTCTTTTTTAGTTTGTGCAACTGAGTTGCTAGTTGGGTCGCTTTTGACCAAGTTGGTTTAAGGTTGAGCAAGTTATGGGACGAAGTCGTTAGTTTCTTGGACGATGTTTTCAATAGTTGGTCAGGATTAGTGATGCACTTTCCCGGTTGTTTTTTTTTGACCCAGTTTCTACTCAAAAAAAAAACTAGATCGACTCTATATTTTTATTTTCTTCGTCTAATAAAAATCGCGGCAAAGCTTTTGCCGTCCTTTTAAAAAAAGAAAAGTAATCCAGCCACTTGTTTGCATGTGGCCGGTAATTTGCGCCACACTATCAAGTCGCAATCCATCTCTAAGAATCTTATTACGATCGAGCTCTCGAGCTAGTAGCGTGGATTCGGCCCCACAGGCCACAGGGATCCTTTTCCGTGGCCTACTACCAGCGATTCTTTTCTCCTTTTTTTTTTAAAAAAAAAGGAAACATTAGTTCTCAGCCAAATTTACCGATCAAGTCTTTGTCCTCTGTCCAATTCGAAGATGCTGATATTTGCTGGACCACCGCCACTAGTCCGGGCGCTACACTACAACACAACAGGGTCACACAAGTTCAGGTCGTTTTTGAATTCTGGCGATTATACGTGTCGTGAGTCGGATGTGCTTGCTTCTGGCCGTCAACTTGTGCATGATGCCTGCTTGGTGTTCAGTCAAAATAAATAAATAAGTTGGTGGACTGGTGTTCAAGACGACAACCCAACCTCTCCAATTGCCTACAGATCCTGGGATGACATCTGCCAGAGCAAGGTCAATGATGGTCTCGGCATCAGGGATCTACACACTGTCAACAGAAGCCTCATTATTCATGCTGCCTACGATATAGCTAACAATAAGAACCCTCTACTCACTTCAGTTCTCAAAGCCAAATATTTTCACAACTCCTCTTTCTGGACAGCTAATAATTCTAGCCCAAGATCCATTTTTTGGTCCTCTATATGCAGGTCAAAAAAGAGCTATGTAACAATGCTGTTTTTCATATCCATGCAGGTAACCCTTCAATCTGGTCTGCTCCGTGGTGTCCAGTTTGGGACTTTATTCACGACCACTTACTTCTGCCCGTCACCACTACTCCGCTCCCATCCACTTCCTCTGACCTATGGCTCCCTAATACCCAAACTTGGAATATGCAACTTCTGTCTAACACTTTTGACTTGCAGGCAGTCCAAGCTATCACCTCGGTCCGTCCAGTGCCTACTGATCAGCAGGATATACTTCGGTGAAAACCCTCCAGAAACGGCATCTGCACCACTAAATAAATCTACAAGCACCTGTCTGCCCAGAACACCATTCAACTCCCTCAACAGGGCTCTAGGAGCATCCTTCCCCAGTCCAACCACATCCTTCAGCGTGCTTGGAGAAGCAGGGAACTCCCTCCCATAATCAAAGCCTTCACTTGGAGGCTTATCCGTCGTGCTCTAGCCACTGCAGGAAGAGCTGCCAGGTACTCCACCCACATCGACGAACATTGCTCCATCTGCGGTGCTATTGAAGATGATGCCCACCTGTTCTTCCACTGTGATCTCCCCCGGGCGGTATGGTTCTCTTTTACCCCCTCAATGAGAACTGACAATCTTCCCCAGGAAAATGATGGCATCCAGTTAGTCCTACAAAGCTTCATATCCAACTCCACTTCTGACACTATTTTTTGCAAAATTCTATTCACCATGTGGTATATCTGGAAGGCTAGAAATGATCACCGTTTTAACAGGAAAACTTGGACAACTACTCAGGTTCACAATGCCGCTGTAGCTCACATAAATACCCACATCCAGGCACTTCTTACTCCGCCCTCCACTACAGTTAACAACTCTACTGGCAGGACACAACCATCAGGCCAACCTCCACATACTCATCAAGGTATGCACAATTTAAATGCAGGAACAGCAGCTCTTGCTGAACCGTTGGCTGAACCATTGCCTGAACCTGACAACGAAACTACCGTTCCCGAGCAAGCAGGAGCACCATCGACTCCCAATCTACCAGGTATGATATCCCCATTGCAACATGTATCAACGACGAACAGGTATGAAGTTGCAGCACCAGCTCTTCTCCAAGGCCCCTGGTGCTACGTGGATGCATCCACTGAACCGGACCAACCAAATTCCCAGCCCAGGTTGGCTGGACTTGGAATTTTCATTCTGAACCTCCAGGAACAACCACCACAGGTGATTCACATCAAGACGACGCTTCAAGCATGCACCTCTGTCATCATGGCCGAAGCTGCTAGCCTGGCTCTGGCCTCAGCTATCAGCAGCAGGCTCAACCTTACCGGCGTCAACTATTTGTCGGATTGCCAACAGTTGGTCCACTTCCTCAACGGAGACGACCTCTCCAATCCACCAGACTGGAGAATCAAGAACTTCACCCAGCTCTTCTCCAACCACTCAACAAGCACATCAGCCAAGCTTTACAAGGTTCACAGGCGCCTTAACACCACAGCTGATACTCTAGCGCGACAAGCTGTACAAGAATCTCCTCTCCAGAACCACGGCTTACAATTCTCCTGCTCCTTTGAGCACCATGTATTCCATTGCATTGTGCTACAAGCTCTACATGATGTAGGCTTGAACGATGTATCCATCATTGCAGCGCGTTGCTGCTAGTTATAAAATTGTTTCTTGTCAAAAAAAATAAATAAATAAATACGAAAATAAAGTAATTAAATAAAACTCCTAGGGCAGTGAATAAAAGTTGCACCCTGTGCACGTATTAGTACATGAGTATAGTGTCCATCTCAAATTAATTTATTGGAAGATAGAGTATGTCAGAGGAAAAGGAAAGTGAAACGGGGCGGATTGCTACCTTGAGAACCCGGTCGTTTTTATTTGAGGAGTTAGCACGATTGCACGAAGTACAGGGCAGGCATCCCTTGTGTGGTTGCAGGCCTCTTGCACGTACCATGCGCTTCCACGATCCATATGGAACGTGAAATTGTTGATAAGAAACGACAAGCAACGAGGAACTTGCAGTGTAATCCCTCCCTCCCAGATTACAAGTTGTTTCAACTTTTTGGAAAGTTAAAATATCTCAAGTTTGACCAAATGTATATATAAAATAATAACATTTAAGATATCAAATAAGTATCATTAGATTTTTCATTAATTATATTTTTTATAGTATACATATTTAATGCCATAAATCTTTATAATTTTGGTCAAACTTGAGATGTTTGGTGACGGTCACAAGTGTGTTTTATGTTTTTGTGCACATTAGCTCCATAATAAAAATTATTTAAGTTTTTACCTATAAATCAAACTTCTCTAATTTTAGTAGAGTTTATAAAAAAATATGTTAATATATTCAAGATGTGGATTTATCCAAACAATTTATAGATATTGACATGTTGTGTAAATTTATATGGACTTGTTGATCGAAGTTGACATAATGAGTAGCTTCGAATGGTACACTAAATTACTATAAATTTGGTGTTACTGTTAAACTAATGTTAAATTGATGCTGGAATTGGCAAGACGATGGATGCATCATATGAACGGTGGTAGGAGTACACACCGGGCAATTCGATGGAATGTCCCATCCGCCGTCAACAGTCAAAGCTCGAAGCTGCCTCAACGCGGCGGCCTGCAGGCAGCAGGCTGCAGCGACCGTACATTATTGTCGTGAAAATTAGTGCTGCTGATGATGATCCCAATTTTTTCAAGTCCAGAAAATGGGTCGTGTACTTCTCGCAAACAAAAGAAAAAAATGCACATATATATGTACTATATACTATTTAAAACCCCCTTAGTTTGAACGAACTACTCTATCAGTATTCAGTAGAATAAGAAGGCCCGGCAGCAAGCCACACTAATCATGAGCGACCTGCAGGAGCCCTTAATTTTAGTAAACAACTAATCCTGCACTATTACCAAATCTAACGACTAATTATGAGCGACCCGACCCTCGATCATTGCGTTCTCCTGCGGCGCACACCGCACAGCGCCGTACTCACAATGCGCAGGCGCGCGCGGCTGATCATTGCACGATGCTCTAGGCTATCTTCTCATGCATCTTGGCGATAAACAAGTCGATCACACGTCGTGTTCTATGTGTTGCCCCCTTTCCTCCCAGGCCGATCGAAGCGGGACTCGAGGCCAGCAACTCCCGAAACCCTTCTGCTTCTTTTAATCACACTGCCACCGTAGTGCAGGTCGGTGGTCGGCCGTTATTAGCTAGGTCCATGTCCTGATGTCCATCCGTCACGACGCCCAATTTCAGCTCTCCAAAACCAACACCGTACCCTAGCTACGTTTCTATATAGTAGATTACAAGTGCTGCTTCTCACGCCCATCAAAAAGCTTGGTCGAATTCGGCCGTTCTTTGTTGGGTACTCCGTATATGTGTGCAGGTCTGGGATTGCCAATAATCCAGATAGTACGAGTACGACAACCATGCTGCTGGAGCGGGATCCCGAGAATTTGGTTCTTCAGTTTCTCTCTCTCTCGAATTATACAGCGGAGACGATGTAGGCATCAACAAACGCGCACCAATTATAAGATCAAGAGGTATCACCAATTATAACATTATATTATATCAATATTAAATTTTGGTACTTGAGAGGTACCATTTTTTATGCCTAAATACCAAAGCCTAAGTTATAATTTTAGTTCCCATTGATGGACTTGAAAAATGCTCTAGTGTGTTTGGACCAACCCAACTAATAGTTATTATTAGCCATTAAAAATTATCTAGAGTGGATATAAATAGGTCCGACTAATATGACACACACATATGTGTTAGCGGGACACTTTAGGCCCTCTTTGGCAGGGCTCCCCTGGCTCCGACTCCATGCTACAGTAGCTAGAGAAGCTGGAGCTCGAGGAACCACAACCTCTGTTGTTTTGAGAAGAGAGAAAAAAGCCTTACAGTAATTGCTATAGTGCACTCAGAGGAAGAGCCGGACCACTTTAGAACCATGCCAAATAACCCATTGTCTTATAACTATCGCACTAATTGCAATAACCTAGTTAATGGATTGATTCTATGAATCCGATTCTTCGTCACGTGCAATTTTTCAAATTTTAAATTTCAGAGAAGACGAGACCGTCTCCATGTTTTTACGCTTGTGGTCTCCATGTTCTATGCATTGTTCCCATGATAATTATACACCCTCGTATTGGGAAGCATGATACTGGTGGAGACAATCATGGTTATGTCAGGTGGAATGTCTATCTCGTGGAGAGGTTTTTACGCGGTAACAAAATTAATTTTTATTCATTCGACCACTAATTTCTTTGCAACATCGATGCCAAAAACTTTTCTGCGCATCTTGACCGGTGATTCTATGCATCCAATCAGCCATCACATGCCATGATTCAAATTTCAAATCTTGGAAAAAGACGAGAACGTCTACATGTTTCTATGCTCTCGCTCATAAGTTTCTATGCTTAGACGAAAACATGATGTTGGTGGAGGCAATCACGGTTGTGACAGGTGGAATGTTCATATCGCGGAGAGGTTTTTATGCGGTAACGAAATTATTTTTTATTCATCGAACCACTAATTTCTATGCAACGTCAGCGCCAAAAACTTTTCTACGTATCTTCACCATTGATTTTATGCATCCAATCAGCCATCACGTGCCATGACTCAAATTTCAAATTTATGAATTTTATTTTTTTCAAAAAATATTCACAGTGGATCTTGATTTGTGTACAAAAATGTCAGAAGTTCAATGGTGAAAACCGTTTTTGAATTGGATGCTTCATTGAGAAATTATAATGAAAAAATGAAAGAGATTATATTGGATGCGTGTATGCATGCATGCGTTAGCTCTGTTAGGTTGTGTCAAGTGAAACGTCCATATCGCGAGGAGGTTTCTATATGCTAACGAATTAATTTTCATTCATCCAACTACTAATTTCTTTGCAACGTCACGACAAAAACGTTTCTAAGCCTTTATGCATCCGATCTGCTGGGTCTACAGTGATCCCCTACCTGAGCATGCCAGCCCCACGGACCTGAATGGTTGGACTGGCTAGGAGGGCTAGCTGGGACTCTCCATTAGCTATTTAAAGCCCCGGGCTTCTACGACCATGTTTATATATATATATATATATATATATATATATATATATATATATATATAAATATAATAAACATGGTCGTGTTATCCATATTTGTTGGCTTGGCTGGCCCCCTATATCATTTTGCTGGTTCCGCTGCTGACAACGGCACAAGCAATGACGATGACTTATCGACTGGTGGCTTTGTCAACGGGATGGTGATGCTGGTGCAGTGTGGCAACCATCTAATAGGGATGTGGAGCGCTAATGTGGCGGAGCGGTGTAATCGTGTACAGCTACAACGAGGTAAGAATGTAAGATATGGCAAAGACTTGTGGTGAAGTGTGGTTGTGCGTCACGTGTTGAGGTCGCAATCCCCAACCGTCTGCTGCCTTTAGTTGCTTTAGCTGTTCTCTTTTTGTTGCTAGTTTGTTGTTTTCTATTGTGGTGATCCTTTGGGATCCCTGTTGCTCTGTCGTTTTTCTTGTAATAATCTCTTAGGGCTATTCGCTTGTAATTTCTACTATATCAATAGAAACAGATAGTGTCACCGTCAGTTCGTTCAATAAAAAAATGTCATTACCAATTCATTCTTTAACAGAGAAACGGCAAGATTTTGGAAAAAAATATTCCTTTCACGACCAATAAATGAACAAATACTTGTGTGAATATGAGCAGGCGCGATTACCTATACATTTCCGTTTATTCTAAAGCCTCCAACAGTAACAGAACTTTATACACCTTGTCGAGGAATGTAAATATATACACTTGAAAGAATTAGACTCCGAGAACGAGAGGGTGCCGAGGAATGACTTGTAATGAACTCTCATGTGTGCAGACTTCGCCAAGCTGCCGCAATTGCACCAAGCTACCGTCCAGCCGCTTTCAGGAACTTGTCGTATGGGCTAGCAGGTGGCAGCCTGAACGAACAGTCAGATTCGCTGGATGCTGAATCGCAACGGCGCATGCGACCCTTCCTCAACTCTGGCTCAGATCGCAAAGAAGACTGCAACGCGTGACAAGTGAGGAGAGTTAGCTAAGATCTGAATAATATTTTCCACAAGAAGGAAAAGATATGGAATCTGATTGAAACATCATTGGTAGATTTCTCAGACAAGGCATACAAACCTCATTCGTTTCAAGCCCATCCACTCCGGTTGAACCATGCGAGTCAGTCCTTGAATGCTTGAAGCTCAAGAGAACAGACATCTTCTGTTGCTTTTCCATGACCAGGGCTTCACACTGACTCTTCATTTGGTCATATGGTACAGGGTTGGCAGAAACTGGAACATTAGCAACTTGCCTTGCAGTCTCATGAACCTGCATGGCAAACAGCACCCCACATATAAACATGATGGCACATGGTCTGAAGCTAACAGACATAGGTGTGGAGGTCAGTAGATAAGGTACACACAGATTCTATTAGTTGATTGACAGTTAGAACATCTGACGAGGCCATGGAACCTGATGTTTTCCTGTCAGATTGAGATCCACTATGCTCAAAGATGATGTCGTCGTCGTCTAACTCAGAAGGAACAGTATCCTGTGGACAGGAGATGAGCAGACAAAAAGAACAGGTTACAACAGCAATACTGCAATAGTCAATACTAACATTGTAACACAGGATCAACTATTTGTGAAGGATCAGTAGCTACCTCATCAAAACATTGTTCATCCTTTTCTGCATACACTAAACAAGAGTGTGGCGTCTCCATGAATAGTGGGGCACCAAGAGGAAATGAATCATCCAGGGAAAACTCTTGAAGAAGTTGTTCTTCTATCCCATTAAACTTCTGAAGGTCACAGGTAAAGACAATCAGTTATCTATTATGTTATTGGTTCGAGACAAATAAATAAAAATACTAACAAAAGCTAAACCCACACCTCTGGTAAATTTTCAAACTTCTCCTTAAAGTGGCACATCACGGTTTCTATTAGTTCCGTGTCATGCTTGTTTATGGCTGAAAGAAAGGCCAGCGCATCACTTTCATCTTCCTCAGAACCATAAACCATCTCACTGTTAGATGACTCTGCAGAGGTATTAACAAGTTGGCAGTCATCCATCAAGCAGAGATGAGGATCAACCTGCAAAATCAACAAAAGAGTAAGTGCAAACTCGAACATTACTAGACAAACTGCGTTCACAGACAGTTGCACACAATGCTACAACGGTTAGCAAAGAAACATGGGAATCAACAAACCATTTTCTCTGGTGCTGCGGCTTTCACAAGAGGAATTATCTGGTGAAGATCAGCAATATTTGCTGAAAAGATGAGCATCGCTGATGCCATCGTATACAGACACCTTCTACGAGATGGCTGCAAATCACCTTTATTTACAGTGAGAAGGGTAAGTGAAATCAGCAGTAAACTTAACTGCAATAGATATGATATTTGATATGGTAAGTAAAATAAGAGAACAGCAGATTATAAGTTCTTGAATCATCATTTACTTATGTTTTTTTCTCAAATACACAGGAGTATCATTGTATTAAGACATCATTTACTTGTGTAAAAGTGGAAAAGGGAACAAAACAAAAAGTGAAGGAACATACTTTCATGGCTAAGAGACTTTCTCCTGAGAGAGAACGCCAACTGGAAACAACGAACTAGTGCCACATGACTGGAGCTCTGCAACAAAAATTTCAGCAGTTACACAGGTCTAAAGAACATGATGATATCACAGGACCCAATTAGACTGGAAATCTATATAACTTCATGCTCTCCACATAATAACATATGCAAAAGTGTCTATGCAATAAATAAATTCCTAATGGAACAAAGGACAGCTTAACACAAACAGCGAGAATCTTTCTCTTTCTCTGCTCTGTAATTATTTAAGGACCTTCCTTCAGAACAAAACAGTAGCATCCAAGCTCAAAGATCTTAGTTACATATGCTTGACATCATTACAAGAAACTAAGAACGAAGTGGTTTCTTTGAAACAAAAACTTAGACGAAAAACTTAGAACAAAGTAGCATCTAAGCTAAAAAATCCCAGACATGTGCTATTTGATAGGTTTGTGGTTTGCCTTGGCTATGGGATAGCAATAATAATGTATCTTGAACGGTTGAACCTTGACTTACTTTTGATTTTGAACATAATAAAGCAATGCTGTAGGCAAGGCCCATTGCTTCAAAATTTGCAGGCGAGTTATCATTCAGAGAAGCTTGACTCCAAATAGATGAAAGGAGGAGAACAATCTGGTGGTTGTTCAACTTCATGAGTTTTAGGTTCTGCATGGATGGAAGAAAATAAGATGAAAAATCAGTTGGGCACTTAAAAACCCACAAAGCAAGAGAAGTACATATGGCGGCCGGATTTCATACTTCATCATTAAATGCATAATGCTCATTCAGACATGGGCTCCCTGGATACTTCCTTTTATCTGGTTCTGTCTGTGCGTATCCATTCTCAGCATCAACTATAGCTTCTGATTTGTTGTTTTCCTGCAAGGATGATGCTTGGATCTTGTTTTTGGTCCGTGATTCATTGATTATGGCCTCGGAAGAGAAAGCTGAGAGAACCAACAAATGCAAGTTCTGCGAATCATCACCCTTCATTGGGATAGGAAAGCTCATGCCCGACCATGGACACAGCAATGAAGGTGCTACAATGGTGGATAGAACACGATGTGAACCAATCCTCGTCTTATTGTCTGGGTGCAACATTGCTAAGAGAAGCTGGTGAAATAAAGCTTCAGGAAATGCCTGAGATATGCACAAGGAATATCCATTAATATTTTTAAAGCAGAAATGACTTCTCATTCAGTAGTTGGCATGCCAGGCACTTGCCTTCTGATGGTATGATGACTTGTAGACAGACGCTGCTATTTGTGATGTGCGATAAACAGATGAAATTGTTGTTCTTGCGATTGTAGCAGTATGAGAGAGATTCTCAAGCATTACCCCAACCATGTCAAGAATAGGACCAACATCCCCAACCTATGAAGTGATTTGAACAACTTAAAGATCTCAGCAACTAGAGAAAGGTTTAGTTAGTAATAATGAACCAAAGTAATATGATAACCTTTTCTGTCAACTGCACTAGGCACTCCTCCAAGGCCACATAAAGTGCACTGTGCCACTTGTCATCATCAGCATGTGCATTAGATGCTTCAATAGCAAAATGCATACATTTGCGCAAGTGCTTTATTAAGTCACTGATTGCACTTGCTATTGTCACTGATGCCTTCAACTTTGCATGCCTTGCAAGATGTGAAGCAACTTTTACAATATTTATTTGCTTGACAGAATTCTTGGCAACACTTTTATGATCTATGTGCTTTATAGTGAAAGATAACAACAAATGACCATGTTGCCCTGGCAATATAAGGGGGAAAAGGATGTTAATAGAGTATTCAATTTGTTTGCTGTTGAACGCTGGCAATTGAAAGGCGTAATGAAATGGGGGAAAGGAGAAAAAGAAATTACATGGGTGAAAATTGCTGCACCTGATTTGTCCATCAGTTTCTGCATTTCTTGCAGAACAGAAAGGGCAATCCCACTTTCAGGAGACCAATAGTCGTGGCTGTCAAAAAGGCGGAAAACAGGATCAAGAATACGCCGGACAGTTGTGGCCTCCTTTGCAATATTAGCCATATTTCGCAAGCAAACCCTTGCCCAGTGTGCTGGATTTTCAGATGCAGACCTGCTGACACATTAAGCCATTATAGCAGTGAAGAAAGATGCACAAGGCTCTAGAAATGGGGTCATTACACTGGCAGGAGGACTCACATTGTATCAGATGCCACTTTGGCACTATTAATGACCAAATCATCATCATCTTGAAATCTGACTACCTCTTTTATTGAGAGTGTTTGATTAGCCTCATAACAGTTTATGATCACTGAGACAACCTGTGTTCAAGAATAATTCAGAATTTGGGCAAAGTGCTCCTAGTTTCAGCAATGCTGCTTGAATTTATAGTTGATAAAGTATTGTTTTTCAGCACCCATTAATTAATATTAGTTCTGTACTCCTTTCTATATTAACTAGTCTAGATCTACAATTTTCAGAATTCTAGTAGTCTCTCTAATACAATGAAACGCAGCTCTCCGGCGTTTTTTTTTTTAAAGAATTATAGTACAGAGTAAATGCGCTCATTCATATTTCATTTACAAAATGCAGATAAGAAAATTCAAGAACATCTGCTAGAAGTTATCCAGCTATCTTGTAGCAATATAAAAAGCAATAAAAACTTACTTCATCAAGTTCGTTTAAGTACAGAAGAGATAACAACAACAACAACAACAACAACAACAACAACAAAGCCTTTAAGTCCCAAACAAGTTGGGGTAGGTTAGAGTTGAAACCCATCAGAAGCAATCAAGGTTCAGGCACGTGAATAGTTGTCTTCCAAGCACTCCTATCTAAGGCTAAGTCTTTGAGTATATTCCATCCTTTCAAGTCTCCTTTTATTGCCTCTACCCAAGTCAACTTCGGTCTTCCTCTGCCTCTCTTCACATTACTATCCTGGCTTAGGATTCCACTACGCACCGGTGCCTCTGGGGGTCTCCGTTGCACATGTCCAAACCATCTCAACCGGTGTTGGACAAGCTTTTCTTCAATTGGCGTTACCCCTAATCTATCACGTATATCATCGTTCCGAACTCGATCCCTTCTTGTATGACCGCAAATCCAACGCAACATACGCATTTCCGCGACACTTAGCTGTTGAACATGTCGTCTTTTCGTAGGCCAACATTCTGCACCATACAACATAGCAGGTCTAATCGTCGTCCTATAAAACTTGCCTTTTAGCTTCTGTGGTACCCTTTTGTCCCATAGGACACCAGACACTTGCCGCCACTTCATCCACCCTGCTTTGATTCTATGGCTAACATCTTCATCAATGTCCCCGTCCCTCTGTAGCATTGATCCTAAATATCGAAAGGTATCCTTCCTAGACACTACTTGACCTTCCAAACTAACATCTTCCTCCTCCCGAGTAGTAGTGCCGAAGTCACATCTCATATACTCAGTTTTAGTTCTACTGAGTCTAAAACCTTTGGACTCCAAAGTCTCCCGCCATAACTCCAGTTTCTGATTCACTCATGTCCGGCTTTCATCAACTAGCACTACATCGTCCGCGAAAAGCATACACCAAGGGATGTCCCCTTGTATATCCCTTGTGACCTCATCCATCACTAAAGCAAACAAATAAGGGCTCAAAGCTGACCCTTGATGTAGTCCTATCCTAATCGGGAAGTCATCCGTGTCTCCATCACTTGTTCGAACTCTAGTCACAACATTGTTGTACATGTCCTTAATGAGCCCGACGTACTTCGTTGGGACTTTATGTTTGTCCAAAGCCCACCACATAATATTCATTGGTATTTTATCATAAGCCTTCTCCAAGTCAATAAAAACCATGTGTAGATCCTTCTTCTTCTCCCTATACCGCTCCATAACTTGTCTTATTAAGAAAATGGCTTCCATGGTTGACCTTCCGGGCATGAAACCAAATTGGTTCACAGAGACCCGCGTTATTGCTCTCAAGCGATGCTCGATAACTCTCTCCCATAGCTTCATAGTATGGCTCATCAACTTAATTCCCCGATAATTAGTACAACTTTGAATATCCCCTTTATTCTTGTAGATCGGTACCAATATACTTCTCCTCCACTCATCAGGCATCTTGTTCGATCGAAAAATATGGTTGAACAGCTTGGTTAGCCATACTATAGCTATGTCCCCGAGGCATCTCCACACCTCGATTGGGATACCATCTGGTCCCATCGCCTTACCTCCTTTCATCCTTTTTAACGTCTCTCTGACCTCAGATTCTTGGATTCTCCGCACAAAGCGCCTATTGGTGTCATCAAAAGAGTCATCCAACTGAAAGGTTGTGTCCAAATTTTCACCATTGAACAATTTATCAAAATACTCTTGCCATCGATGTCGGATCTCATCCTCCTTCACCAAGAGATGCTCCCTTTCATCCTTAATGCACTTAACTTGGTTAAAGTCCCGTGTCTTTCTCTCACGAACCCTAGCCATCCTATAAATGTCCTTCTCTCCTTCCTTCGTACTCAAATGTTGGTAAAGATCCTCGTACGCTCTACCCTTTGCCACACTTACACTTGCTTTTTGCGGTCTTTTTTTGCCACATTGTACTTCTCTATGTTGTCCACACTCCTATCATGGTACAAGCGTCTATAGCATTCTTTCTTCTCCTTAATAGCCCTTTGGACTTCCTCGTTCCACCACCAAGTATCTTTAGCCTCGCCTCCACTTCCTTTGGTTACTCCCACACCTCCGAGGCCACCTTCCGAATGTTGGTTGCCATCTTCTCCCACATGTTGTTTATGTCGTCTTCTTCCTTCCAAGAGCCCTCTTTGATAACCCTTTCCTGAATACCTCGACGTCTCCCCTTTCGGGTTTCCACCACTTTGTTCTTTGAATCTTAGCTTGTTTTATCCCTACACGGCACGCACTGAAAACGAAAATTTGCCACCAAAGCTTATGTTGAGAAACAACACACTCCCTTGGTATCACCTTGCAATCCAAGCATGCTCGTTTGTCGTTTCTTCTTGCGAGGACAAAGTCAATCAGCACAAGTGTTGTCCGCCATCAAGGTCACTAGATGAGATTCTCTCTTTCTAAAGAAAGTGTTGACTACCATCGGTCAAAGCTACCGCATGAAGTCCGAACTTCCTCCCCTCCCGATTCCTACTACCATACCCAAAACCTCCATGAATCGCCTCGAAACACGTAGCTTGTAGTACCTACATGCCCATTAAGATCTCCTCCTATAAAAAGATTCTCACTACTAGGTATAGCTCTAACTGTGCCATCTAAGTCTTCCAGTAATCTGTCTCTTAGCACTCTCGTCGAGGCCTACTTGGGGGGCATACGCACTAATTACGTTCAAGACCATATCACCAACGACAAGCTTGACTAAGATAATCCTATCTCCTTGCCTTCTCACTCCCACCACACCATTCTTGAGGCTCTTATCAATCAAAACTCCTACTCCATTTCTATTCGCATGACCGTCCTGTGTACCAAAGCTTGAAACTCAGATTGTCCACCTCCTTCGCCTTCTGACCCTTCCATTTAGTCTCTTGAACGCATAATATATTTACACGCCTCCTAGTCGCGGTATCAACTAATTCTCTTAACTTACCTGTAAGTGACCCTACATTCCAACTACCTAAACGGATCCTAGTTGGTTCGAGAGATAACCATGAATAAATTAATTATGCACCTAGTTACAATATAAAAGTAACAAAGACTTACTTCATCAAGTTCCATTGAAATGTGTGAGTGGTCACCCATGTATTGGACCTGATTACAAGAGATGGCACGGTTAGATGGTGCACACAAGGCAAAAAGAATATTAGGCACAAGGTATACTGGGTAATTTAGACATGAAGAAGAATATTGACACAAGTAAATATAGGACGACGGGCTGTCAACGGAACAAAACAAAAGCAATGTTTTCCTTTTATCCTACTTGATTATGCTATATTACTTTGATGATATGTTTTGCTAGAAAAAAGGATCCTGCAAAGCAACAAGGAAAACTAAATCTTGAGACTAAATGTAATATACATATTGGACCTAAAAACCTTCAAATTATAACAATGTAGTCGAGCCAATATATCTGCAATGAAGACCTTATACCATTCATAGGAACAATTTTGAAAAAAAAAATGTCTTACCATAGAAGCAAGAGCCTGAAGAGCTGCAGATCGAAGACGGAGCCCTTCATCATCTCCCCTTAATTGTTGACCAATTTTGCAAAGTTTGGGTATGAGACCTTCCAAATTAAACATATGTGTGCTGTCAACCTACAAAACATGTCAAATTAAATTAAATATATGGGAACATCTACCAGTAAAAGTAAATTGTTGCAAGTTATGTAAACAACCTGGCCATTGAGGAAGTCAACAAGCATAAGACAACCCAGAACCTGTAGATCATCATGTGCTTTCATATCAAGAAGAGTGCGAATGGTGCTTAATGAGCTTGTGGCTAGCAATGGCCTGAGTTAGGAATAATTATGATAAGCACAGGAGCAAGGGATGGTTATGAATGCATCATTAGCAGAACAGAACTTTAACGCTTACCTGAGATCCTTGCATGAACAAAGAAGTTTCCTATAGATGCATGGCACAACTTTGGCCAACGTAAAATTATCGTGCCTCAGATCTTTATAGAATCTCTGCTCAAGATACTCTGTGATCTGCACAAACAAGACGCAAGTGTGAGTGTCTGACCATGGATCATGGTTTCACCAAGCTCATCCTTTCATTTCTTGACATGTTAGCAATTTAGCATTAAGTACAGAACAAATGCATCAGCTTTTCCATTGTGGTGATTATTCAGTTCAACTCAAGACATTTCGGGTTTTTCTCCGTTGTGCTTGCACTGTTGCATTCGATTTTTCACTGCCTTGAGTTCAGCCCTAACTACTGGGAACATCTGCAATGATTGAGTGTTTCCATTCTACGAAAAAAGAGGAGGATGTTGAGTGTGTTACCTTTGGTATGCGTGTTGGATTTCTCGAGACATAATCACAGAGCTTCCCAATCCTTCTATCATTTGGCTCTCCATCCTAAAACATCATCAAAACTTCAATTGTCATCCAATTCCCTCGCAGAATACAACTAGGATTGAGAAAATGACTGAAATGCAAAACGCACTGCAGAATTTGACATACCGGTGGCAGCTGGTAGATGTCTGCTATGATCTTCTTGTACCGCTTGACAGGCTGCCGGGAGCGCGCCCGCAGAGAGGGGCAGAAGTAGCAAAGGCTGCTGCAGGCGGGCAGAACCCGCCGTGACATTACCCCCATTTCCCTAGTCTTTTGATTCGATCAACAACGAAAGAACGAGCTGAGCAAGTTGTCTTCTTCCTCAAGCACTCGCAAAACAGGTGGACAACAAAAAGAACGAGCTGACCGAGCCTCCTTGTTGTTACTCTCTTGTAGCCCAAAAAACGAATTTTTTGATACAATTGGGATCAAACAGCACAAGTCAACAATTCACGGCCGAACTCGCCCTGTTTTAGGATGGGTATACACTGAACAAAACTCTCCGATCCAACTGAGCTCAGGGAGCAGAAACTTTAGCAGCGGAGATTTAATGACCAACCCAACCGCTTTCCACCAGTTGTCGTAGCCAATGCACAGCCTTTCGGATCCAAACCAAACCAGAAAAATTCCCCTTACACCGAACGGAGCTCAGGCAGGCAGAAAAAATCGGTCTGGCTTTTGACCGAATCTACTTCAACGCGAGACGAAGACAACCAATTCCTTCAGTCAAATCCGGCGCGAGGGGATTTGCGGAAAATTATAAAAAAAAAAGAGAAGCGGAGATACAGCGTCGCGCAGGAGGCCGGCCGATCAGATCAAGCTCCTGAGAAAGATCACAGCTTTGTTAACGCCGAGACGGAGATCACGCCGGCAAACGAGGATAAGACGCGGCAACTAGCAGCAACTCGGGCGAGAAAGCCGAAGCGAGGACGGGGACGGATCCACCCACCTGGACTCCTGGAGGCCGGAGGCGACGCGATCGCCTCCGCGCGCGGCCGGCTCAGCTCAAGTGCTCGACTCAACCCAGCTCACCGTCCGGACACCGTGCCGCGCGGGTGCGGGTGCGGGTGCCGCGGCGTGGAGCGGGGGCGGGGGCGGGGGCGGGGGCGAGGGGGACAGGGGGCGGCAGGGTAGTTTAATGCACGGCACCGCAACGGTCGCCTCACCGCAGTCGCTGTAATTCACCGGCCCCGGCTGCTGGGAAGCCTGGATGGAGGCTGCTGGAGCGCTGCGCTGCTGGATACTCGTAGCGATGTGACGCAACGCGTGGGCGATTTTTCCCACTGCGCGTGTGGGATGGGAGGGAAGAATATTTCCGGGGGGCTTTTTGGGAAAGAAAAAAGGCACGTTCTGTTGCCTCTTTTATGAGGTGCTGACAGATGGACCTCGTCGGACGCACAAGGCTCAAGGCTGGCTGCCAGCTCGGGCTCGGCGCTGCCTCGGCCGGCCTGCAGCCTGCAGGTTGGTGGGTGAAAACGCCTCTATGCCCTCGGCCGTTCAGGCTTCCTCGTGCAGCGACAAGCGGAGCGGCGGAGGGCAGAGTGGGCATTCCACCGCTCTGCTCGCCCGTGCTGTCCCATTCTCCGTATCGCGGGCTCCAAGGCTGTGTCGCGCGCGATCCGAGCCCGAAGCCCGGAAGGAGCAGGCGAGCAGCACCCGGAAGACAGGAAGGGAAAGGAATAGAGATGTCTCGCATTCCAGTTGTGAGCTGGGCCAGACCACCTGTGCCTGTCCTGACCTTTTCCGGTGGTCGTGCACTCCTGCCCGCGGCGAGTGGCGACCGAGTCTGTCCTCCGGTCCTCGTCGTGGCGTGGTTGCCCTCTCTGTTGGCCTGTTGGGTGTTGATGGTTGGTGATTAGGCAGCGAGATTCTTGTTCGTCAGCCGATGATTTAGTTAGTACTGTAATTAGGTGGAATCTCTTTATTTTTGTCAAATCAAACTGAGATTAGTTGAGTAGTCTAATGTGTTAGTGGTAGCTAGCTTCTCAATAGTTTTGTTTGACCACGACAGTTGAAGAGCTGGACAGGCAGGCCCTTATTACTCTCGCTTTGAGAGTACAGAAAGAAAGCTATAGCTCGGCTCGGCCTCGACACTCGGCAGAGGCACTTGACTTGCCAAAGCTTTCGTGTCTTTTGATGCGCGGAGAGACAGCAAGAGCAGTAGAAAGATATGCGCCCGGTTCGCTTTGTTTATAAGCTATACTTTTTCAGGTTACGAACAGTATTTTTCTATCACAACAAATCAGCCAACAGTATTTTCAGCCATGACTTATCAGCCAAGCGAACATTGCACATTGCAGACACCAGACAGGACTTGATGAATGGGGCCATGTAGGCATACCCACATGGGTGTGCCGCATGCAGCGAGGCGGTTTACTCCTACTGTAGTAGTAGTACAATTCTTGCTTGGACCATGGAGGACAGTAGTAGATGCGATGCCAACAGCGCCATATATATATACATGCCGGAGGAATCTCTGTCCTGACCTGACTTTGAACACATGGATCGCAGATTCGCAGTAGTTTTGTAGAACGTGGACACGGCTAATGTGTGTTTTTGGCTCCTTGCTTGACCTGTGCTGAAAACGTCGCTCGCAGCAGTTTTCTTCTAGTAGTAGAAAAACGCACGTTAGCTAGAGAACCCACGTGAGTCTGGGGTCTCTCTCGAACCGTCCCGTGGCTACAGGACAGAGAGGCGACAAAGCGGCGCCTGTTTTCCCGGTCTCCCCGCCGGTGGAATCGGTGGTCTTCCTCGCGTTCGACGGCCGTCCTGGCGTCGGGAGGTGGGGAAGACTGTGGATCTTTCACCGGTCGGTCGTTTAGATCCTAGTTTTTCTAGGTTAGAGTGTCCGGGCGGCAATGGTGAGACGGGTGTGCCATTTGTCGCTGTGGAGTAAGTCCCTTCGGCCTCGGGCTCGCTTCGTCGGTGCATGCTCCGGTACCGGTGAGAGGTCAGTAAGGGTGGTGGCTACCGGATCTGGTGCCTTGGCATCGTTTCCTGGTGGCTCTTGTACAGGAGTCTTGTCTCGTCCGGTGCCTCGTCTGGATCCAATGGTGGCAACGGCGAGGTGGTGCAGAGTTTACAAAGGGGCCGCTGGAGGTTTCCTGGTGTGGTGGAGAGTGGAGCTGCTTGGCTTTCTTGCTGCTCTCCGGCAGCATGAACGGCTCCAGGATCAGGTACGCATGGGGTGTATCCCCGGCCGATGCATCTTCATGGTTTGTTCAATCCCGTCTTTTGGGACGGGTGGCTACTGCGGCTCCCTTCAAAGCCTTTGTGCGATGGTGCTATCCCTGATCCGGGTTTGTGCTTGCTGTCATCGCCTTCTTCCGACGATTTCTTCGGCAAACACGGAAGCTCCTACTCACTTGCAATCTTTCGTTTTTCTAGGAGCATTTGTGTTAGTTTGGTGGAACAGCTGTTCCTTTGTATCCTCTGTATTCGTGTCTGTACCTGTATTTGTACTTGTCTTTGTACGTTTCTTTTAATGAAATACAGGTATGTATATAAAAAAAACGCACTTTTTTTGTGACTTAAAAAAAACGCACGTTAGGGTGAGCAACCACAACGCATCCTGCCGTACACAGGTGGTGTGGTGCATGCAGACAGCAACGGATCCAAGGGAATGGAGATCAGGCGCACAACGTGTCGGCGTATGTTAATTAAAAAATAAATATAAATCCGCAGGCAGGATTTAATTTGTTTATTACAATGGAGGAGACTTTGGTTGTAGCCCGGCCGGCATCGTGATTCATTCTTTTATGCTACTTTTACCCATATTTCTTATTTTAAATTTACGCTTGATATATGGAATCACAGCAAGTGGCCGTTTAGGCTCATAAATGAGGATGGGCCTGGCAAGACCTCCTAAGAAGAAAATACTTGTCCAACGAACCACTAACCCAAGTTACAGCATAGGTCCGGGGATTTACATTTCTGGAACGGACTCACGAAGACTAAAGATGATTTCATATCCTGTGGCACATTTATAGTGCAAAACGGGGAACAAGTACGATTCTGCCTATTTCGAATTGTGAGGCGCAAAGATGATACTGGTTTGTCCTTAGGTCTATATCACTTAACGTGTCATTTAGATATGGTTTGGTTAATACAAACCGGATGGCTTGGCTCGACCTAGTGCCAAAAGTAGTACAAGTTCTGACAGATGACAAGGATGTTTTTCGATGGAATCTCACTAAGAAAGGTCTGTTCGTCCGATCCTATAGGATCTCTGGTTGGCCTAGAGGGGGTGAATGGGCTGTCAAAACAAACACTCAAACTTTTATCAAATTCACCAAGTGACACTGTCGCTCTGGAGGGCGACACTGCCGGAATGCGGCACTGCCAAGCCAGAACAGCGGCACTGCCATACCTGCAGACAACTTTAAATCACAGTTCAAAATCCGTGAACGAAAACTTAGATCGAAGAAAATTTTCTAGCTTACTGCAGGTATGACAATCACAGATCAAAAGCTAGAAGTGGTAGGAACACCACATACAAGTAGATCGACTAGAAACTATAGAAATCACCTCAACCATAATATGTCATGCAAATAATATGAATCAAGCATAAGTGACACAAAGATTTATCCCGTGGTTGGCTCGCCACCAAGGCTTGCCTACCTCCATGTTGTTGAGGTTAGCCACTAAGGCTTAGGAATTTCCAACCCTTCCTTGTTCTCAAGTCAAGAGACTTAACTCTTGAGATGAGGGGTGAGATTACTAATTTCAAGAGATGGTTACAAACCTTCCGGAGCTGCCACATAAGTTGGCAAGCTCCACGGACAACGTTCTAACCGGCTAGGAGCCAAGCTCCAAGAATAACAAACACAACCGCCGACCAAAACGTGAACCAAGTGCTCTTTAGTATTGGGGAATCAATGGAGCTGCTCTCTAATCGAGTTTTTGACCCTTTTCCCTCAAGGATTGATGGAGAAATCAATGGATTTACTTGGGGAATTGAGGTCAACAATGGAGGGAGAGAGAGAGAGCGCGCTTCTGCTCTGTTTTGAGCGTTCTGAAGTGAGAAAGAAGAGGCGGATTGTTGTTAGAGAGGAAGGGGAAAGGTATATATATACCCCCAGCCCCCAATGGTCACCGCATCCAAGGGTTCAGGCGAGAATGAGCCCGTGACTTCAAGGTCGGGCGAGACGGAGCCCGGTCCTTGGGGTTGGGCGAGGAGAGCCCACATCCTTAGGATCGGGCGAGACGGAGCTCGTGACCTTAGGGTCGGGCGAGACGGAGCCCGCACCCAAGGGGTCGGGCGAGACGGAGCCCATGACCCAAGTGCGGCAGTGTGGCAGAACCGCTCGAAATAACGCACTTACGGAGATGCTTGTCTTTCACTAGACACTAAGCACCCCGAGAACGAGGTATATCGGCGGATTTCGTCGAGCACACCCTAAGGGAGAGCCCGAATGATCCACATTTTCTCTCAGGATTCAATAATGAGAACGAGTTTACATTACTTAGTCCATTTTATACATCCAGAGTTCTTAGAAATATATTATTACAGTACCAAATTCAGAGTGCGGAAATTTAACAGCGGAATGAAAAGAAACGTCTATCGATAATATACAAGGACCCGTTATGCCCACCAGAAGAATCCTTCACACAATGGCTACTCCTCAAGCAGTACCTGCAATAGGGGTAAATAAACCCTGAGAACATAATGTACTCGCAAGACTTATCTGATTAGTGGGAATAATTTTCCGACTCCAAGAAATATGATAAGTTTTATGGTTTGCTGGGTTCCTTTTGGCAGAAAACAATACTAATGGTGAATCCTTATATATGTTAATTATTAGCATTCATGATTAGTTCCTTATCTAACCATTCTATGTAAGCATCTGTTCTACTTTCAAGCAAGATTTGAGCAAACAATTCCACTTCACCACCTTTCCTCTTTCAGTTCTTACTACGGTGCTAGATTGTAGATAAGTTGTAATGGATCGTCAGGCGATTCATGAATCAATGTGCTTGGCTAGGTACCCCAAAACACATGCCCCGCTTGTACCCTAGGAACAAGCAGGACCAACCCACCACTCTCCTATCATGGGGTCTAGGTCCCCATCCAAACTTGGACTCTAAGACCCCACTCCTAAGTCCCGGACTCAGTGCGATGCTTAGACCTCCATCATCTCCGCCTCTAATCAGTCGGTCCGGAAAGAGCCAAAACCCACAACAAGAAAGCAACAAGCCTTCTCTGTACCCATACACATGTATGTGCTTGGGATAATAAGTCTGTGACTTGCCTAGAACCCAATACAATGGCCGGTCCTTAACTCGACACAGACAGGGAAACAGTGTAACCAGGCTATGCCCTATTGGCCGCAGGACACAACCTCTTACACCCACACTAATACCCAAACCATATCCTTGCCGGTCTCTATTTTTTCTTTCACCATTTTATCGTGAGTGATCAAAATAATCACCTATTATGAGTAACGATAGGTTACTCACACTACCAAAAATCTTAAGCATAGCATCTACTCGACCTATGCTAGTAGGACTCATAGGTAGGTATATCCATGCATGTAATTTCTATAAAATGCCTGCAACGTAAATACACATCATATATATATGTAGTCAATAAAGTCAGCAACTGATGGCTCCGAAGCTCCCTCTCTGTACGAGAATCTCCTCCTCGTATTCCTCGATGATCTCCTCGTACGTCCGCAGGCATGAACTCTACCAACTCGTTATCTACATGCATGAAATAATGATGCAACACTTAATAATACGGCAACAGCAACTCTTAAAATAAGAATACATCTATCAAACTACTAAGCTAGCTCTACCGACTAAGACGCTAAGTTGTCTATCATTTTCACTAAATAGGTATGAAATATTTCATGTATTAACTTAGCAATTAAAGGCATTCTTACTCTTAATATCGATTTACTATATATATATACTAAAACCAGGAGTACTAGCCACCATATTTATCAACATATTCTAAGGCTACAAAAATTACAGTGAGCACATAATAACCTAATGAACCTACTATAAAAATTTCATGGCTAAAGCTATCATCAATTTGTCACAAAAATTCCCACAAATAATAAGCTAGATAATATTAAGTGTTCCTAAATGAATTAATGATTCTATCATTATCACAAATAACTGTAAACTACTACACCAACAGATAGATAACATTTTTGTGAACCTAACAAATTTTGTTTCACTATTTTTGGACACCTACAAAATTTACTATAATTTTTCAAATATCAGCTCAAAACTAAATTGAATAAACATTTACTAATTCTCTGGAAAAAAGAAAAATTGAATTCAACCCATGCGACCATGAGCGAAGCTGGCGCTGGCCACTCCCGTGCATCATCGCAGCAAGCGCGCGATCCATCGACGCTGCCCATGTGGGCGCCCCCCACCATGCTGGGCGATGGCCCACGACGGAGGGGAGGTTCAGACGCCACGGTCATTTTTGCGAAAACGTCCTCGAAGCTACCGATGAATCACCCCGAGGTTCACAGAACTATTCCTACAACCAGCGCTTTACAGATAAGCCCTCGGGACAAACTGTCTTTACCATGGCCAGGTCCTCGAGCACCCGCGCGCGCACCGACGCGGCGGCATTGGCACAGGGCGGTCCCGCCAGCAAGCCTAGCCCCTTCCCGTCCCCAATAGCGAGCCGATGCTCACCTAGGTGCAAACGCGAATCGGTGGGAGGTGAAGCGGTGAACGGGGACGCGATCTAGAGCTCTCTCCACGATGCGGACTCCCCCCTACAACGGCAGCGGCCATGTTCCCATGAGCCAAGGCACAAATGACATGAGCTAACCCAAGAATGGGCATCAACAACTCACCCAACACCTACCTGACGTGGTGGCTTGACCAGGGACAGACCGGGTGAGTTCGGCCACGCGCACACGGCAAGCTTCACGGCGGACGACGGTGGCGCGACCATGTCAGCGGCGCCGGGAAGGCAATGGTGGTGAAAATGGGGTGCGCACGGGATGGAGAGGAACAGGGCGAAGACATAGTGCCAAGTAATTGAATGGAGGTGGACAGTGCGAGGCGAATTGGGTGAGTGCCGTCGTTCGGCCTTAAGTTGGCCGACGGTGGAGAAAGCTCCAAATTGGAGCTCAACACGGTACGACAGTAGCAGTGGACGGGCTTGGCGCGTAGCTAGGTTCCCACTCAATCAATCTGGCGCACGTAATTACTTGGATTAGACCGGGCGCTGCGAGATGGCTCAGGTGTGGCCCGGTGATGCCGGCGCGACGCCATTTAAGGCGGAGGTGATTGGGGAGTGCAGCGTGGCGCTTGTCATTCAATAGAAGAGGATAAAGACGCCACGGAAATGGCTACACGTGCGGGCAGAGCAAGGGAAGTAGAGGCAATGGCAAGGCGAGCAGCAGGCGCTGTGTCGCCTCGGCGGGACGTGGACGCTAGGCAGAGCAGTGACACATGGGGATGTCGCATGCCTGCGCGCGCAATGCGCCCGACGTGACGATGCGGCGTAGAGGAACATGCGCGTGCTGTGGTGCGATGGTGACGACATGAGGCAGCACGGTGACAGGACGGCAGCGGGTTGTGGCACGATGGTGATACAGCGTGAGGCAGGCGCCCAGGTGGCAATGGACCGGCCAGAGCGACTGGACCCACAACGGCAACGGCAAGAAGGACAGCGGGACAGAGCGGCCAGGCCGCGACGCCGAGTGCCGAGGCACGGTGACCGCATCCACGGGATAAAACCGTTCGGGAACGTTGTGCGCATGACTTTTAAAGCGTCCGAAAAAACCTAAAATATTGATCTAATCGCCCAACCACCTATGCAATTCTTAAGAGGGTATATTAAGCTACTAAAACCAGCCCTAAAACCACACCACTCCTTAACCCAATTTTTCTACAAAAATCACCAAACCTAGCTTTGTCAAACCACTTTTCAGACTTATGAAATCGACTAAGTCTCGATCGGATTCGCACCAGATTCGATTTCCAAGCTATTAGGTATGTTAGCTAGTGAATTCTTTCTTGACCGCAGGTATTTCATCGTTACCTATGAAGTTTGTACTTCTAACTTTGTTAAAGTTTTGTATATACATTCTATAGTGTTTTCGTTCAATAAAAGTTTGTTTCAAACCCTAAGTAATATAACGTGACTAGGAAATTAACTTTCATTTCACGTTTTCGTTGATCGTTTTGAGTTACGGAATTTGATCTACACGCTATATCACATGCATTAACACATAACCATGATGCTCATAACATGTTTTAGCAAAAGATTTTATAGTGTAACATCGATGGTGCAGCCTCTCTTCAAGTGCGGCAGTGCCGCACCACGCAAGACAGTAAGGGTAATAGTGAAGTGTGGACTGTCTTGGCTATGAATCTGATGATGCATGTGGTTGTTTGAACACTTGGTAGCACATATTAGCTTAAGCATTGTGTCCCCTTTTATAGTACGGCTTTTCCTATACTCAAATTCAAAATATAAAAGAATTTAAACCTCCTTTGAGTTTGAAGCCATCTATATTTGCAATTGGGGGCTCCTCCGTTTCGTGTAGCATCTTCGAATATAAATTCCTTGCTTATCATCTCGATAAATCTCGTTAGTTCTCTAATTGTGTGGTCATTATCACCAAAACTCATAATTCGGGCTTGATTGCACTTTCAATCTCCCCCTTTTTGGTGATTGATGACAACCCAATTAGAGCTTACAAAAGATATGAAATAAATACTGAGATTTTTGAGCCATGGGTGTAGAGCCTCCCCCTAAGTATGTGAATAGAGAATTGAATTATCAAATTGGCATAAGAAGCCAAGATTCACATTTTAGTGAAAGTGATGAGACATCCCCTATATCCATGCTCCTGTGGGGTGCTACATACTGTGTTAGGTATGCAAAACATGATGCAAATGACAGTTTATGCACAACATGGTTTGCTGCTGCAGCTGGGTGCGACACTGTCGCACTTGCTGTAACAACACAGTTCAGAATAGACACCACACAACATGTGATATATATAAAGATATACCCTCTATCACAATTGTATTACAAGCGACAGCATAGATTAATATATGTCCATATCCCACACATATGAAAAGTACTTAAGTAGCATTATTACATAAATATAGTTTCTAATGGACTCTCAACCTCTCACCTAACGAAGACTACTCTAAACGGATATGAACATGACTCTAACTGCAGCAACCTCCATGGCGTCGAAAAAGTTGTTGACCCCTCTAATTTTCTCCCCCTTTGGCATAAAGTACTAAAAAGATAAGAAAAGAAGAAAGACCAACACTCACTCTTCATCCTCTTGGATGGTGTCCCAATCAACATCATCCCCACCAGCAGCTCCACTAGCACCTAAAATGTCCTCCTCTCCACCATCATCATTGTCGTCGTAGGAGGAGGAAGAAGAAGAAGACACCACTGCCCTCCCTTGGCGATGAGTGATCGAAATGTGGCGCTCACGCCTGGTGCTCCTCCTCATGGACTACAAGGTGGATCTCAAACTAGTGTGTGGATCAAGCTCTAGCTACTCCTGCCCTCCTCCTCCTCCTCTTCATCCTCTGAATCTGTCTTAGAAAGACTAGGGAGATCATCAAACCTCGGCGGTGACTGAACTGGAGAAGCCGCAGGCGCCGACTGTGGCGTTCCAAAAGGATGGGAACAAAGGACTCTGTTTTGCAGCGAGGACTATAGGCTTCGCTGTGAAATTATTTTGTTCAAAAAGACAATTGGAATAGGAAACTAATTCACTCTTGACTGTTAGCTTCTGATTTTCTGTTGCAAGAGTGAATATAGGAAACAACTCCATAATTAATTCAATATTAGTATTGTACTATAGTGCTCCTTCCTTATTCATTATCTCGCGGTCCTTCTTAACTTCTTCCTCCTATTTGAGGAGGACATGGGCCTCTAGGCTATGTAAAACTAACGCTGAATCACCGTATGAAACGGTGACGGGAGCTGTCACACCACCGTACTCTTCACGCTAGATAAATAATCCAATTTGCAAACACAACAAAGGCATACTATTTAGCTACAATAATGACAACATCCATCCTAGAGGAAATTAACATGTCCATACACAATCAAACAACATTGGTCCATTTAAACATGTCACAGAGAGATACATCAAATGCAACTTAGTTTAGTGCTCTCCTAATGACTCCGAGAACAAGGGAACATACGGAATGAACAATGTATGAAACAGCGCATCACTATTTAAGCCGGGTCTAGGCGCATCACTAATTGTCAACATGTAAGTTTAGCAGTAGGAAAAAATGAAGAAAACCATTTTTTGTCCACCTTTCTTGTGTAGTAACTTCCTTATCGATTAGGATATGGTGGTGCTCAAGTTTTGATTCCTCAGACTGAACAACAGGCTTGGAAATGGGAACACGGAGTTATTCAAGAAAGAGAAATAAAAGGTGAGGTGAAACTTCCACTAGCATTTGCACCTCTCACGGTCGAGAGAGAGCAAGAGGCAGAACAAGTGTGTTCCCTTTACCTTCCAAGCGAAAGAGGAGGAAGGAAAACAAGCGTGTTCCCTTGCACCGTCACAAAACTTCCACTTGCACCGATGAATTGAGCGGACATGCATATAGCCACGCATAGGTGTTGGCAGAAGCTAATCTTGAAGGCCTTCTCCCAGCGACGGGAGACTACGTGCAACTCAAGGTTTTTTCTAGTTTTTCTGATGCTATGGGAGGAAGAAGGATTGGAGTTTGCTAGAGAGGCTCCCCTTACCTTGGCTTAAATAGCCCCACCTCAAGACACGCACAAGGATGGCAATAGTGAAGGTCCGTGACATCCACGGCCACCCACGCGATTCACGGGCGACGGAGCGGTGAACACGGTGTAGTTTAGATTCCCTAGCACATTTGATTCCCTACCACATTTCATCCTCATCTAACACAGTAATAATCATCACAATAATTTCATTGATAACTTTAGTTATATTCCACAGTTGTACAATAACAAAGACCTATCAAAGACTACTGGGTGTACAATAACAAAGACCTATGAGTACAGGTACATCCCATAGTTGAGTCTAGAGACAGGCAATGTAACCTAAGGATGAGGTAGCACCTCGCAAAGCTTCCACCAACATCTCAATGAGGTGCTTTACCTTCCCTGCTCCTGCACCTCTCATGGCCGCGAGCGCGAGAGAGATAGAGGCAAGAAGAGGAGCATCTCAGTGAGGCGCTTTACCTTCCCTGCTGCACCTCTCATGATCACGAGCGCAAGGGAGATAGAGGCATTGAAGAAGAGGAGGCAGCCATGCGAGGAAGAGAAGCGCCGTTGTCGTCGCTGCTACGCCAGAGGAAGGAGGATCGCCAGGGCACCGAGATGGTGAATTGGTACAAGAAATGCGCAGGGCAAACCAGGGATACCAAAGTGCATTGAGTACCCCTTGGCTTGCCTAAATAAGCAAACCCCCTTAATTCCAAAACTTCCACTAGCACCTAGATCGAGCAGCCCCGCTGTGCCTAGATGCTAGTAGTACCCAATCTTGAAGGCCTTCTCCCAACGCCACTGTTGCCATTAGAGGAGTTGGAGAAGGAGCGCCATGGTGATGAAGAAAATATAGCTGGTTGGATCAAGAGCTTTGTATGTATCTATCTATATCTAAGGAGGAAGGAGTGTGTAGATTGCCAAGAAGTGCATCCAGCTCCCGCTTAAATAGGCCAACCTTAAAGATGGAGAAGCAGAGAGGAGCAATATAAGCATCAGGGAAGACGAGGCATATACTCCGTAGGAAAGTAATGGTGATGCAACTGTGTTGTTGGTAGTTGGGAAATGAGAAAATACCTCACGCTGAATTTACTACCGCCGGTACACCAAACGGTCGTGTAGGGCCACGCGGCCATAACGCCTATCCCGGTCGGCTCGGCGTTCCAAATGATGGTGGAATTCAACCCCATTACCACCATCGCATTGATGGTTTTCAACTACCGGTTTCCTTCCCTTGGAGACCTCGCTATCGGTCCAACTGGCGGTGGAAGTATAACACCGTCGCTTCTATCACTACGACAGTGAAAGTGGCAGCAGTGAAAAGTCAATCTATAGTAGTGGAGGTGCTCGACGGTGGGGTCACGCTCCGTGTGGAGAGGCACTGCGATTGCCACATGCTCAGCTTCACAAGATGAGAGAGCCACTATCTTTATCTTCAATGGTTGATCAAATTATTGTCACCACACCTTCTACACTTTTCCTATCTTAACGTCTTGGCAAAATCATTATCACTATACCCTATCAATTTGGGTTTCAATTCACCTCTAAAACCTATCAATTTGGATTTTAGTTCACATCTATACCCTATCAATTTGGGTTTTTGTTCACCTCTATAACCTGTCAAATTAGGTTTCAGTTTAGCTCTATAACTTATCAATTTGGGTTTCAGTTCACCTCTGTACCCTATCAACTTGGGTTTCAGTTCAGCTTTGTAAGTCAATTTGGGTTTCAATTCACCTCTATACCCTATCAATTTGGGTTTAGTTCACCTTCCTTCCTGAATCTACAGCCATAGCTTAGTGTACCCTTTAGGTATCTTAGGATGTGTTTTCTGCATTCCAATGTTCTCTGTCAGGAGCTTCCATGAACCTACTAACCACTGAAAGGTCCTAAATAGCTAGAGGGGTGTGAATAACCTATAAAAATTTCTACAAATACACTAGAGCAACTTTGTTAGTCAAGTAAACGGTGAAATGTATTTTGCTCTAGCTCTACTTAAAAGGCAAGCCACCTACCAATAATTCTAGTTAACTATGATCACTAAGCACTCAATGGCTATGTCTCTACTTCTACTAGCTAGTGAGTTCACTAAACAAATAATTCAACTAATTACTTCTAAGCTACTCAAGAGAGCTACAATAGCAAGCTATGCTACCTCTACACAAGATAAGTATGAAAGTAATACAAGAGAGGTAGAGGGGTGTATACCTAACCGGGCAAGCAAAAAATCAATCACAATGAATGACAATTGACACAATGATTTTTCCTCCGAGGTTCACTTGCTTGCCGGCAAGCTACATCCCCGTTGTAGCGATTCACCCACTTGGAGGTTCACGCTCTAATAGGCATCACACGCCCAACCCTCAATAGGGTGCCACACAACAAACACAAGATAGGGATCCATAATCTATGCACAATTCGTTAGAGTGGCTTTTGACGCTCCGTTGGGGAATAAGCCCAAGAACCCCTCACAAATCACCGAGAGATGGCCATGAACAATCACCAACTCGTGCCAATGCTCCTCCACTGGTCCCAGCCATCTAGGCATCGACAAATGCCAAGAGTTATAAGAAAATCATAGGAAAACAATCTTCAAGTGCCACTAGATGCAATCACTCAAGAAAATGCACTTTGGATCACTCCCAACTCACTTGGATGAACAATCAAGCAAGAAATTGAGTGGGAGAGGTTTGGCTTAGATCACAAGAGTGTATGGATGATCAAAATGTCCAAGAGAGTGAGCTAGAGCCAGCCAACAAGTATTTATAGAGCCCCCAAAGAATAGAGCCGGTATGCCCTTTCATTGGGCTCATTGCGGGTCGACTGGACCCACTGGTAGGGTACGGTCTAGACCAACTCACTAGGGTCTAGTCCAAGGATCTTTGCCACGTGTCCTCAGCGTTCAACGTCAGCCATCACTCGTCAACATTCACTAAACTTCGTGCTAATAGTCACCTCCGGACCGAGACTCATGGAGTAGCGTCTGGACCCCGTGCAAGGGTGAGTCCGGAGCTCTCCACAAAGCTCCCAGAACACCTAGAATTGATCGGACTTGGTCCTGATCGAGCGACTAGACCCACAGGTCATAGAGTCTGGTCGAGGCTCAAATCCACACTGAGAGGTCTAGGCCACTACGGGTTGGGTCCGGTTCCATCGTCCGGACTTCGCCCTAGGTTCGGTCATCTCACTGATCATCACAACAACGCCACGTATCCCTCGTGATGTGCCTACATCCAACGGGACTCCCATGGTCGGGTTCGGTCGTGCCACCTTACTTGGGTCCGGAGCATATGGTCCCCTACGCTGCTCACTACCACTACAACTAGACTCGGCCAACAGAGTCCGGTCGCATCCCAACACTAGGTCTAGTCTAGCCAGAAGGTTTGGCCGAGACCGAGGGTTAGTGACCAGACTCTGCCTTCCTAGGTCCGGTCCAACCAAGACTCAGGGTTCGGTCCTTCTCTTCACCTCCTTTTCCTCTCCAACTTCTTCACCCTTGCTCCCAAGTGCTAAACACATTGTGTCTCACCTTTGTGCATGTGTGTTATCATATTTTCAAATCATTTTCAAGGATTAGAAGTTAGCTCACTAGGTCCTAATGCATATGCAACAATGGCTTCACCTAGTGGCACTTGATAACCGATTTAACCAAGATTTTCTCTCTTTATAGTATGGCTATCTATGCTAAACCCACTCACACCCACTTGGTGTCTTGAGTGGCAAAACAAAATGGCCCTATCAAATATACCTTTGCCTTGAGCCCATTTTATTTTTCTCTTTCTTCTTTTCTAAGTTTGAAGCTTGATGATCATCACATATCCACCATCATCACTATGGACTTCATCTTGCTCCACCACTTGGCCTTGGACCATCCTAACTTGTCTACACACTTAAATAAAGGATTAGTCCAATAGGTTTCATTAATTATCCAAAACAAACTAGGGCTTTCAACCACCCCAACTAAATGAGGTAGGTCAAGTCTTGTGTTAGCAATGTATCTTAGACTCCTAACTAATAATTTATTAGTGAAACCCTTTCTAGTCAGCACTCTCTCTACGAAGCTCTATTTAGTGTTGTCATAAGCCTTCTCTTGGGTGCCCGGATGCCGATGCCTATAGTGTTTTGGGTGGACTCGAGAATCATTAGAGTTGCTGTGGACATCGGTCGTGAAGTATAGGTTGGTGAGTCATATTTGTGCATATTGGACTTAATTTATTTGACTTTCCTTCATGAATGACTACTTTATTATTCGGGTGACCCATTGTTGACCAATTGTATATTGCTTGTGTAGGGGATGAAAAGAGGTTTGGTGTCGGTGCAGAAAGTGACAAACACATAAATATTTGTAGTTTTGTTGTACGTTGTGATCGGATGTGGCCTAGCACTCAATGACACAAGGTTTATATTGGTTCAGGCAACGTGCCCTACGTCCAGTTTGAGTCGGTCGATGACTTTATTCCTGAGCCTAGGTGCTCGAAGTTTGCTATGGGGTTACAAACGGAAGGGAAAAAGATGGGGGTACAAGAGGTCCGATCGAACTCTGATCTGAAGGGCCAAGAGTGACGGGAGCTCTGCTATGTGCTAAATGTTTGAGCGTGTGCTCGAGGTTTGAACCTAGTGGTTCTCCTATTGTGTGTGTTGTTCGAGTTGTTGTGGACTGATTCTTTTCTTTGGGAGAGAGCGCACCCCCTTTTATAGATGAAGGGGATGTCCTTACAAGTGAGAGAGAGAGAGTGTATATATGCTAAGTCTCGTTGCCCATGCCATCGGGTACAAAATGATTGTAGGCGTCCATAACACTGTTAATGTTAGATGTATGTGGGAGGTTGCGTCGTCTTCGGTATGGGGGCGGTATGCCTAGAGACATGCAAGGGGTTAGTGCTCGCCTAGTATGTGAGTTTTGATGTAACACTATAGGGAGGCATGCAAGGGGTTTTACCATGCCTATGGAAGGTTGCGGAGGCACTCTTCCGTATGTGAGTTCCTGAGGTGTGGGCGTCCTCGAGAACACTATAGAGGCAAATGTCGATGCCTCACAAACTTTGTTGGGTTCAGACATGCCTATGAGAAGGTATGGCAATGGTTTAGTGCATCCCCGAGGCAGTTTGGAAGCGGTGTATGTTCTGCCTTCCGGTCGAGAGAGGAGGGGTCCTCGTAGGTGTATAGGGTACGGTCCTCAGAGATTGCGGTTGACTTGAGTGCCCTCGCCTTACGGCCTTTAGGTTGAAGATTGGCTCGCTCTTCCGGCTCTGCTGTTTAGGTGTTTGGGCGGCCTAGGAGTTTCCGTCATTGGTCCTCACCACCGAGGCGAAGGCCCCGAGAAGGTTGGTTCATGAGGGATCGGTGGCGGACCCGAATTTGAAACGAGGGTAGTCCTAATCAAAAAAGACACAATACTGAAAAATACGACAAATGGTTTGCAATAAAATCTAAAAAGTTGCAATAAAATCTAAAAAGTTCAAGGACTAGAGATCCAATCGGGTCGGAGTTTCTTTCGATCAGCGGTGTTTGCAAGCTCTTCCCCTACCTTCCGCTGTTGTTGCCTCCGCCATCGGAGGCGGTCGGAATCACGCGTGCAAGCTATTCCTCCTTGGCGAGCCCCTCCGGTTTGAGAGGCGAGCTTGAGTCCGCGACTAAGTGAGCGCTCGCGCTACGACCCACTTCCTTAGCGAGGCCTTCCAGGCGAGCTCCACGAGATTGCCCTTGCTCTTCCCTCGCCTCCACGTCCATAAATTAGGTGTTTGGGCCCGCCATCCCCGAAGGAGTCCATTGCCACCACCGCATGGGCGAACTCCATCATGAATTCTCTCGCTCCTGATCTCCCAACTCCGAACCCCCCGGCGCGAGCTGGGCTTGGCCACCACAGCTCTGCCCATCGGCTTCGACTCCCTTCCCATTGTGCATGGGCCTCGTCCCGGTCCAGGGTGGAAGGAGGGACGGGCGACCATGGATTTATGAGTCCTTGGGACATCGGGTAGTCCTAGGCCTACCTAGACTACCCGCTGGGTCCACCACTGGACCCTAGGTTTATGGACCCAACATTTGGTATGATGGGCTACGGACTATTTAGTTCCATAGGGCTGATCCATATCTCAGGCCGGACAAGGTTGCAAAGAAAGTGGAGCTTTGCTCAGACAACAACAAACTATTTCTTCACATCGGTGTGTGTCTCTGGTGGACTTTGGTCACACTAGGGGCACCATGCAGTGCCTATGCACAATCATTGTTCAAGCAGGTGTATGTGTTGTTTAGTTGAGTCCTCTTCTCTCTCCCTTGCTATGATATTATACCAAATTCATGACTATAAGTTTCTTACTATTATATAATAATTTTAAATTCTATTTTTTCTAACTTATTGTAACCATTAATGTGGATCTTTACTTTGTGTTGTTAGTAATATAAAAGATTGTGCCTTCATGTTTTTTATTGCACCTTTGTTAGACTTTAATATATATTTACATACATAATATTAAGTTATATTGGCTCTACTTGTATGGTGAGAGATGGAAGTGGAGAGAGATGGGAGTGGAGATAGTGCAATAAGTCCTCTCATCCATCCCCTTCCATGCCTTTTATTGGAGGTGGAAGCGAAGATTTTTATTGCTTCTCTTGATAGGACTTATATTTATAAAAGAATCCCTAGAAGTTACAAATAGGCCCTAAACATTACCTAAGAAGAACACATGTTCTCTAATTGGGTAAATACGCTAATGGGGCCCGTAACATATGCCTCATCCTGGCACAAAGCTTTATTATTCTATTCAAGGTAATCCCTAAAAATTAAGCATATGCGCATTGGTTTAGTTGTATAGGTTCCACTTCTTTCTAACTTCCACACTAGTGTGGGTTCATAACCACGACAATGATTAGTGGATCGATCGGTGGGTCAATGTGTGAGACTTCGGTGGTTTAGCACTGAAGACACAAAAGGACCTATCCTTGTTCATGCCTCTAAGCCCTACTTCTAGCAGTGAGTTATTTGTGTTAGAATGCTCAAAACAAGCTCATACAATGAGAGAAAGATGGCAGAAGAGCGCTAAGCTAGTTCTGATCTAAGGTCTACTGAGGTTCGTCCCCAGTGTGTGATCGGTCCTCTCCTTCTATAGGAGCCTATGCCCCCCCTTATAGGATCTAGATGGCTAGAGGGGGTGAATAAACTACAAAAAAATTCTATAGAAACCACAACACTAGAGCAAAGGTGATTAGTAAAAAAATGATCCTAATAGCCACTATTTGCTCTAGCTCTACAAATGCCCAATGTAAGCCCCTACACAAGTCTAGTAGCCTTGATTTCTAATCTAAAACACAACACTAGACAAGTTACAAAGAACACTACCTACACTAGAGAGCTACTAAAAGGAGAGTAACTAAAACTAGTTACTACTTTAACTAAGCTACTCTAGCTAGCAACACAAGCGAGTAATAGGAATGTAAAGAGCAAGTGCATAACGAGCAAACCACTAAGGCAAGAGATGAATACAAGATTTATCCCTGTTGTTCGGTTGCCTATCGACAACCTATGTCAACACTGTGGCAAGTCCCCAAGTGACGATTCATGCGCTAACTAGCATGACAAGCTAGACCCACAACTTGGGTGCCGCAAGAATCAATCAAATGGTGCGCTCCATCTAGCCACGAGCATTCCATTATAGTATCCCTTTGCAACTCCATGAGGTGGGGTCAATACCTCTCACAAATCATCGGTTGGAGGTAGGGAACAATCATCAACACTCCTCTCAACAACCATAGTTGCTTCAAGCCATCTAGGTGGCGGCAACCACAAAAGAGTAATAAGAAAACCGTAGCCCAACTGATGAACTAGTGCCACTAGATGCAAATCAACAGAGAAAATGCACTAGATCTCTCTCAATCTCACACAAATGCGATCATTAAGTTTGCAAGTGAGCTGGGGGTGTTTGACAAGCTCTTTGTATGCACCAATATCAGACAAGGGTGCCAAGAAAGTCAAAAGAGGCGGCCACACAAGTATATATAGAGCAAAAGAGCCAACTAGACGTTGGGGGAAAACTACCAGTCCGTGCCCACACCGGATGATCCAGTGCCCTACCGAGGACAGTAGTGGAGCAATCCAGTGCCTCCTCCAACAGTCAGTTCTAGAAACTAACCATTAGCCCAATGCCCAGTCCCTGTGTTAACCACTAAATTTGTAAAATTTTGGTGCCCTTCAACCATCGAGAGCTTTTGAGAAATAAAAAATGTGAAGGGTATGACTTTTGACAAGTAGTCCTACTGGCTTAATTTGCACGCCTAAGCTATTCTCAATAGATTTAGACAATTTATCTCTAAACCGATTCAAAGTTTCATTAAAATTGGTAATAAGTGGCACGGGTGCATTACTAAGCATAGGAATTTGACTTGGTGACTTTGGTGGGCTAGGAAGAACTACATTGTACCTCACTGAAGCTCGATTCACTGCTGGTATGTGATCAGTTAGCGTGTTACGAGCCAAATTCGAAGCAAAAGTGACCATTGGCATAGACGTACTAATGAAAGAGATGGCTAGAGGGGGGGTAAATAACCTATAAAAAATTATCTACAAAGACACAAACACTATAGCAAAGGTTGATTAGTACAAAATGAATTCCTAATAGCAACTACTTGCTCTAGCTCTAATTCACCCGATGCAAGCCCCTACATAATTCTAGTATATTTGGGTTCTACATTAGAGCACAACACCAAACAAGCTACTACTACAACAAGCTACACTAGAGAACTACTAACAAAGGCAACTAACAACAAATCACTCTACTATAGAGACTACACAAGCAACAACTACACAACCAAGGACAAGATATGAATGTAAAGAGCAAGGGTATCGTATGCAAGCCAACGAGGGCAAGTGATTGATGGACCAAGATACTAAAGATTCCCCATAGGGCTGACTACCCGGCAAGGAGATGGGCCAGCCCACAGTCAGCCTAGAGGGCGTGGAACAAGGTGGCATGTTATCCAGGGCAAGAAGGACCGACCTAGTTAGATTATAGGAAAGTCTATCTCTATAACAGGATTAGAACTCTTTTGTTGTAACTGACTAGGACTAGATTATGCATCTGCCCTCTAGACTATATAAAGAGAGGCAAGGGCACCCCCTTTAACATCATCATACACAACAATCCAATGCAAGGCAACACGCCACATTAGAGGTAGGGTATTATGCTATTTAGCGACCTAAATTAGTATAAGTCATTGTCTTTGTGTTCACCATCGAGTTTAGCTTACGTCGATCCCCACCAATCCTTGGTCCGGGTAACCCCTGTAGCAAGGTTGCCGATCATAAGACACCTTCAGTGATAGACACAAGATTTATCCCTGAGGTTCGGTTGCTTGCCGGCAACCTACGTCCTCATTGTGGCAAGCCCCCAAATGATGATTCACGCGCTAACTAGCATGATAAGTGGTACGCTCCAACTAGCCACAATCATTCCACTAGAGTGGCCCTTCACGATCTCTCTCGCGAGACGAGCACAAGAGCTCCTTACAATTGCTTGACCGAAGCTAGCAATAATCACCAATAGCCACTCAATGATCCCTCCAACTCCAAGGCTAGCTGGGTGACAACAATCACCAAAAGTAACAAGATCTTCACTAGTCGCCATGCCCAACTAATGCCACAAGATGCAAATCGACGATGTAAATGCACTAGAGGCTCTCCAATCTCACCCAAATGTGAAATCAAAGGATGCAAGTGAGTAGAGAGTGTGTCTCAACTCTCAAGGGGTGTGCACAGGTGTAGGGAGGTCCAAGAGAGTGGTTGTGGCCAACCACAAGGGGTATTTATCACCCTACCAAAGAATCCAACCGTTACCCACTTGAGATAGCTTTTGCGGGCACACCGGATGCCTGCATCAGACACCTTCAATAGTCACATTCTAGCGGCTATGAAACTAGCTGTTGGATCTTGTAGCAGATCTGGTGCCCCTGTCTAGTACCCACCGGATAGGTCCGACCAGTGTTAGCTCGTTTCGTCCCATTTTTCCACCTCTCTGGTAGAATAGGACAGTGCTCAGGTTCGGTGTACCCTTGTTGGCATGGTGCTCAGCTAAATCCTGGCTAGTGAAACACACATGCCGACGTATCTAGCGGGCACATCCGGTGCACCACTTGACACGTCCGGTGCTTGCTAAACAACAGCACTTGTAGCACCAACTCTCTTCTTCGCAAGTGTGCCAACTCTCAAATATTTTGCCAAACATCTAAGTCATGAGTTAGCATTTTCAAAGTGTTTTCAAACCCTTTTTCGCTTGCTCACCGCCGTGTCACTAGGACTATAATGCACTTGCATGTAGATCAACACCTAATGGCATTAGATGACTGAGATTGCTAATTAGAGCTCCCATCTTAATAGTATGACCATCTATCCTAAACCTGATCACGCACTCTATTATGTCTTGGTGGCAAAACAAAATCCTTATTTATACCTTTACCTTCACAACTTGGATTTTGTTTCTCTCTTTCTTCTTTTCCAAGTGAGAGCTTGCTCCAATGTGAATGATCACCCTTCATCCATCTCCAAGCCTTGTGCTCCATCTTAACCTTAACCTAGCTTAATCAAAGACTTAGCAAAAGGTTAGTCCACTAGTTGTCTCAATTACCAAAACCAAATATAGGGCTTTCAACTAACACCACATAAATTGACTTATCGATTTTAGTTAGCCACTGCGTACATGCCTTGATTAACATAAAAATTATAAGGCATGCCATATTGAGGTTGTTTAGAAGCCGATTCATTAGCGGATGCATCAACATAATCGGGCGTCTTACCCTCAAGCCTATCAAAGCATGACATGATCATGTTAACGACAGTCATAAGATTATTATCGATAATCATCCTATGGTCTTGCAACATATTAGCATAATTAGCATGAGTATGGTAAGGATCATCTACCTCTTCATTAACTTTTAACTCCGGTGCAATGGATGTAGAAGCCTTTGGGTCACATAAGATGGGATCATGGTATCACGTAACATTGCCCCGCTCATCCTTGATGCAACTCGCAAGGAATGCTTGTAGATCGGTGGAGAACTTAGCCTCAATCTTTTGTCGAAAATTCTAAGGAAGCTCTTTGATTGCCATTAGATTCTTGATGAACCCTTGGTGGGGGATTAGTGTGATCACCCTATCCTTGGGCTTATCATTGTCCGACATATTGCTCATAGATTTCTTCTTCCTTCTCCTCGGCGGAGTCAACAAAAAGTGTGTTGACGCAGATTTGAGTCACACACCAGCAAGGGCTGACACGCCCGAGTTCACACATGACTTTGATCGTAACAAGAATGTAGTAAATCAGCGAAACCGACCAACAAGCCAGTTAGGCCGATTCGACGCTAGTTCTTTGCCTGGTAGACTCCCAAACAACCTCCTAGGAAGACCCATCGAGGAGAGGCACAGTGAGGTTTCCTAGGGTCGGCAAGACCACCTAGAACACCGTCAAATCTCATTGAGAGACGTGATGAACACCAAGGTAAAGAGAAAGTTAGGGCAAAAGGGTAGTAGATGTGTTTTTGATGATTGGAAGTTGAATTCCTCAATCGGCCGTGATCCTCTCGTTATATAGAAGTGGTGGTCTTATCCTAGTAAAAACATGTCCACAACGCAATCTCCAAGTTTTCCACGTCGAAAATAGATCCAAAACCGATTTGGAAACAAATCGGACTAGGAATAATTAGACAAACCGACCTGGCCGGTTTTCTCAGGGCTATGCACTTTAGCCACCCGACAACACAGGGAAACCGGCCAGGTCGGTCTATGAAGTATGCATAAAAAAATAATCATATTTATAATATGTAACTAGTATCATTAGATTGACATGGAACATACTTTCATAATATTTTTTGGAGACCTTGGTAGTTTCCATAGTTGTCATGTCAACTAAAAACTCTGGATAGAAACCAACTCACCCAACCCATAGTTATCTACCTCCACCACCACTTTTTTTCTCTCCTTATCCTTCCTCCCTCATGTAAGTCTCCTTTTTCTTCGCTGTACGAAAATCAACTCCTCATGCAAGGTGCTCATGGCGAGCACGTGGCACGGCCAGAGCTGCGATGGCGGTTGGGGCGCGTCATGGTAGGGGCACTCGCGGGCAGGCACATGATAGCACGCAGCGGTGGCATGGCGGCGACGAGTGCTCTTGCGTAGGGGCGGCGCGGCTATGAGCGGAGTGCACAGATAGATTGGCTCGGCAGTCGGCGAGGCGGCCGTTTTTGTGGTGGCAAGGCAAAGGCCAATACTCTGCGCGCGAGGATCGTGACCATGAGCGGGCACGACGACGAAGTTGCCGTATGCGGCGACGGTGAGCTTGCAAAGCTTGGCAGAGGCAACCAACTCATCTTGGCACATCACGGGGGCGAGCGCGGTAGGAGCAGACGCGTGGGCCCCACTGGAAGAAATGACCCGTTTCATCCCAACGGGAAAAAGATCGTTTCGTTGTGCGTTAGGCGTCAAGTCGACGCCGTTTCTCAGTTGAGAAACTGTTTCCTCACTTTTTTTTTCTCTTTCTTCATTAAGTAGTGTGCCACGTCGGATATTAACTTAGCTGGCAGATCATCGTTTAAGTTCATGGAAACCGTTTGCTCATTCGGCGCTGGGACTGCCCTTTATACTCTTCATAGGCTGTGTTTGTTTCCCACACCTAAACTTTAGCCCCTGTCATATCGTATGTTTGGACACATACATGGAGTATTAAATATAGATTAGTTACGAAACTAAATGCACATATTAAGACTAATTTGCGAGACGATTTTTTAGGCCTAATTAGTACATGATTTGATAATGTGGTGCTACAGTAAACATGTGCTAATGATTATTAATTAGGCTTGATAAATTCGTCTCGCAGATTAATAAGGACTTCTGTAATTTATATTATTATTACTATCAAACACTTGATGTGACACCTTCATGTAACATCCAATATGACATTTAAACTTTAGACCCTGAAAACAGCGGTGGTTGGTTAACCTTTGAAGAGTTAGTGCATGTTTAGTTCGCGAAATTTGAGAATTTGGGATACTGTAGCACTTTTATTTTTATTTAGTAATTAGTGTTCAAACACTCAATGTGAAAATATGCAACAATCTGTATAATTAACTATATTTAATACCATGTATGAAAACAGCGGTGGTTGGTGGAAAAAATTTTCTAAAGAGGCTTAATTTCTCGAGCACTTGTTCTGGACTTAGTGGGGAAGTAGGTAGGAGTAGTCCAACACATCCTCACAGTCACGTGACATCCGCATGGTCACTTCATCACTGTCACACACAGACTTGGCTCGAGGTGGTATTTGCCAATTTTGCATCTCATCCTCAACAACTGTCGTATATATATTACTCCTATCCTTACACAGATATCCTCAGGACTCAGGACTCAGGAGTGCCGCGCCAGGGCTGGAAACGGATAACGTATAACCACAGGGGTGAGAGCACGAAACGTGTGCCACTTTGTCTTCGGTTTGCAGCTCCTCACAGCAGGCTCGCACAGCCCAAAGCAGGCGTCCAAGCAAAGCCCGCTCCAGTCAGGCAAATTTCTACGGGAGTGTCTTCCCCCAGCTTTTTCTTCTCCCCTTCACCCCCCCGCGTTCGCGCTCACTCCCCCTTGTTCCTGGCGACGCTTGAGCGACCACCGCAGCCCGCTCGACGCCAGGTCTTCGCCGTGCCGTTCGCCGACGACGAGCACCCTCCAGGTATGCTCGCCCCTTCTTTTCCCTTCCTGCTGCGCGAAACCGACAGCCCAAACCCTAGCTTACGCTATTTGGCATTTCCACTCGGATCTGATCTAATTACAAGTGTACGCATGTCTTATGCCAGCTAGCTTCGATTATTTTTGCAAAAAAATGACCTTTTTCCTGGGTTCGCCCCTGTTCAGCGTAAGGAGGGGAGCCGGAGATGTTCTACTCGCAGTTCATCTTGGCCAAGAAGGGCCCCCTCGGGACCATATGGATTGCCGCGCACTTGGAGCGGAAGCTGCGCAAGAACCAGGTCGCGGACACGGACATCGGCGTCTCAGTAGGTGGGTGGCCTTGCTTACGCTTCCAACAATTTGATTTTAATCTAGGGTTTGCACTCTACTGTTAGGTTTGTGCATGCTGTGACCTGACCCGTAGGATGGTATAGTGTTGTTCTGCTAATGCTCGTCAGTGTTGTAGCTGCACTGAACCAAAAAAAACGCTAAATTTAGCTCATTTATGGTTTCTCTGTAACTGTCCCTGTGGTTATAGCGTCTGTACTACTACCTCCAGCCAAGAAAACTTTGATGTTCAGACAAGAAGAAAGTAAGCTGTGCAGCCTGTCTGAAACTAAATGTTTATGTAACTATAATAGAAGAATTTTAGCCCTTCTAGTCATGTCCAGGGTTAAGTAGCTTCTACCTGCTGCTATCAGATGCGTAAAAGGATAACCTTTTTTGAGCTGTCAATTCTTTTTTGTTTAATTTGTGGTGCATCATTGACATGGCTATAAAAAATCATTACTCATTTACTCGGTAGATTTGGCATGATATTACCTTGGTGTATGTAGCTGTTTCTTTTCACTGTTCTATTGCCTGCTAGGGTTAAAAAGCACTGATGGCTTTTTTGCTCAGTTACATTGGTTGTTGCTGAGCCGAAGGGGTGTCTGCTTTGGGAATACAAAATATTTTTTTTTGCATTAATTCGCCCTATTGGGAGTAATTCTTAGGTAAAGCTTATTACAACAATATAATACTAGCATCCTGTGTCGTGTCTGTGACGTGGAAAGAACTCATCATTCTGGCTTGATTACTGTGTGACTGTTCTTTTAACCTTTGGATATTATAATTCGTCATTCTAGCTGGACTAGTGTGTGACCCTCTTTCCCCCCTTTCTTTTTCCTTTTATGTGATCGTCCGTTTGTCACATCCATATCAGGAGGACTGGGAGTGCTTTTAGTTCTTGATGCTATTATCTGTCATCAAGTGGCTTGACTCTTGGTTGAGTTGAATAATTCAATCACTCTACTCTGGATTTGGAGAAACACAGTTCGGTAGACTGGTGTAGCATCCGATTTAATGCTATGCTGATGCTTTTTGGGTGTCTTTCTTACATTTTATGCATTTTCCCTTGCACATAATGTGTTTATCAGAAGCACCGCCTGATGCATGTGATACAAGAAGGTGCTATGATGTAATTTTGTAATTCCTCTTTCGCACAAATGCTGAGCTCTATCAGTTGAGCTGCGATGTGATATTGAAAAAAATAGTTCTTTTTAGCGTCTGATGAAATATATCCATTTATCTCTGCTGCACATGCCTCAGGGAAAAAAAAACTAGTGTCGCGATTTGCCCCAATATCCTCTTGTTGAGTTGGCATGTGAAGCTAGGGTTATAATAGTTTTGAGACAGCCAATATTGACAGTGACATCATTCCTTTTACTATATGCCATATTATGTTGTGTATTTTTTTAGACCATGCATAAATTGATATCGCTACCACCTTGCAATATCATCCATGCTTTATAGAAAACATACAAAGTTGCAAACATGTATCACAGAAAGCAAAGCATACTCAAGTTCCTTATGTAGAAGAAGATTTTAAGAGAATTTCAGCCTACATCACATCACATGTCATAAATTAGGGAGATCTCTAAATTAAGCGAGTATGGACAACTACCAGCCTGAAGTCCAATGCCACGGGTTATGCCTTGTGAAAAAAGTATTATGATTTGTTGTATAACCAATTACCATACACCAGTATGACGTTCAATGCCATGAATTACGCCTTCAGGAAAAAGATTACTTAGAGAAAATCCAGACTGCAATGATTTATTAGTGTCACTTCATCTTTCCCTCTAAATGTAGAAAGGCTCTTGCTGTCCTTTATATATATTTTTGGATCAGGCTTAATTTCTCCATCTTCTTTTCTTATTTGTTGCATGAACTTCAGGAAGCCTGCGTATGTCTTGTTATTGTTATAGTGAGACAGTTGTCATAGGCATAGAGGTGTTTGTTTGGTTCATCATATTTGCTCCGTTATTGGTTCACACTGTTAATATAGATCACACTACTACGCGTTTGGTTGGGCCAACAATGTAACCGATAGCGGCAGGATCAAATACAGGCTATACAAGGTTTACCATCTAGAAGGTCATATACAAGGAAATGTTTCTTTACAGCATGCTTAAAGCTTAGAACACTTGATACTGCACACTTTCTTTCTTCAAGGAGCCAATGGAGCATATTTACATTACAAGCTGCCAATCTGGATGGGGCAAATCTGCCATCCAGTACAGTTGATATGACATTGTGTAGAATTTAATGATAGTATTCGTGTTTGGCCTAAGAATTCTGCATTGTACATTTTCTGTAATTCTGAGCTGAAAATCTATGGTCGCTATTCCTGCAGATTCCATCATATTCCCTGACGTTCCAATCGCACTTCGGTTATCAAGTCATCTTATGTTAGGCGTGGTCAGAATCTATTCTCGGAAGGTCAACTACCTATTCCATGACTGCAGCGAAGCTTTGCTGAAGATAAAACAAGCTTTCAGGTCCACTGCTGTTGATCTACCTCCTGAGGAGTCAACTGCTCCGTATCACTCTATAACTCTGCCTGAGACATTCGATCTCGATGATTTTGAACTGCCAGAAGCTGCATTTCAAGGGTAAAAGCCGCAGCCTCTGTTTAATAACTTCACTATTTAGGAATAAGAATGCTTTGTTCAGTTTTTTTCTGAACACTTTCTGCTATGATCCAGCGACACTGATCATCATGTGAGCACAAAAGAACAGATCACTTTGCAAGACAACCCAGAAAAAACAGGGTATTCAACATCCCAGTTTGGCCTAGATGGTTGGTCCTGCCTCTGTCCACATCTTGTCTGACTTCATTTCTTTAACATTTTAACCATGGTAAAGTATTAAATGTGCAGAAAGATTTGGTGATGGCAGTTCATCACATATTGGCTTGGACTTGGAGGAGGTATTTACATTACTTTTCTCCATTTTTTGCTATTGGAATAGTTTTTTTCTCTCTATGTTATGCTCTGATTGCATGATGGTACTGTGGTCCATCTAATAGTGGACTTAACAATTTATTGAAGTTGAGGTAATTTCTGGTTTTTGTATGTTGTAAATTAGAATAAACGAAAAAGTCCCATCTGTCTTGATAGTTTATCTTATTTAGATAGAAGAGCGGCCTGACTTTATGATACCAGCATTAAAACTTTCTGACTAAGGGCTGATTAGATTTATCTGTTGGCAGGAATTAATTCTGAACAAGGACCACTCAATTCATCTTGAGTCTGATGATGGGTAAAGTTGCTTCCTTTTTCTTTTGAATATTGTCTTCTTATTATCTCTTGGGCATTTGATTTAACTTGTTTTTTTGTCTGGCTGTAACAATCTGTTCTTACATCCAAAGTTTTGACTTCCTGGTTCTCCAGGAATGATTATAAGTTTATGTATGCTGCAAAACTGGATTGTGAAGTTCAATGATATAGTCAGAAGACCAGTTATGTGTGTGTAGTAACTTGTATTTTGAAATCCTTTTTTTTTGTCATAACATTTCAAATTAGGTGATGTTGCATTGTTGCCCTTTTAATCATGTTTCGCTGAAGTTACACTGGTTCTATCTTTCTTTGTTTGTGCCTTCAGAATTATTATTCAAGGTCGGCCATCAGTCCCTTCTACTGATATGGACATTGATGATAACAAAAGTACAGACATAACGGCTGAAGGATACAGCAACATGGACGGTGGGCCTTCTAGTCATGGAAAGCTAGGTCCACTGAATGCAGATGACCTAGGGGGAAACAGTATCCCTAACTGGACTGGTTACAATGCACAGACTCCGTACAATGTACAGACTCCTGATTTGAATGATATATTATTGCATAATGAGGGTATTGCAGGGCCATCAGCTTCGTACTATCAACCTAGCCCATTTACTTGTGATGAACCTGCATCACCAGAGTTCATTAGCGCTCAGGCCCCAGCTACACCTGGTTTAATGGGAGAGACAGTTCCTTCCAGAGTCCACGAAAGTCCTGTTCTGAGCCCACAGAGAAAAGCATCACCATCTACCAATGATGAAACTGCAAGGGCTGACACTCCTGCTCCAGCCTCAGATTTTCTCCATTCAGCTACAGGAAATGCCAGTGATGTTGTGGGTGCTGAGATGACAGAACTTGAATTGGCGAAGCCTGTGCAAGTTGAGTCTTCTGTTGTGCAGGACACACATGCATTGGTGCAGCAGCACACAAGTGAGGGTTTACCGTCCCAGGGTCAAGCATCACACCTGGAAGCCACTGCTGATAAGCTGGTTGGTTCTGATGGTATAGCTGCATCTGTTGAAACGGTAACTGTCAATGCAACCATTGAAGATGTACCTTTGGCTGTAAATGATTCAGAGCGATGTGTCGATGGTTCTACTGAACCATCTGTGGTGGTGAACCCAGTACATATTAATGGGCCATTAATTGATGCACAAGGTAATCAGTCGATATCCTTTGTTTGTTTTTATTTTGCCCATGCCATGGTCACTGAAAGGGTTAGAGATCATGTAACTTTTCTACTATTTTTATTTAGGTACAATTGCACCAAGTGCAGATTTTCAACATGAAGCCCAAGCAATGCAACAAGTAGTGGCATCTAATGATAGACTGAATGAACTATCAACTTCAGAATTTGCTGAGCCTGAGAAAATGCTGTCAGCTCCGGATGCTGAATTCAATCATGCAATTGACTTGGGGCAGACAACTGCGGAAAAAGGAACAGCTGAATCTGATGGAAGTAACATAATAGGCAGCCTTACGAGCAGAAAAAGACACCTGGAAGATAGCTTACCAGCTTTAGAGAGTGAGACCACTGAAAGGTTGTCTAGCCGACCACTTGGTAAAAGAACCAATGATTTTGTTCCTCATGATGATGATATACTGGCATCTATTTTAGGTACGTATGACTTATACACTGCCTTTCTGTCGCCTGGATTTAGTGTGTTACCTAATTACTTGACCTTGCATTAGTTGGTAGAAGGACCCCTGGGTTCACACTTGATTCAACACCACTACCACCGAGGGAGTCATCTCTGAAACGCCCGAGGTTGGGGTCGAAAATGGGTACACTCAAGAGAAAAGTGCAAATAGATGATGCCATGGTCCTGCATGCTGAGTATGTATTTGCTTTATAACTTTCAAATGTTTTTTTATTATGAACAAGCAACTGCCTGTTTTTCTAAACTTATTCTTTGCTGAATTCTTACTGCCTCTTTTTTATCCTGACCGGATATGAAATCCCTATCTCCATAGTCCCTTTACTTAGTTCTTGTCATGTGGTTGTAATGCCAACCTGAACCAGGTTCTTATGCAGATATGTTGTGATGTCTCTAGTGCTCGTTAAGGTTTTGACATTATTCCATGTTTATTCTGTATGTTTTCTTGTGCCATCACAACAATCTTGTTTGTAGAAGCTGTCTTACTCATGCTAGGGAGAGTATGATGCAGTTTTGCTTGAAATTTTGATCGGGATATTTCCTGGTCTGACATTCTACTTTTTCGGTTTCATTTTCTATATGTGCCTACTGAATGCGTCTCTGCACACAATTAATGAATGCTTTCCGAAATAACTTCTGGCACGAGTCTACTTGCTGACCATCTCTTTCCTTCTCCAGTACTATACGGCAACAGTTGATCAATACCGAGGATATACGGCGGATTCGTAAAAAGGCTCCATGCACTCGTTCCGAAATATGGATGATTGAGAAAGGTTCACTGGAAGATGATATATTCCACGAGCCCATCTTTTCCTGTAAGTTTCTTGTGATGTCTTTGTTTTTCTGTACACCGTGACATATCTAAGTTAGAAAAAAATGGAAGTTGGAAGCATCTTGAGCGATGAGGCTGATTTTTGTATATCTACTAGGCCTATCTGAGGAGCTAAACAAATTACACAATCGGACATATGAGGCTATTGTACGCCCTGGTGTTCAGAGCATGGAACTACAAGGTCAATTCGACATGCCTGAAACCATTCCAGAAGATAGCAATATTGCTGGGTTTGGTGCTGCTACTATTAATGACCCACTTCACATACCAGATGGGATTCAATCAGATGCCTTGCTGTCAGGTGCAAATGTTGCATGTGGCGCTACACCTGCTTTTGGTTTGCAAATTCCTCCTGACAACCAGGTTAACGGTGCATCTAATGATTTTGTTATCGGCACTCTGTTTCAAGGGGTGACTGAACCTTTTATTGATAATGAGAAAGAAGTGGCACTTGCTGACAGAGAGCATGCTCAAGTAGATACACTGTATAGTGGCCGTCTTCAAGATGTTCCATCTGATTTGCAGAGGAGTACTGATGCAAACGTTTCTAGTCAAGATGTGGCTCTAGATAACTCTGGCCAAGCTTATGCTCACACAGGGGACGACATGACACGGGAGTTCAATCATTTTGTTCATAGCAATGCTAATATTTTTGAGAGTAATGAGGTCCCTGCTTCTGAGATTACTGGGGTGGAATATAATCAAGATGCCTCTGGTTTTCCTCGACCAACGGAGGACAAAAATGCGGTGGGATATAATCAAGATGCCTCTGGTTTTCCTCAACCAACGGAGAATGAAAATGCGGTGGAATATAATCAAGATTCCTCTGGTTTTCCTCGACCAACGGAGGATGAAAATGCTGTGTCTGCTATGGGAGATAATTCTGGCTTCCAAGAAAACAACATGGGTTCTCTTATGGATCTGGATATGGTGAATGACTATGAACTGAAGGAATGCAATGTGAGTCCATTTTAGCATATTCAAAATTTGCAAATGCTATAAGAATCTTTTAATTGCTTACTACAGCATGCTTTTCCTGGCCTTTCATTCCAATATCTTGCTGTAGAATTCGTTGCACTGTTTTGTTCAGTTACATCAAGGCCATATAATAACCGGTGCCCTGTTTGGTTTACAGGATTTTGGGAGTGCAATTCATGGTGTTGATACAGGTAGGTTATCCATTCTGATGTGCTCTAATGTATGTGTATGCCTTACATGTTAGGAGAGTAGGAGATTCCAAGTGGCACCTAGTACCTTTCTTTCCACTTGTACACAATCAATCCTGCACACAGTAATTACATCCTGGGTTTATTACATCAAATATTTCCCCAACCAGCGTGTACTAGTCTTTGTTGGTCCTGTGTTGTGACAGACCTAGTACAAGCCTTTGACACTGTCTGACCTTGTGTTGTTCCAGATTTTCTGAACTATGATGATGATGGGGACTTCGACGACGCCAATGATGATGAGCCAAACCCTAGTGAATTTCAGTCTCTTGACAACAGTGGTTGGTCTTCTCGCACCAGGTACAGTGCTAAGCGATATTTCATTTGGAGTTCAGAATGTTCAGGGCCTTGCTCAACATTTTATGGTCTCGACGCATGGCTGTTCAGGGGTGTTGCAAGATATCTCAAGACTTTATTCGATGAAGACTCTGGTCTGGGGAGGAAGAGTGTCGCCATTGATCATCTGGTGCGCGGGAAGACACGGAAGGAAGCATCGAGAATGTTCTTTGAGACCTTGGTATGCCAATTCTTCCCTCAATTTTGCGGTTCAGTGCCGAGCCTCCCTCATGAGCACTAATTTGCTCTCCATTTCATCCACAGGTGCTGACGACAAAGGACTACATCAGCGTGGATCAACCAAACCCCTACGACTTTGTGAGCATAAAGCCAGGTCCAAAGCTGCTGATGTCAGAATTCTAGACCATCAAAGTCGGCTTACCCTGGCGCGATACATACGTCTTACCATTGTATCCATCACACCGACCAACAGCACTGCAGATTCCCCCACCCCCTCCGACAAATCCATTTTTTGTTTGTTAAGTTATCCTCCCCTCTGTAGCATCTCCCGCGCTGATCCGTTGTTGCTAGGGTTTGAGTAGGATGGTTGTTATGTTGTACCGTCGGCTATTCACTGTATATATGATTTAGTGACACTTGTAAAGCCTGCCATGTAATCTGATAGCGTCCGCTCCCCTAAGTTATTGTCTTCGCTTGGCTAAGCAAGCCCGTAGGAATTGTATACGTTAACAACCTGAGATGATGATGTACTTGTTGATTATGTTAGGATTGACGGTTTTAACTCAGTTATTCAAGTGACCTTTCTTGTGAACCATTTCTCCATGCTGGATCTGGGGTAAGATTAAATGGGCCAGGATTCTTGCGATGTCTGAATGGGAAAGCAGGTTGCGATGTTCATCTGATGAGGACTCTGATTTATCCAGCTTATCTAGGAAGCCCGCTTCCTGATAAGCTGCACAAATAAAGTAAAGATTTAGCTTCTGTTTTTTTTTTCATACAAATGAGAGTTGGGAATAAACGTTGTAAAAAAACATATTGTTTGGCTGTTGTTTCCAGTTTATTTTGGCCACTTAAGCGGTACCAAACAGGCCTGAGTAAGGGCATTGTAAAGCGACTTTGGATCCGTACCTGTCGCGATGAAAGTGGCAGGTAGCAGTCTAGGCTATGTTTGGTTGGTATTATAAGCCGGTTTATTTATCAGTTATGATATAATATTTTTCTCTTTTAATAAATTAGTTGTACAAATCAGCATAAACGGTTTATAGATCAGCCGAACAGAGCCCTAATTTGTTTTCATTACAGCCAAATGTCCCGAAAAATAAACGAGCAAAAAGGAACCCAAAAAAAATGCTCGAAAAAATCGTGGAGGATGACGAGTAGCAGGATCATGTCACCTTGGACGGCGATGGCTCGACAAAAGGAGGGCAGGAAAGCGGCCACCACGACGGTGCGCAGAGGAAGTCGGTGCCGGAATTATTCGGCGACCACAGTGCCGTTTTCGGATCATCTTATCACGGCTGGCCGTCGTCGACAGCATTTCTGTGGCGCATGGCCGTATGTCACCCGAAAACAGCTCGCGTCTTATCGCTCATCGGACGGTGCGGTGCACTGTGGTTGCTCGTGCAGCTGTTGCTGCCACTCCAGGATCTGACGGCTGCCTCGTATGTAGGAGTAAAATGCTACTGGTGCCTTTGCTGTGCTGTGGACTACAGTCGAGTGACAAGCCTGCACCTGTGCACCACGACCAGGGATTGGCAAATCTGGCTCTGATGAAGTCTGAACCTGACCGTGACCGTCCTCCGCACACCCAGTGTCGGTGGCGTTAGTTTCCACTCTTGGTAATGCTTGTTAGGTTCTTTTGTTCGGCAGCAACTTGTAGTAATAGCTGGTTGGCTCTGGAACTCCTGATCTCTGAACGTTCATAAGCAACCGATTGCGTTTTGCAGTGAAGATGGGAGGGGAAAAGGTGTCGTCGCATTTTTGTAATCGCAACGAACGAAATCTCGATGCCCCCACCCTTTTTCTATTTTAATCTTGTTATTCGCAAGAATGTACTGCTGTACTTGAAGGGCGTGGTATATGATTCGATGCAGAAAAAGCGGAATTTGTGAGGCTGGCGCGTGTACCCTGCTTATTCTATTCGGCGCATAATGCTCACATGCCATGTGCTGCCTTGTTGCCGGGGCAGGGTAGCTGCTGCTGTCTGCTGCTACTACTACCATGGTAGTGTGGGCCTGTGGCCTTCTCATCAATTCCCCAATCATGCGTGGCTATGGCTTCTTAGCATGATTATTAGAAAGAAGCCCCATCTCGATCTGAAGCAGGTGATGACACAATGGTGAGTAAGAGTGAGTGAATGAATGAATGAATCTGAGGCCCCAGCTCCGAAGCAGCCAAGCTCTTCTTCTGACGGTGGCCTTCCAATATCATATCCAAGATCAACGACTGCACTATTATATTGATCTGAGATTAGCGGCTTAACCTTTTTTCCATTTAGGCGGCGAAACTAAGCTTGTTTGGTGGCACTGGCAGAGATGACTCACGGTCCATTCATGGTGGCCTGCCGCTTTGCTAATCGGCAAATCGCTATGCATGCTGCCGTCAAAAGCGAGCTGATCTATGGTCGATTTTCCCCAACATTCCCAGTGCCCCAGCGCTGTTCAAGCTGACATGCCATTTGCCTTTCTGTCATGCTCGTCGCTCGATCGTGCGGGCTGATCTATCAGCCAGAGCCAGGCAGTGCAAAGTGATGGGCGATGGGCTATCCGCACGGCGTTTCCTTGAGTCGCTGCCCTGAAAACGACAGAGAAACAGCAGGGGGCGTGGATGCATGCATGGACACTAGCATAAATAAATGATAATAAACCTATATATATAATCCGCAGCGGTTAACTGACCCACCCAATGAAACAAAGGGATCTGACGGGAACGCGTTACATTAGTAATTTAGTACGCTGCTAACTGCCGCCTTCCTTTTTGTGTTGCTGCAACTACTACTACTTTTTTTTGCTTACGAAGCAAGGGGAGTGGAGGTGGAGTTGCAGGCTGGAGCCTGGAGGAGAGAGGAGACCGGAGCTGCTGGAGGAGATGGATGGGTTTCGGTTCGGCGGTCGACGTCACGGCCACGGCCATCCATCCACTAGGGCGAAAAGCAGAGTCCTTTGTGGAGGTGGAGGAGGGCCACCAGAAGACAAAGGCTCAGGTCTGCATGAAAAAAGCTGGCACGGAAAGGTTCCGAAACAGATTCTGCTGTCAGCGTGCGCAGCAGCATCCAGCATGTACTGCTACAGTGCCACTACTCCATTCCCAATTTCCCATTCGCCGTTCCATCGGTATTTGCCTCCTCATTGATTACGGTGCTGAATAATGAATGGCTCATAGGTGGCTGCTCCTGCTTCTACGTGACAGTTCCGTCGCTGCTGCTGCTGTACCGCGTTGGGGCTGCTCATCGTAAGCTTCCTCAGTCACCGAGACGTACAGTACGTAGTTGACGATGCACGCAACGGAGAGGTGGAGTCAAACACCCGGTCCTCTCCTCCCTCGCATTGTTCCAGGACCTGACCTGAGACACCATCACTAATTAGGCTTAGTGCGGGATTTTGACTCACGGTAGATGTGTCTCACCAAAGACTTTGTATGCTTCCGTGACCAAGTAGATGTTGGTGTAGCGCGTGGATGTCGTGCTTTCGAGATCCTCCGGTGTCCAATAGATCGATTCTTGGTTTGATGTATGTGCTTGTTTGGGGCGAGCTCCTCCTTGGTATTCATAGCAACGTGGGTCAGGACCAGTTCCAAAAAAAGACAAGTTGTCGCTGATCACGGCAAAAATCTACCTAATATATTAGGCACTATTTTTGGTACATTTATTTATTGTGCTAAGTTAACGTATTGACCGCTGCGACACGACGAGAAGTCGGAATCTTCCAACTTGTCGCTACCAAATGCAGCGGGAGCGTGAAATTACAAGGGACATGCCTGCGGCTGCGAGGGGCAGTGGGCAGTGGGGCACAGGCGTGGCGCCGTGGCGAGTGCGACGGGTCGGAGCACTTCAATTTGTTGGTTGGGAGGCTTTGATCTTTTCAGCGTGACATATGCTTTCCGGTACGGTGGTCACGACTGACGAACCCACGATTCGATTCAACCTGCTACAGCACACTGATACCTACTGTACCACCGTGTGTATTCTTCAAGATGGATACGTGCTGCTGCTGCCTGATGAAATCAAACTAATTAAACGCGAGTACGGCTGGGCTACGGACTCGAGGGCGATGGTGCGCACACATCAGACGTCAAACGTCTTGGGAAATCGAATTCAAGATATAGTACGCACTGTACCATAGAGGACACTCAGTTGCATAGCATATACTCCTACTGCATGGCACGTACAGAGCCACGGAGCCATGTATGGAACTGTGCCGGACCTTAAGACCACGTACGTACGGCATCGTTTACCAGCAGCCTGCAGTGTCTGACGCTGCACAGTCCACACGCAGAGGATTAATTTGTTCCCGACGAGTAGTTTATTTACCCCAATAATCTCATGGCCGGTAAAAAAAAAAGGAGCGGTTAGTTAATCGCCCCCGGCCCACCACCCACTGATGACCGATGAGTGGTCAATCCACCGAGATGACGTCAAGTGAACCAGACCAAAAAAACCAAGCACCCCATCCACCACCGGCTTTAATTTCCCCCATGCAATCAGGGCATGATTGGTTGCTCCAGCATCGGCAATCCGAGATGGGGTCCTATACAAGCTTTTTCCAGCCATGATGAAAGCATGCAAGTGGGTGTGTTTAGTTGCATCCGAGTACAGGATACCGAATGACCTACATCGTGTTTGTTCCCCGTTTGCACTGTTTTGGTGTATGAACTGGTGATTACAGGTCTTGTTTGGTTGGCTCCATTGCCCCAGGTCTGAGTACCCATGTATGAGTTTGGTGTGGTTACCACCAGCTATTGCAGAATGAAGAACAATAGAAGGAAACAGAGATAACTTTGCCTCAGTTCAACAAGCTTGGCATTGACAATGACCTTAGAGCTTCTAATGACATAAACATGACAATAGTACTCCCAACAAATCATGAATAACAAAAGTCACAGTTCCTCACAAGGTCATTGTCTTTACACGTGTTCATGGCATTTTGAAACCATCACATGCAATATGAAACAATTAGAGGCACCTACAACAATGCTTAGCAATGAAAAAGACAAGCACCGTCAAAATAAATGACCGAACCAAAGCAATAGCCAGTAACCAAGGTATTTTAGGGCTTGATTGGTTGCCCGAAGCACTTGAAGGTAGGGATGAAAACGGATCGGATACGAACGGATATCACTCATATTATATTTGTTTTCATATTTCTGTTCGGATTCGGATTCGGACACGGATAGCGTTTGGATACATATACGAATACGGATTGACTCGGTTACGGATACGAATAATGAGTACCGAATACGGTATGAATCGGATTCGGAGAAGGTCGGATACAAATATCTATTCGGATATTGAGTAAAAGCAGCAAATAAGATAAAGATACAGATACATTATACATCAAACATCATACAAGCACCAATCTTCGCGGCATGAGTAGAAATAGCCAAGCTCATGGCTTCATGGGTCTCATGGAGTCATGGTCATGGATTCAAGATCTACAATCCTTATATAGGCAATTTTTTCATTTGAGAAAGTTTGAACAAAATGTAGTTCAAATTTCACAAGTGTGTGACATAGTTTTAGAAAGTCTGTATGAGATTCAAGAATTTGTGACTAGTGTTTGATAAAACTTTCTCAAATGGGAAAATGAGCTATGTAACAATTGTAGATCTTGCTGAGATGATCAAACTTGGTATTCAGAGTTTTTTCATCTGAGGTCATTTAGTGTCTCATTTGAGCAAGTTTGACCAAGTCAAATTTGGTCAAATGAAAAAACAACACTTTGACTCTAGTATTATGAACTCTAAATGACTTCAAATTGAAAAGTTTTGAGTACCAAGTTTGTTCAACTCATCAAGATCTACAATTCTTGTTTTGGTCAACTTTCCATTTGAGATAGTTTGGACGGTTCAAATTTGTGATTTTTAAATTTCAATGTTTACAAACTAGTTTTCGGAACCCTAGATTGTCTCAAATTGAAAAAGTTTTGAATACCAAGTTTGTTCAGCTCATCAAGATCTACAATCCTTATATAGGCTATTTTTTCATTTGAGAAAGTTTGAACAAAATGTAGTTCAAATTTTACAAGTGTGTGACAGTTTCACAAAGTCTATATGAGATTCAAGAATTTGTGACTAGTGTTTGATAAAAATTTCTCAAATGGGAAAATGAGCTATGTAACAATTGTATATCTTACTGAGATGATCAAACTTGGTATTCAGAGTTTTTTCATCTAAGGTCATTTAGTGTCTCATTTGAGCAAGTTTGACCAAGTCAAATTTGGTCAAATGAAAAAACAACACTTTGACTCTAGTATTATGAACTCTAAATGACTTCAAATTGAAAAGTTTTGAGTACCAAGTTTGTTCAACTCATCAAGATCTACAATTCTTGTTTTGGTCAACTTTCCATTTGAGATAGTTTGGACGGTTCAAATTTGTGATTTTTAAATTTCAATGCTTACAAACTAGTTTTCGGAACCCTAAATTGTCTCAAATTGAAAAAGTTTTGAATACCAAGTTTGTTCAGCTCATCAAGATCTACAATCCTTATATAGGCTATTTTTTCATTTGAAAAAGTTTGAACAAAATGTAGTTCAAATTTTACAAGTGTGTGACATAGTTTCACAAAGTCTATATGAGATTCAAGAATTTGTGACTAGTGTTTGATAAAACTTTCTCAAATGGGAAAATGAGCTATGTAACAATTGTAGATCTTGCTGAGATGATCAAACTTGGTATTCAGAGTTTTTTCATCTGAGGTCATTTAGTGTCTCATTTGAGCAAGTTTGACCAAGTCAAATTTGGTCAAATGAAAAAATAACACTTTGACTCTAGTATTATGAACTCTAAATGACTTCAAATTGAAAAGTTTTGAATACCAAGTTTGTTCAACTCATAAAGATCTACAATTCTTGTTTTGGTCAACTTTCCATTTGAGATAGTTTGGACGGTTTAAATTTGTGATTTTTAAATTTTGATGTTTACAAACTAGTTTTCGGAACCCTAGATTGTCTCAAATTGAAAAGTTTTGAATACCAAATTTGTTCATCTCATCAAGATCTACAATCCTTATATAGGCCATTTTTCATTTAAGAAAGTTTGAACAAAATATAGTTCAAATTTTACAAGTGTGCGACATAGTTTCAGAAAGTCTGAGATTCAAGAATTTGTGACTAGTGTTTGATAAAACTTTCTCAAATGGGAAAATGAGCTATGTAACAATTGTAGATCTTGCTGAGATGATCAAACTTGGTATTTAGAGTTTTTTCATCTGAGGTCATTTAGTGTCTCATTTGAGCAAGTTTGACCAAGTCAAATTTGGTCAAATGAAAAAACAACACTTTGACTCTAGTATTATGAACTCTAAATGACTTCAAATTGAAAAGTTTTGAATACCAAGTTTGTTCAACTCATCAAGATCTACAATTGTTGTTTTGGTCAACTTTCCATTTGAGATAGTTTGAATGGTTAAAATTTGTGATTTTTAAATTTTGGCCTTTATAAACTAGTTTTCCATTTGAGAAAGTTTGGACGGTTTAAATTTTGAAGCACTAAATGATTTCAAACGAAAAAGTTGTAAACAACAAAGTTTCATAACTTTTTGAGATCTACAATTTTTATTTTGATCATTTCTCCATCCAAGGTCGTTTGAATAATATCCGGATAATATCCATTTTTAAATATCCGGATATATCCGATACTTATCCGGATTATCCGATATCCGCCGGATATCGATGATATTACATCCGTATTTGATATCCGCCTAAGATATCCGTTTTAGTATCCGTATCCGAAAAAAATTACGGATATCCGAGTAACTATCCAGATAAGTGTTCATATTTGTTTGGTCGAACGGACGGTCGAATAAATATCCGTACCGTTTTCATCCATACTTGAAGGAGGCATTTTAGGGCATAGACCTCAGGCTCCTTTCCCCGATAGACAACATACCAAGCCATGGCATTTTGAGCATCACAGGCAGTTGTAGCAACGAGCAAGAACGAACCACAGGAGCACCATCAACAAAAAAGACTGCACCACATCCACAACAAATAACACCGGTTTGTTCCTGACCACCTTTGGTGGAGGACTGACAAAAACTTTGTCATCTTCACAACCCATGAACTCCAAGTATGATGCTTCTGCCTCTTCTTTGTTAGGGAAACTCTTGTAGCTGTTGTTTTTAAAACCAGTTACCTAGGCATTGCATCTAGCCCAGGTTGCATATACCCCAGGAACTCTGCCACGGTACACAACATACCAAGCCATTTGTCCCTTAAAAAACACATAAAAGCAAGTATAAGATGTTGATAAGATGAGGGGTAGTTCAATCGATTTGCCTCAGATTTAATTGTCTTTTCATTTGACCTTGAACTTAGAGCTTAAGAAACATAAACAGCAACAAACCTCAAACAGATAGTAGAAAACCAAGATCATGACAGGCATGAAACCATGAGAGACATCCAGCCCAGCCATTAGATCATCACAACCGCCCATCTGTTGCTTGGGCATGGATGTCTCACATGGTTTGATGACAGCCATGAGAAGCATAAGCAGAAGATAGAAGAAACAATGCTCCAGTACCTCACAAGTCCAAGGTCATCAATGTGCATAATCCATTGCTCAAACTGACACTGTTATCTTCATAGGCATGAAAAGGATCTCACAATTGTATCAGTCTCAGTCAAAAAATGGTTGACATCATAAGCACAAAAAAACGTAGGCCTCAGCTAATGTAAACTAACTTATGATCATCTTGCAAGCTAACCGCAATCATCCCGGTGACAAATAAGAACACAAATTACTGAGGCAAGTTCATGGCTCCCATGGAAGCGTGGGACACGTCCATCCCAGCCATCCGGTAGGCATGCCTACAGCAGTTGCTTGGGAATGAACGTATCCTACGGTTTGATGACAGACATGAGAAAACACAAGAAGACAATAAAGCAACAACAGGAAGAATACCCACAACCACCTCAGATTGCTATAGTTTGCATCATTGGCCAAATAGAAACTCGAACAATAAGAATAACAAGAACAATAACAGCATCTGAAATGTCTCAGATCAACTAAGTGACAATCCAAGGTATTTTAGGGCTCACATCAACTAAGTGACAATCCATCACCCGTTGTTAATGTCTACACCACACAGATCAACAAAGTCTCACATCCATCACCATGGCTCCTATGATATTCCAAACTAGGTGTAGCCTTGGTCGGGTGGCAAATGGTTCTTTGTAGTATCAGATGAGGTCAGTGCTACACATCAAAATACTTCCTACAACATAAGATAGTTAGCATGGCCATATGCAAAAATAGAGAGGCCAACTCATATGTATCTAAGCAAAGTAGGTTGTGCTCAGGTAGTGTCGGGGACCTAATAAGGGGTACCTAATGAGGTGGAACTAATGAGCATCGAATGTTGACACTTCCGATCAGATGTAAACGCTACTGCGTTTTTTGTCTAAACAACGGAAGACTAGTTCCGCCTCGCCCAACCCCTGAGGGCTAAGCTCCGCCTCGCCCAACAACCAAAGGCTGGCTCCGCCTCACCCGACCCCCGAGGGCAGACTCCGCCTCGCCCGATGTCCGAGGGTCGGCTCCGCCTCGCCCGACGGCCGAGGGCAGACTCCGCCTCGCCCGACGAGTACACCCTGCTCCTTCATAATGATGAGCACAGGGTACGACATGACATTCGAGTCAAACACAACACCAAGGACCATGCCCTACACCACGACACGAAAGTACCACCAGGGTATGACGGGATGGGCGCTTTAGACCATTCCGGGCATGGCAGAGTCTGAATAGTGTTGTAGACGCCGCCTTCAGCCCTCGGACACAGAACCTGACATAGACATACGACAACCACTACGATCCAAAAAGAGACTCGCGCCCTCTACAGGTCACCGCGCCGTCCGCTCCCCTCAGGGCTACAGGTCAACACCCTTGTCCAACACGCAGCCTGAAGGGGCGGGACGGGACGTGACCACTTGGAGATCCGGTAAGGGCATGACGTCGTCAGCGCAGAGGCATTCGGCGAACATGCCAATCCCTGACACCGTCTGGCCATGTCAGCAAGGCTGGCTCAGCGGGAAAGGAGGACCCAACACCTTCGGGGGGGGGGCTTCTTGGCCTCTGGTTTTTGTCTTTTCTCCGATCTGTAACCCCTGCTCCCCCCTTGGTCTATAAAAGGGAGGGCAGGGCCCCCCACTAAGGGGATCGACGCTGGACCGACACAACTCAACAACACACATCACACACAGCTGAGCAGCGACCGAGCTCTCGGTGACCTTTTGACCAATCCATCAGAGACTTGGGACTCGTCCCTCTCTCGACCGTTTGTACCCCCTACTATGAACTATTTTTGGTACTAATAACACGAGCAGCAGTAGACTGGACGTAGGGACGTTCAGCCCGAACCAGTATAAACCTCGTGTCCTTTAGTGCACCATCCAGGCCTAACGTGCATCAATTATAAATTTACTAGCCGGTGTTTGTTTGAAACACCGACAGTTGGCGCGCCAGGTAGGGGCCTTTGCGCGTTCCAAATCAGGCCTCGGATGGCTAACCACGCGATCAGCTGGGTCCCGAGCGCACACGTATGTTTCGGTGACCTAGACTTCATCGTCATGGTGGGAGGAGAGTTGGCGTTGGCCTGCCTCACCATCCAATCTCTCCCCTCCATCGGCTCCGGCCACCGGAGGCTTGAGTGCCAGCCCGGCGTCTCCTCTGGACCCTAGCCATCCAGGGAGGCCCCATGTTGCCTCACCCTCTCTCCAGAACGCTTCCACACGGAGCGCCTCGATGGTGTTTCCATTCGGTCTCCGCAACGCCACGCGGCGACCGCAAGCCACCTTGTGGTCCAGCACGCAATATCATCCCCTGTGAACAACGAGTTCTTGGGGATGATCGGAAGCATCATAGAATCCCTCCACGGCCTCCTCGCAGAGGGTCCGGGGTCGGACTCTGGCTCTGACTCCCGGCGGGGCTAGCCATCATCCCTCCCGAGAATGCTTCACGGCGGAAACCTCCGAGGGACACGCCGAAAGCGCCTCCGAGAAGGAGGTCACCCCGGCGGGCAACCTCGGTGATGGAACCGAAGAAAGAACGGCGGCCCCATCCCACATAGGGGTGGAGCAGCTAAAATCTCGAAAACAGGAGATCAACGACGCCGGACAATAGCTTGTTCGGGAGTACACGTTGGTGGATCGGGAGATCGAACGCCGCGGAGATCGGTGGGCACGCACGCGCCATAGCCCGCGACGTGAACCGAAGGATCATCGCCGATGATGAAACCCTTCCTCGCTTCGCTCGGGCGAGCCAGAACATCACCGCCGCCATAGCCTTGCTCCATGGCCTTCCAGAGGTCGCAACGCACGAGGATCGCTGGGCCCACCGCAAAATCCGCATGCTGCTCGAGCGTGCGGCGGCGCAGCAGGCGGAAAGCTCGTTGTCTCGATGATGCGAGCTCGACACCAGCCAGCGTACGCCCTCAGTACGTCTCGCCAGGGACGCCTCAGTCCACTAAGCACCACAAGGCGGCGGGCAGCGCGCTGTGACCTAGATACATCAGCGTCTCGGACGTTACCGCGACGCACGAAGCACCATCGACGCCCGCAGGTGCACGTACGGCGACCCAAGGGAAGGAGCCCGCCGCGGCTATCATCCTCGACGCGGCGGACGCTACGACAGCGGCGAGGACCAGAGCCCGAGCCCCAACCTGCCAGGCCCTCAGGCCTTTGGTCGACACATCCTCAACGCTACGTTCCCACCAAGGTATCGACCACCTACCAACATCCCTAAGTACTCCAGGGAGACAAACCCCGGGCTTTGGCTTGAAGACTATCAACTTGCCTGTCAAGCCGGTGGGGCGAATAATGACAACTTCATTGTCCACAACCTTCCACTGTTCCTCGCCGATTCGGCACGAGCGTGGTTGGAGCACCTTCCGTCCGACGCCATTCAAGGTTGGGCGGACCTAAGGGAGATCTTTGTGGGGAACTTTCAGGGCATGTACAAGTGTCCTAGGAACCCCTAGAACCTCAAGAACTGTCGCCAGAAGGCCGGCGAAACCCTCCGCGGGTGCATCCGACGCTTCTCCCGACAATGCAATGAGCTCCCTAACATCGCCGACGCCGACGTGATAGGAGCCTTCCTGTCCGGGACAACCTGCGAGTCTTTGGTTCACAAGCTGGGACGCAAGGGCCCGCGAACCACCAAGGAGCTCCTGGACATTGCCACCGGCCACGCCTCAAGAGAAGAAGCGGTCAGAGCAATCTTTGACCGTTCCGATGGCAAGGCGAGGCGGGACGAGGGCGCCAGCGAAGGCGCCTCCAACCGTTCCGCCAAAAGGAAGAATAAGAAGCAACAGCGTGACGACTTGCTCGTGGCCACTGCCGACCGCAAGGGTGGTCGGAAGCCTACGGAGGGCACTCCGAATCACTTCGAAAAAATTCTCGAAGGGCTGTGCCCGAACCACGCCTTCCCGTAAAGCATCTGCTCAAGGACTGCGGCCTCATGCGGAAGTTCTTGGCCGGAAGCACCAACAAAGGGGAGCAGGGGAAGGAACCCGCCCCCACTGCCGACGACACCGAGGAGAAGGACGATGGGTTTCCGACACCGAACGGCTGCCTTATGATCTTCGGAGGATCGGTGGCCTATGGCTCCAAACGCCGTCAGAAGGTCGCGCGCCACGAGGTCTACACGGCCCAACCGGCCACACCTCCCTTCCTCCGATGGTCGGAGTCCGCCATAACCTTCGACTAGACCGACCATCCGGATACCGTCCCGCACCCAGGGAGGTATCCGCTTATCGTCGACCCGATCGTCGGACCAAAATGGCTCACCAAAGTATTGATGGACGGAGGCAGCGGCCTCAACATCATGTACGCCAAGACGCTCGACGAGATGGGCGTCGATCGGACGAACCTCCGCCCAAGCCGAGCACCCTTTCACGACATTGTGCCCAGGAAACAGGCCATGCCATTGGGACAGATCGATCTGCCCATCACCTTCGAGGATCAGTTCAATTATAGGACCGAGACCCTCACCTTCGAGGTGGTTGGGTTCCCCAGAACTTTCCACGCCATCTTGGGACGACCATGCTACACGAAGTTCATGGCCGTCCCCAACTACACATACCTCAAGCTCAAGATGCCGGGCCCCCACGGGGTCATCACCGTCGGCACCTCCTTTCCAGTGGGCATGCGAGTGCGAGGTCGAGTGTTGTGGCCACGACCACAGCAATCATCGCCTCCGGGGCTCGACCTGGTTGGGCCACTCAAAAAGGCACCCGGGGGCTTCACCCACCTACTTGTCACCGTAGACAAGTTTATGAAATGGATCGAAGCTCGACCGATCTCCACGATCAAATCCGAACAAGCTGTGCTGTTCTTCCTCGACATCATCCATCGCTTTGGAGTACCAAACTCCATCATCACAGACAACGACACGTAGTTCATCGGCAAGAAATTCATTCGGTTCTACGACAAACAACACATCCGGATCGATTGGGCGACCATCGCGCACCCCCGGACGAACGGGCAAGTCAAGCGCGCAAACGGCATGCTCCTACAGGGCCTCAAGCCTAGGATCCTCAACCGATTGAACAAGTTCGGCGCACGCTGGGTCGCCGAGCTCCTAGCGGTGCTCTGGAGCCTAAGGACAACTCCCAGCCGAGCCACCGGCTACACACCTTTCTTCATGGTCTATGGTTCCGAGGCTGTTCTACCAACGGACCTCGACTATGGAGCACCCAGAATCAGAGCATACGATGAACAGGGAGCCGAGGCATCCCACCAAGACGCCATGGACCAACTAGATGAAGCCCGCGACATCGCCCTCCTCCGTTCGGCCAAGTACCAACAGGCGTTGCGATGGTACCACAGCCGATGGGTGTGGGACCGAGCCTTCAACGTCGGGGACCTTGTCCTCCGCCTCGTGCAAAGCAACAAGGACCACCACAAGCTCTCCCCACCCTAGGAGGGGCCGTATGTCGTCGCGGAAGTACTCCGCCCAGGCGCCTACAAGTTGAAAACCATCAACGATGAGGTCTTCACCAACACCTGGAACATTGAGCAGCTACATCGTTTTTACCCTTAAATAAACACGTACTTTTCCTTATCAGTTTTTGTCTTTACAAATCCCCGATCTTTAGTGACATCCGACCCCTGCAAATTGCGAGGGGTCGGACCTCACTTGGGGGCTGATACAAATGATACAAGTACGTTTATCTTGCAAACACTTCCTGTGTTACCTTTACAAACATTCTCTAAGTTTTCCATTCTTCTCATAACAAGTCCTAAGGGCTAGGATTTCGGGAACAATTCTGAGTACAACTGGTAGGACTGCGGGAAACCCACACTCCAGCGGCTACAACCTCCTTGCTCACCAGCGTGATTAGAACTGTTTCACCCACACTCCTAGCCTTTACAACCTGAGCCATGGGAAGGGTCGGAGGGCACCGAAACCTCTTCTACAAAAAGAGGAAGCTGAAAAGTTGTTTGCCGTAACAAAAGATGAAAATTTGTTCATTCTTTGCACAAATTCAGCACTTACAAAGTGATTTCATCACGAAAAGAACTAATATACTCTTAAATTCAAAGGACTATTCACTCGGATGCTCCCCCACAAACTTATTCAATTACAGTCTCTGCCTAGCTTTACTACGAGTACTACTATGGTCATCGCACCACGCTCTCCATCGTCAACGTCCGGGTATATACATGGGCTAGTTCATCTACTACCGTCGCCACGCCATGCTCTCCATCGGCGACGTCCTACCACTCCGTGGGATCCTCGAAGGCGCCGTCATCTGCAACGTCGAGCACCACGCCGGCGACTGCGGTGCCCCTCCGCTGGGGCGTTCAGGGACTACGCCATTGTCATCAGCCACGCAACATGCCGCCAGGGTGTCCAGGGACTATGCCATCATCATTAGCCGCAACCCCGACAATGGCGTCTGGATGGGGGGCACCTCCCTCTAAAGGAAGGCCGCAACGCACGACGGCAAAGCCAACGACGTTCGGCACCCTCCAGTACCCCTCCACCTTCGGTAGCAGCGGCCCCTCCTCAGCATAGGCAGCCCACACCATCTCATCTACGTTGGATGACCTCCGGCTCGACATCACGCACCAGATTCATGGGTGGATCTATGAGTTCTTCTCTCCCTGGCATTACCCTCTCTTACTTAGGAACCGCTGCATTCGATGGAAAGGAAGGAGAAGAGGTAGCGGCTCAGAGGCTGGCGAGGAAGTGGGACGAGAACTCCACTCCCCCTATTTAAAGAAGGGGCTCAGCAGCTGAGGAAAGGCGAAAGGTTGGGACGAAAAAACTCTCTGCCTTCCCCTATTCAATGCAAATGCGAAATCAATGCTGACAGAAATCCGAGGGGACCCGCCAGAACCGACGGGACGCGCTCTGGTCGACAAGACGACGCCTAGTCAAACAGGACGTTGCCTGGGTGTGGCCAGTCACTAATGCGCCCTGGGCGCGACAACCAGGGCACACTCGCATGCAGGTGACGCTCCGCTTCCCCAAGCAGGACCGTGGAACGACCCAACGATAGAACCCCCGTTAAGGGGGAGCCCAACGGGCCTCCTAGGTCGGTCGGGCGGCCCAGGTAAAATAACGAACGAATGACTGCTGAAAAGATAAGCACCTCTGTTTACTTACTTTGAGTGTTAATTTCTTTACCGAGCCTTCGACCCCGGCAACGGCAGAGGCACGGACATTGCACGGGGGCTGCCGAGGGTGCCTATTTGTTTAGACATCCTCTTCGCCTGACCCCTCCTTACGTTTAAAACCGAAAGCGCGGTGTGTGGGTATAAAACTTTGAATACAACCGGACGAACCGCCAGACCCTACGCCTCGACGGCTACGGTGTATTTTGTTCACCAGCATAATCGAACTCACAGTTCCCCGCACCGTAAGCCTCGGCTCCCGCCTTCCTAAGAAGGATTTGGAGGGGCCCCCCTGTAGAACCTCCTTCGAGGAGAAGCTATCAGGTCGACTAAATCAATCGGGCGGCTCGAATCACCGCCGAGAGACAAAAACAAAAAATGGCGATGCGTATGCAGGTTACGCCGACCTCGTCACAAATGTCGGACCCGAACCCCGCCCGGACATGTCTGGTAGGAGCCTCCCATCGCTCACACCGCCAAGGTAACGTTACCGACCCGTGATTTCATTTCAATTAAGTTATACTTTAAATTCATACATCCAATCGTTGCATATGCAAATCCCAGTATCTCAACACTTCGTGTCGTGTCACGAAGTGGCAGCCGCCTCATTCAGTATGAGCGGTGACTGACCGAGGTTCGAAGGCTCCGTCCGCTCCCCTCAGGGCTACAGGTCAACACCCTTGTCCGACACGCCGCCCGGAGGGGCGAGACGGGACGTGACCACTTGCAGATCTGGTAAGGGCATGGCGTCGTCAGCGCACAGGCATCCGGTGAACGTGCCAATCCCTCACACCGTCTGGCCGTGTCAGCAAGGCTGGCTCAGTGGGAAAGGAGGACCCAACACCTTCGGGGAGGTTTCTTGGCCTCTAGTTTTTCTCTTTTCTTCGATCTGTAACCCCTGCTCCCCCCTTGGTCTATAAAAGGGAGAGTAGGGGCCCCACTAAGGGGATCGACACTGGACCGACACAACTCAACACACATCACACACAGCTGAGCAGCGACCGAGCTTTCGGCGACCTTTTGACCAATCCATCGGAGACTTGGGCTCGTCCCTCTCTCGACCCTTTGTACCCCTTACTATGAACCATTTTCGGTACTAATAACACGAGCAGCAGCGGACTGGATGTAGGGACGTTCAGCCCAAACCAGTATAAACCTCGTGTCCTTTAGTGCACCATCCGGCCCTAACGCGCATCAATTATAAATTTACTAGCCGGTGTTTGTTCGAAACACCAACAGGTAGGTCCTAAGCCACAGGATCCTATAAGCCTCTATCATCTGAACAAAGCAAAGTCCCTCAGCCTTGTTCTTCAGTAGGTAAACGAGGGCAAACATGAGTGCCTCCTGTGCAGGGCAGTCCATAACATAGCCATAAAGATATTGATGCACCTCATTGTGCTGTGGAGTCTTGAGGGCAAGCTTCCTTCTCTTTCCACCCCTTTCCTCCTGGCCCTTGGCATCAGAACCCTTAGAGCCTTCCATACTAGAAGGAGTACCCTTTCCAGAATCAGTCTCTGTGCCACCTAAGTCAGTGATGTTCTCAATGACATCAATATCACCTTGGCCAATGTCAGTTGGAGTACCCAGAGGCTCATTTGAGCCCATTGCATACCTGCCTGTGGCCTAGTTACCACCAAAGATGGCCTCCATCTGAACATAGTTCTTTATTAGTGTGTTCAAGAACTTAGCATCAGCAGGATGGTCCTAGTTAGTGAAACAGATGTAACTATTAGATATAGGTGAGCAAAAGAAAAGAAAAGGGATAGCTGAGGTGTTATCCAAACAGTTTCTAACCTTGGTGTGGCCAAGTAGGTGTTCATCATCAAGTACTATCATATGGTGGTCCTCATCGCACAGAGTACCACTCAAATCCTTGAGCCTAACAATCTTAACCCACATTTGCCTTCACTTTCTCAGGTGATTGTAAATCTGCTGGGTGCTCACATTGACCCGAGCAAACTCAGAGACCATGAGTGCAACCTGCCTAACATGTACCTTCTTGAACCCTTTCTCAGTTTTGACCCCCTGTCCCACCAAATCATGGAACCTCCTTAGCATGAACCCAGACTGGACAGGAGTCCAGTGCATAAGGCCATTGGGCTGAGGAGCTGCTTGGTTGCCATCATCAGCAGCAACTACCCCACCCTGTTCCACCACATTGTCCTCACCACCAATGTTAACAACTTGATCAGGCATATTATCCATTTCCTATCTACAACCACCATAACATTGAACAACCAGTACGTAGGGAAAACAAATTGCATGATATGAAATACAAGTTCAATAGATCAAATAGGCAGAAAAGGAATATGTACTACATCATTGCAAAGTGCCATAGGTCTCAGTTAAAATACAAGTTCCTCCAATGCTACTAAACAGTACACACACCATGCCTCAGCTCTCCTACCGCATATAACACCTTCTGGAAGAACCTACTAATTGTCTCTGCGGACCTCCTGAAGGTGAGGTCAACCACCCTAAACCTCTCATTGTGACCAACAACATGCAAGAACATGGCTACTTGTTCTTCAACAGATGCATGTATGCTGTCAGTGATAAGCTCTCTACTACGAAAAAGGTCACAAAGTTGGAAAAATGGGCCCTCTTCATTCTAAGAAGGTTGACACAGTGCACATCATCAGATTCATAGATGTATCTAAGGTTGTTCATCCTCTGTTTGTCCCTCTTAGCCAAGGGACCATAGGTGACTGAGCGCGAATCTTCAACTCTCCTCCTAAACACATGAAAAACCAAGCAGCCACTGCAACAACCACAACAGCGGCAGCCCTGTGCCTAGCTTCAAAGGCCATGTCTACCAACATGATGAAGGGCAACATTAGAAAGGAAGTATGCAACATGGGTGTGTACTGCTTAGCAAGCAAAAAATCAGACAAAATGAACTATGAAAGATGCGGCTGCCACACCAAAGGGTGCTCCTCCAGCGTATACTATTACACAATCAACATCACTGACCTCTATGCATTTTGCTCAGTGTGTACAACAAAATAGACATCAGCATGTACAAAATCTACACAAAACATGAGGTATAAACCAAATACGAAGCATCATGTACAGATATGAGCTAGGAACAGTAAATCAGGTATAGCATCGCATAGATCTGAGGATGTCAAACCAAGAACCCTAATTTCTTAGCATTTCAAGCAAAATCCATCAACAAATCAATAAAATCGACACTGAAGAAGGGGGAGGGAATGAGCGCAGGTGGCATATATCGTCGAAGCGCCGGAGGACCGAGAGAAATCCGTCGGCGAGGGTCGCCTCGGTAGGGCTACCAAGGTCGAGGGGGAGCTAGAGGGGAGTTCACACCGGAGCTATCGAAGAGTGAGGGCGGTAACCCTAGCCGCGACCCGCGCGCGCTTTTTGGCCCGGACGGCCTCATCTCCCGCACTCTGCGCAAAGGTTCCCGCAAAGCACCGAGCGAGCCTAGCACTGAGAGGAAAGTGGGGATCGAGAAGACAGCGCCGTCCGGGATGGAGTAGGGAATCTGCATGGGAGGAAGCAAGAGAAAAGTGCGAATAAGGCAACCAAACACAGACGAATACACAAAGGATGCGGGATGAGCCATATGACGGTCTGGTTCGGGCAAACAATCACGCCCTCAAGTGGACGCGCGAGTCGTCAGCAAAAGGATATCGATCCCCCGTACGGAAACGAGCTCAGGCAAATGGAGTTTTCCGTCGTCTCCCCTTCCACTCCACCCCTACACTCCTGGTGGACAAGGAGGGACAAACGAAGCGTCGCCCCAGGAGAATTACACCGTTGACTAGGTCCACATGTCACTCGGAGAGCACAGGCACGGATGGCGGCGAGTGACATGTCGACGTGCAAGCCAAATGTCGAGTCCATTCCGGTAGTTGAGGTGTCCAGGCATACGCGTGCCGGTTGAGTACTACTACTGCCTGATCAATGATCCATCATATGACAGTGATCACTAATCAGGGGGTAGTAGTTGAGCAGCTGCTTTACTCGTCCGTCAATCCTGCCAATGAGCTCCACGCAGCATACGCTTGCTGCACCCTGCCTGCTACATACGAGTACGAAATGATTGGAGATCTATCGATGGCTACGGCTTGACGTGCGCCATGCTCGGACACTGTCTGTTCAAGACAGTACACTACCGGCCGTGCGATTATATGAGTACTATATATAAGCTGATGCATTTGTGGGACACTAGCTAGCTAACTACTGCTACCAAGTACGGAATACCTCTGTTCTGTCTGCAGGATCGGAACTCCAGTAGTTTACAGGTACAGCACCGGAGATCCTTGATTCCGGGCTACACGCCACGCGCGGTGGTAGTAGCTAGACTGGTAGGGGTAGGGGTACACGGATACAGACATACATGCCAAAATAAAAAAAAATAAGCTAAAACACTGTTTCGGCTGATTTGTTGTGAAAGAAAAACACGGCTCCGGCTGAAAAAACAAGGTAAAAAAGACGGATTATAAGATAAGCAAACATAACCACAGTATATGATATGCACAGGTACGGGTACAGTACACACCGTCCACCACAGACGATCGAGAGGACCACGTAGACGAGACGCGAGGAGTACGTACGTGACCACTCACTTATACGCGTGCAGCCACACATCAGTACGTATCCATCCATCAGTCGGCGGAGGGATACTAATGCTACCCCTACCCCTGGGCCCTGGGCCCCGCAGCAGGCTACATACATACACAATGCAAACGCGTATCAGCTTGTTCGCTTCGTGTCTGCAGGATCGGATTTATCAATCCAGTATTTTTTTCTCTCACGCCGGTACAGCACCGGATCTTCCACAATTGGCATGGCTTATAAACCGTCCAAACGGGCAGGGCGTATGTGTGCGTCGGTGCGTGCATGCCAACGAGGCTAGGCCAGTAGAAAGAGAGGCGGCGAGGATCGCCTGGATCAAGCAAACTGTGCTAGCTACGATAGCTGGCGTTGCACAGTGGTAGTAATAATAATAGTCCAATAATTCGTCACGAGGGGAATGCATGGCCTGGCCCATAAAGCAGTATAGCACCAGGCAGTCAGTCGTCTCGGTCACCATGGGTAAACAGTAACTGCGAGTCTGCATGCGTCCGACTCCGACCGACGTGCAGCGAGTCCCATCCCATCCCACTGCACGCCGCTGTAGAAAGTAGAAACACACCTTGCCCTCGTGCAGCTTTCCAAAAGGTTCCTTAGACCCCACACCCCAGCCGCCCAGGGCCAAATCCAGCGGGGGCGCAGGGAAAAAAGCTGGGAGGAGGGACGGCCTCGCGAGGCAGGTGGTATTGGTGAGCTCCATCGCGCGCTGCGCGGGAGCAGGCCACCCTCCCCCTCCCTCCCACCACACGCGGACACGCAGCCGCGCGCCGGCCGTGGCAAAAAAGCAAGGGGCTCCTGCCGAGCGCGGAGGCGCCCACCGGCACCGGTCGGCCGCGGCCTTTCCAGCTTTCCCCTCACGCGCCCCACGTTGTTGGCTTGAGCGCTGGACGCTGTCGGAAACTCGGAATCGGAACCGTGCCTGGAGCAGAGGCGCCGCACCGCGGGCGGTATTGTAGAAACCATGCGCGCGTGCCGCCGACGCTGGCAAGAATATCCGCACCGCACCGCCACGCCTCGCCTCTGCTGCATCTGCATGCATGCATCATCCAGCCGGCTGCCGTTCGCCGAGGATATATATCAGCAGGCCAGCGGTTTTGCGCGCGCGCGCGTGCCTGCTCGCGTGTATGTAGCCGCCACAAACGCGATGCCACTCGCGCGTACGCGTCGGTCGGTGGCGCACGTACGTGCGCTCGCGCGCTCCGTCCCGGCTCCCTCCCTCAACGCGTGCGCGCGTGTCACAAGGGGCAAACACCGAGTGAAACTGTTAAAAAAACAAAGAGTTAAATGTATCAGAGATCCATTAACATATAAGGAGGTTTTAGTCAGGTTCATCAACTTTCAAAGTGGCTTTTTATCCATAAACTTAGTATGATGTATCACTTAGGTCCATACCTGTCCACATTGGCTTCTTGTGCTGAGATGGCATGATGATGTGGCCATGCGGGCGTGCAGGCAGGTGCCGCCGCTCTGCCACACGGGCGCGAAAACAGGCCAGCCGCGGCGCCCGCCGTTGACGTTGTCGTTCCCCTCCCTGTCTTCATCGTGCAGCGCGCGCCGGGGATGGAGCTCGCGCCGGCGAGGATGGCCTGTCGCCGCCGCCGTGGTGGCTCACCACGGAGGCCTGCGACCTCCCTTCCGCGACCGCCACGGGGCTCGGGGAATGGGCCGCCTTCCTCTTCCTCTCCACGTGCTCGCAGCGGACGCTTCTCTCCGCCGCGTCCGCGGTCTTCCTCGTCACGCTGCTCTGCCTCGGCGCCGCCAAGCTCATCTCCACACGGCGACGACGCCATGGCGCCGGCGGCGCCCTGAACGGCGAAGACAAGCAGCCGCTGCTGGATAGGGCCGTGGTTGTTCGGGTCGGCGCCGGGTTCGTCGTCGCGCTGGCTGCGTCCGGTGTCCTCGCCGCGTTCTACGTCGTGCTGCTGGTCCTTTCCCCGGTCAACAGGGGCGGCGAGGCCCTGGAGGCGGTGTTCCTGGCGCTGCTGTGCGCGGACGAGGAGACCACCACCACCACCACCGATAGCAACAGCAAGGCGAACGTGACCCCGTACGCGACGGCGTCGTGGGCGTCGCGCGCGACGTGGGCGTGGATGAACCCGCTGGTGCAGCGCTGGTACCGGTCGGCGCTGGAGCTGTCGGACGTGCCGACGCTGGCGCCGTCCCACCGGCCCGAGCGCATGCACGAGCTCTTCACCCTGCACTGGCCGTCGTCGTGGGCGTCCAAGGACAACAACCCGGTCCGGCACACGCTGTTCCGCACCTTCTGGGCGCAGTTCCTGCTGAACGCGTCGCTGGCGCTGCTCCGCCTCACCGTCATGTACGTGGGGCCGACGCTGATCTAGAGCTTCGTGGACTTCACGTCGGCGGGCGCCGGGCAGCGGCCGCTCGGGGAGGGTGCGCGGCTGGTGGCGATGCTGCTGGCGGCCAAGTGCGCAGAGGCGCCACCAGTACAACTTCCACTGCCAGAAGCTGGGGATGCAGATCCGGGGCGCGCTCATCGTGGCGCTCTACCGCAAGGGGCTCGCGGACCAGTCAGCGGCGGAGGAGTTGGCGACGAGGCGCGCGCCCTGGAGCAGCAACTGCCCGTCGGGGAGCACCAGGTTGCCGTCGCCCGCGACGGCCATCGCGGCCACGGACTGCCCCGCGGTGCCCGCGGACCACACGACTGCGCCGGCTCGCGCGGCCACAGGATGTTTGACGAAATGAAGCGACTATAGGCCCCGTTCGCTGGTCTGAAACTTAGCTGAAACTGACTGGTTTTGTGAAAGAGAAACACTGTAGCGACTGGTTGATAAACATTGTTTTGTGAGAGGAGTCAGCCGGCTGGTATGGACATCCAGACCCGCGAACGCGCCCATAATTGCTTCAGAAGGACAAGTCAGCACAAGAAGTCAATGTGGACAGCTATGGACCTAAATGATACACCATACTAAGTTTATGAACCAAAAAACCAATTTAAAAATTGATAGATCTAATAAAATCTCCTCACAAATTAATAGATTTTGGTGCATTTAACTAAAAACAAACAAACAGACAGATACGAGCCGGGGCCAGCATGCGCGCATATGCCTGCCCGCACGCAAACGCAGAGAGACGACCGACCGACGTGGTACCTACCGAACCATGCTTGTTTGCTTGCGGCCTCAAGGCAGTCAAACTCGTCGGCTTCGTCGCGCATGCGCCGCGGCAGGCATATATGCTGCCGATTTGCTTCATTCACCATGCTCTATGGCTCTCGCTACTGCTTCAGTTTCAGTATCGAAGGTTTTCGACGAGCGATCAACCAGTCTGATCAAGTATTAGCAATCCATTATCTCGGAGGTTTGGGGCAATGACAACTAACATGGCCAAAACGCGTCAGAGTTCTGTAAATGTAACACGAATGTTTGGAGGGAATGTCGACGCTCGTCTCGCTCTCCGACATGCTTTTCTCAGCAGGGCTAGCTCTCACCCACACTGTTGGTGTTGTTTCATGCTTTCCAGAAGAACAACTCCTCCTGTCTGTCGTATGTAATAACACTAAAAATAAATCGCTGACTCAAGAACTAAGCAAGGTTGTGCTAACTAACTCTAGAAAACCATTATTTGCGATCATCTTACGTTCATAAACAAGTACTTCCTCCGTCCACAGAAGAATACAATTATCGTTTTTTCGAGGAGTCAAACAGTTTGAACTTTGACTAAATTTATATAAAAAATACTAATATTCATGATACTAAAAATTTATTATATAATATATTTTCATAATAAATTTATTATATAATATATTTTCATAATAAACAAGTACTTCCTCCGTCCACAAAAGTAGCATTTAATTGGTTATTATATAATATATTTTCATAATAAATTTATTAGAGACATAAATGCTAATACTATTTACTACAAATTTGGTCAAACATGAGCTAGTTTGACGCCATACAGATCTCACAATTGCATTCTTTTATGGATGGAGAGAGTAATCACCATATTTATTTATTTATTATTCACGTGTTTTAGATAAAAAAATACTCCTTAGCTAGGAGGCTGGATTTTTGTGACTTTGGATTGGATGCATATATCCAACAATCCCCCTTGATCATCTTCTTCATTCCTATTCCGGACCATAAATGGGACAAATTCATTTTAGCCTACCATTGGCATTTCCTAGCCTTTGTCCCACATATAAATGCATCAATAAGGTATGAAAAAAAGTTATACTTTCATGAAACTATTCTTCGAGATAGATTTACTCGCATCACTTCAAAACATTCAAACTTTATATATATGAAAAGTATTTTGTTTCAAGATAAATTTACTCGTATCACTTCCAAACATTCAGACTTAATATATATGAAAAATGTTTTGTATTCAAAGTTTCAAGCTATTGACCGAGGCCAATCTCCACTTATTTGTGATAGAAGAGATTATATCTATCACTACATCATAAGGTGTTGCCTTTGCTCAATGCCATTTATTTTCCACATTTGACACTTCATCGTCACCGAGAAAGCAAGATTATAGTTCCTTCATATGCACACAATAAACCAAAAGAGGGCTTTTACATGATTTTATGAGTATACTCGAATTTTACAAAAAAAAAAAAAAATCATGTGGGACTGATTTTGTAGCTTGACGTATAACAACTCCATAAAAAATGAGCAAGATCTATATAGTTCCCCCATTCTCACATAAAGCTCGAATAGCAAATACAGAAAACCTAGTGCCCAATATTTTACTCGTGCTTGTTCTTGCACACTTCCTCTTTGCTCTCTTGCACCCTTCTGCAACAACCTTCCATTAGTTTATTTGAGCAGCCGAGAAAATGGCCAAGGAATGAGAACAAACCAGGCAAGCTTCAACCACCACCGTTCTTACACAGTTCACAAAAACTAAAGCTAACCCACATGCCTTTTGCACTAAACGCACAAAAAATAATCTACTAATTTAAGGGGTGTTTGATCTGGCTACTAAAATTTAGGAGGTGTGTCGAGAGGATGTTGCATGGATTGTTCGGATACTAATAAAAAAACAAATTACATAATCCGTCAGTACTTCACGAGACGATTTTTTTAAGCCTAATTAATCCATCATTAGCACATATTTACTGTAGTGAACATTGTCAGATCATGGACTAATTAGTCTTAAAAGATTCGTCTCGCAAATTAGTCGCAAACTATGTAATTAGTTTAGGAAGGGCAAACACCCCTGAAGCGAAATAAAAGGCGCACACCAAGAAGGGTAGAAGACGAGGAGAGAAGAGGCAGAGCGCAGAGGAGAGGAGAGAGAGAGAGAGAGAGAAAGAGGTGGCCAAATCCAGAATACTCCACCTCCATGTAAGCTGTATCCACAGTCCACACTACAACACCTCACCTCCCTTCCGCTCCTTTCCTCGCTCCTCCTCTCTCTCTGTCTCTCTCCTCCAAGATCTGTCGATCACACACACCACACCATACACACGCAGCTTTTGCTGCTGCTTGCTCTTCTACTTGCTTCTTCTTCTTCTTCTTCCATCGCAATGCCATCTCCCCGGCAATTCTTTCAGCTGCTGTTACCCATCTTGCTCGCCACGTGCTGCGTCAATGGAGCCAACGGCCCCGACGCTCTCGCCACCGCCAGGAGGCAGCTCCACCAGCCCTTCTTCGTCCCGGATCAGCCCGGGCAGCCATCGGCGCCGCCGCCGTTCTTTCCCGCGATGCCGGTGACGCCGCCGCCTCCGATGCCCACGGGGCAGGATCAGCCGACGTACCCTGCTCTGGTGCTCCCCAACACCGGCTCCAGCGGCGCCACGCCTCCGGCCGGCAGCTCGCACGGGTCCAAGAAGGCCTCCAAGCTCGTCCCTGCCATACTGCTGCCGCTGCTCACGGTGGCCGTACTCGGGCTGTCCGTCGCCTTCTTCTTCTCGCACCGCCGGAGCAATGCGGCGCGCGGGGGAGGAGGCGGGTGTGTCGGTGGCGGGGACGCCAAGTTTTTGCACCCGGAAAGGACGAGCCTTTTCGCGCGCGACGAGTTCGGTGGCAGCGGTGGCGGTGGTGGGGCTGCGCCGGCGCCGGCTACGGCTACCTCTGCCGAGTTCCTCTACGTGGGGACACTGGCGAGCAGAGCGGACGAGAGGAGCAGCGACACGACGTCGTCCGGCGACGAGGAGTCCCGAAGCTCGGGCGGATCGCCCGAGCTCCGTCCGCTTCCGCCGCTGGCGCGGCAGTGCGCGCCGGCGCCGTCGAGGAGCCCCGGTGGAGGCTCCCCGTCGTCCGGAGAAGAAGAATTCTACTCGCCGCGGGGCTCATCAACGAAGACCACCTCCAGCTCGCGCAGGACTCTGGCGACGGCAGTACAGGCGGCCCTTGAAGCACGGGACCGCTCCAGGACTCCGTCCCCTGGGTCGGTCCTGAGCACGCCGTCGTACCCATCTTCTCCGGGGGCGACGCTGTCCCCCGCTCCCGCCTCGCCGCCTGCCTTCTCCAGCCCAGGCGAGTCCGGCCGCCACTCCGTCAAGTCAAGATCGGAAAGCGCGCGCGTCGTCGTCCTCCCGCCGGTTCCTCCGACCCCGCCCCCGCCTCCTCCCTTCGCACCGACACTGCCACCACCGCCACCTCCTCGCCGGAAACCACCGTCCCCATCGCCACCGTGCTCTCCACTAAACGACAAATCAGCTCTCAGATCCAGCACCGACACCATCGAAAGGAACCCATTCGCCCAGCCACCATCCCTACCGACGAGCACACACCCGCCACGGCCACCTCCGGCTGCAGGGCCGCCGCCACCTCCTCCTCCGCCACCGCCTCCGCCGGTGGGCTACTGGGAGAGCCGTGTCCGGAAGCCCGACACGTCCAAAGAAACCCGTTCGCCGGCATTGTCGCCGCCACCCAAAGCTGCCAACTTCAGGAGCGTCCCTGCACCCACCGACGCGTTCCCAAGCCGGCTGCCCGAGTGCTCCGACCAAGGCGACAAGTCCGAGGACACGACGCCACGGCCGAAGCTGAAGCCGTTGCACTGGGACAAGGTCCGGGCCAGCTCCGACCGCGTCATGGTGTGGGATCAGCTCAAGTCCAGTTCATTCCAGTGAGAACTCTGCTAAAATTTCCATGTTTTTTCAGATGTTTCAGTTGTTCGTGGTCGGTGTCTTGAGGAGTTTCACTGAATTCTTGCAGGGTGAACGAGGAGATGATCGAGACGCTGTTCATTTGCAATCCAGCTAATGCGCCGGCCAAGGAGGTGACGAGGAGGCCGGTACTGCCGACGCCCAAGGCCGAGAACAAGGTCCTAGATCCGAAGAAGGCGCAGAACATTGCCATCTTGCTGCGCGCGCTGAATGTAACCAAGGAAGAGGTCTGCGACGCGCTCTGTGAAGGTGAACAAGATCCTCGCTGACACTACTTCCTAGAATTCAGCCATTTTGATTCTCTGCATACATGCTACATTGGTATTCACTGATGTTTCGATCGCATAGTATTAGTTTTGCTCGTGAGTTGTGTGAGTCGTGTTTGACTATATATTTAGCTTGTGACTGGACTGCAGCCATGCTTGTCCGTATAGTATGGTTGGGCTTTTAATAAGTTCGTGTGAATGAAGTGAATGCCAGCATAGAGCCGTTGAGAGTCGTTGCTGGAATAGAAAATCAGTGGTTGCTTCAGGTCTGCTGAATAGGTACAGAGAGTTATATCTGCAGGGAGCCTGTGAAGAATGTTGGAGAAATTGCTTTTGTTCTCATTCCTCTTTATGCTCTATTCATAGTTGCTCACAATAGGAACTTCCATTTTTCAGTCATGTATCATGACTTTTTGTGGAAATCACTGCAAGCCTGTTGTATTAGTGCAGAACTTGGAGTTTTTGGGCTAGAATTCTTTTACTTATATTGCTGAAGAAGTAATAGTTGCTCTACATTTTCCACTCCATGGGCTTCACTAATGTGTTAACCGATTTACCATGCCTGTCCTTCAGGTAACATGGAGAACTTTGGAGCAGAATTACTGGAGACCTTGCTGAAGATGGCTCCTACCAAGGAAGAGGAGATTAAACTGAAAGAATTCAAAGAGGAGACTTCTCCAATTAAGCTTAATCCAGCTGAGAAGTTCCTCAAGGCAGTGCTTGATGTGCCTTTTGCCTTCAAAAGAGTTGATGCAATGCTTTACATAGCGAACTTTGATTCAGAGGTCAATTACCTAAAGAAGTCTTTCGAGACCCTTGAGGTGAGCATTATGTCTTTGCCATCGCCATTTCATTAGCACCATTTCATCTTCTCCCTATGCTATTGTGCATATGTAATGGACATAGATGAAATTTTTAGCCTTTTCAGTATGTTTCCTCAACCTAATTCCTTTTCTTTCTTACTCGCAGGCTGCTTGTGATGAGCTTAGAAGCAGCAGGCTATTTCTTAAGCTACTTGAAGCAGTTCTGAAGACTGGCAACAGGATGAATGTTGGCACAAACCGTGGGGATGCACACGCATTCAAGCTTGACACTCTACTCAAATTGGTTGATGTCAAAGGCACCGATGGACGCACGACCCTTCTGCACTTCGTCGTACAGGAGATCATACGAACAGAGGGTTCCCGTATGTCTGCCAGCACCCAAACAACTCCAAGAACCCAAGCAAATCCTCTACGAGAAGAGCTTGAGTGCAAGAAGCTAGGCCTCCAGGTAGTGGCTGGCCTTGCCAACGAGCTCAGCAATGTCAAGAAGGCAGCTGCCATGGATTCCGACGTGCTTAGCAGCTACGTTACCAAACTTGCTGGAGGAATAGACAAGATCACTGAGGTACTGCGATTGAACGAAGAGTTGAAGTCAAGGGATGATGCATGGCAGTTCCACGACAGAATGCAGAAGTTCTTGAAGAAGGCAGACGACGAGATCATCAGGGTTCAGTGTCAGGAGAGTGTGGCACTGTCGCTCGTGAAAGAAATCACCGAGTACTTCCATGGTGATTCCGCAAAGGAGGAGGCTCACCCTTTCAGGATCTTCATGGTCGTAAGGGATTTCCTAACGGTTCTTGATCAGGTCTGCAAGGAAGTGGGCAGGATCAATGACCGTACCATCGCCAGCTCTGTGCGCCATTTCCCAGTGCCGGTTAACCCAATGATGCCACAATTGTTCCCACGGCTTCATGCTTTGAGAGCTGGATTCTCTGACGATGAGAGTTCAGCTGCTTCAGTGTCATCACCATGATCACTGGTAGTCTGCCAATATAATTTTTCGTGGACCGTCGGTAGAACACCACCAGGGGGCAGAGGGATTCAAATGGTAGCGGGCTGTCCTTTTTTTTTTCTCCTTTTGTACCTGTAGATTATAGAATGTACAATATTTTTGCAAATATTTATTTCTATATATAAGAAGGGATAAAGTCTAGATCAGAAGAGGAAATGAGCAGTTCATATATGTATGCAGCTTAATTTCAGTCTTAAGTTCAGTGTGTACATGACATGAAGCAGTTAACAAGATGTAGATTTATCCATCTCACAGAATGACAGAAGAGTGAAGTTAACAATTCCAAAACAAAAAAAATCTGCAGAGCTGGAAGGTCGAAGGTAGCTGGACTCTCTCTGCCGTACTTGAAAAGAAAACAAAACCTATTAAACTCTGGCAGTACCAAGGAAGAAAACATCAACTGTGTTTTTGTCATCATATTCTTTTTGAAATTATTTTTGTCAACATCTTTCCAATTGCACAAATGGTCCATACAGACCATATCGCACATACATCTCAAGGCAGCCTCTATCAGTTTGTCTGACAATTTTATCTGCAGTAGAAGAATCTTTCCAATTACAGGAGCATCATGTAAAGTTCAGACACTGAGCAGTGCCCCAGGAGGCAGGACTGCAGGAGCCAAGAGGTGAAACCTCAAACCATGGATGAATGCGGTAAAGCTGCAGCAGGCTTCCAGTTGGGACATCAGAAGAACCAACAAGTGCCTGATCAAAACCAGAGGGCAGAGGTTTCCATGGCCTGGAGAGCATGGGAGGAAGAAACCAAACGGGCGGTGGTTCGGGTGGGTGCCATCGCTGGGTCCCCATCTCCATGTGAGGGTGACAACCAAGCGGTGGTTCGGGTCTTGGATGCACGCCCACAAAACGTTGCAGCATGGCTTGGCTTGGTCGCCCTTTCCTACCAAACTCTCCTCCTCTTTCCTTGCTCCCATCTTGCAAGATCCGCAGCCCCACATGGGGTCTCTTGTCCCTGCTCCGTCCCCTGCACTGCACCGAACCGTATGGTATGGTATGGATGGATGCTCTGGTAACTCTAATGGCCTCAATCATTGGCCTCCAAGGTCAATCAGAGCTGTTTTTTGGGGGGTGCTCCCTTGGCCTGTGGCCTCCAAAACACATGGATCGTTTTGGCTGCTAATGCAGCTGGGATGGGTCGAAAATACTATGATTAGGAGCTATGATAATTATTTTAGTTTTGATTATGAGAAGAAAGGAATTCCAATAGTAATACTAGGTTTGTGGTGGTGGTTAGAGATGTGAAAGGTAGACAAAAGATGGGGTAGCAAGATTCTAATTCTACATCTGGGATGAGAGCACAAGTGAAAGATGGAGCATGAATGAATACATGCATGATAGGTACTCCTAAACACTAGCAGTAGCGTGATGATTACTGAATGACCACCACAGCAGATTGAAGGGAGGAGCCAGCTACATTGGCACCTGAACCACTCACTACCCAATCTTGCAATTGCAATCACCCACGCCCAACCTTTGGCTCCCGGCATTCCTTTCCATCATAGTCTCGTGAGTTGCACATGCAAGCTCCTCCTCGCGTCAATGATGATCTCTCTCCCCATGCCCATCATCAGGGTATCCTTTCAAGTTTCAAGTCCGCCCATGACATTTCAGTCAATTACCGGCTAATTAACTCGCTAACAAACTTATTTTTCTTAATCAGGACTACACAGCACACCCATCAGAGAACTGAATAACAGAATAAGATCTGTACGAGAAGGTAGATGAGCAGAAGTGAAACTTCTGACGTGCACCAAAGACCAAACCTTGCCATTCCAGGTCTAGCACAGGCGAGGCGAAGCGAAAGAGGCAGGCGCCCATTCACCCTGCAAGCCGAATCCAATGCTTGATCTGGTCGCTTCGCCTTTGACAGGCATGGAAAGCAAGGCAGATTCGCTCCGGCTTGGGGAAACAGAATTACCCCCCCACCTGGCGTCTTCTGATCATGGCTACTACTAGGAGCCGCTCCCGCTCCGTTCTCCATCAGCAGTCTAGGGGCTCTAGGCAGTAGCCACAGCACGCACGCCGTCACGTGAGGGCGAGATGCCCACGAATCAGCCGGCTTTACGCGCTGTGCCTTTGCTTTCTTTTCGCAAAGATCCCCATGGCTTTTGCCAACGTTCCATCCAGCCGTGATGAAGTTGCAGGAGTAGCCCTTGTTTATTTACGTTATCATTATCATTAAAGGGTCTGGACAGCTTGATACTACTGCTGCTCCAGATCGGTACATGTAACATGTACACATTCGTTCATCCATACAGAGGATAAATTCTGCGTGTCCGGAAACAACCCATGCAATTCAGAAGCAGATCTAAAAGCCTGCTCAGAGAGCCCGAAAAGGTTTCAAAGACTCAGAACCCGGGCAATGCCACGGTGAATGAACTGGCACGTTCCTTCCTGATGCCTGTTATGTTAACACATTTGAAGTTTTGAACCGAACCAAGGCCTCGCGTCTGTTGTTGCAACCTGTGGTACGGTCTCTGGAGGGCCAGATCTTGAGGTCACACAATTGGCAGTGGCAGCACGAAGCAAGTAGGCGAAAGGGACCGAAACCTGGCCGTAGGGATTGCATGCAGCAGCTGGCACGGGGCACCCAATGCAAGGAAGAAGAAGAATGCCAAAGGCAAAGGGCCAAGGGCGGAGCACAGTACCAATCAGTAGTAGGCCTAGGGCGTCTCACTTCTCCGAAAGCCTGACGAAGAACCTCTCAACGGCCTGATTCCTGTTCTGGCGCTGCATCACATCCAGAGCACGGGATGCAGCGTACGGCACCATGGGATGGGATGTGAGCAAAGCGTGCAAGTGTGTAACCCAACCACCTGAAAGCGAGAACACCACAGACGAGCATCTTGACGACCCAAAGAATAAAGAGGGGGCATCACGCATTCACGCGAACCCTACAGCAGCGATAGGCCCCTGATGAGAAGAAAGGGAAGTGGGCATTAGCTTCCATCCTTCAAACACCCCTTGTTTCATGGGGGAGCAATGGTCACATGCCACTTTGTCCTACAACAATGACAAGACACGCCCTACCACCACCAGCAAAAGATAAAGGGACCTGAACCTAAAACTGTTTAAAAGTGCCCTAACCCTAATGAAAACTCCAGCTCAATACAAACGAACATCAGAATCGGTAATGGCAATACAACCTTACTTACAGGTGAATAGTACAACAATGACAGCACAGTAATAATACCGAATGCATGGATGTTCTGAAGACAAGTGTGAGCTATCTGTAACCAGAGTGCTGCCTGGCATGAATTCAAAGCTTATTGGTGCTGAGGTTCTGATTCTCGGAGAATACATTTCAGCTAGTGTTGGATCAATGACAGACTAGGTATAGGCAGGTACCACATCTGAGATTATGATGAATACATACATACACCGGTGGTCACTGTAAGACACAACAACAGGAGAAACGTGTAGTGTGTGTGTGTATGTAATGTTCTGTACTTGCTGCGGGGCTGTTCGCTCAGTTTGTGTCAGCTTTGTTTTCGGCTGCCTCGCCCTTCAGGAAGCGTGAGAACCACAGGGCCGATGCTTTCGGATGCCTGGACAGCCCATTCTTGTAATCGACATAAACTATGCCAAACCTCTTGGTGTAGCCCATAGCCCACTCAAAGTTGTCCAGGAATGACCACGCAAAGTACCCACGGACATCAGCTCCGTCCCTGCATCAAATGATTAGTAGTTGTGTCAGTCATATTGCGTCTCGCGTTCTAACAAAAAGGGCCATATTTTGGCTCAACGCTCTTAGCTATGGGACAGGCAGCAAACTAAAGCTTATTACTTGATTGCTAGTGCAACTGAATTGAGGTATCCTTTGAAGTAACCGACTCTCGTCGTGTCATTTAGGACCTGTTCAAGCGTTGCAGATTGATCATCTTCATCATCCATGCCTGCAGGAAAGAAACTAGGTAAGGACATCATAATCCACGCACTCTGTATTTTATTCAGATGGTCAAAAATATCACATGCCAATAGCACTAAACACTATTACTTGCGTAAGCAAAACTACCATCATTTGTATTGCAATAACAAACAGTGTGTTGCAACGGTACATTTCACTTGTTTGATTTCTGAAATTTTGAATTCACGCCCTAGTTTATTCCTAACATTTTTGTCCATTTAATATACTTTGAACAGGTAGCAGTCAAAACCAGACATTTGGCACCGTCCAAATTTTTGCAGGATAACATGAAAGTTTTCAAATATGCAGATATCTGTAAATTCGTATTAAGCAGTTCAGTTAGAATACAAAATAGGGCAGAGTTGAAACTCTATTTCCAAATATAACAAATAAGACAGTACAAACAACCTACAACCTTGCATCTTGGGCTTGCATATTCAATAATATATTAAGTGGTGCAGCAGTTGTTCACAGTTTAAGCTCTTGTTCTTTTACTACTTCAGTCTCCACTAAAATACTAAACAAGTCAATTCATACGCTATATTTGTAAGTGTATCTTATCTACAGGAAATTGAAATGGGAAAGAATAAATTATAGGGCACAAAATATTTCTATCTTCAACCTTGATTCATGCAAAGGAATGGCACAAATTGTAATGGCATTGACTTCAGCAATTCAAGATTTGAGTCACTACATATGTGTACAATTTTCTGTCATAATACATTCTGTATCATGCCACCAGTACTAGATATCCCACGTTGTTTCACTTTGATTTTGGGAAGTATGGAAGCCTTACCATTCTCAGTAACATAAATTGCTGGATTATTATATTTCTTCGCTATATAATTAAGTACTTTACGAAGCCCCCAAGGAACAATGAAAAGCCATTCAGATGCAGCCTGCACAAATTTGAGATAGTAAGTTAGAAGAGAACCAGATAATTTACACGTGGAGAAAGAAGTTCAGTGCTGAGTTCTGACCCTTTCACCAATTTTTTCACCACTATTCCATTTTTCTGCCAAAAGAATAAATGTCAGAATAATGATAATACCAATTTGCAGGCATGATCTCGAGTGAATCTAAAGTTGATCCAAGGACTAAGGAAGACTGCAAACATAGTAGTTCAGCCACATACACCAACATTGATTTTCCAGTGTTCCTAGAACATTTGACCCAATTAGCAATAACACTCTCTCTTTGTACAGATAGCTAGAGTTGATTAGATGTTGTTGCTGAAATCACCTAACTTCCAGGATTGTAATCTCCACCAGGGTCTCTCTCCCCATCCTACTGAAATGCCCAATTTTTAACCCATCTTTCTGGAGTTGGGATGAAGTCGTTCACCTTACATCCCTCGCAATGTTTCAGGGGAAAATATTCAGTGCAAACCATCTACTCGGTAGAATCGTGAAAACCCTTTAGACAAACATACTTAGAAGTTGACGAAAGTGAATTTCATCAAATTATTTATTACTCCCTCCGGTCAAATACTTTCCACTGTCTCCGATGCACATTCTCAACCACTACTTTCTTCTAGAATATTCTTCAAAAGTTAAAATCCTTCAAATTTGTGATATTTTGCAAATACTTTCAATACAACTATACACATATAACTTACATGTTTTCAAACTAAATTATTTAAAAGCTATTGAAGTTTGTAATTTTTAAGGTTTGACCAAATGACCCTCCTCTTCTCTGCCCGTCCCCACTCCTTGTGAAAGGAAACATTCTTGAATGCTTGTGGTGTCTAAATAATACATTTTTTAATCTTTCCTTGATAGCTGAAGTATCATACCTATTCTCTCCATTTGTTGCACTTGGTAGAAATAAACATCATCTGGATTTTGGTGATGAGCAATGAGTCTCGAAGTATAATGATTTAGTCCAACAAAATCAATTTTGTTCCTGATGAATTCTTTATCTTTCTCTGAGAAGGTTGGAAGATCACTGCCCAGTCGCTGCTGCATGCTTTCTGGGTAATCACCAAAATATATTGGGTCTAGGTACCTTTAAGTGAAGGGAAAATAGTCAGCGGATATCACACCATCCTAGGAACACAAAACCAAATAAATGTGGGCACGTTATACTACATAAATGTGTACATTCTGTGAAAAAATCTATGCCCATGTGACATTAATAATATGAATAGCAACATACCATCCAAGTTGAAAGTCAATCCTCCGTTTTGCAGCAATTTGGTCTTCCACATTTTCAGAAAATGGCTCTGCCCATTCACAATCAACAACCAACCCTACTTCACCACCTTGTGCAGCCTATTTTTGTAACATGTAAAACCATCAGACGAACAAAATATACTTCCAGAAAGCTAATAAAATGATGATGAGGGTACCAAATACAAAACTGGTAGGAAATAAATGAATTGCAGCACGTTTCCAAACTTCCAATTCTCATTATATACAAGGAAATTAATGTGTAAGCATGATACAGGAGGTACAGAAACGTGGAAGAGTCCAAAACAAGAGAGAGTAAAAAGGAACCCATACTAACAAAGAACTAGTAGAACCAACCAGCTGCTTTCAGGAGCCAGAATGCCAGGACCAGGATTTACACTCCCCAAATAAGGACCTCAAGGCAATTCATATAAGAACTAAAACGGACCTTGAATTTTCTTCTATAAACATCAACAGCAGCAGCATGAGCCAAGATTTGGTGATGGGCGGCTAAGTAACATCTAGCAGTTTCACCTTGGCATCCTCCAGGTGCAAAAATTCCAATCCCATAACCATTGATTGCAGTTTGGAGAGGTTCATTGATTGTTATCCAACGCTGTACTCTGTCTCCAAAATTTGCAAAGCAAGCCTCTGCATACAATGCAAAGCACTCCCTGGGATATTTTTTATGGTGAGAAACTCATATAAACTACAGCAAATCAAGCTGCAACCACTTTCAAAATAAAAAATTGTCTCGAAAAGAATCTCATATGTAATCATCCATTTAAGCGTCTAAGAAAAATTGTTAATCATACTGCACACTTAAGATGCCTGCAGTAGCTTACACAATCTTGTCAGAAATCCAGCCCCCCAGAGTCTTCTGAAGATTGTTTGGAAGATCCCAATGATACAGAGTTGCGTAAGGCTCAATACCTATTCAGACAATCGAATGGTTAACAACTATAAGTGCTGTAATCTTTAAAGTTAATCAGTAAAACATATGGTACCTTTCGAAATCATAAAGTTGATGAGGTCATTATAGAAGGCGACTCCTTGCTCATTGACCTTTTCCCCCAAGCCATCTGTGTTAGCATTGACAAGCAGCAGAAAATGAAGATATTTATATCGTGATCCATGTCACGGGCAGTTATAAATGAATCTTCTATCTGTTAAGTTTAGCATACCAGGAAATATACGTGCCCAAGATATTGAAAATCTGTACGCACTAAAACCTAGACTTGCCATGAGCTCAATGTCTTCCTGAAAGTTTATAGCAAACATTTCAATTCGTTGATAATTACCCTATTACCAAGAAGATCGTGCCCCTCCACCCTGCCCCTCTTTTTTTGTTGATTCTTTTTTCTCTTTTATAGGGACGGTAGACAATACCTTGTATCGATGGTAGTGATCAACTGCAATTTCTGCATTGCTTCTGTCTAAGACACGTTCTGAAAAGGCAAGCATTTGAACACAAATGGTTAAATATATGTATTTCAAGATCATAAAGGAATCTCCTAAAGAAAAGAGATTATAAAGGAACCAGATAAGCAAACCTTTGTCATCTGTAAATACATCCCATATGCTGTCTCCTTTGCCTCCCTCCCTTCTCGCTCCCTCAATCTACAGAGGAAAGAATTCAAACAACGTAACTTCCAGTTTTAGAGAGAAAGGAACAGAAAAGAGGGTGGTTTCCTATCTATATTTTCATTCTGTGTCTATATTTACATTCTGTGTCTTTCTAGTGTGTAGGGCTCTAGGCACAGGCACAATTTTGTCCCAGAAAGACTATGCATCTTTGGATCAACCAATAGTCCACCTTGAGATTTATGCAACACGACTCTACACCTAAACTCTTATTCTTCCATTACTCTCCCACTCTACACCCTGCAGTTGGGGACGTTAACAGCAACTATACCGCACTCTTTATCTCCTAACTGGGCACCGCCGTCCACCTGCCGTCCACTATTTGCCTGGTGAACCCTAGAGCAGCAAGCCTTGTTACCTATTGTTTGGACAGCACAAGGCAGTACTGGCATGAATACACTACTTTCATAATTAGTTAGTGCAATGAATGGATGGGGAATCCTATGTTGGGTCCACTGTTTCAACTTGCACTCCATCTATCTTTGGTCCTCTCCCATCCAGGGACACAGCAAAAATTCATCAGAAGTTGCACTTGAAACTAACCCGAAGCAGGCAGGGACGCTATAAATACCGAAGCACCTGTTCCTAGACACCGGCTGCACCTTTGGGACAAGCTGAATCAACTCTAGCCTCTGCACGTTTGGGACATGCTGAATCAACTCTATACATGGATAGTCAAGCTGAGACGCCGATCAACAGCGGAATAAGCTTAAAACGCAATGAGGGCGTCAGAGCTCGGAACTACAGTGAAAACAGAGACCAAACAGTGGAACCCACACACCAATTCGAATCTCAGAACTAGAGCCCCCAAGCAAGCCAAGCCAGCGCGTGCACTAGCTGTCGCGCAGTGTTCAGGCGTAGGCATGGCGCAAGCGCAAGCAGGCGGCGGGACGGGACGCCAAACGAAAGCGGCCGCGGCCGCGCGGGATGAGATGGGGACGGCGGCGGTCGGGTGGTACCTGGTACGCGGAGGTGGCGACGCCGAAGACGAAACCGTCGGGGAAGTCGGCGCGGGTCACCTCCGGCTCACGCCCCGTGCTCCCCATTGCTCCGGCGGGTGGGCTGAGTGATGGAGTTGCTGGAAGCGAAGGCGTGAGCGATCTCGACGCGGCGTGGAGGAGTTGGTGGATTCGGAAACGTGGGCTTGCGGGGATGGGGAGGGTTGAATTAATAAATGGCGCCTGACGTCTACTCCGAGAGGAAGCGGCCGAGACGCTCGCCATCGCCAGGTGCCCCGGCCAGCGAGAGCGCAGGGTGAGAACACGTGAGCAGCCACGCCGGCGTGTCGTCCCTGTCGGCCAATGGAGGGTGACGAGAGCATGGGGCGAGCCGGCGAGGCAGATCCGAGAGCGCTGTGTCCAGCGTGGCAGTTCGTCCGTTCCATTCTTCCAGAGGGGGATTGGCCCTACTTGTCATGCAGGTAGCCAGAGATTTGGATTCGGTTTCTGAAACGGGCATTTCTTCAAACACAGGGATTTTACCGAAGTTCAAATTTGGAAGTTGAAACAGAATGCTGACAATAATTTACCTATTATTGTTGTTTTCTATTTAATTACAGCTTTTTTTGAGAAACTTCTATTTAATTGCAGCTGTTCTATTTAATTACAGCTGCTTTACTTATTCTGAAGTCAAGAACAAACGGCCCGATTCGGGAGTCTAGGGTGAGTTGTTTCAAGAAAATCGAAAGAATGAGAGCACTACTTCAAAGTTCGAGTAGAAAATGAACCTATGATTTGTCACCGCCCGTTCATGGGAGTGTTCGGTTGGCATTAAATTGGTCTTTGTAGCTTTGGTTTGAAAATGGTTTCATCTTTGGTTTTTTGATGAAAAAAACATTGCTCAAATTGGCCGATCGGTTGGTTTAAGTTGACCAAAAAAAAAGCTATAATGTCAAACCCATAGAAAACAGTGGAAGGACGGCAAAACAGCGACAAAAGAAACTGGAGCAAATCTCCCGAGGATCCTTTGGTTAGTGGCACCAAATAACAAACAGAAAATAGATGTCGCTTGCATGTACAACTACAAGGATCGTGTTTTGAGCGTCAGTATGTGCGCCGTCTATGGTTGGAACAGCCGGTGATGTGCTTTTGGTACAATGCGAACTGAATGTGTTATCACATCTTTTGTGGGCATGCTCGAACCATACTAGATGAGACCATGCACCTTGGTCTATTTGGTTGCAAATGAGTGTAGCATACTGAATCATAGGAATCGTGTTTAGTTGCTTGTGTGGACGGTTTTATGGTATGAATTGGTGTGCTCAGCTGTGTTTGGTTTGGCACGCGACACAAGGTGTGAGCACCCAGATATGGTTTTGGTGAGGTTACCACCCTACTCAATAGTACAAGGCAGACTATAGAGATGTTTTTGCGTCTCAGTTCATTGTGCGCTGCCATTGACAATGACCTTGGAGCATCTAATGACAAAATACAAGCATACAATAATTTTTCCCATCTAATAGTCAACAACATTAGGGTCACAGTATCTCATAAGGTTATTGTCATTACAAGTTTGTATGGCACATTTTGAGCATCACAGGCAGTTGTAGCAACGAGCAAGAACGAACCACATGAGCACCAGCAAGAAAAAAGACTGCACCACAGCCACAACAAATAACACCGGTGTGTTCCTGACCACTTTTGGTGGAGGCTTGACAAAAACTTTGTCATTTTCACAACCCATGAACTCCAAGTATGATGCTTCTGCCTCTTCTTTGTTAGGGAAGCTCTTATAGCTGTTGTTTTTAAAACCAGTTACCTGGGCATTGCATCTAGCCCAGGTTGCATATGCTCCAGGAACCTTGCCACGGTACACAATATACCAAGCCATGTGTCCCTTAAAAACACATAAAAGCAAGTATAAAATGTTGATAAGATGAGGGTTAGTTCAATCGATTTGCCTCAGATTTAATTGCCTTTTCATTTGACCTTAAACTTGGAGCTTAAGAAACATAGACAGCAACAAACCTCAAACAGATAGTAGAAAATCAAGATCATGACAGGCATAAAACCATGAGAGACGTCTAGCCCAGCCATCAGATCATCACAACCGCCCAGTTGTTGCTTGGGTATGGATGTCTCACATGGTTTGATGACAGCCATGAGAAGCATAAGTAGAAGATAGAAGAAACAATGCTTCAATACCTCACAAGTCCAAGGTCATCAGTGTGCATAATCCATTACTCAAACCGGTACTGTTATCTTCATAGGCATGAAAAAGATCTCACAATTGTATCAGCCTCAGTCAAAAAATGGTTGACATCATAGGCACAAAAAAACGCAGACCTCAGCTAACTGCAAACTAACTTATAATCATCTTGCAAGCTAACTGTAATCATCCCAGGTGGCAAATAAGAACACAAATTGCTGAGGCAAGTTCATGTCTGCCATAAAAGTGTGCGACACATCCATCCCAGCCATCCGGTAGGCATGCCTACAACAGTTGCTTGGAAATGGACGTATCCCACGGTTTGATGATAGACATGAGAAAACATAAGAAGACAATAAAACAGCAACATGAAGAATACCCACGGCCACCTCAGATTGCTATAGTTTGCATCATCGGCCAAATAGGAACTCCAACAATAAGAATAACAAGAACAATAACAGCATCTAAAATGTTTCAGATCAACTAAGTGACAATCTAAGGTATTTTAGGGCTCAGATCAACTAAGTGAGAATCCAAGGTATTTTAGGGCTCAGATCAACTAAGTGACAATCTGTCACCCGTTGTTAATGTCTACACCACACAGATCAACACAGCCTCACATCCATCACCATGGCTCCTATGCTATACAAAACTAGGTACAGCCTTGGTCAGGCGGTAAATGGTTCTTTGTAGCATCAGATGAGGTCAGTACTACACATCAAAATACTTCCTACAGCATAAGACAGTTGGCATGGCTATATGTAAAAGTGGAGAGGCCAACTCATATGCATCTAAGCAAAGTAGGTTGTGCTCAGGTAGGTCCTAAGCCATAGGACCCTATGAGCCTTTGTCATCTGAACAAAGTAAAGTCCCTCAGCCTTGTTCTTCAGCAAGTAAACCAGGGCAAACATGAGTGCCTCCTGTGAGTACCCAAGGCAGTCCATAACACAGCCATAAAGGTCCTAATGCACCTCATTGTGCTGTGGAGTCTTGAGGGCATCTCCTACAGACTCCACAGCCTTGATCATTTTATTCATGAGGTCTATTTCCTCTTGGGCAAGCTTCCTTCTCTTGCCACCCCTTTCCTCCTGGCCCTTGGCATTAGAACCCGTAGAGCCTTCCATACCAGAAGGAGTTCTCTTTCTAGAATCAGCATCTGTGCCACCTAAGTCAGTGATATCCTCAACGACATCAATATCACCTTGACCAATGTTAGTCGGAGGACCCAGAGGCTCATTTGAGCCCATTGCATACCTGCCTATGGCCTGGTTACCACCAAAGATGGCCTCCATCTGAACATAGTTCTCTATTGATGTGTTAAAAAACTTAGCATCAGCAGGATGATCCTAGTTAGTGAAACAGATATAACTATTAGACATAGGGGAGCAAAAGAAAAGGGATAGCTGAGGTGTTATCCAAACAGTTTCTAACCTTGGTATGGCCAAGCAGGTGTTCATCGTCAAGTACTATCATATGGTGGTCCTCATCCCACAGAGCACCACTCAAATCCTTGAGCCTAACAATCTTAACCCACCTTTGCCTTCACTTTCTCAGGTGATTGTAAATCTGCTGGGTGCTCAAATTGACCCCAGCAAACTCAGAGACCATGAGTGCAACCTGCCTAACATGTACCTCCTTGAACCCTTTGTCAGTTTTGACCCCCTGCCCCACCAAATCATGGAACCTCCTTAGCATGAACCCAGACTGGATAGGAGTCCAGTGCATAGGGCCATTAGGCTGAGGGGCTGCTAGATTGCCATCATCAGCAGCAACTACCCCACCCTGTTCCACCACATTGTCCTCACCACCAATGTTAACAACCTGGTCAAGCATATTGTCCATTTCCTATCCACAACCAGCATAACATTGAGCAAACCAGTACGTAAGGAAAACAAATTGCATGATATGAAATACAACTTCAACAGATCAAATAGGCAGAAAAGGAATAGGTACTACATCATTGTAAAGTGCCATAGGTCTTAGTTAAAATACAAGTTCCATCAATGCTACTAAACAGTACACACACCATGCCACTACACCCTAGAATTCCCCCTGTTTTGCCACATCTGTGCAGCCCATGCCTCCCTCTGTTGTGCCCAGGTACCATTGTTGGGGACATGATCTGGCTGTGAGGCATTGTCATTGATGTTAGGAGTCCATGTGGATTCAGTAGGTACATGCTCGTCCTGCCCATGCCTGAGGATCCAATTGTGAAGAATACAACAGGCAAGAACAAGCTTAACTTGGGTCTTATATGGGTAGAAAGGCTTGTTGTCCAATATCTCGAGTCTATTCTTTAGAGCCCCAAAAGCCCTCTCAACTGTTACTCTAAGAGACGAATGCCTTAGATTAAAAAGCTCTCTTTGATTTTGAGGTCGGTCTAAACCAAACTCCCTCAAATGGTACCTTGTGGCACGAAATGGTGGCAAGAAACCAGGCCTCACTGCATATCCAGCATCGACAAGATAGAATTTGCCTAGAAATTAGCAGATAGGGATATGTTTTAGTAGTTTCATTCAGGATTAAGTAAAATGTCAATAGTTTTTTTATGGTTTGGATGATACCTGGTGGCACTCTAAGGCGATCAGCTCTTTCAAGAGCATCAGACAAGATAAGAACATCATTGTAACACCCTCAGTGTTACACTGTACAATCTTTTGCTAAAACACTGCATGTGCACCATGTTTATGTGATAGTGTATGAATTATAGTGTGTAAATCAATTCCTGTGACTCGAAACGTTCATCGGAAATGCGAAACGAATGTTATATTTCATGTCGCGTTATATCGCTTAGAGTTCTAAACGAATTTTTATTGAACGAAAATGTTATAGAACGCATATCCGGCACTTTAATAAAGTTTATAGTGTAAACTTCGTAGGCGACGATGAAATGCCTGCGATCGTGAAAGGAGTTCACTAGCTAGCATGGTTGGTAGCTTGGAAATCGAAGTTGACGTAAATTCGAGCGAGACTTAACCAAATTTCTTGTTAGAAAATGGTGTGACGAGGCTAAGTTTCGAAATTTTTATAGAAGAATCGGGTTCGGTAATGGTATGGTCTTAGGGCTTGTTTTAGTAGCTTGATATACCATCTCGAGCGTAAAATAGGTGGTTTAGCAACTGGATCATCGATTTGGATTTTTGAGCAGCTTTAAAAAGCGTGCATGACATGTTGCTGAACGGGTGCAGCATCTGGCCGCGGTCACCATGACTTGGCCGGCGTTGCCGCAAGCAAACACGCACACGCCTAGGCCCCCACCGCCGTTGTCGCGCCCTGGCACGCGACTCGCGCGCACACGCGTACGCTGGGGCCCAACGAGCCTGGTCGCTCTGCCGCCCGCCATCGCGTTCGCCTGAGCCACGCTACCTCCTCATGCTCGCCTACGTGGAACCATGTGCACGTGGCTGTCTTCGGTCTAGCCACGGCTGGCCTGTGGCTTGGCTTGCCTAGGCTGCTGTCGCGTGGTGCAGCTATTGCCGCCGTCGCGTCCGCCTGAGCCACTCTACTCGTCGTCACGTCGAGTTGCATCCCCGGTGGTGCTGCGCTCCGACCGTCGCTCGCTCGGCCACTGCTGCCGCTGACCCTTCACGGCTACACGCATGTGGGCTTGTCCCACCTGCATTGCCATCACATCCACTTCGATGCGATGTTGCGCTGACCGGCGCCATGCCTCTGCGGTGCGCAGGGCCAAACCGCCGTCGTCGGTTTGCGATTTATGGCCGTGCGGCCCACCGTCCTGAGCGCGTTGGTCGTTTCCCCATCGTCCTGTAGCCCGTGCGTGTTTGTGAACCGAGTTGACAGCCATGTCCCACCACGGTAGCGACGAGCTAAGCCATGCCTGTGTTCCCCTGTTCCTCTGTCGCCGTGGTCGCCGGACCCACTCCTCTCCATTCGGGTCAATGGAGGCACCTCAGTCCAATTAACCTTGCCCGCGGCTCCGTCGTGTAGTCAACCAACTGCCCGACCCTAGCTTGAAGTGAGCCTTGCCGTGTCGTGCTCCAATTTGGAGTTTTTGTCCCACCGGGTCAATAAGACGTGTCGGCATGCGTCGACGGTAAGCCCCCAATCCAGTGCTACTCACGCCAATTCGTTGCACCACCAACTTCGCCTCCACCGGCTCATCACCGCGCGCACCCTTGCCAAGTCGTTACCACCGCCTAGCCTCCCCTGATGCAACCTTGCCACCGTCGTGCCCACCGCACCATCCGTGCGCACGCAGCCAGCTTGGCTTGGGCCGCCTCCGTCGAACCACCGCCTCGATTGGTTCCGTGGTGAGTGCCTGGAGCTCACTAGCTACCCTAATTACCCCGACGCTGTTGTAACTCACTGGAACGTCACCATTTTCAGTGCAAGAGCTCCGCCACTGTGGTCCAACCTTACTACGGTGTCCCAGCTCACGCTTTCTTCGCCCAGTGCTTCGAGTTCATGCCTAGGCAGGTATCGGCTCCATAGATAGGGCGGGGAGAGACTGGTCTGGCCGACATAACTGCCCGGTGCCCGCGCTGCCGCGCCGGTGCGCGTGCGGGGGCCCCGAGGATATGGCCGTGGTAAAGATGGAAAGGGAGAGGGGTGTAGTTGTAAGATAGCAGACTGGCGGAATAGTGCTCTTAGTGTTCGCGTGATTACCGGGTAGGCTGAGGGCATTTTTGCAAGATGACCGGCGCGTGCGGGTCCTCCCCGTCGTAGGCCGTCGTCGTGCGGACTGGGCCACGCCCGCGTGGGTCGTATCGTGCGTCGCGTGTGCGCGCGCGTTGCACCGAACTGGGCCGAGCCGCTCGCGCTTTGGGCCACGCGGTAAGTTTAGGTTTTTCAATTTCTAGTGAAGTATGAATGCTTATTCAATTTAGTTTTGAGCTTAACTTTGAAAAATAATAGTAAATTCTATATATGTCCAAAAATAGTGAAACAAAATTTGTTAGGTTCACAAAAATGCTATATATATGTTAGTGTAGTTAGTTTACAATTAGCTATGATAATGATAGGTTCATAAATTCAATTTAGAAAGCTTGGTATTATTTAGCTTAATATTTGTAGGAATTTTTGTGGTAAATTGATGATAGCTTTAGCCATAAAATTTTTACAGTAGGTTCAATAGATTATTATGTACTCACTGTAAATTTTGTAGCCCTAGAGTAGATTGATAAATAGAGTAGCTAGTACTCCTTATTTTATCATAAATAGAGTAAATCGATATTAAGAGTAAGAATACCTTTTGTTGCGAAGATAATATATGTCATGCTGCATACTTGTTAGTGGTAACAGTAGGTAACTTAGCACCTTCGTCAGTATAACTAGCTTAGTAGCTTGATATATGTATTTTTATTTTAAGAGTTGCTGTTGTTGTATTATTAAGTGTTGCATCATCATTTCATGCATGTAGATCACGAGTTGGTAGAGTTCATGCCTGCGGATAAACAGGACTACGAGGAGGTCATTGAGGAGTACAAGGAGGAGATTCTCGTACAGAAGGGAGCCCCGGAGCCGTTCGCTGCTGACTTTGTTGACCCACCGCCTGCCCAAGGCAAACCCCGGTGCATAACCCCTATTTTGAATGATTACTGAATATATATATGATGTCCATTTATGTTACAAGCATTTTATGAAAACTACATGCATAGATATACTTACCTATGAGTCCTAATAGTATAGGTCGAGTAGCTGCTATGCTCATGATTTCGGTAGCGTGAGTAACCTGCCGTTACTCACAGTAGGTGATAATCATGATCACTCATGATAAAATAGTGGAAAGGAAAATGGTGACCGGACAGGGATATGGTTTGGGTACTGGTGGGTGTAAGAGGTTGTGTCCTGCGGTCAACAGGGCATAGCTTGGTTACACTTTTTCTCTATCTGTGTCGGTTAAGGACCGGTCGTTGCATTAGACGTTAGGCAAGTCACATATTTATTATCCCGAGCACATACTTGGGTATAGGCACAGGGAAGACTTGTTTCTCTCTTGTCGTGGGTTTCGGCTCTTTCCGGACCGACTGATTGGAGGTGAGGATGGTGGAGGTCTAAGCACCGCATTAAGTCCGAGACTTAGGAGCAGGGGCTTGGAGTCTAAGTTTGGATGGGGACCTGGACCCTGTGACAGGAGGGTGATGGGTTGGTCCTGCTTGTGCTTGGGGTACAAGCGGGCGTGTGTTTTCGGGGTACCCAACTAGGCACATTGATTCTCGAATTGTCGCCGCCGTGTCGGTCCGACTTGTCTAAACTCTAGCATCGTAGTAAGAACTGAAAGATGAATGGTGAAGAAATAGAACTGATTGCTCAACTATTGCTTGAAAGTAGACCGGTGCTTATATAGAATGGCTAGATAATAAATTAATCATGGCTGCTAATAATGACATAAATAAGGACTCACTATTAGTATTGCTTTCTAAAAAAGAAACCAACAAACCATAAAGCTTTACATATCCCTTGGAGTCGGAAAATTATTCTCACTAGTCGGATAAGTCTTGCGAGTACATTGTGTACTCAGGGTTTATTTACCCCTGTTGCAGGTACTGCTTGAGACGTTGCCATTATGTGAAGGATTCTTCTGGTGGGCACAGACGGATCCTTGTTCATTATCGATAGATGTTTATTATCATTTCCGCTGTTTAATATTCCACACTCTGAATTTGACAATATAATAATGAATTTCTAAGAACTCTGGATGTATGAAATGGATTAAGTATTGTAACTCGTTCTCATTATTAGATCCTTGGAAAAAATATGGATCTTTCGGGCTCTCTCTTGGGGTGTGCCCGACGAAACCGCTCGATGTAGCTTGCTTTCGGGGTGCTTAGTGTCTGATGAAAGACGAGTGCCTCCGTAGATATGTTATTTCGGACGGTTCTGCCACAATCATGTGCAGATCCCTCCCAACCAGCAAGCACATAGGTGAATCTGAGGTCAAAGTCCACGGCTGCCAACACATTTTTTGTGATGGTGTGCTTTCTGTCTCTAAAGGCAGCTTGCATCTTCACAGGCACTCTACCTAAGACATAAGTACCATTAATTGCTCCTATGCAGTCCTAAATCAACAAAACATAAGTGCAAGTGAACATTGACACTAAATTGATAATTAATGAGACCTATGTATGACAAGTTATGGATACCAACCTTGAAATAGGGGTACCACCTTCTGCTCCCAAGGATCCTAGGATGGGCATTGATAGCAGGAGGGACAATCAATTCATTCCTCAGCTCTCCTACTGCATATAACACCTTCTGTAAGAACCTACTAATTGTCTCTGCGGACCTCCTGAAGGTGAGGTCAACCACCCTAAACCTCTCATTGTGACCAACAACATGCAAGAACATGGCTACTTGTTCTTGAACATATGCATGTATGTTGTCACTGACAAGCTCTCTACTACGGAAAAGGTCACAAAGTTAGAAAAAAGGGGCCCTCTTCATTCTAAGAAGGTTGACACAGTGCACATCATCAGATTCATAGATGTATCTAAGGTTGTTCATCCTCTGTTTGTCCCTCTCAGCCATGGGACCATAGGTGATCGGCTTGAATCTTCAACTCTCCTCCTAAACCACATGAAAAACCAAGCGACCCATCGCAACAACCCTGCAAAGAATGGCAGCCTCGCGCGCCTAGCTTCAAAGGCTATGTCTACCAACAGGATGGAGGGCAACATTAGAAAGGAGCATGCAACATGGGTGTGTCTTGCTTAGCAAGCAAAAAATCGAGACAAAATGAACTATGAAAGACACGGCTGCCACACCAAAGGGTGCTCCTCCAGCGTATACTATTACACAATCAATATCACTGACCTCTAGGCATTTTGCTCAGTGTGTACAACAAAATAGGCATCGGCATGTACAAGATCTACACAAAACATGAGGTATACACCAAATACGAAGCATCATGTACAGATCTGAGCTAGGAACAGGTAAATTAGGTATAGCATCGCACAGATCTGAAGATGTCAAACCAAAAACCCTAATTTCTTGGCATTGCAAGCAAAATCCACAAACAAATCAATAAAATCGACACTGAAGAAGGAGGAGGGGAAAAGCGCAGGTGACATATACCGTCAAAGCACCGGAGGACCGAGAGAAATCCGCCGGCGGTGATCGCCTCGGTAGGGCTACCGAGGTCGAGGGGGAGCTAGAGGGGAGTTCGCACCAGAGCTATGGCGGAAAGAGAGGCGAAGAGTGAGGGCGGTAACCCTAGCCGCGACCCGCGCGCGCTTTATCGCTAGGATGGCCTCATCTCCCGCGCTCTCCGAAAAGGTTCCCGCCAAGCACCGAGCGAGCCTGCACCGAGAGGGAAGTGAGGATCGAGAAGACAACGCCGTCCAGGATGGAGGAGAGCATCTGCACGAGAGGAAGCAGGAGAAACGTGAGTAGACAACCAAACACAGGCGAAATGCACCAAAGGGTGCGGGATGGGCCATAGGATGGCCCGGTTCGGACAACCAATCACGCCCTCTGTGAATTGTGCTTTGCTTCCACCATACTAGTGGGGGGCCAGTGGACAGCAAGAAAATCAGTAGTAGTTTTTTTTCTTTTCTTTTGAAGATCAAGAACAGCTGAGTCAGTGCTCAATTATGCATTCAACAGATTGTGATTTTATATGGTAGTGACAACTGACAAGGATTGAATCATTGAAAAGAAAAACAGATAAATTTGTATTAGGCATGATATGTTAGCCGGCCAAATTTCGATTGTGACCAGTGATTTCAAAATCCTCTACGTGGATCACGGGGTTAAACGGTGATATGCTAAAAATTAACATCAACGACAAGAAACAAAAAGTTCTGGTGCCAGCGTTACAATGGTACCAAATTTACTCTGTAAATGAAAGCACTTTTACAATGATTCGACTTGGTGGTGACAGATCTCATGAAAAAATTTAGTTCAGGTTGTGAACACAAAAAAGGAGACAAATTGAGGTTCTGTCCTGATATTTTGTTCCAGTGCTCTATGTGCTAGTGGAAAATTGACCATGCACAAATAAACCGTGACCACTTGCCCCCATCTTATTGGCTTCCTAGTTGCCATCACAGTGTGCATCAAACCAAAAAATAACGTGTACTGACAGATGACTAGAATATAACAGTAGGCCATGCAGTGGTGCAGGTAAGAGTAAGAGGCTAGTCAGTAATCTGGAACGAATTAGTTAGGACATGAAAAGCAAAAGTATATAAAAACACAAACACAGTGATTCGGAGAGGAATCAAACAATGCGAGAACTACTACTATGCTTAACTAAAGGTATAGCTTATACATGAAGTAATCTAAACTTCTGAAAATTGATAGCATCATGCCATGACCTTTTGCTTTAACATATAAGATACTGAATTAGTGAATCAACAGATAGTGCCACTGGTGGATAAATCACCTAACACAATACAAACTACTAGTTCTACTTTTCCGTTCCAAATTACAGGTTGTTTTGCCTTATATCTACGCACCTAGATATAAGCCAAATCGACCCATAATTTGGGATGGAGGGAGTATATGTTAATCACTATGTCTATGTGGTCTAGTCTTGGCACAGAGCTCGTTATGAATATTTGCAACCAATAACTATGATTCAGCTTAAACAGCAAAACTTGCCTGGTTTTAATAAACAGACTTATCCTATAGTACAAAGCATTTGATCCTAAGTGGGGTTAAAGAGCCTGATTGAGGATCGGATCAGTTTGAGATTTCAATTACCATCAGCCACAGGCAGTAGTAACTAGTAAGAACCTTGCATGACTCCCTGATAAAAATAAAAGTAATAGATAGGACACAGAGCCCACTCGATAGAAAACAGAACTGGTGGGAACCAATTATTTTCATGATGCACAGGTAGAGCTCTATGTTCAAGATATACAAATAGAAGTGCAACAAATGCTTAACTGAATTGTCTAAAAGAAGTCATCGATGAACAGAAAATTCTGGTCATGCAATCGGTTTTTTTTTTGTAAAGGCCATCAAATTATATTGAAAATGTTGATTGCAACTCAAAAGCCCTAAGAAATAACAATAAAGGTGACAAGTAAGTGTACTGAACAATTGATGAAATCATCCTAAATCACCAAATATGTGAAAGAATATTTCCCAACTTGAATTCCATTGGCAGCCAAAATATTTCGTGTTCTTAAGCAAGACATGAAAATAAATTCTCGACATGTATAATGACATATGAAAACCTCATATAGTAAATAAACAGAAGCCCCAGACCAAAATTAAATATTCTTCTTTGTCAGTCTAGCATTTAAATATAAATGCAAAATTATTGTAGTAAATAACAACAAACAAACACAGGTACAGCCATACAGAGATGATGTTTCTTGCAAGCTCACCAGAGATGAAAAGCTCAAAAAGAAAGGCGCTACCCAAAAATTAATTAGCAGGCGTATGGATTCAAGTGTCCTAGAGAAACTATGCTTCTTGGCTCGCCTTTGACTGCATTTCCTCTCCTTCCAACTCCTTGACTGCAGCTATGAGGCTGCGACTTATACCCCTTAGGCATAAACCACTATCCTCCATTTCCTCCAGGAGTTTCTCAGCTCTTCTCCAGTCCATAGCCTTGAGACACAATGACTGAATCAGTTTGTCATACTCATCCACATTTGGCAGCAACCCATCTTTCCTCATCTCCTTTAGGCACTCAATGGCCTTCTCAAAGTCCTCCATCTTGCAGTATCCACGGATAAGTATATGATAAGCAACCCTGTTTAGCTTCGGATGAACTTTCTTAGCTTCACGAAGTAGATCATGGGCTTCACTGATCATGCCTCCTTTTATGTAGCCACTCATGAGCACACTGTAAGTATAGATATCAGGACTGATCCCTTGGCTCTCCATCACTCTCATCAAATCTTTTGCATTCTCCATTTCTCCCTGTTTTGACAATGCTGTGATGACAAAATTAAACACTGCATTACCTGGAGCTGGGCCAACATTTACCATCCTCATCAACAATGTTTTTGCATCCTCCAGTTTCTTTTTCCTACACAAACCATGTATAACTGTGGCAAATGTGTTGCCTGCATTCTTAAGAGATTCCCCTTGGTACTCTTCAAGCTGCACCATCCTAGTCAACAAATTATTTGCATCCTCCATTTTGTTTACCCTACACAAAGCATGTACAACTGTGGCAAAGGACTTGCCTGCATGCTTAAGCGACTCCCCTTGGTACTCTTCCAGCAGCTCCAGAGCAGTACCAATTGTCTCATCATTCCTTGCCAAAGCACCAACAAGGAAATCCAAGGCTGATTTTGGGATCTGAATCTTTTTTCCTTCGCTGCAAGGTATAATGAGTGTGCCGTCTTTACCTTCTTCCCCTCACAAAGGTAAGTTAAAATCCTGCCAGTCTTCTCACGATTAGGGAAGCAGGCAGAGCCAATCATCTTCTCACAGACTTCACAAACAGAGCGGAACATGGACTTCTTTCGTGCTGCTTCAATCACAAGATAATAGCTGTCACTGTCCGGAGTACAACCAAACTCATCGAACTTGGAAAACACCTCCAGTGCTGCCTTCGACTTCTCAAGCTTCCAAAATATGGCGATCATTTCATTCAACAACGGTGTACTCACTGATCCTGGCACAGGCCAATTTCCTTAATCGAATCCCAAAGCAAATAAGCGTCTGTTTTGTCTATCTCATCAGAATCAGCTACCTTGCTCACGAGAATCTCAAGATTCGAGAGGTTCTTGGCAGCGGGGTTATTCTTCGCGGCATAGTTGAACAGGGAAATCAGCTTCTTACAGGAGCATTGCTCGGCAGCAAGGAGGACTGCGGCGAGGAGCGGCTCGTTGAAATCCACGATCATGTCGGCGAGGGTGGACGCGATCTTGTCCTCGGGAGTGGACTCGACGGCGGCGCACACGCGGGCGACCTCCTCATCGTCGGCTACGGCGTCGGCGCCGCCGGGGGAGGCGAAGATATCGTCGGCGTCCCCAGCTTCCTCCCACATCGAGCTCAGGTTGTCCTCCCCGGCCTCAGTGGCATCTTGGGAAACCTCGGTCGGGGATGAGAATGCTTCAGGGAAGGGATCCGCGGCGGCGGAGGAACAGGCATAGGGGATGGGATCCGGGGAGGAGGAGAGGAAGCGGGAGAGAGGGCGGGGAGGTGAGAATCGGGTTAGGGTTGGAGTAGGATGTGGTGGTGGAGGTGGCGGCGGTGACCGGGGAATGGTCGAACGGAGTAGGAGCAGCACACGAGCTCGCGAACGCCATATCATCGCCGTCATCCTCGGCGGCGGCGGCGGCGGCGGCGAGGTGTGTTCTAATTGTTGTTTTGCGTGCCTCGTGGACTCGTGGTGGAGGCGGAGCAGTCGTGGAGGAGGGAGGTTTCTTTCATTCTAGGGTTTAAGGCCTTCTGGGCTGGGCCTAACTATTTTTATTTTGTTGGGCCACTATAACCTTTTATTAGGCCGAAAGATTGAAGGAAATCGGAATAGGACAGGTTTTTTCAATTCGGACTTTCAGGAAGTATAACAATCTAATGACTCATCTACTTCATTCCAGATATTGTCAGTGTAAATTAACAAGCTTACATCATGGTACAGTTTCTGTGGATATTTCCCTTCGTTTCCGGACTTACGCACTCTTGACTCTTGAGATCAGGAGTTCAACAATTCAGAGGGCCTTATTCACTTACAGAAAGCAGGTGTGACAAGCAGGGTTCCAGTTACAAATTGTAATAGAAATACAAAGGTGATTCAGAACGAGGTTGGCACGTTCCCAGATTCTAGTGCCTACTCCACTCGGAAGGCTATCAAGCAAAAAAAGATAATCCTAAAACAGCATCTAGTAAATTTGCAGCATGCAAATTCACATCAGGAGTTCATGCAGTGACCTCAGCTGTGGCATTCTTAGCATCTTCTTCCTCCTTGGCTCTGTTTGCCTGCTCTTTTTTCTGGGCCCTTAACATTGCACGCCTTGAACGGGGACGCATCTCGCGTACTTGCCGTGGCGGCATCACAAAAGGTTCAAGAGGGCGATCATGGAATGGATGCTCATTTCTAGAAAATATCCTCAGCTTGCGATCCCTATCCTGGAGGGCAAAGAAAAAGGCACATTTAACGTGACAAGAAAAAGGCATGATTCCTCGACCAATACAATGTTTTGAAACCTCGGTCAATACAATTGTAATGAAATATACAGGCCACCAGTACACAAACACAATATTGCAAATTAATATAACATCTCAATCACGTGTAGCAGTACCAAGGAAAATATGATCAGATAATGAAATACTACAAAAGTTGTCCATCGATATATACAATTCTAGCTTAAAATCTCCAAATATTTTGTTAACCAGTGTTCACAACATGGCATTAACAAATTTTGACAGATCATTAAGCAGATTGGCTAAGCCTAGCAATGCAAAGGAGAAAGGTAAATAATCCATTAGCGACAGAGTACAGGCAAATTAAACCTCTCTACCAGCAATTGATTCATGAAATAAACCATTAGCGACAGAGTAGGTTGGAATTTCATGGCTCAGTGAGCAATAATAAAATTTGCACTGTTAAGTTCAATGTCCGTTTCCTGAAGAAATTAACACCAGGACACACGCACAAATTGGTACTTTTGTAATAAAAGAAAACAAAAGCTCCCCACCCCCCACAACCCAAAATGTTTCCTCTCTAAGATTGGGAATCCACATTTTTTGCAGCTTAGACTCCCTTGGTACTCCAAGGCTGGATTAAACCAGTTCCAATATATGTCCCAGATTTAAGCTAACCAAAGTTTCAGACAGGGAAAGAAAGTGCAGATCACAACTAAACTAATCCATATTTTGGTGATTAGTAGAATTGTGATATGCATAGGTCAAATTTAGTATTGGGATGCATATAAAGCTAATTTCATTTTGCTGATATGGTCATCTAATGTTCCTGAACCAGCTTTGAACTGTTCTTTCCTCCTTATAAGCTGCTTGCCTTCAACTGACATGTAAGCTGCTTGGCTTCAACTGACATGTGCCCTTTGTAGATATCTTTTGATAGCTTATAAGCAGCTTGGCTTCAACTTACATGTGCCCTTTGCAGATCTATGATATCTTCCAGCTTCTTCCATCGAAGATTCAGGTCGGTGTGTTCTCAGCTACCGCCTCCCTGAGGCCCTTGAGATCACCCACAAGTCCATGAACAAGCCTGTTAGGATTCTCGTCAAGAGAGATGAGCTCACCCTTGAGGGTATCAAGCAGTTCTATGTCAAAGTGGAGAAGGAAGATTGGAAGCTCGACACTCTATGTGACCTGTATGAGATTCTGGCAATTGTTGATAGTTCAGGAATAAGGAGGCTTGATGATGATAGTTCAGACATTAGGAGGCTTGATGATTACTGTGCTGCCTGAACTCCACAATCTCTTGAAAGAAGATGTATGCTATTACCAGACCTTTAAGCAATGGTGATGAACTGGATATTTCGTTGTAGTTCTATAAAATTGTTGTATAAAAAAACATTATGGTCCTTCAATGCCAGGAAGACGACTGATATTTACTGTTTGATATATTCAGTTCGAAATTATAGAGGTCCTATAAAAGATAAAATTGAATAGTGCTACTGGATTATCGTAACCCGTTTACTTAATGATAGAGGTGTCTTGGTTAATGAACTGGAAAATGGATATTTTTCTCTTGATGGTATCAAACGCTATGACTTTATGCATAGAAATTGTACTGAAATAGCATTTCAAACATTGAGGGTCAAACCAGGAAGGAGGAACTACTATGGTGTGGCAGTAAAGAATACTGTCTCTTTGCCAACGTAGCCTAAAATTTTACTCAGAAAGTGTTCCAAATGTTCATCCTTACGATATTGATTTTTACAGAGACTAGCTGGAGCTTCATTGGTTTTTGCAAATAAGCAGACATACAGGGGCTCCAAAACCAGCTGAAATTGTGAACGTAAGCAAACTTCAGCCATACATCGATACATATGTATTAGACTTATGTTTATTTAAATTATCATGATATTATTTTGTTCCCGTTGCAACGCAGGGCATGATCCTAGTAATACATATCAGAAACAGGAAAGATACAGTATTCGTTACAATGTTAGAAACAGCAAATAAAGCTAGCATTAAAATCCAGTTATTCAACCTAAAAAAAAAAAGAGCTCATGTCTAAGTCTCAAATGCAGAATGAAAGAGAAATGAAGTTTCACTTACATCACGCAGTCTGTTGCGGGGAAGCATGCGCAGCACAGCTTTGCGAATCACTTCAGTTGGGTCTTTCTCCATCTGGTCCTTGAGCCTCCTTTCCTTCAAATGGCCAACATACCTATTTGGCGATAAACACATAACAAGAGAAAGTTAACAAAAATCTCAAAAATAATGCAATCAACAACTTTTTTGCTGGGATTTACTAACCCTGTATGCCAGTAGTAAATCTTATCTGTCATTTTCCTTCCTGTAACACTGATATCCTTTGCATTAAGTACAATGCACATGTCTCCATTTTCCACATGTGGTGCATAGGTCGGTTTATCCTTGCCTTGAAGCACAACAGCTATTTGGGAAGCCAATCGTCCAAGCACCTATATCACATAGAAAATTTTACCTCACAGCCTCTATCCTTTTTACGATAAGTTCATCCTTGCATCAAACTAGAAAAACAATCCTAACCTGACCCTTAGCATCAAATACACGCCATCGCAGCCCATCTAAATTGATTCTTCTCAGACCTGCAAGTGCTTTCTGCACATATCAAAAAGGAAACCATCAGTGCTAGTACTTGACATCAACATGGTGCAGAACTGCAGATTCAGAAATAACATTTCGGGTACTCGAGATTCTACTTGCAGAATTATTTTCCTTTTCAGGTGAAAAAAATAAAGAAACACATATGCTTCTTTGCTCATGCAACATGGCCACACATAACACACCATTGTTTTTTATCACTTCATTGACAAAATAAACAGAAAAGGTACTCAATTTCTGCATATACTGTCAGCACATTACTAAATATGTTGAAATAATTCAGTGACAGGTTCAGGAAGCTTACAAAATCACATAATGACTAGCAAAGGCAGCTGAATATGCATAAATCTACTATGTCCCATTTCATCTCTCAGGAAAGATAAAATGACAATAGTTTATTCAAAAAGACATAGAACACCATAAGCAAGGGAGATAAAATGGTAGATAATCAGGATCAAAGGTTCAAGCTACAATCAATTCAATCAACTAAAAGGATGCCCAATAAAATCGTAACATTCGCAGTCACGTTAACCCAAGATCCATGTACAGGAGTGTTTGAGCTATTGACTGCAGAGAACTGAATCTACTACTAAGCGCAAAATGGAGGGCTGAATGCCACAGACGCCGGGCCCCCGAATCAACACAGCTCGGCGACAAATCGTCCATGCCTCCCCGGAGGAGATTGAAGATGGGCGGGGCGGATGGGGGGCGGAGGAACGAAGAGTTCCTCGAATGGCGGAAGCAACGGGGTGGAGACGCAACGCGGCCGCCCAGGGACCTGCGTCGGCGCTTGGGATGGGGGTGGTGGCCATGTCGCGCCCGCAGCGCATGGTCCGAACCGGCCGATGGCGGACGGGGATCTTTCAAGAACTCACCTTCAGGTTGCCCGTGAAGGCCGGTGGCGTCGCAGCCATGTCAAGTTGGAACGATGGCCGGCGCCGGCGCCGGCGGTTAGATAGATGCGGGCGAGCCGAGGGTCCAGCGAAGGGCGGCGCCGGACACGTGCTTCCCCGCAAGCCCTTCTCTCCTTTGTCTCTAGGGTTTAACCGTTCATGGGCCTGATGAATGGGCCTCACTTTGTTGCCTCGGCCGCAAAGTTGCGCGCGTCAGCGTCAGCTTGCGACCGCGCTCGCGTCCGCTTCCACCGTCAAGCGCTGCTCTCTCTCAACTCAACAACTCCAACAGTATAGATAAATTTGGATCTCTATAAACCAGCTCCCCAAAATAATATAGACAATCAAAATCGACATCATCCATAGCAGACTCGTTAAATCAGACTCGGACGCCACATCAGAGCTATCTAACCAACTATGTTGGCGCACAGCCACAGGGGACAGGCCAGCTCCCGCGCTTGGTTCACCCGTGGAGCCAGACGTGCGCGCAAGTTGGACCAGGACGCCCAGGATGGCGAGCGAATCCAGGAAATTTACACTTTTACCACAGTAACGAAAGTGACTCCTTCCATTCTCATCCTTAGCTTACGATTACCCTTACATATTTATCAGAGGAGATCGGCGAAATCTTTTGCGTACGTGGCGTGCCAGGTCACGGTGCTAGCGTGACGGCGCATTGCGAAAAGATGAAGCTGCCCTGTCCTACACCTCTCTCCCCCTCTCCTACAGCTAGGTCCTGCAGGTCCTCTCACCACCATGTGAGTCCCACTTGTCAGCTTCATCTTCCACCTCCCGGATGTGCAACGCCCTCGGCGGCCAGGCGCAGGAGGATCGAATCGGATCGGAGTACAAATTAAAAATGGCTTAGGTTTTTCAGTTTCTCGTCATGCACTTGTGTGCCTGCCTGCCCTCCGTGGCTGCCGAATCGAGCGAGCGGTTTTGGTGGTAATATTTCCACTACTGCTAGTACTTGTTTGGGCATACTACTAGAGATCAGATCAATGAAGAAAACGACTCCAACTGTTTTGATGATTGATTGAGGCGGACTTGCAAGCGATCGACCTTGCGTATGTTGTACTGTATATACGAGAAGGCTCAACTCAATGGTACCCAAACAAACAAGCTCGAAAGCACTACTAAGCATGTCTCTGCCTTTCCACGACAGTGCAAGTGTGCAACTTTGGATGGGTCGGGTCGGTACAGGTGGTGCTCGATGCCAGGACAAAATTAAAACCTTTCGGCGCCGGATCGGATGGACACTCAAACTTTGCGAGGTGCGTGACAAATCCATGACTGTGGCGATCCCTTATCCCTCCAAGATTATCGCTCACATCCGAAACCGATCTACTAATAGAGAACAAAACTGCCGAGGCGAGGCGTACTAGGGGAGAGAGAGAGAGAGAGACAACACAAGTTTGCTGCAGCAAGCATCGCACATATGCCGAGGGACCGGGGCAGCGGACGTGATGCAAGCAAAGCCATGCTGGACGGCAGGATCCAAATCTAACGGTAGATGTGCTTTCTTCTTCCTCCTGCTGCTCGCGTCCAGATCCGGCTCGCGCTGGAACCAAAGTCGACGCCCTTGCTGCGCTACCTGGCCTGTCCATACCCGGCGGCCGCGGGATCCTCCGCCTCGCCTTCGGCGTCGTAGCGGTCTCAGTTCGAGGGGAGGTTGTGGCTACGGGGGCCGGACGAGGTGGTGGTGGCGGCGGCACGCTTCTGCCTGTGCGCTGCCGCGGCGGCGGGGGTCTGGTGGACGCGGTGGCCGTGCACCGTGTGCGAGCACTTTTTAAAGCTGGGTCGTTTACAGATTTGACATTGGATATATTATGGTGACACTGGATCTATGGACACAGATATACTCACTCGTTGTATATCGAGTGTCATCGCTATCGAGAAATCAATCTTTCGAGCGTTACTTTTATAATTTTTTAATCAAGAGGACCGGAAGAGAGAGCGCGACGATGCAAGTGTGGGATGAAGACACGAGACGGAAGGGAGGCTTCGGCGGTGTGTTGTTGCTTCTATTATTGCATTTTTGCACTGTAAGCTTTTTCTTATGGCGTGGGCGCATCGACTGATAGGTAAATAAAATATCAGTCACATGTGATTAAGTAAATCTGAAAAAAAACACTTTTTGAGGCCTCGGCTTAACACGCCGTAATCATTGCCGCTTTTGGTGTTTGACCATGGCGATTGGCAGTCATTACTCCGATCCGTTGCCGAGACAAGGCCAGACCGTCCCGGGCGCGGCAAAGGCATCGCCACGCGGGCGCTCACGTACGACATGAACCATTGCCTGTTGCCGCTCGGCAGCGCCATTAGATTCGACCGGCGGTGGGATCCATTCGACCGGCGGCGGGGAGATGGACGCGCGGACGCCGTGCGCTGCTTCGCCGCCTGCTCCCGGATGTTCAACTCCCGGTTCTAAATATTGGAACCAATTTAACAGCAGACGTCACGTGACTTCATAGAAATGGGAACGATGCTATACAGTAAAGGATCCGGCATCACGTTCGCTTGACTTATAAGGCCCGTTCGGCTTACCCTATATCCGACTTGTTCGGCTTCTTTTTTTAGCCGGAACAGTGTTTTCTCTCAAAAAAATCAACCAGAACAGTGTTTTCAGCCAGTTTCAGCCAAAATTCAGCAAGCCAAACGGGGCCTAAGCTGTACTTTTTCGGCCAACGAATAGTATTTTTCTCTCACAACAAATCAGCCAACAGTACTTTCAGCCATAGCTTATCGGCCAAGCGAACGTAGCACGGACAGATGGTGAACAGAGAAAAATCGGCCTTATTTTTCAGCTCCAATTGTCAGCAGGAAGACAAGGTGGAGGTGAGAACAGTTATGCAAATTGACACGGAAGCACCAACGGAGAAGTACCTGGGACTGCCCACAGCACTTGGGCGCTCAACCTTGAATATATGCCGGCTCGCTTGAAGAAACTAGTGGGGCCTTGGAGTAAGAAAGGAGGCGAGCTACGCTGGGAGAGAGGTGCTACTTAAATCAGTGGCACAAGCAGTCCCAACCTATCCGATGAGTTATTTCTTGATTCCTAAAGATACATGCAGGAAAATGAAAACCGTAATCTCGAATTACTGGTGGGGAAGGCAATGTTAGGGAAACAAGGGTGGCGGCTGATCAACAACCCGGACTCCCTGTGTGCAAGGGTGTTGAAAGGCCGCTATTATCATGACTCGGACTTTCTGGCAGCCAGAGCGTGTTGGGCTGGACTTAACTTTTCACTGTTCATGCTGAAAACACTGTTCATGCTGAAATTTTAGGAGCGAAAAACACTGCTTCCGCTGAAAACTGTAGCGAACCAGCCAGCCATTTATGGCCAGCCGAACACGCTCATACAAGGAGAAAGCATGGTAGCCAACACATGGAGGGCGATCCTAGCAGGGCGTGATGTGCTGCAGAAAGGGCTTGTGAGGAGAATTGGTGATGGACAGATGACAAACATTTGGCACGATCGGTGGATTCCAAACCACTTTGATGGTACACCGCTGGTTGTGCCGGATGATCCACAGTTGATGACGGTGTCCGAGCTTATTACACCGAGTGGTGCATGGAATGAAGAGGTGATCAAGCACACCTTTGCTGGTATTGATGCACATGCTATTCTGAGTATGCCGATCCGGGGAACTGGTCAAGACACTTGGGGGTGGGAGCCAGAGAGACATGGCTGCTACTCTATCCGATCGGCGTACTTCGGGTTCGGGTGACATTTTTGGAAGCGCATTTGGCGTCTTTGTGTCCCCCCGAAGGTCCGAGTGTTCTGGTGGCGGGTGATCAATGGTTTCCTACCGGCAAAAGGAGTCCTTCACAGAAGACACATTGACCCTGTGCCAAATTGCGATATCTGTGGAGCTGAGGATGAATCTATCAAACATGTCCTTATGGACTGCACGGTGGCCAGGTGTTTCTAGGAGCAAACTCGGACATTGACAGGTGCAAAACTACCACGTCTACACCCCCAAACATGGGCGCATGATTTGATTGACCCAAACTGCTGTTCGGAGAAGACCGCTGCGATCTTTCTCTGCGGTATGCGGTCAGGATGAAAACGGACGGAAAATAGCTTTATCGTTTTCATTTTTATATTTTTTTATGGAAACGGGAGTGGGAGCCGGACAACCGAGAGCGGAAACGGTAGCAGGATAAACGATAATGCGAAAATGGATAAATACGATAAAAAATATACGGAAATGAACAGTACGCTAAAACTTAAGCCGGAACTACATGCCACGTGTGACAAACCAAAGGGCTTGCTACGGTACTCCCAAATAAATGTGAACCGTCGATTTAGATGATTTTTATCGCATATTACGTTCTAGGAGGTAATAGAACGAAGAAATATATATATTAGCAAAATAGGTAAAATATCTTCCAATTAGATCTAATTTCCATATCCTATTAGATCTAACTTGCATGCATGATGTAAATTGTTCCTATGTTTGTGATAAAGTGACATATCATGCTAAGATGACTTTTAAACATTTTTTGTAACATTTTTTTTTCAGATACGTTTGTGTGTACGTCACTTGCTAAAATACACGTGTATATCCATGCTTAATCTTTTTGTGCTTAACCCTTTTATGGTAGGCAGCTTTCACGCATAGCACATAGAAAAAAGAGACATTTGACACATGTTTTTTGCGTAACATATACATATATACATACATGTACGAGACTCTTTTTTTTTGACGAGTAACGTTATGTTCTGCATGCAGCCGAACAGCGCAGAAGCAAGTCTGGCTGACCGCCCGCTCACGGCACAACTCGGCTCAACGCCCTCTGCGCTTGTCCCGGTGAACATATAAACAGGATGAAAACGGAAATATTCCGGTCAAAAACGGGATACTGGCAATATGGACGGAAAAACGCTCAACCATTTTCGGTCCCGGTCCTGGTATATCCCGTCCTGTTTTCGGTCCCGTTTTCGTTTATCCCACAAAAAATGAGAACGGATGGGAAAATAAGGTATACGGTTGCGGACGGAACGGGATTCATCCCGTCCGTTTTCATCTTTAATCCTTGTGGATGGCTCGGAACAAAAGGAGACATGGAGAGCCGGGAATTCCATTGAGAAGGGCGGTGGAATGGGCCAAGGACACAACATATGACCCGTGGCAACTTTCACACCCGATCAAAGGATGCTCGTGAATCTGTGGAAGCATCCCTCACGCCATAACGCTGAGGTTGGGCCGCTGCTACAGCAAATCGATGATCCAAGCCAGTGCTTTGTTGATTTTTCGCTTGTGTTTTCTAGTAGAACTTGTAATAAGCTAGCTCATGAATGTGCCAAATTAGTATCCCGTGATAGATCGGTGGAGGAGTGGCTTGTACCACCACCGGCTTTACGGGGTATTGCTGACAGTGATTGTAACCATGTTCATAATGAATGAATGAAGCTCCGGCTGTTGCTAAAAAAAATGCTTCCACATAAGAAACCAATAAACTGTCACTCATCTCGGCGTTGCCATCAGATGGAGGCCGTGTTCAATGAGGAGCGTGATGGTGGCCCTGTAGTTGACGCTGGCCTCCTCGTCCCGCAGGCTGAACACGAAGAAGCGGAGCAGCACGGCCGCCAGCACCTTCATCTGCCTGTACGCGAATTCCTTCCCCAGGCATATCCTCGGACCGGCCTGTTAATAATTTGACGAGGGGCAACGCTCAGAGTATGTCGTCACGTCACTGTTTAAATAGACTGCAGCACGTGTGGTCATGGGCCTACCTGAAAAGCTGTGAACTTGAAGGGGCTTTCCTGCTGAAACTCGCCGTTCTCGTCGAGCCAGCGCTCGGGCCGGAAGACCTCGGCGTCGTTGCCCCACAGGTACTCCATTCGCCCCATGGCGTACGGGACGTAGAACACGACGTCTCCCTTGCCGACGCTGAAGCCGCCCGGCAGCACATCGTCCGAGAAGCACTCCTTGTTGTTCTGAAACATGAAATGAATTGAATTGCTGATCACACACAACTAAACAACGTTAATCTGCTCCATCCATCCGATCCTTATTCCTCACCAAGGGAAGCGCAGGGTAGAGCCTGAGAGTTTCCGTCAGGGCAGCGTGCAGGTAGTGCATCTTGCCGAGCGCCTCGTCGGTGAGGCTCCGAGAGAACTCGTCCACGGACGACGCGGTCTCGCCGGCGGCGCCCGCGGTGGCCTCCCCGGCCTCGCGGAAGACCCTCTCCTGGACCCGCGGGTGCTTGCACGCCATGTAAAAGAACCAGGCGAGTGCCTCCACGCTGGTGTCCTTGCCGGCGATCACGATGCTCAGCACGATGTCTCTCAGGTACTTGTGATCCACCGCCGCCGCCGCAGTCCCTGCACCTGCAGCGGCAGCGCCATCACAGGCGGCGGTGGTGGTGGTGGCTGCCTCGATGAACCTGGACAGCATGTCTCGCCTCGCCACGGGGAGGTCCCCCTGCCGCGCCGCCGCCGCCGCCCCGAGCTCCTCGAACCTGGCTCGGATGTGCTCGTAGACGAACTCGTCGACGGTCTTCACCCGCTCCCTGAGCGCGGCCTCGGGGCCGACGTTGAGCAGCCTCATCGCCTTCCAGAACGGGTTGATGTAGCGGAGAAGGGTGAACTCGCTCGCGTCGTCCACCGCCGCGGCGAAGCGGCTCCCCTCGTCGCCGCCGCCGCCGCCTGAACCCGCTGCGCCCAGCGTGTCGAGGTCCGATCCGAAGGTGACGGCGAAGATGGTGTCCATCGCCGCTTTCTGCAGTAGGCCCTGAACAAACAAACGAGCCAGCCAATTCAAGGACAAGATATTAGTTGTTCAGTGATGGATCGTGTCCGAGGGTTGACGTTGACTTCAGGCGGCGCTTGCCTGGAATTCCATGGGCTGCTTCGACGCAGCGTTGGCGGCGACGACGGCCGCGAGCTTGGCGGCGTTCTCCCTGAAGACGGCGCCGCTGAAGTCACGCATGGCGCTCGTGGCGAACTCGTGGCTGGCGATCTTCCTCTGCTGCCTCCACCTGTCGCCGTCGACGGCGAAGATGCCATCGCCCAGCAGGTCCCCGGTGTTGTCGTAGTTGAACGCGCCCTTGCCGTAGTTGCCGAAGTTGGCCCGGAGGATGTGCTCCACCACCGCCGGATCGCACGTGTATATGAGCCGCCGGCCGGGGGCGAGCAGGCGGAAGGTCTTGCGGCCTCGGGACAGGTCCGTGAGGTAGTCGTGCAGGCGGCGGAAGTGGTAGAGCTTGTGGAACACCGTGCCTACCACTGGCGGGTACGACCGTCTCCCGCTGCGGCTGCGGCGCACGCCGGCCAGGTACAAGCAGATCGCCAGCAGAGCGAGCCCGGCGACCGCGGCCCAGGTCGGAGGAGTGTTGTAATCCATGGAGCTAGCTCTGATAGGTTGGCCTGCGGCGGCCTAGCTTTGGCCTTTGGGGTATCCGCCACTACAGCTGCAGGGGTCTGTGTCACGTTCAGGACAGTGGCAGACTGGCAGTTGGGGGTCAGGCAATGTGAAAGGAGACGACCGCGCGTCGAAGAACGAAGGGAAACTGTCGGTATCGATTTACTGCGGTCTGGTTTGGTGTGAGAGAAAAATACTGTTTTTATTTAGAAATTTATGATTGTTTACAAGCAAGCGAATAGGCTGAGTTTCAGCCGGGGCTTATAAGTCAGTCAATAATATTTTCCTCTCATAATAAATCAGTATTAATTGGATTTATCAACCTAAAAACCAACCAGCGAACAGACCGAAATACCCTCTCTCTCTCTCACACATCTTACCGACCAGCAATCACTGAAGCGGAACAACCCTCGACTAGTAACCCACCATGCATGAGCGACTGAGGCACAGGGAAAGCAGATGTTGAGGATGACTTTGACGCCACAGCAGTCATGGGTTGAAACTTCGACCAATGTGTGTTGAAATGAATTATTCCCTTGCAATACACATTGATTCGAATGAAAAATGAACTGTCCGGAAACAAACTCTTATTGGGCTGTATCTTTCTTTCGGCGTGGCTAGCGCCTACAGCCAGCCTCCTTCCGCCTTCGCCCCGCCCTTGCACTCCGCCTCTGTCTCTATGCCAGCTGATCCTTCCCTTGACCCCTCCTCTCTCTCTCCGCGTGGACGGCACTCGGGCGTCGGGATGAGTAGCCGAGTATGAGCGCGCCACGACCGCAGCACCCCTGTCCGCCGGCCCCTAGTGTCCCCGACGCGCCGCACGCCCTGTACGCCGGCCCTCGGCTCGACCTCGATCGAGCAACATAAAACACTTGCAACATGAAAAAAATTGAATGCAACGTACGTATGAAAATAGATGAAACATTTGAAACATGCACTTGCAACATGTGTGTGAAGCACATGAAACATCAAATAAAACACTTGTAGCTTGCAACATGAAACCACTTGCTGCAACATAAGACTGAAACAACTGAAACATTTGGAACGTACTATTGCAACGTATGTGTAAAACATATGCGACATCCAGATAAAAAACGATTGCAACATACGTCTAGAAACATATGAAACATTTTGAACAACATGCCTCTGAAATACTTGCAAACATACTTCCTCCGTCCCAAAATAGATGTCATTCTCACTTCCCGAGAAATCAAACACTTTTAACTTTGACCAAATATATATAAGAAAATATTAATATTTATGGTGCATAATTAATGTCATTAGATAAATTATTGAACATAGTTTCATAATATACTTATTTAGAGATATAAAAATTGCTAATATTTTTTATAAACTTAGTCAAAGTTGAGAAAGTTTGACCAACGCGCATCCCATAATGATTTCTATTTTGGGACGGAGGGAGTATGCAACATATGCAACATCCCCCGATTTATTCTTGCAACATCAAGATGAAACAATTGCAACATACATTTGAAACGTCTGAAAAACATGCATATGCAACATAGGGGCGGGGAAGGCCGGGCCGGCTGATTCCGAGCGTCGGGGTGGGAGCCGCTAGCAAGCCGCGGCGTGCGAGCACCACCAGCACCGGCCGCACTCGTGGGTGCCCTTGGCTCGGTCGGGAAAGACCTAAGGCGCCACGGCATGTCGCCCAATGACCATGGCGGGTCGGTGACATCACGATGGCGATGGGGGGGGACAGACGAAGCGACGAGAGAACAAGCGCACAGTGGTGGGGACGGGCGTGGCACTGGCCGACGATGGGGCGTTGAAGCGTGGGGGAAGGGCATAGCGCGGCAGCTGACGAGCACACGGTGGGGGAAGGCGTGGCAGGGCAGTGTGGGGCGGGCAGATGTGCGTCCACGCACTCACGTCGAGACGAGCAAATGAGCGGATAAACGCGGTGGAATTATTTTTTTAGAGAGCAGATGAGTGGATGAGAATGAGCCACATCCAAACGACAACGACGCCCATGGCCAAACATTATCGACCTTTCTTTATTGGCCTCTTAATTCCATTTGATTGAATTTTACTTCTTTAGTTACACACCGGGGTCCTCTAATCTAAAAAGAAAAAGCTACACACTGGACCGCAAGGGCAAACACCAACTTGGGCCGTACGGCAGTCTTTGTTTTTTCCTGCACGTGTCTTTTATTTAATTATTTTATGATTTTCTAAAACTATTTTTAATAGTATTCCATCGTTCCAAATTATAAGTCGTCGCTTTGACTTTTTTACATCAATTTTTTATGTATCTAGATATAATATAACGTATGTCTAGATATATAGCAAAACTCAAAGCGACTTATAATTTGGAACGGATGAAGTATTTATTAAAAGATAATTCTAGGTATGGAATAAGCCAAACTTTATTAAGTTTGAAAAAGCTTTTAGAAATTCCTAGTATCAAGATTTATACCTCAGTGATTTTTTTATAAATATATTTATTGATTAATCTAATAGATTTCATATCATAAATATTAGTATATTTTATATATTTGGTTAAACTTAAGATTGATCTATTATTCATAAAAAAACATAAAAATACATTCTTTTAGGGTAGAGAGATCATTTTGTTCCCAAACAGATAAAATGGAAATTCAGTTAAATGTCTGTGGCTTCCAGCCATGGTGCCACCGGCATGTCGCTATGGTATAACTTGGCTGGCAAATATGCAATTCCAACATTTGCATCCTCCATGGGAGGAGGCAAGAGGAAAGGGCAACCCAAAAGATGATACAAATGGAGTTCCAATCAACATTTGTAGCTGTCGTAGCTTGGTTATGCTTCACGAGCACAACAAGCCATCCACCCATCCGCAAGCAAAAGCTGATCTTCCCGTGGAGGGGTGATCTTCTTTAGATTGCTATAAATAAATTAATGGAATCAGTTACCTCACTGCTCATATATGGCATATGGCATGTTCTCCAAGCTACTCCGTCCCCACCATTTCAAATTGCAAACTTGCAATCTTGCAGCAGCTGATGGATTAGCAGCAGGATATAGACTGGATTACCAGATCTATCCAAACACGCGCACGCCAAAGATCGCATTCGGCAAGCAACGGCGGCGCGGGGGTGATGGAGACGCGGCGGCCCCGGCGCGGCGGGAAGAAGCGCTTCCTTCTCCCGCTCGCGCTCCTATGCCTCGCCGTGCTGCTCCCAGGCGCGCTGCTCCCGCCGTCCGCCTCGGCGTCGTCCTCGTCGCCTGCCGCGGGAGGTGGCAGCAGGAAGCGGCGGTGGGTGGGGTTTGACTACTATGTACTGGCGCTGCAATGGCCGGGCACCATCTGCCGCGAGACCAGCAACTGCTGCGACACCAATGGCTGCTGCCGGTACCGTCTCGCTTGTCCTCTACTATTATCTTCGCATTGTCACCGCTGGAACTCGATTGAGAGAGCTCATTTGGTTTAATTTCTGTGCAGATCGAAGCCTCTCAAATGGTTCACGATCCGTAAGCCCAAGCAAATCACTTGCATTTTCCCCATTTGGATGCTGCACTGGATGCATTGTTTATGGCCTATGAGTTTGATTTTGTTATGCTGAACTGCTGAAGAAAAAACACAACAACTGGATACATGAATAGCACATAATTTTCCAAACTTTTAAAAGTTCATATTGGTAAGGAGTCAGCATTACAAAAGTACCTCTTATAATGAAATTTCACCTTAAAACAGGATTAAAGAAATTCACACAACAATTATTGATCTGTTGTTGACTTGGAAATGGTAGAAGTTATGGATTTCTGAGCAGGAACACTGGGCAGCCTCCAAATAGTTTACCGCCTGATTTGTTGTTTCAACAAGCTGATTTGGTTGCATCATACATAAACTGGTGTTGAACATCTTGACACTGAAATGAAATGTGTTGGTGTTCCATTGCAACTGTAAACCATGCCATGTTTATGTATTGCGCAGTAGCACTTTGGCCCCAAAGTAATAGGTAGGCTTTACTGTTAGCCATTTCATGATCTTTGTTCTGTCTGAACAGATGGTCTCTGGCCACAGTACAACTATGGGGGCTGGCCATCATGCTGCAGACCAACCAAATTCAACATAAATAAGGTGACAGCTTCGAAAACTTTCTTCAGAATGAGATGTCTGAACCACTGCAAGTATGTCATGTCAGTGTGATTAATTTTGCTATGTTGCAGATCTTAATGTTGATGCCAATACTTGAGAAGTACTGGCCGTCCTTGTACTGTGGTTCTTCTTCAACCTGCTTTGGTGGAAGGGGGCCATTTTGGGTGCATGAGGTGACTGGGGATTTTTAGATTTGATTACAGGGGACAACGCATATGCTAAGTGCTGACCCCAGGGTTTCTTTTGTTTTTTGTGCATGTGCTGATGGTTTACCGGATCTTCTTCAGTGGGGTATGCAGTTTCTGAACTTGTTGGCACAAATAATGTTCTGTTCTATTACTGCTTATTTGCATTAAGCAATCTGGTTATGTTTCGTTGTGTGGCACAGATCAGCTTGTAATGTTAATAATACTCCCTTTTCTTTCTTTTTGGCAGAAACTCATGGGACTTGTGCTTATCCTGAAATACAGGATGAATATGACTACTTCTCTACAGCACTGTATCTCTACAGCAAATACAATGTTACGGTTAGTCATCAGGACATCTCTCATCTCTCAGCAGTCAGCACGATATACTTGTTGCACAACTTATGAGACATTGTAACATTTTGTCGGTACATTACTCTAGCCCTTGCTCTTGTCTTACAGAAAGCTCTGAGAAAAGCACATATTCGGCTTGCAAGCGGCAGAAAATACACCGTTGGCCATATTGTTGCTGTCATTGAATATGCGTTTGGAGCAATGCCGTCACTTGTCTGTAAGAACGGCTCAGTTCAAGAACTCAGGCTCTGCTTCCACAAGGATTATCAGGTAGGTAGTTTCTACAAGTCATGTCAGTTTCTTGAATCTTTGAATCAGCCAAATCAGTTGGAGCAGGAAACTAAACTTATGCCACAGGTTCGTCTAAAAAACAAAACTCATGCTGCTATATATGATGAGTATAACAAGAGCTCAACTTTTATTAGGAGTGGAGTAGGCTCTAATTTCTGGAATAGCTAAGAAAGGACCATTACAAATAAGAGAAACCTAGACTAGACATAATTGTTGAGATAGAGACATGATTGCTCCGAGCCCTGTAACATGGTTGACTCGCATCACTTGGCAGCCTCGTGATTGCACGCTTGAGACTGGCACTGCACCGAACAGTAGAAGCTACTGCCCTCGCTACGTCACGTTCCCATCGTATAAACCCTCTGGTGAGTGGGCCCTTCTATCTTGTACTACTGTCGTTGTGTGGAATCAGTGCAGGATGCAGACGGGAAGAGAATTCCGGTCCAGATTTGTCATGGCTGCACTACTCTGATCGGACACTGTGATTGCGATTGCAGTGATGGCCAATGCCACGGAGGGGATCAGTAACCAAGCGTCCAAGCCAATGGCGAGCTACTCTGAGCAGCGTCCGCCGTCCAGGACTCCAGATTCTGAAATGAGTAATAGTCAATAGAGCGCGACGCCACGGCGTGCTTGCAGAATTACCGGCCCTGTATGGTCCTGTACAATTCTTTCATTCACAGTCTCAAATGATTGGCCACCGGGATTTGGGAATGCAATGTGAATGTGAATGAACACTACACATTTATCTGAAGTGTCCTCTGAGTGTCCCGGACGTTTTCTCCACGAGAGGTGGTGAGGCTGCTTGCGTTGTTCCTGTATGATTTGCGTGTCACTTTTGAAGTTTTGATCTTATCGTAGACTTATTAGATCGCTACACGCCTACACGCATCTTGCTTGCGGGTGGTTGGCTGGTTGCTTCGTCGCATCGCAACCGGTTATCGCCGGTGTTAATGGCCAAGGATATTCCGTATCAAACCCATGTGCGTGCGAGGGCGAGGCCAAGGATATTCCGCACTATCTTCTTCGATTCTATACCCTGCAATTCCATTCCATCAACATAATCGCGCTACGCAACCAAACGATTTTCTTCTGGTCTCAGCGGCTAATTAGGGGCAAGAAAACAAAAGCAGAGGTCGTCTCCGATACGGCGACGCAGGGCCCCACTTGCAGCGACACGGCCGTTTCCGTGCCCCCACTATTGATGATAGAGCCCCCCTCTAGCCTCGTCGCCCCGTACAGTTGTTGTACTGAGCTGAACTGCCGGAGGCAGAGGAGGAAGCGGAGAGGGAGGCGATGACGACGGCGAGGAAGGCAGCGTGCGTGCTGGCGGTGTGGGTGCTTGTCGCCTCGGGTCTCTCCGACCTGGGCTCCGCCCGCGCGCCCCTGGCCAGCAGCAAGCCGCAGCGGGAGTTCGACTACTTCGCGCTCTCCCTGCAGTGGCCCGGCACCATCTGCGCCTCCACCCGCCACTGCTGCGCCACCAACGGCTGCTGCCGGTACGTGCTCCGCGCCGCGCCGCGCCGCCGCCCCTGCCACGACCAGCGGCTCCCCTCCCCCATCTTATCCTCTCGTCCAAACGCCTAGAGCTCGCTGCTCGCCCCATAGATCAGTTTTCTGCTGTCCGATTTGTTTCGTTTGGGTTGATGCGACCTCATGCCATTCTTTTTTCTTTCTCCTGCCCCGCGTGCAGCTCGGAGCCGCTCCAGACGTTCACGATCCGTAAGTGCTCGCTCCTTTCTCGTTCGATTTCTTTTTTGTATAGATATAGATGTTCCGTCAGGTGAATTCGTGATCGGTTTGGTCTGAATTTCGCGACTGTTGCCGCTCGAGCAGACGGGCTATGGCCGGACTACGACGACGGGACCTGGCCGTCGTGCTGCCGCCGCACCCAATTCGACATGGACAAGGTGACTGCTTAGCCACAGCCTCACAGGGCGTTGTTTGTGCTTCCGTTTGGTCCTCTTGTCGCGTTTGATTCTATTGGAGGAGTTCTCAACAACCGTGCTGATTATATTGATGGTTTGGTGCCATCGTCTGGTGTAGATATTGCCATTGAAGGAGGTGCTTGACAAGTACTGGCCGTCCCTCTACTGCTCTAAATCTGGAACTTGCTTCAGCGGCAAGGGACTCTTCTGGGCTCACGAGGTGCAGTACCAACTAGCAACATACGAATTCAGAACTAGATTCGTCCATTATGCTATTGAGCTCCGAAAGGCGAAAGTATGCCTCAGTTTCAACCTCTTTTGCTGTTTCCTTTGCATGTTGTCTTACGGGATGACGTTTTCTGCTCAATTCGCCTGTTGCTTATCTTCAGTGGGGTAATGTTCTTTCCCTTACGAACTATGGCACACTTTTGCTTGCAAAGTAGAGTCTGGCATTATGCTCAGCTTTGATTGCGCTGATGTTTCTGAGAATTGCATGACTGCATAACCTTAACATCAAGTTTCATTTTTCAGAGAAGCATGGAACTTGCTCTGCCCCTGTGGTTCAGGATGAACTACAGTATTTCAGCATTACCCTTGACCTCTACTTCAAATATAACGTTACGGTTAGTATCTGGGTCTTTCACAGATTACCCAATACCCACACCATAGCATTGGTTTCTTAGCTAGCCTAAAGTACCTTCACGTTACCAGCATGGTTTTGGAAAGTAATGCCTACAACCAGAATACCAGCATGGAACTTTCTCCTTTCTCTATCGTAAATTTGGATTGCGTGGGTTGCAGGAAATGCTGTCAAGTGGAGGGATACAGGTTTCAAATGGTAAGGAATATGCACTCAGCGATGTCATCGATACCATCAAACATGCTTTTGGGGGATCACCACAAATTGTTTGCAAGAGTGGTTCAGTCCAAGAACTTAGGTTATGCTTCGACAAAGAATTGAAGGTAAGTTTGCCATTTTTTCCCCTTGATCAACTCCTACAATTTGTTGCTATAAAATATTACAGCCATGAGTAGAACCAATGACCATTGTGTAGACAGATTACCACCAAAGCATATCTGTTAATATTGTTCCTACAGGACCGAAATTTGATTTGCTAAAAAATTTGAATGTTTCTGAAGAATTTTGTGTCCTATGTATATATGCTGAACGATCACTCTGAGTCCTATGGAAACAAAACTTGATAACAATACCGAAGTCCAGTGCCCTGTTTGGTTACTGTTTTGTGGCGTTTGAACTTGCAAGCTGCTCTCTACTAGCTTCTGGTCAATATGTGTTGCATAAATTTCACTTTTGAATATTTCTCTGAACAGTTGTGTCCCCCAAACTGGATACTTATATTCTTTCCAAATTTCAAATGACGCATATTGCAAGGCAATGCTCATCTCAATTTATGTTTCCAGCCTCGTGATTGTCTTACTACTTCTTTGACGATTGGAAGTGTATCAAAAAGCAAGCACTGCCCACGGTACATCACCTTGCCAACATATGATCCCCTTGGTAAGTTGGCTCAATAAAAACATCTAATCTTGCATCACTTGCGGCTCAATCCGTGTTCGTGTATTCGCTGATCCTGCTTCCCTTGACATTATTTCAGTGCTTGCCAATTCAACTGTAGAGGTCATGTCACAGTTCGATGAATTTGAGGTGCCTGCGTCTCTTTATACAGCCTAAGATGCAATAATTGCAGCAGAGCATCCCATGGCTGCGATAAAGCGCCATGGCCACATCTCTTGGGCAATTATGATAGCAGAAGGTGCTCGCGTGAGCACCTATAGATCCAGGCACATTTATCCCTGGGATATTCAATCATTTGTATATGCACTTGAAAGAGAACCGGCGCCTTTTCAGCCTGGAAATTTATAAGCTTTATGTAACCTTGAAGGTCGGATATGGTCAATGCATACACAAAATCTGTAGCTGGAGGTAGAATTTGATGTGCAATATTCAAAATGGTGTTGGCTTCAGGGCTCCATGTCATATATATTGCACATGTAATGTAAGTCGCTAAATCAAAACTGTATCTGAGGTAGAATTTTCAAGTAATAATAATAGAGATATAAGAAACTTATCGCCCACCATGCCTGTCATGATACATGGATTAGCCGATTAGGAGAGAACCGCCGAACTCCCAGGAATGTATGCAATGCAAATTCCCAAACCAGAATACGGTTCATAGCTGGACGTGTAACAGAATACAGTTCATAACTGGAACTCTGGAAGCGTGTAGCAGTTCATGTAAGGTTGTCAAATTCATAGCAACAATCTGGTAAATATCTATGCACAACAGGTGCAGTTGAAAGCTATGGGCAAAAAAAAGTCACTTCCACTTAACAGCACAGTTAGAGACTCGTTTTTGTTTTGTGTAGTCAACATCTCTTTGATAAAATGGCTGAAGGAGTTTTGGAGGCGAACTAGTGATATGGAAGTGGAAGGTGTATGGTGAAGATGCTCGCCTTCTTTGGCACGTTGCTGTTTCAGGATGATGCTCAGGTGGAGAAGGTGTAGGAGTTGGCGTTTCTTCTGGGCGGTTGTCTTGTGCAGCTCTTTCTTTCTATCTAGGTTGCTTCCTTTATTCTAGATGTTGGTTTCCTTTATTTTAGATGTTGGTTTGCTTCGCTACTGTTGGTTCGTAGTTTTCTCCTGTAGTCGGTACTTGTGGAAGCTGGCAACCCCAGCAGTATCTTGTAAACGGTTTATGCTTTATAAAAAAGCAGGGTTTTCCTCCGTCAAAAAAAAACATCTCTTTGATAAAACATTCTCACCAACCCACATGGTGTCAACCTACAGCAAACCGACGCAAAGAGAGTTTATCCTGGGTCTCATGTAGCGTTCAGCAATCCCAGAATGAATCTGCAAGGACATTGGCAAGTATGTCAGAAGTAAATAGAACAAATGCATTGTTTAGAGTTGTAGAATGAAGATGAAGGCACAAGCACCAGTCTCACAAACCCACAGACTGCATTACGCATAACAATACAGCTTCAAAGCTCTGCACAGGAAGATAACACTTACCATCAGAATCCATCACCAAAACATCGCAGATTTGATGCGGAAATATGCCTGCATGAGCTCCATTCTGATACATTTTGTTGCTGTCTTGTTGATGAAAGGTGATCTGGTAACAATAACAAGAGAAAATTAGTTCCTTCGCCCTAAAAAAACTTGTGCTTAGTTTCTCGGCCTTTTTCGATTGAACTTGCTTATTTGGTCCTAAAACGAATTTTGTTTAGGTTCTTGGCCCTTCCGTTAGTCTGACAAGATAACGGTGTTAAAAGCAACGCGAATTGACTCTTTTACTCCTGGCGCTGAATGCAACCCTACAACAGCCTACTGTAGAGTCAGACGGGTCTTTTAGACCGACTACTATCAATAATTTTTCAAAATAAGATACAATACTTTTTCAAGCATGAAATTATTATTTTATATATTTTTTCAAGCATGAACTTATTTATATTTTTTTTGAGAAATTACTTTATAATATATATATATATAATAATATTTTCATGCTTGAAAAAATATTGTATCTTATCTTGGGAGATTATTGATATATAGTAGGCAGCCTGAAAAGCATGTATAACTCTACTATAGGGTGCTTTAGTGTTGCATTCGGCGCCAAGGGTAAAACAACCATTTCACGTTGATTTTAACACCGCTACCTTGTCAAAATAACAGAAGGGCCAAGAAATAAAATGAAATTCGTTTTAGACCAAATAAGCTAGTTCAATAAAAAAGGGCCAAGAAACTAAGGACTCTTTCTAGGGCCAATGAACTAATTTTCTCCGATAGGGTGAATAGTAACAGTGTCAAGTACCTGTACAAAGGTGATCTGGTATGCCTGCCCACCAACGGCCCAAATCCCGGTCGGTCCCAGATTCCCAAATGCTATCCCGTCTCCTTCCGCGCCGCCATCACCGCCGCCTCCTCCAAACCCTGCTCCGGGCCGCCCCCGCCGCCCCCGATGTTGACCTCCACCAGAGGCTGTGCTCTTCGTCTGCAGCCTCGAGCCCGAGCCTGTCGATATGGCGGCGGAAGAAGGAGATGGGCAAGGAGGGCCTCATGGCGGTGGCGCAGCTCAAGCGGCTCGCGGCGCTGCCCCCGGCGGGGGGCCACCCGCGCCTGGAGCAGTTCATGCGCTCGCACGTGTCGCGGCTCCTCCGCACCGACCTCCTCGCCGTCCTCGCCGAGCTCCTCCGCCAGGACCATGTCATCCTCTCAATGAAGGTTTTACCCTCGTGTCCCAGACTCCCCGTAAAACCTGCGTGCTCTACTGTTCATCTCATGACTACATTCTCGTTACTGATTATTGTAGTGCAGAAGAATCGATTTACTTGAAAGGAACGGTGTGCAAGGTGGTTTGCTGCGTGGTTTTGAACCTTGATTTGCAAAATGGGGATCCCAATCGGTCGAATCTGAAAAACCAGTAGTGCAGTCGATTGTTAAGCTGCATTCGTATTGGAGTAGCAAATGGTAGTCTGAACTTCTGATGCGCTGTTTTCAAAAATCAGTTTTGACATATCAAGAAGCGGAAAATAGGATTAATAAAACAGAGCAAGTTGGATTAGGAGGGTTTTTCCTGTTGTAAGTCTCCATCCACTGCCCTGGTCTTTGGCTGTGCATTTTTCATCTCTTTTAGAGTTTTAGTCATTTGGGAGAACTCATGCGCATGTCTAGAAAAACTAAATAAGTCGTTGATATCATTCTTGTGTTGAACTGGCACAGAATTTAAGAATGACTTGCCTTACTAGAATCATAGACCGGGGATTTTAATGCTGTATCTATGTGCCTTTTACTTTTTGGAGGACTAAATAGTGACTAACAGTTAATTTGTAATGCATTATCGCCGCTTGAGCTACCTGAGTTCAGAAGTTGGAACCTAGTTGACACTGTTTGGACTTCTTTATTTCCTCTGCTCTTCTTAAGCATACTGAAGTGTGTTGTCATGTGTGAGTACTAAATAGCTTTGTTCTACTCAAATTGTGTTGTCCTCTGTGCTAGCTTAAAGCAGGATTGATCTTTAGATCTTTGGTGCCCAAATAAGCAGTTCAAATATTTTTCTTAATAGCTTGCTTAACACACTTCTGATTATACTGAAAAATTCCTATAGCATAAATAGTTTGACCGGTTACAAACTGTGAACCTGCTGGGGTTTAATTTTAAGCAATTGCATAGTCCAATAACTCAGAATTTATTCACGTTCTTTGGCACCTCAAGTACATTACAACAAGAGCATAGGCTACATAAGAGTAGAACATAACTAGTTAGTAGCTAGTTTGGGTGCATAGGAGCCTATGTACCCAACCCTGCCCCTCGAGGAAAACATAGCTAGAGATGAAACCCAACAAAAGGTGTAGGCTAGCGATAAGATCCAAGTGAGCCGTTGGCTATGCAACAAAAAGGCCTTTAGTCCCAAGTAAGGCCCTGTTTTGATTCATTATCTGATAATAGTTAGCTGGCTAATAACTCATTACCTGATTTGGTCTAGCTAGTGGGATAGTTTTTATCTAAAGGTCCAACTAAAAATTAGCTAGTCTATTATCTATGCCCGTTTGGTTCCAAAAGAGATAATTATTAGCAGATAACTTCTATCTATAGGGATCCAAACAGGGCTTAAGTTGGTGTACATAGGCGTAGTCTAGAGATGAAACCCAACAAGAGAATGATGAAGCAAAGTTAAATAAATATAACAACAGTAATGTAGCACCAGTGGTAATAACAGTAGTGAAGGATGTTTGATTATCATGGTTCTGGCATGTGGATTGTTAATTTCTATCCACTCCTGTTTAGTGAAAATTCCTTTCCTGCTTCCAGTCTTGCCTCTTTTTACTACATCCATGCAAAAGTTGCCTGATTTCTACCTCTCCTTGAATGTCATTGGTCCCTCAAGTATAGGTGGATTATGATGGAATGTTAGGGTCCTCTAGAATTTGTTCCTTAGCCTTGGATGTCTTACATAATTTTACTGTGGAGTATGCTACTGTGTAGGAGTTACTTTCTTTACTTAACAGATAATATGTCCTGGAGATTGATGTTGAAACACATTTGTCACTGCTGCTTCAATCTGTGGCCAATGAGAGTAATCTATGGTGTATGGCAGCAGCCTCGGCCTTACACGAGTGCCTTGCTAGGTCGCTGGTCCTGGATCCCGAGGTCCTTGGTTGTTTGAGGCTGCTGGTCGTGTTTCCCTAGTTTATTTTCTAGAGTGTTGTATTGACTAAACCCCGGGGGGGTGGGGGGGGGCTGGGTCTGGGTGGGGTTTCTTGCTTCCCTCCCTTTTGTATCTTTTTATTCTTCTTAATGAAATGACACACAGCTCTCCTGTGTAGTTCAAGAAAAAAAACACATTTAGTTCCTTATTATGTTCCCTTTTGGGGTGGGGGTATATTAGGCCGTTTTAATTGGAGAATTTAAGGATTTGCCAGATACTTGAGTGCCCGTTGAGGATTTGCCAAACCATTACGCTGAAAATGAGCTTTGCCTCTCTTTCGTGGTGCATTCTATGATTTTTCATTTTGCCGTTTACTACATTTCTGTTTTTTCACCTGTTTGTTATCTTTTAGGTTTAAGCCCCACTTGAAATACACATGCTGCTTAAATAAATTATACTCATGGCCCAATGATCGTGAGAGTTGACAGGCTTGTTAATTGTCTTGTTCAAATATAATAAGCCATGTTTTTAGACAAGGTTTATGACCTAAATGCTTGTGAGGCCAATTTACTAGAGATGAGGCTAGGCACATTTATATGGGGCAACTCAGGAAATTTCAATATGAGTTGATGGCCTGATTGAATTCTTAGTTCTCAGATAAGTAGCACATAATCATGTAAAGAAATCTCTTAGTTATCTTTCACCTGTTATGGCAGTCTTTTACTGGGGGCCAAAATAACTGAAAAAGACATGTAATGGGGTTCAAGGGCCAAAATGACTACTTGTATAGTGCACCAGGAAAATAAGTGGAAATCCTCTATTTCAATGGAATGACTAATGAGTGCTAATCCTTAATTTATTTTCCCCCTTTCTAGCCAGGAGTGTATCCAGCTTGGAGACGCTCCTATGTTATCACCATTTTAGAGTTAGGTGTTTCCAAAGTTTGATGTTCCTGGAGCATAGCATTCAGTGTGCAACAAACAGTTATTTTTTAAGTTTGGCATGGTAATCTTGATGATTAAGTGTCAATTTTCTGTTACAGATATATGGTGTTGTGCGGAAAGAAATCTGGTACCACCCTGACATGTACTTCTATCGAGACATGCTATACATGCTAGCGAGGAACAAGAAAATTAATGAGACAAGGCAGGTCTGGGCGGATCTCAAGTCTGAAGATGTGCTATTTGATCAGCACACTTATGGCGACATTGTGAGAGCCTTCTGTGATGCTGGTTTGATTGATCTTGCAATGGAAATCTACGAGGACATGAGGAGCTCTCCCGACCCTCCTCTATCGTTGCCGTTCCGTGTTATCCTGAAAGGGTTGGTTCCATACCCTGAACTGAGGGAGAAGATAAAGCAGGATTTTCTTGAGCTTTTCCCAGATATGATTGTATATGATCCACCAGATACCTTATCTGATATAGATGAAGAATTCAAGTTTTGATGAATATACACCTTCATCAGGATTCAGTGCTTATGAGTTACATTCCCTGCACTGTAGCCAAACCTCCATTTCTCGTTCTTTTGGTGGACTAGATCAGTTGTAAATGTAGCTGTCTCGATCTGCCCAGTAGCTGGGGGTACCACCAATTTCCCCCTCTTGATGAATCATTTTTTGGTAATCTATGGTTTGGAGAATTATATGCCTCCATTTGTGTCTCGTCCTGCTCTGAATCACCCTGTTCTGAAGTTTGGTACTACTGCCCTTCACTGAAATTTGTGTTCCATTGATCCCTGCTATATACAGTCATTTGTACACTTCAAAGAGAATCGTACCTTTTCAGCCTGGAAATTTATAGATCTTATGTAACTCACATAAAACTGATCCAGGGAAATTGATCCCTCGATATTAAATCATTTCTACACTTGAACGAGAATTTTCCCTCATGAATTATATCTTTTCAGTCTTTTATAGTTTTTATGTAACCTTGAAGGTTGGATATATGGTCAATGTATAATTGTATATACAAAATATCTAGCTGTCCGGTGCCACTGTTCTAAATGTTTCTTCAGGCTTTGATGTACAATATTTTAAATGGTGTTGACTTCAACGCTCAATGTCATAAATCGCACTTGTAATTTGCTAAATCAAAAATTGCATCTTGACTTCTTGAGGTAGGATTTTTCAAGTACACAAAAGGGATGTAAGAAATTTTGAACCATATGCTACCTGTTGCTGGCAGCATGTCACGGATTGTTTACACCCGCCATGTTTATCCTGATACATGAATTAGGAGAATTCCCAAACTCCCAGGAACTGCGGGCAGTGCAGATTCCCAGCTCATACTGAGGAACCAGAGTACAATGCATAGCTGGAAGTGTCTAAGAATTCCTTTAAAGTTGCCAAATTCACAGCAACAATCTGGTACATATCCATGTACAACAGGTGTAGCCGTTAAAATGTCGCTAGCACTGGACAACACAATTACAGACTCATTTTTGCTTAGCGTAGTCAACACCTGTGATCTCAGCAACTAACTCCAAAGTCCAAATGGGTTTCAAGGAAATGCCTGGATCAACGTCTATGCAGCCAAAATTCTTCAATAGGTGTCAACCTTCAGCAAGCCCAACTAAAGAGAGTTGTCCTGCATATCATGCAGCGTTCAGCAATCCCAGAATGAATCTGCAAGGACATTCATAAATGTAAAAAAAAGGGCGTACCCAGTGCAGAGAGCTCCCGCTCTGTGCGGGGTCTTGGGAAGCGTGTCACTGGCAAGCCTTACCCTCGCCTGTGCAATGCGAGGAGACCGCGACTCGAACCCGGGACCTTCCGGTCACAGGCGGTAAGACTCTACCGCTTGCACCAGGCCCGCCCTTCAAGGACATTCATAAATGTGGCAGAAGTAAATCAAACAAATCAATTGTTTAAAGTTGTAGCATAACAGTAAAAAAAATACCAAAAAGTACAAATGACAGTCTCATAAACCTAATTTTATGGTGCACATGACAATAGCACTTCAGAGCTCTGCATAGGAAATGAATTCATGGTACATAACATCCAAGCACAAAAAGTTAACGCTTACCATCAGAACCCATCACCAAAATATTGTAGATTTGATGCAGAAATATGCCTGCCTGAGCTCCATGCTCATAGACTTTGTCGCTGAAAAGGTACCAGGATTGACATACTACACATACTGTGAGGAGAATCATCTAAAACAAGCCCACTTTACCCAAACTGTGAAATAATAAGTAGAAAGGTGATCTGGTATGTCTGCCTGCATGGGAACCATAACGAATAAAAGTTAAGAAGAGTGATTCAATAACTTTGGCGACAACTAGTATTAAGCAAGAAAGAAGGTACATACAATGTCCCAAGAAGCAGAGAAGCCATCAGTTGAAAGGCGCCAGCTTCTACGTTGTGACTCAACACCGTTCTTTACATCAGATGATCCAAGTTCAAGCAGTTCATCAAGCTTGTCCTCATCAGACTCGTACCTATGCCGCTTTCTCCTCCTATTCCCCTTTCTCCTTTTATGGCTGCTTCCAGTGAGATCCTCATCATCAGTATCAGGCATATGTGAAATTGAGAACTCATCATTCTGAACCAATGAGTAATCATCAGCCTTGCGAAATTCTATTTTGTTATGAGAGAACAAAGATTCACAAGAATCTCCTGATTTGCATTCTTTCGACAAATCACAGAAAATTACCCAGGACTGAATGCCTATCCACTTAAGTGCATCAGGTAATTCTGTCCCCACAAGTTCCTTCATGATTGCAAAATGATCAGCATCAGTCAAATGATTTACGCCCTTTAAAAGTTCTTCCATTTGCCCCCATTCTTCATGTTGTTCTTCATCTTTCATGAGCCGCCAAAGTTGTCTACCCTTGGCAATGACACAGTTCAATAAGATAAGATCATCAAGAGATATGTAATCACAATGTCCTGATAAAAGAACCTCAAGCCAACAACATGGAAATGCCAATTCCTTGCACTGCTTAGTAGGATTGATGAGCTTGCCTAAAGATTTTAAGAAATCAAGAAGCCTTTGCTCATCCAGATGGATAAGAAGATGCTGGCAAAGAGAGGAGAACTGCTCGTCCATCAAAAAATCTTCAACCACATGCCATGCATCTTTGGAATTCTCCTCATACATCAAGTATAAAAATTGATCTACAAAATATTCTGCATCGATTTGCAATATTTCACCATCTTTAATAGAATTAGCAAGCTCATCAGAAGACCAGAAATCTGGGACATACTCCAAGAAATTCTCCACTGTCTGGAGAACATCAAGATCACGAAAATAGTGAGGCTTGGTAGCAACTACAGCCGGAGATTGCCCATGCTTGCCTTTCCACTCAAGTTCTTCCCAGCACATGTCACGATTTACAAATGCAAACTGAGAAAGTGCCTTAGCGCCCTTTTTATGTGTGGATTCCCCAGTAACAGCAAAGTGGCCAAACCACTGCATTATCCTCTTTGGGTTTCCTGCGGATAGTAATAGGGGCATGTAAATTGTAAGCAATGAAAGCCGTTCCAAATAGCATCTCAACCAATTCCTGCTGCATGGCAACAGTTCAACAGGGAATATAAAATATCACACCTAATTAGTTAACTTAACTGAGGGACTACTAAAGCAGTCGGGACAAAGAGGCACAGAAGAGTGTTCAGGACAAAAGGGCCCTATTGATTTTGCTTGGGACTTAAGTAAGCAGGCATAACATAGGCATATGTAAATAATGGCAAGAAGTTTCATGACAAGCTCCAGCACTACATGCCTACACCACATTCAGAGAAGTAGGTCGTACCTAGAGACAATTAAAAATAGGCTGAGAGACGAATATGATGTAGTTGACACTGAAACACCATTTCAGTTTCCTTCTTGTATACAGCAGTGTGTTACTAATTTCCATAATACTATGTTAGCAAATTAACATGACAGAGACACTGAAATAGGGTAAACGGTATGCCATTTACAACATAATAGTCCTTACAGCCAGCACAAGTTCAAATTGAGACTATTAAGGTCTGGGATCACCGGACTAAAGTTTTGTTGAATAATAGGCTAAACGTGGACTAATTAAAATTCTCTTTTTTCTAATGAGTTCTACTCATCAATTAGTCTCTATTAATTTTTGTTAGACCATAATTAGTTCATGTTTAGACCTTCTATTTGGCATCCAAAACATGGACTAAAGTTTAGTTTAGTCTATCCAAACACCCCCTTGAGTTAGGGACCTATTTTATACAGATTTTTGGCAAACATGTTTCAAATAAGCAATTTATTTGAGCGTATAAATAAAGCAAAACAAGATGTATTTGAGTAACAGATAAAAATACAATAGTTTTGAGCTCTTAGGAAAATTACCTCGGAAGAACTCCTCCAGTATATGGCCTTTTCTTGCTAGAATAGACCCAACCATTTTGGGTTTCTTATCGAAAATCATCCGCAGCAGGCGAGCAGCGACATCACGCCTGGAATTCTTCATCTCTAAGAGATCAAGAAACAGGTCCCTCTGGCCACGGTGACTGAGCGAATGGACCAATGAGACAGTGGCGCAGAGCCACAACCGAGCTTCATACCTGCCTGCTGATTTTGTAACTGACTTGATTATGGACTCAACATTGCGACAAAGAGATCTCCTCTCTTCGACGGCAACTGTATTAACACTACCGCATTCTGTCGGCACTTGCAAAAAGAGCTGAACCATCTTCAAAGTGAAATTTCTCACCAGAAATCTGGAGCAAAAACAAGCGAAGTTATTACACATGCTACGCAACCAGGGGGAACTCGAAAAACAGGGGCGCGCCCAGTAAAGGGCATGGAACTATTGGAAAACAAATATCCTAAGTTACTAGGCATGTATACACTTGTAATTAGATCAGGTCCGAATACAGATAGCCAGATAAATTCTAAAACAGATAGCCAGATAGATAGCTTAAGTTAGGGTTCGGGTGCTCGGTTTCGCGAGGCAGGAAGTGAAAGAGAAGGGGTGCGCATACCTGGTGGATGCTCGTCGCCGGCGAAGACCTGGCGAAGGGACCGGCGAAGACCCGAGCACCTGGCTTAGGGCGGCGGCGGCAGTCGCCCAGTTGGAGAGAGAGCGCACGCAGGCGTGAACAGGAGAAGAAAAGCAGTCCGGGTGGCGGTCTATGATGCGCGGATACCAGGGGTCCGTATCGCGTATCCGACGCGTATAGGATACGGATACGCCCTGAATACGTATCTAGGCCGTGCTACAAATTCTGGATACGTCCTCCTGACCTGGATACTGGGCCGATTTGGATAAGGCCCATGAAAGGATACTGTTTAGTTGCTGGACGTCGCCGACTAGGCAGCCATCGCAGCCAGGCTACGAGCTGTGCGTCCTCTCGAGTCTTCTTCCCCAAGCTACAGTAGCCTCAGACGACTTTGAGGGCGACCTGGCTTTCTCTCAGTCGGTCCGCCGGCCCCCTCCCCTCCGGCGTTCCTTTGAAAGTCGGAGTGGCGAGGGGAGCCCGGCACCTCGGCGGGAGGGCCCTATATAGCTGTAGATGTAGGTCTACTAGCTTGTATTTACCTCCTATAGGCTCCGTCATATAGACTGTAGATGTAGGTGAAATATTGTGAGCTTGTGCGGCTGAAAAAAGAAGCCGAACAAGCCATTTCAAACCAGCCGAACGAGGCTATAGCTTCTAGCGCCCTATTTGCTTGGCTTATAAGTCGTACTTTTTCAGTCAACGAACAATATTTTTCTCTCGCAACAAATCAACCAACAGAACTTTTAGCTATGGCTTATCAGCCAAGCGAATATGACATAGGTCGTCAGCTAGGTTTTATCTTCTCCTGCGCTTCTCCGGCGGCGACGACAGTGTTGGCGCCACCTTCAGCGTTGGTCGTAGGAGTTTCTTGTTCCTCCTTGGCCTCTCTGTGGAAGATTCTGTCGACGTCGTCTTCTTCGGCGAGCCACAAGCGAGGTCCGGCTTGTTCATAAATGGGTTGGATTTCTTCTCGGTGTGGACTCCGTCGGGAATATTTTGCTTCCTTCGTGCTTTCTCTGGTGTCTATGTTCATGGTAATTGGTGTTTGGCGGTGGCTGTTGAGCGGCTTGATCACGATGGTGTTTTATGTGGTTGACTCAGCACCGACGATGTTCTCTTTGATGCTTTCTTCAGCGTCGGTGTCGGTACAGAAAGTGACCAACTAGTGAATATTTGTAGTTTTATTGTACATTGTGATCGGAGGTGGCCTAGCACTCGATGACACAGGATTTATACTGGTTCAGGCGACGTGCCCTACGTCTAGTGTGGGTCGGTCGGTGACTTTATTCCTGAGCCCAGGTGCTCGAAGTCTGTAGTGGGGTTACAAACGAGAAAAAGAAAGGAGGAGTGTACGAAAGGCTCGATCGGGTCCGACCGGAAGGGCCGAGGGCGACCAGAACTTCGCTATGAGCTAGGTGTTTAAGCGTGTGCTTGAGGGGTTTGTGAGCTATCGATTTAGTGAGTCTGAACTTGAAGAAGTGGACCTCTTTTGCTGGAGGGAACGCATATCCTTTTTATAGATAAAGGGGATGGCTTTACAAGTGAGAGGGAGAGAGTACGGATGTTTCTAAGCCTTGTTGCCCACGCTGATGAGGACAGCCGATGATAGGCGTCCACAAAACTGTTGACGGTACTGTGGAATGTCAGGTGCACATGGGAGGTTGCGTTGGCTTCTTCAGGAAGGGAGGACGTCGGTACCTGCGAAATACTATTGGTATGTGAGGAGCCCTACCATGGGTACTAGGTATGGCGAATCCTGGCGCCCACTGTGGATGCCCAGAGATATGTGGGGGGCTTTTTGTCATATGGGAGCCTAATGGCGCCTATAATACTACAGACACAAATATTGGTGCCTACAATACTGTTTGTGTCAAGACGGTTGAGGAGCACTGTTCCCGCAGGCGTGCAGGGTATGGTCCCGGTATCGTGGTTTTGACTTTGTGCGCTGCCTTCTCCGTTCGCCCCTGGTCCCTTCCGAGCGGACACCCCCGGTCGAATGGCCCCAGTCGGTCCTAGCCGCGTTAGTCGGAGAAGAGCGGTAAGTAGGCTTCCTATGGGTCCCCGGTCGAAGTCGCGGGGTCGGAGTAGGAAGCAGCGTTTTGGGCCGGGCCTTCTGATCAGAGAGACTACCCGGAGGCGGTTGGTGCCCGGGGCGAGCGCTCCGGTCAGAGGTGGGCCGAAGAAGTTGATGAGCGGGCGTTCGTTCTTTCGGGCAGACCTTCCAATCGGCGACCGAACTGTCCTTCTGGACCATCATCTTTTTAGACCTTTGGACCGGTCCATGAACTACATGCTGTTCTCTTGGGCCGACCCGGGCGTCGAAGCTGTCCCCGAGGGACCCCGGGTTTATGAACTCGATAGGAGCCCCCGAGCCCCCGGGCGATTCGAGTGGAATCGTCCGGGGGATTTTTTTGTCTTGCCGGCGGGTGCGCGCGAGCGCACCGCGGGTGTAGCCCCCGAGCCCCCGGACGGTTTGGGCAGAACTGTCTGGGGGGTTTTATGTGTTTGTCAGTGTGAGAGGTTTTTTGCGTTGTGTTGGCGGGTGCGCGCAAGCGCACCCGCGGGTGTAGCCCCCGAGCCCTCGGGTGGTTCGGGCAGAACCGTCTAGGGGTATTGCTTCGGTGGGCGTGCGTGTTTTTAGTTTGAGACAGAATTTTGTTTAACCACGGCGTCGCTGTGTAGCCGAGGGGATTTTTAGGCGTGGGGATGAGATGGAACTTACTGATCCTGGCGTCGGTGCGCGCCGTGGATTGGGTGAGAAGGTTAGTTCGGGACAAACCCTGGCGTCAGTGCATGCCACGGATGGAGATAGCCTGGTTCGGATGCGACAGAGCTCACTGATCTTTTGCGTCGATGCGCGCTGTGGGATCGGGCGAGGCAGAGCCACGAATGGACCCAGGCGTCGGTGGGCGCCGTGGATCGAGAGAGTTAGTTTAGTTAGTTTAGGAATCGTACGAGCCAGAGCTCGTGGATCCTGGGAGCGCAATCGAAAGTGAAGCCGTTACGCGAGTTTAGGAGTCACGGTCCCAGGTTTTTTTTGGAGCGCAGTGAAGCCATCTGAAGCCGTTACGCGAGTTTAGGAGTCGCGGTCCCAGGAGTCGTAGCCGGATGTCATAGATCCTGTTGACGCGAGTTTGGGGTCACGATCCCAAGAGCCATAGTCGGATGTCATAGATCCTGTCGACACGAGTTCGGAGTCGCGGTCCTAAGGTTTTTTGGAGCGTAGTCGGAAGTGAAGCCGTTTTGAAGCCGAAACGTAGTTAGTTTGGTTAAAGATCGGACGAGGCGATGCTCGCGGATCCTGGCGTCGGTGCGCGCCGCGGGACCGGGCGAGTCAGAGTCGTGGATCTGGCGAGTTCGAGGTCACTGTCCTTGGCATTTTTCTTGAGCCCCCGAGCCCTATCGGGCCTTCATGGGGGTCGATGTGAGTATTGTGCGTTACCCCATCCTCGGATCCTCACAACCGAGGGGCTGAGTTTCGTCGCCTGTCCCGATCGCTCGGTCTCGAAGACTAGCTTGGTGAGTTTGCTAACAGGTGTGATCAAGTGGAATCCGGGTCCATCATTCGTGACAGGGTCGGCATAGCCCTCTTGTGACATTCCACTACTCCTTTACCTGCAACCCGACAGATGCCTAGGTCGTTCCGGAGACCGACCCGGGTGGCCTAACGGCCTCCCCTTTGATGGAGATTCTATGGGCCTGGCGAGAGGTTCAGGATCGACGAGAAGGTTGAGATGATCCGATCTGCCGGACCGAGCTAGGGCCGCACGGTGCTCATCTACGGTTTTCTCCCCTGGCTCTGGTGGTTGCCCATGTCGAATGAGGCAACCGCCGCTTCATGATGCAACACGGAGCGTTCTGGTGCATTTTGCTGCACGTGCGATGCTTAGTTCCCGAGCCCTCGGGCGGTTCATGCCCTAATCGTCCGAGGGGTTCAGGCGTATGAGATGAATGCGTATGGATGTATGAATGATTTATAAAGAAATAGAGGGGGTTTTGGTAACGTTTACCTTGACAACTGGAGTGACGGGGCTTGGAGAGCTTCAGTCAGAAACGTCCGACCGGGACCCGTCGCTCGTCGTTCATGACAGAGTCGGCATGGCCCACATGGGGCATCCCTTCGCTTCCTGCCTATGTCTCCGTGTTTATACTGAGTGATTCGATCGGCTTGGGGATCGGTTGGTCTCCCGACGGAGATTTCGTTTTTTGGTCTCCCCAGGCCTGGCCTAGGGAGGTGGGAAGCCACCCGCGTGCGGTGGTGCTTCGGTTCCTATGCCCATCGTGTGGTAGTGGTTGATCATGCGGTAGTGGTGGGCCACGGCCAAGCCACGTCCCGTCTAATCAGGAGCCATTCCATCGAGCAGGGCGCGTCTCATCGGTTCAGGGCACGTCTCATCTGCATTAAATGGGAAAGAGAGAAATTCTTGCTTCGCTGTTCTACCTCCCCCGATCAGGCGTCCTTCTTTAACCGTTGTTCCCTTTCCTTTTAGTAGGAGCAAGGAGAGGGTTTTTGTTTCATTCTTTTGCCTGTTCCTCATCTACCGCCACCTTCTTTCTTCCTTTTTGCCATGAGCGTTCCTGAGAGCCGTGGAGGTTTCTAGGGAAGAAGGGGGAGAGAGCGAGGGAGAAGAGAGGAACTCACCGATCCTTCACGATTCGGAGCGAAATGTCTGACTAGTGGTCATCCACCGTGAAGAAGTCGGTGCTGGAGGCTTTCGTCGTGAAGGGGTTTCTGCCACCGCAAGAGGTGGCACAATGGAGGGTCCCCGGGAAGGAGGAGTTCACGCAACCTTGTCCCGACGAGGTGGTTTCTTTCCTCACTTTCCATGAGCGTGGACTAGGGTATCCCGCGCACTGGTTCCTGCGCGGGCTCCTCAACGAGTGGCATCTAGAGCTGCAGCACCTCAACCCAATGGGGGTGCTGCACATCGCTGGTTTCATCACCGTCTGCGAGGCTTTCCTCGGGATGGAGCCGCACGCGGATCTCTTCTGGCTTTTCTTCTCCGGGAGAGCTATGGCGGACTGGAGTTCGGCCGAGATCGCACCGATTGGAGGCTTCGCCCTACAGAGGAAGCCACGTGCGTGAGGCTCATATCCCGCATACACCCCATGTGACTCCAACCGGGGATGGCATGGGGAGTGGTTTTATATCCAAAATCCAACGAGGGCGTCGTTTCCAGCGTTTACCGGCGGGAGGACGGTGAAGCAGAAGAGTTGGTCGTGGGGCTGCGCCCACACAGAGAAGCATAAGGTGGGGGTCATTGAGGAGGAGCTATGGAAGCTCGTAAGGGGCGGCCTCGACGGGGTGTGGGTGTTCCACACCCTTTACCGTCGCCGGGTTGCGCCGTTGGTGGAGAGGACGCACCCGATGTGGACGTACGGTGGTCGGTCGGACCTGGACCGCGTGTCGCCGGAGGATCTGCCGAACAACAAGATCTAGAGCCGCATCGGCCAAGTGCTGCAGCTAAGGCCCTGGAGAGACGGTTGAGGGAAAGCCCATACCGTTCAATGCCTCGATCGTGCCCACACTAGTATGCTCTTTGTTCGTGCTCTTTCTCTGCTCCTTTCTCTTTTCTTTGATTTTGGTTCAATCGTTCCATAGGGGCTTGGGAGGTACAAGTCCCGACCGCACCTTCCCAAGGGTCCAGAGAGTCGGGCCCGATAGGCCACCTAGAAGGAGGTGGCTGACGCCTAGAAGAAGAAGAGAACCCAGGAGGTTCAGTGGAAGGAAGAGAAGAAGGAGGTCGCCCGGCGCGTGAGGGCCGGGGAACGTAGGAGCGACATCGAGTCAGAACTCACGTCGGACGATCCTACGGACTTGGACGACATGGTCTTCTCCGATGAGCAGGAGAGTTGAGAGGTCATTGTGACCTCGGCGGTGCGTCGTGACCCTGTGGCGATGTCCGTCGATGAGGAGCAGGAGGCCGCATGGGGTACGGAGGTTCCTGCGTCGAGGAAGCGTGCGGTGAGCGCGAACGCCGTTGCCGAGCGAGCGGTGAAGCAGACGCGGTCACTACGCCCCTCGGTGGTGCCGCCGGTCCCATCGTCGCCTGCGACAGACATGGCTGAGCGAGCCGGGCGGTCCAGGGAGCAGAGCGGTGCTGGCGTGGCGATGGGACCAGCGCCAATGCTGGACTTGCAAACGGAGGAGGCCCTGCCTGCCGTGGGTACGGTCGACCAGCTTGGGCGGTCTGAGGGGCAAACTGGTGCCCGGTCGATACGCGACTTGCAGTCGGAGGACGCCCCGCCCGCTGCTCCGGTCGGGGAGTCCCGAGCCGGAGGTCGTAGTGACCCATAGGCCGGGCAGGAGCCGGTCGAGATGACTCCGACCCCGTCTGAAGTGAGGGGGCGCGGGTCGTAGCCGGGGAGTGGTCCTCATCCCATAGGTTCGTGGTCATCGGAGTCTGCCTTTCGGGTCGTGCCGCTCGCCACCCGGGATGTTTCCTTTTGTTGCTTCTTCGATTCTTACTGGTCGAGTTTTTTTTGGAGTGTGGCTTATCTGCGATTTTTGTCAGCGGCCAGGGAATGCTGGGGTTGAGCATCGTCTCGACCCCCGTGTGGGAGGTTTGGAGGCCCACTCTGTAGCATGTAGCGGCGAGCGAAGGGGGGAGCAGGGTGGCGACGGTGAAGCCTTCCCTTTCGGGGGTGGCGTCCCCCGGGGCGGTTGCTGATACCGTGATAGCGGCTGCGACATTGTTGGCGGCGATCCTGGTGCCAATGGCGGGGGTTGCGTCAGAGGTAACCCTCGTGGCCCCTCCTCCGCCGGTCATGGTGGAAGAGACGAGGGAGGGTGTGCTCCCCTCCTCGCCGGGTGGAGGGCAGCATGACCTATCCTTGCCATTGGAGCCAAAGGCGCTGAGGAAGTGTGTCCGGGACGGAGTTGGGACGCATGGTGGCGTCCCGCGTGAATGAGGTGGTGGAGATTCCATTTGATGACGAGGCGGATACCGTGGCGTAGCCGCCGGTGTCGCCGCGGGAGCTAGAGGGAACACCGTGGGAGCTGGCGGTGTCAATCGGAGGCTAGACTCGGCGGCGGTTCGTTGAAGGTTGACCTAGAGTGGCCCTTCCCTGAGGACCCATCGAAGGCGAGGTTCATCCTCCGGGATTCCTGGGAGCGCCAGCTCTAGGACATTTTTGGGGGGCAAGGGCATGCCGCGGTGTCCGAACTCACCAAGCTGGCCACGAAGCTCGAAAGCGCCCGGAAGCAGGCTCTGTTTGCTCGGCAGCTGGTTGAGGTCGACCTGTAGCTCGCCGCGGAGGTGAGTTTCTGGTACTTATCCTTGCCCTTTGAATCTTTCATCGGTTGTTTTTATCATGCTTGTTTTTCACAGGAGATAAGGAATGTGTCGTCCCGCAAGTCCTACTTCCTCTAGGCGAAACATGCCTGGATGGCCGAGCTTGAGCATCGGGTGGAGTCCACCTGCCATGAGTCCTAGGTTCGGGTGGCTAAGGCGGCTGGACTGGGTGGGTGGAGGGACAGCGTCTTGGGCAGGCGGGCGAATAGCTACCGAGCAAGGGCTCGAGGCGGTGAAGGTTCGCCAGGAGGAGACTGAGGCGAGGCTACGGACGTCCCTAGCGAATACCGAGGCGGCGCTTCAAGAGGCCTTGGCGGCCCTTGAGCCGGAGTGGGCCGCCATGGAGAGGGCATAGAAGGCCCTGGAGGCGGAGCAGAGGGCCCGATCGGAGGTGGATCAGGAGGTGCTCGTGCTCCGGAGCCAGGTGATGGGGATGGAGGACACGAGTGCCCGACTACGCGAGTAGGTGGCTCGATAAGCAAAGGATTTCTCCACCCTTGAGGCCTCTCGCATCGGTGCATACCTTTTTGTTTTCTCGTGGTGTTGATTTTTCCCTCAGCCTGTTTCTGAGTTTGTCGCCCTTCTTCTAGAGCTGGGTGAAAAGGTGAAGGCACTAGAGCGAGACCTGGAGACATCCAAGGCGAGGTTCAGCCGGAACACCGAGGAGCTGGCCAAGTCCCGTGAGGAGTGATGTGCTCTCGATGGGAATCTCGACCAGATCCGCAACGTTGCCCGGCTCATCGTCTCGGAAATCTTGGGTTGGCGCTAAGTACCAGTCCGCCCACGATCCGCTGGCGGAGGTTTCAACGCGGTCAAGGACCTTGTCAGGAGCGGGCTGTTTTATGGAGCGTTGGGGGTGCCAACCTTGGTGGCGACGCACCACCCAAACCTAGACTTCGACGCTATCTGCAGTGGGTATCCTGAAGGTCTGAGCATGGTGGACATCCAATCAATCGGGGTGAGCTTGCTGCCGCACGCACGATCGGTGTCAGAGCAAGTCTCCGCTGAGTGGGTGATGGACGTTCACCGTCAAGACATGGCCCAAAGCATGCATGGAGAGAATGCTTCCGAGCCTACGGATAGCCCAGAGCCTGGTTCAGGGGGAAATGTCGCCTTTGCCTTGATCGAGCCAAACGTTGTGCTGCCAGGGAGTGAGCAGCCTACGCCTTCGTCGGTCACGCCACCAGTAGATGCCGCCGAGTCAGTTTAATAGCTTGCAGAATATAAGTAGTTAGTAAACGTAAAAAGTTTTAAGTTCGTGGGGGAGCCACCGTGTAAGACATTCGTGGTGTGTTTTAATGACTGCAATCGGTTTTTGTTTTTGTGATGGAGTTGCTCCGTTCGGGGAAGCTTGTTCCCTTTCGTTCCTTAGTTTTCCCTCAGCATAATTTTGTTTTTTACTTCTTTCTTTCTCGTACACCGCCGTTTGTCCCGTAGGGTCGCAACCTTGTGAGCCGGGGGTGTGGCCCGCATGAGGGCTCATTTGTCAGAATCAGTAGGAGAAAGGCGAGAGTGCGTTCAGTCGGAATGTTTTAAAGCAAAGCTACGTAAGGTAAATCAAATGAACGAACCACCCTTCTATTCAGGTGGGAAGGAGTTTTCTCCAAACGACAGTGAATAAAATAGAGAGGTAGTATTGCCCCCTAGTGGAGCCCCTGAGTGCCCCGAGCCGAAAAGTGTTCGGGTCGGGGTGCTCGTACGTTTAGTGAATAATGGTAAGACTGAAACTTAGGTAAAGAAAAAAACAACATAGATGTTCCAAGCGTTCGGAGAGAACGTCGTCGTCGTTGTCTTTCAATCGGTAGGCGTCCGGTCGGATCAATTTAGGCTTTAGCCGTCTGGATCCTCGCTCGATGTGCCCCCTTCTTCTGTTGCTACTTCTTTGCCTTTTTCATTCCTTGGCCTGCCAGTCTACCTCTGCAGGCCCTTGAGGAGCTAGCAGTGCTTGTAGAGATGGTTGATGGGATAGTTGTGGTTGGTGCATGGGCTCTCCATGAGCTCGTGGAAGTGTCCCGATCGGTCCTGCTGGGGCTACGAGCTTAGGTGATCGGCCGCGGCGACCGACGCGGAGTTAGCTGGTCGGTGGCGATCCCTTCTATTCTTCCCCTCTACGTGGAGGGGCCCTTGTCTTGATCCAGGCGCTTGGCCTTACCTTTGTCGTGGCCTCCGCTGGAGCGCGGTAAGAACGACGCTTGTTGGGGGAGTTGGGCAAAGGTCGGTGGTCCCAGGCCGTCAGTGTTGGGACTCCGATCGCCGCTGCATGTGTCTCAGTTCGGTCCGAGCCACGCGTAGATCGACGGTTGGTGTGGAGCGGTCCTTAGGTCAAGATGAGGTGTCGTCGCGGCCTCATGTGTCGTGCTCAGCTGTTGTTGCAGTGACAGGGTGTAGTGCCCCATCTGTTGCGTCCCTGTTCCCCGGACGGGGAGCGAGGTCACGAGTCGGCGTCACGACATGGAGCATTCCGCTTGTTGAACGGCGGTTGTCTCCACCAGTGCTCGGAGGTTCCGGTGGATCGCCCGTTCACAAGGGTCGTTCAACTCGGACAGGCCACGTAGGAGCATTGCCACGGCGTCAATATTCTGACTGGCCTGAGCGAACTGTGGGGGATCGGTCCCTCTATCCGAGGTGTTGCGCTGGACCTGACGGGCATGACCCCGAGCGTCGTTCGCCGGTCCACGTGCACGGGGCGCAGTGTAGCGCGCCGAGCGCGCTGGAGCAGTTGGTGGCTGATGCGGCCACTATCGTCGTAGTTCCTCCTCGTGCTCACGTGTGAGCTCGGAGGTCTCCGTATGAGGGCCTGGAGGGGCGTGAGTCCGTGAGGACTCCATTGCCCCTGGTAGCTGTTCCAGAGTGTCTGTCATGGCATACTCTCGGGACGGACGGTGGCTGGGTGCCACGTCGCCGATGCTGGAGCCGTCACTCCTGACGTCGTCGTCCATGATGTCGAGGAAATAGGTGGGGCCATAGCTCACCATCCCCACAAACTCAGACGTGAGAGGAGGCGGCGCCATAATCTTTTGGAGCCCCCAGGCATACGCGTCCACGGGAGACACGAGGCCATAGGGGAACTGGTCGTACGGTGGCCGCGATAGGGACAACGGTAGCCCTTCGGGTGTTTGGCGGAAGATAGAATGTAGTAAGTAAAGAATGGCATGTATATTACTCACAGCGGGGTTTGAGCAGAGAGTTTGCTCGGGATGAGGTGCAGAAGCCACGCCGTTGAGGTCGCGCGTCCTGAAGTCGATGGAGGACGTCTCTCCAACGGGTGTCGGGTCGCGAGTCTCCTCACGGAGGTGGAGTACGCCGAGCCGGTCGGCGACGAAGTCCAGGCTCCTGAAGAGGAAGGCCTAAGATGGCTCAAAAAGGAGTGGAACCCACACCCCGACAGGCGAGAGTGCGGGATACTCTAGTGAGCCGAGGCGAATCGTATCGCCCGAGCTTGCCACGGTGGGGGTGGCAGAAAAATGGGCCAACCGATGACCAAAAAGTGTTGAACGTACAGCGTCTTCCCCATGGACGGCGCTAACTGTCGGTACAGAAAGTGACCAACTAGTGAATATTTGTAGTTGTGCTGTACGTTGTGATCGGAGGTGGCCTAGCACTCAATGACACATGATTTATACTGGTTCAGGCGACGTGCCCTACGTCCAGTGTGGGTCGATCGGTGACTTTATTCCTAAGCCCAGGCGCTCGAAGTCTGTAGTGGGGTTACAAACGAGAAGGAGAAAGAGGGGTGTACGAAAGGCCCAGTCGGGTTCGACCGGAAGGGCCAAGGGTGATCGGAACTCCATTATGAGCTAGGTGTTCAAGCGTGTGCTTGAGGGGTTTGTGAGCTATCGATCTAGTGAGTCTAAACTTGAAGAAGTGGATCTCTTTTGCTGGAGGGAGCGCATCCCCTTTTTATAGATAAAGAGAATGGCTTTACAGGTGAGAGGGAGAGAGTACGGATGTTTCTAAGCCTTGTTGCCCACGCTGATGAGGACAGCCGATGGTAGGCGCCCACAAAATTGTTGACGTTACTATGGAATGTCCGGTGCACATGGGAGGTTGCGTTGGCTTCTTTAGGAAGGGAGGACGTCGGTACCTGTGAAATACTATTAGTATGTGAGGAGCCCTACCACGGATACCAGGTATGGCGAATCCTGGCGCCCACTGTTGATGCCCAGAGGTATGTGGGGGGCTTTTTGCCATACGGGAGCCTAATGGTGCCTACAATACTGTAGACACAAATGTCGACGCCTACAATACTGTTTGTGTCAGGGTGGTGGAGGAGCACTGTTCCCGTAGGCGTGCAGGGTATGGTCCCGGTTTCATGGTTTCGACTTTGTGTGTTGCCTTCTCCGTTCGCCCCTGGTCCCTTCCGAGCGGGCGCCCCCGGTCAGATGGCCCCAGTCGGTCCTAGCCGCGCCAGTTGGAGAAGAGCGGTAAGTAGGCTTCCTACGGGTCCCCGGTCGGAGTCACGGGGTCAGAGTAGGAAGCAGCGTTTTGGGCCGAGCCTTCCGATCGGAGAGACTGCCCGGAGGCGGCTGGTGCCCGGGGCGAGCGCTTCGGTCGGAGGTGGGCTGAAGAAGTTGATGAGCGGGTGTTCGTTCTTTCGGGTAGACCTTCCGGTCGGCGACCAGACTGTCCTTCTGGCCCGTCGTATTTTTAGACCTTTGGGCCGACCCATGAACTACATGCTGTTCTCCTGGGCCGAGCCCGGGCGTCGAAGCCGGTCCCCGAGGGACCCCGGGTTTATGAACCCGACAGTCGGTGTTCGAATCTGCCGTGAGCTTATCTGCGCCAGAGGTGTTCAAGAAGTCTGCAGTATCGGCAATGTTGCAATCACCCACATGGTTGCTAGAGGCTGGGGTTTGTTTTGTCCCTCCGAAGTGGGTACGACATCCATAATGTCGTTCGCGACTGCTTTGTGAGGTTATTTCTCCACCTCCTCGGGTGTCCAAGCTGGTGTTTTTTGAGTCCCCTTGCGGGATTGCTGTTTGTGGACTAGGCTTTGCTGGTGAGATGATCGGTGTCCGAGCCTGGTGAATGCGAGGACCGCCCGGGGCGTTCAGCGCATAAATGACATGCTTCTGGTGTGCTACTGATGGGCTTTGAAAATCTTTTCGTCGACTCAGGTTCCGGCCTTGAGTTTCATCTAGAGTTCTTCATTGCGGGAGATGGAGAAGGCTTGGCTTATGGCAATGGTGGTTGGCAGCGGCAACGATCGTTTGGTGCTCCTAGCGTGGATTTCTATGTAATTTCTCTTTTGATAGGAGTGCCATGTTTAAGGGACTGGATGTAATAGAACTATGAAAAAAAGGCAGCCGTCGCAGCCCTAGACGTCCGTGGGCAATGCATGGATCACGGTATCATCTTGAACATGCGCGTGGTACGTCCGTGGGGGAACGCTGCCTACGCTAGGAGCTGCCTAGGAGAGTGGGAGGGAAAAAAATTCAGTGCTAACCATCCCTACCAGCTGATACGTGGATCATGGTATCATCTTGAACATGTGCATGGTAAATCATATGTCTCTTGGCCCACATGTCAGCCATACGTCCGCATAGTGTTTTCTGTGAGGTTGGTCCTCGCACAATTTTCCCCAGTAGGAGGCAGGAACCAAACAGACTCGTGCACTACCACGCCCGACACACTCTAACTGGCGGTGGTGAGTGGTGAACGGCGGCCAGCGGTGAGCCAGCGATGTAGTCGGTCAGTGCGCCAATGCCCTCTCGCCAGCTCTCGCACCCCTACAGTTGTAGCCCTTCGTCCTAGCTCCGAGCATCCTTGGGCGGTTGGTGGCTCACCGTCAAATTGGCCGGCGTGACACTACTGGCTATAGTTGTTCAGCTATGGCCTTACGCCCCTGCTTTGAGCATCCATATAGTTTTGTTAATCATGTGATGCGCTTCGATTTGAAATTCTATTCTTTTTTATCTTTGTTATTAGTATCGATATACGAGTAGATGGCGAGTTGATGGCCCCACGTGATGAACGTGCTCCAATTGAAGTTGATGGCTATGAGTAGCAAAAGAAGAAGAATCATTTTGTGTTATATGTGATGTCACATGTCACTTGGCTATGGTCTTATTAAGTTGTGAATTTAACTTATGTCTTGTGTAGCACGGCTAGAGGCGGCACCAGTTGGAGAGCCAGATCTGGATTCAAACCTTGAACTCGGGTTTGTCGACCGACGATAGAAATGTTCATATCCACGGTCAATGGATAGATACCGTTGTTGGTGGCGCCTCAGGTAGAGGATCTAGGGAGCGTTTGGTTGGCATCCAACTCACGTCGCATGTCGTCGTGCTGCAAGTGCGGCATGCCGCATCGTCCAAACACTCACACTGTTGTTCGCCACATGTTTGGCAGCCGCTGCGTGCGCTAGTTCATTTTTGCGCCGCTTCTCGCCAACTGTCCGACGGATGAATTGACCGCCAAAGTCACGGTGCGGCTGCAGCTGTGGCATGTTGTGGTAGAACCGCCTAAAATAGCATACTTACGGAGGCGCTCGTCTTCCACCAGACACTAAGCACCCTGAAAGTAACTACATCGAGCGGTGTTCGTCGGGCACACCCCGAGGGAGAACCCGAAAGATCCACATTTTTCCCAAGGATCCAATAATAAGAACTAGTTATAACACAAGTACATCTCATACATTAGAGTCTCTTTAAAAGTACATTATTACAATACCAAATACAGAGTGCGGAATGATAAACAACGGAATATTAAAAAGATAACGTCTAGCGATAAGATAGCGATGAATCCGTCTGAGCCCACCAGAAGGATCCTCCACACAAGGTACTCCTCAAGCATCACCTGCAACAGGGGTAAATAAACCCTGAGTACATAATGTACTCGCAAGACTTACCCGACTAGTGGGAATAATTTCCCGACTCCAAGGGGTATGATAGGCTTTATGGTTGCTGGTTTCCTTTAGTAGAAAGCAATACTAATAGTGAGTCCTTATTTATGTATTATTATTAACAGCCATATTAAGTTATCACCTAGCCAGTCTATATAAGCACCTGTCTATTTTCAAGCAAGGGTTGAGCAATCAGTTATATTTCTTCTTCGTTCTCCACTTTCAGTTCTTACTACTGTGCTAAACCGCAGACAAGCCGTACCGGATCCCCCGGCGATTCGCGAATCAATGTGCCCAGCTGGGTGCCCCAAAACACACGCCCCGCTTGTACCCCAGGCACAAGCAGGACTAACCCATCACCCTCCTGTCCCGGGTGTCCAGGTCCCCGTCCAAACTTGGACTCCAAGCCCCCACATCCTGAGCCCCGGACTCAGTGTGGTGCAAGGACCTCCACCACCTCCTCTTCCCATCAGTCAGTCCAGAAAGAGAGTCAGATCTGCGACAAGAGAGCAACAAGTCTTCCCTACGCCCATACCCAGGTATGCGCTCGGGACAATAAATCTGTGACTTGCCCATGATGCCTTATGCAACGACCGGTCCTTAATCGACACGGACAAGGAAAAAGTGTAACCGAGCTATGCCCTGTTGGCCGCATGACACAACCCTTTACACCCACCAAAACTCGACCATATCCCTGCCCGGTCACCATTTTTCTTTCCACAATTTTATCATGAGTGATCATATTTATCACCTATTTGCGAGTAACGGCAGGTTACTCACGCTACCGATATCCTGAGCATAGCAGCTACTTGACCTGTACTAGTAGGACTCATAGGTAGATATATATATGCATGTAGTTTCCATAAAATGCCTGCAACGTAAATGCACATCATAGATATATATTCAGTTATTATTCAAAATAAGGGTTATGCACCGGGGCTTATCTTAGGCAGGCACAATGTCAGCAAAGTCAGCAACTGATGGCTCCAGGACGTCCTCCTGCACGAGGATCTCCTCCTCGTACTCTTCGATGACTTCGTCATACTCCTGCTCGCCCGCAGTCACGAACTCTACCAACTCGTTATCTACATGCATGAAATGATGATGCAACTTGTGCTCCCTTAGTCAAGTCAATACTATCCAGAGATGTCGGGCATACTCTTCGTCATTCTTGGAATAAATTAGAATGTCATCAATAAAAACCACCACAAACTTATCCAACTCCGGCATGAAAACTGAATTCATTAGGTACATGAAGAAGGCAGGAGCATTGGTGAGACAAAAAGACATCACTAGGTACTCATACAGCCCATACCTAGTAGAGAAAGTCGTCTTTGGTATATCATGTGGCCTGATCTTGATCTGATGATAGCCTGATCCGAGATCAATCTTTGAGAACACCTTAGCACCAGCTAATTGGTCGAACAAAATATCTATGCGGGGCAAATGATACTTGTTCTTAACTGTTACCGCATTAAGGGGGCGGTAATCCACACACATCCGCAAGGTACCATCCTTCTTCACAAAAATGGCCGGTCCTTAATCGACACAGACAGGGAAAAAATGTAACTGAGCTATGCCCTGTTGGCCGCAGGACACAACCCTTTACACCCACCAATCCCCAAACCATATCCCTGCCCATTCACTAGTTATCTTTCCATCATTTTATCATGAATTTTCATATTTTATCCCTATTTGCGAGTAACGGCAGGTTACTCACGCTACCGATATCCTGAGCATAGCAGCTACATGACCTATACTAGTAGGACTCATGGGTAGATATATTTATGCATGTAGTTTCCATAAAATGCATGTAACATAAATGCACATCATATATATATATTCAGTGATCATTTAAAAATTGGGGTTATGCACCGGGACTTGCCTTGGGCATGTGCCGGGTCAGCAAGGTCAGTACCAACAGGCTCCTGGGGCTTTCTCCTGTGCGAAGATCTCCTCCTCGTATTCCTCAATAACCTCGTCGTACTTTGGCTCGTCGACGGGTACGAAGTCTACCTGTTCGTGATCTACATGAAATGATAATGCAATGCTTTAATAAGATGACAACAACAACTCTTCGCCTAAAAGTACATCTATTAAACTACTAAGTGAGGTCTACCCACTAAGGCTAAGATACATACTAGCACTACTAACAAGTTTGAACGTGACATACATTCTTACGGCGACTACGGATATTCCTACTCCTAACGCCAATTTACGATACATACAATAAAGCAAGGATAATAATTACGCTATTAAGCAACCTGCTCTACGGCTACCAATTTTACAGCAGGTATATAAAGGTCTAAGGAACCTACTGTAACAATTTCAAAGTTAAAGCTATTGTCGGTTTGCCACAATAATTCCTGCAATTATTGATCGATATAACGCTAAACTTTCTACTTAAATCTTATGAGCCTATCATCCTAACAGCTAACGGTGAACTAACTATACTAACAGGTAGATGGCATTTTTGCGAACCTAACAAACTTAGTTTTACTATTTTTAGACAACCATGCAATTTACTATGATTTATCGAAGTTAGATTCATAACAAAAAAAACAAATAAGCATTTCTATTCTCTGGAAAATAAGAAACCGAATTCTCCCCGCCGGCCCACAACGCGCGGCTCGGCCCAGAGCGCCATCACGCCCACACGCGTGAGCAAGCCACCGCGCGGCCCACGCAGAGGCGCGGCCCAGCCGGCCAACGACCCGCGACGGGGGAGGGCCTGCGCACGTCGGCAAATATGCACGGGCACCCCCGAAGTCCTAGATAATCTCCGCGAGCACAAGAGCACTATTTTCTTAGTCTACCGTTTTACAACTGCACCCTCCCATTTCTACTTCTTCACCGCGGCTAAGTCCTCGGCGCCCAGGGCGCGCACCGGCGCGATGGCGCGGGCACTGAGCGACCACACCGGCCTCACTCGAACCTCTACTGTCTTCCTAAGGGGTTGATAGGTACCTTGACGACAAGTAGAAGCTACTGGAGGCGACACGGTGAGCAGAGGCGCAGTCACGAACTCCCTCCCCGGCGGTGGCCCTTGACTGCAAAAGGCGGCGCGCCTCCGTAAGCAACAATGGCGCAAAGGCGGCAAGACATGAGCTAGCGAGCACCGGGGAGTACCCATGGATACCTTCACGTTGACGGTTGGTTCGGTCGGAGGTGGTCTCGATCATGTCATGATGCGGCGGTGCCCGTTCGCAAGGGCACGACGCGGTGGTGGGGCTAGCTTCTGCTTTGCGATGCTACGCTTATGAGGTGTGCGGGGTGCTCGAGGAGGGTACTGGCGAGGTGTGGGTGCACTTCGAATTGCTACGGGTGCTTGGTGTGGTCGGCTTGTTGTCTGGGAGCGTCCGACCGGTCTTAAGGACCCGGTGGTATGGTAATTCAAATTGGAGCATGATGAGGTGAGAACAGCGGCGTGATGGGGTAGGTTGGACGACCGGCTGCCTAACGGAGCTGAGCGAGAGCCAGATTGGAGTCTAATGCTACGGCCATGACGAATTGAAAGTAATTGTTTCGGTGGCCAAGGGGACAACGCTGACAGGGGAGGTCATGGCTTGGCTCGTCTGCGGTGTCAACACACGGGCCAACATCACCACTACGAAACAACGGGACAGGTGGGACATCTTTCCCGACGGGTTGTGATGTCACAAAGAAGCAAGCAACGAACGCGCGATATGGCGCCATGTTCACGGGTTGCACAACCGATGAGACCGATGTGACGCGGAGGGTATGGCGGGCGCGACGCGCCCTTCGAGCGCATGACCAAGGAGTCAATGGAGTGTAGCCGGGCCTGATACCGGGCGAGCATTGAATGGCTTGGCGCGCTCTCGGACAAGATAGTGCAGAGCAAGGCATGGCACGGCAGTTTGGTCGGTGGGCAGCAGCGTGGCCGAGCCCAATGATGTATCGGGTCGCGAGACGGTAGCGGATGATAAGCGGCCTTGGCGCGACGATGCCGAGCCGCGCTGCACCGGCGGGACGATGGACGCGGTGGCGGCGTGAACGCGCGGCGGCATTGGCAATGCCAGACGAGCCAACGTGATGGCGCGCCCAGTGCCATTTCAAGTGGCGCGCACGCTTTTTAAAGCAGGCAGAAAACTTGTACACGATGCTCCAATCGCTAAACTAATTGCTCGATGCACAAGAAGGTTCATTAAGCTATCTAACAGAGCCAAGATATCATCCCACTGCTTAAGCCGATCATTCCACATAGTTTGCCAAAAGTGGCATCGTCGGCCACTTCCGAAACTTACGCGAACGACGTTGAAACGAACGGTTCCGCATCGGAATCCAACCCAACCTACGCGAGGTACTAACCAACTATCTTTGTCCGACCACACCTATTTTATCGCCGTTAGCCAAACGTTCTTTAGCCCTTTTTGTTTCCAGAACAATGCGATTACACGGTATTTGATGAAACGTAACCACGGACTCATGTTTCGAATTAATGTTTCAAGTGTCGAACATCGAGTTATACTTTATGTCATACACATATGCACATAATTCCATATGCTTACGAAATGTTTAAGCAAAACATTACATTGTAACATCGGGGTGTTACACATGTGCGGTTACGGCGGCAGCCAAATGCGCCCCTACTCCACCACCCTCTGTAGACTTCCTTCTATATGCTCTGGGCTTCTCTAGCAGTAAGTCTTTGGGAGAAATGTTTGGCCCACCTCTCAGCTTGGATCAAAGCCAGACTCTGCAACTCGAGCACCTTACCTTTGGTCCCTCCCATGGCGAGGGACCCCACCTAGAAACCACAAATGGACCTCCAAGATTATCTTCACCTGCCGCAGAGGGATACTCCACCTCCTTCCACTTCTATAGTCGGGCGAGTGGATTTGGGTGCTGGTCCTAAGCCTCTGCAACAGACATTCGAGTATACAGATGCCAATTCGAGTGCCCGTACCCCTATGACATCGACCTCACGATGATGAAGTCCTTCTCCAACCTCCTCGAGATGATCTACACCAAGCTACGATGCCAGACTTCAAGGCACCAAAGGCACAATGAGCTTTTCTAGCGTGGAACTGCCAGATTTTAGGTGGAAACAGTGGGAGTTCTAAACTGACACACCTTGCCTACCCGATAGCCTCCACTAAAGCATGAGTAATCTTTATTAATGAAACAACAAACTCTAAGATGACTAAAACTACTTTAATCAACTATTTTAATACTGATGATGCATACATTGTTTTAGCACAAGGCCTTTGTGGAGGCCTATGGCTACTATGGAATTAGAAAGTAGAGATCAATGTAGATAGCTCTAGCCATAACTTCGTCCTTGTTGTATGTATATAGGCAAACCATGAAGAAGTTTGGTTGATATGTATGTATGGAGACCCCCACCATTTAAATACTGCTAAAATCTGAAATGATGTGCAAGCTTTTGTTGTAAATTAACCGAACTTGCCAGTGCTTTGTATGGCGATCTAAACATTATTATGAATGTTAAGGAGAAGCTGGGTCCTAGACCAGCAGATGTTAGACCTATATTAGATTTTTGTTGCATGGTTGAACAATGTGGTATGTTCGATCTCAAATATAATGGTCTGGCTTACACAAGCATTTTAATTCTAACCTGACTTACGAGCGTTTGGATAGTTGTTTAGGCAATGCATAATGGTGTACTACTTTCCCAACTACTACAGTCTACTTGCTCTTTATGAATTTATGTACAACTCTTCCTCTCCCTGAATTTCATAGCGGAATCTCTATTCCTCATTTGACTGATACATTCACAAGATAGGTTCCTTTTGTACAGGAGATAAATTGCCTAAGTAGACTTATTACAGAGAATTATTATAGAAGCGAAAATGTAATCAAAGAAAAAATATCTTCAATTCACGAATCAACTTATTTCCATGCGCTGACCAAGTTTCTATGAATTAACAGTGCAACCCCTTTCAAAATAAAAGAAGGTGCAACCAAAATAAACATTTGTGCATAATATATAGCTCTCCTCCAAATATTTGTGCAAATACTCTTACTAGTTTTTGCGATCTACGCATTCGAATCTCCTAGATATCACTCCTAGAACATTTCTTCCATTTGGTAGAGTTCACAATAAACACCAACACAAGTTTAAATACCGACATCTTCAAACCTAAATACCTAATACTATCTATTCTATAAGCAATAATCCACCCAAACATAGGCATATGGTCCATCGCTAACTGCTATGTAGCTTCCTAAAATCCTAAATTTCACTAGCAAGCATGATCACATAAATCTCCTCAATTTCTTAAACGAAGAGGAAAGAGTTTTCACATGTGATACACTAACACAATAGAATCAACATATCTCCTCCTCTTCTTGCTGATGGGATCATCGCCATCCACCTCCACCATCTCCGCCTCCGGCATCACGACTTCCACGGCCCCCTCCCTACCGGAGTCCCCATCCATGCTTGCCCCTGCCTCTCCCTCATCTTTCCCCTCCCTACTATCACATAGCACGTCAAAGAAACGATCCACGTTGATCCCCTAGATTTAGGGATGAAAATGTATGGGATAAATTGGATAAATCCCGTAGCGTTCCGTAGACCGCTTTTGTTCTGATCGTTTTCATTTTTTTGGAAAAATATAAAAATGGGACAGGATGTATCGGAACGGGACTAAAAACGGACGAGGTTCATCCTGCTCGCCTGCTCAGTCCCAGAGGCCTTGGCCCCAAAAAACTAATAGAACAGCACTACTCCCGTACTCGGCTCCCGGCTCCCATCCGCGCTCTACTCTCATACTCAGGCCCTCGGTGGCTCGAGCGCTCGGCCGTTACTCGGGGCGTGTTTGCAAGGGTGGCCCGTGGGCCTGGTTGTGCTCCCGGGGTTGAAAGGTCCTTGTTTGGTTTTGATAACTGAGTGACAACCTTAGGTGGACTAATATGTGGTTGAGTGAGATACACAGATGATAAGTCCATAAGTACATGTGTGTGAGCAACATATGTCATGATGATGAAGATGGCTCGGAGTTGTTGCAAAGCTTACACATGTGATGATGAATGAGCTCATTGTACATGAGACATGACATTGAGTCATGAGATCAAGGTGGAGAAGATCAAGACATGACTTGGCTCGACGGACCAGTTGCAAGTGTGAAGGGCAAGTTGAGTGATGACTTGGCACCGATGGACCAAAGCAACGGTGAAGAGCAAGTGAAGTCAAGATCGATGAACCAATACGATCACGTGAGGATATGGAGTGGATCATATCATTGTCGATCATGTTGTTGCATGTGTTGCATCAACATTGAAGGAGTTGAAATGGAATGCGCAAGGCTAAGGTATAAACTAGGATATTTCATTTCATCGATCATAGGTGTGTAGAGAAGTTTATGATCCAGGTTTAGGATAGATGGCCGTACTATCAAGAGGGGCAAACTTGTTTGCATATCGGTCATCTAGTACCACTTGAGCGATCTAACTTTGCATATGTGTTAGGATCGAGTGGCATGGCAAGTTGAGTGGCTAACTCCTTAAAAATGATTGTGAAAATACTAACACACATACACATGGTGGTGTACACTTGGTGGTGTTGGCACATTTGCAAAAGAGAAAGAAGTTAGAGTTGAAATGGATCAACTCGGTGAAGAAAAGGAGGCGAAAGGAGGTCACTATGAGTGACCGGACGCTGACCTCGGTAGGACCTACGCGTCTAGTCAAGTGGTCGCAGAGAGCGCATGGTCTCGGTCTTGTGACCGGACATTGGGGCAAAGAGTGACCTGACGCGCAGGAACCGCGTCCGGTCATCTCTGATGTACACTGACGCAATGGCGTGGGCGTAGCTCTGACACATGGCAGGCGGTGAAGGACCAGACTCAGGTGTTGCGTCCGATCGTGTTGCATCCGATCATGCAAAATAGAGACTTGGGGAGCTGTTTGGAAACGATCGGACTCAAGCGATGGCGCATCAGGTCATGGGCTTGGCGCATCCGGTCTTCTTGACCGTTGGCACGTGAAGTTACCATTGAGATCGGGTGGCTCCGGTTGAACGCAGAGCGACACGTGGACGGCGTAGCGCGATGGACGCTAGCCGTGTGCATCCGGTCATCTTGACCGGCGCGTCCCGTCACCCCGAGTTGTGCCCAGTAAAGGGGTACAACGGTTCTTTTCATGTGTGGGCTTATAAATAGCCCATTGGTCGGCCTTTGCCCGTTAGCTGAGCACCCTTGAGCCTTGGTGGCTTGTGTAGGTGTGCTTGGGAGCCCTAAACTCACTTGAGCTTGATAGTGTTCATCCGATCAAGTGAGTGAGCGATTCTAGTGCGATTGCATCATGAGGATGCATCGAGTGACACTAGGTGTTCGAGTTGCAAGCCGGTGGTGCTTGTTACTCTTGGAGGTTTCCACCTCCTAGACGGCTTGGTGGCTCATGACTCCGTTGAAGCACGCGAGAAAGATTGTGCGGTGCTCCAGAGGAGGATTTGTGAGGGGGATTGTGCTCACCCCGCGAGGATCGCGAAGAGCAACTCTAGTTGAGAGTGTCATTGAGCTACCATCACTCAAGGGGTAGGTTCTTGCGGTGCCCGACGTGCGGGCTTAGTGGGTGATGCCAATTAGCCATCGAACCATCGAGTGAGCGATCGACACAACGGGGACATAGCTTGGTGGCAACCAAGTAAACCTCGAGAGAAAATCACCATGTCAACATTGTCTTCATCATCTTCTCGGTGGTTTACATTCGGGAAACACAAGCTTGTATTACTTTCATATACATTGTGCTTGTGTAGTTGCTCTTGTAATTAGTTGGCTTGTGTAGCTTGCTAGTTACCTTCTTGCTTGTGTAACATAGAAGTAGCTCCCTTACGTGGCTAATTTGGTTTTAGTAACCTTGTTAGTCACTTTTCTTAGTTTGTGTAGCTAAGTAATTTGTGTTGTATAATTTAGCTTGTGTAGCCTTATTATTGAACATTACTAGTGAGCTTAGGTGGCTTTGTGTTTTTGCTTAGTAGCATGTGTAGGAGCTTTCCCATTGCTTGAAGTACTAGTGGCATAAGTTTGTGTGACATTGCTTCTAAAATTGATTAGGTGAGTTCTAGCTAGCCCAACACCTTTGTTGCCTAATTAGGATCTTTATAAGGTGTTTGTGAACTTAGATAGAGAGGTGTAGTCTTGGCTAAATCGATAGTTTTAATTCCGCATTTGTTTCGGTAAGCCGGCATGATTAATTTTAGAAAGGACTATTCACCCCCCCCTCTAGTCTACCATCTTGACCCTAAAGGGTGCAGTTCACTTGTTTGGTGGCCTTGGCCCATCCCTCAGCCTGTCTCCCTATGGTCAACCCCCCCCTCCGCTTGGCTCCCATGGTACGCTTGAATCCGTCATTTTTCTAGGGCATGGCTGAGCGCGGCGCATGGCGGGCGATTTGGGCATGCGACGGGTGGTTCACGCGGGCTAGTGTGGGAACCATAAAAGCTCCACGCGTGCTTCCTCCTCCGCCGAATCCTTCACCTATAAATTGACCTCTCTTCCTCCTCTAGCCTCCTTCTCCACCGTTCTCTCTCCACTGCTATATTCCTATGAGATACCGGTGGAGGTGGTGTGGTGGTGTCCGGCGAGACGCCCTTCTTCTCTCGGCGAGCTTCATCTCCATTCCCCGCCACGGATCTGCTGTGACTCGACGCTGCACCTTCTTCTTCGCTTGGACTTCGAGAGGTGGCCGTCTTCTTCCTTCGTCTTCCTCGGCTCCGGTGTTGCGCTAGGTGGTGGCGTGGACCGGATCTACCTCCTTTCCATCCAGATCTACTGTCTCTTTGTTGCCTCGTCTTCTTCTTCTCCGTTTTGCACTTCTCTTTCCCTACACTAACCACCCCAAGGTGAAATCGGCCCCTAAATCCCTATGTTTTTTAATATGATTGATGCTAGGGTTTTGGTTTGGTACTACATGGTGCTTTATTATTGCTTTATGTGAGCAGTACATGTGATTTGTTTCAGCTATATGTTGTTGGATTTAGGGTTTGCTTGTTGTTGTTCATGTTCTTGTAGTTCAATGTTGTTTGTTTATTTTTTGCCATGGTTGATGATGATGTCCATTGCACTGGGGAGGCATGTTCATACATGCAGTCGTGCCATAATTTTTTTTATGCTTGCACAACCATGTTGAGGCCAATCAGGGTTATGTAAACTGAGTTCATCTTTGAATGTACATGCATGCAGATGGATCCATCTGAAACCCGTGAGATGATGGCCAGACAAGCAGTTGGCATGGTAGTTGTCATGGTGTCTGTGGTAGTGTTTAGGATGAAGAGGTCAAGGTCTGAACCTGACCCATTGTTGTATGAACTAAAGAGTGATGCTGAACAACATAGGCAGCAAACCTTGCAGGCCATCTATAACTCCACCGATGTTGAGTGCATTACCATGTTAAGAATGAGAAGAGCTCCTTTCTTTTCTTTGTGTAACTTGTTTAGAACTAGGGAGCTTGTACCTGAAACAGCTGGTTGCACAGTTGAGGAGCAGGTTGTAATGTTTCTCCATGTAGTTGGACATAACCAAAGTTTTAGGGTAGTTCACCAATCCTCTAGGAGATCAATTAAGACTGTTCATAGGCACTTTCACCAGGTTCTGTATGATGTTGGTGAGCTTAGAAATGAATTGATTAAGCCTCCTACACTAGCCATACATCCAAAGATCCTAGGGAGCCATAGATGGAACCCTTACATGCAGGTAACTATTAATTGAAATGTTAAGCCATAACTCAATGTAGATGTGAACCCCTTTGCTTATCCCACTTGTACAATTTTGCTAGGACTGTGTAGGTGCCATTGATGGCACCCATGTGTTGGTAAGGGTGCCTAGACACATGCAACAGGCTTTCAGGGGTAGGAAACACAACCCTACACAAAATGTGATGGCTGCTGTGGACTTTGACCTCAAGTTCACATATGTACTAGCTGGCTGGAAAGGCTCAGCACATGATGCCCTCATCCTTGCTGATGCCATTGAGAGAAATGATGGGTTCATTGTGCCTCAAGGTAACTCGCTTAGCTGTCCACTACACTTATGTCCTAACCATGCACAAACATTCATATTAGGCATTGTTTGGTCCACTTGTAGGTATATTCTACCTTGTAGATGCAGGTTATGCATGCCGCAGTGGATTCCTCCCTCCTTACAGGGGGGTCAGGTACCATCTGTCTGAGTATGGCAGCAGAAACCTCCCAACAAATGCAAGGGAACTATTCAGCCTAAGGCACTCTTCACTTAGGGTCACAACTAAGAGGGCCTTTGGGGCTTCGAAGAACAAGTTTAGGATCTTAGACAACAAGTCATTCCACCCTTACAAGACTCAGGTTAAGCTTGTCTTAGCCTGTTGCGTTCTTCACAACTGGATTCTAGGTTTTGGCATTGATGAAGTAGTGCCAACAGAGGACTGGTTGCCACCCAACCAGCATGATAGTCAACCTGTACATGAGCTGACGTCTCAAGATTCCCAGGGCATGTCCACTGAGAGGGATGCCATCATTACAGCAATGTGGGAGGGTAGGGGTACCTCTAGGACCTAATTCATGCATGTTATTTCTTGTACAACTCAGTTTAATCACCCTGGTATGGAAAACTTGGTTGTGTAATGCTTATGTAATAATTATTAGACAAGGCTGAGACCAACTGCTCTATAAATGTTAATGTTGTTCTTCCTTTCATGTTTTATGCTTACTGTGTTCATGGTTATGCTCTATTTGATGCTACATGACCATGAGAGACATCCATACTGTGCTTGTTCCATGGTACCGCTATACAACTGCCACTTTATGGGTGTCTCCCATGGTCATCTGTTACATTATACATCCATGGTCATGTAATTATATTGATGATGCTGGTCATCAGTGAGGGACTTGAGATCAACGAGTTCACCCGCCGACCGCCGCCGTCTTTCGTCAACTCTGCTTTGTCGCCGCCATTATGCTCTATTTGATGCTACATGACCATGAGAGACATCCATGCTGTGCTTGTTCCATGGTACTGCTATACAGCTGCCACTTTATGGGTGTCTCCCATGGCCATCTGTTACATTGTACATTCATGGTCATGTAATTATATTGATAATGCTGGTTATAAGTGAGGGACTTGAGATCAACGATTTGGTTCATCCCAAACCGTAGATCTTCAAATTCCACGCTCATGGCAAGTTTCATTCCTTACATTTGACTGAGGCTAAACCAATGTTTCATTTGACAGCAAATGGCCCCTTGCTATGTGGTTTTCCATGGGAAGCAACCTGGTATTTATCATACCTGCCATGAGTGCAGTGAGCAAATTCTTGATGTAAAAAATGCTAGACACAAGAAGTATAGTAGCTATGAGCAGGCTGTTAGAGATTTTAATGCATGAGTTGGAGCTCTACCACCACCTCCTAACTTGTTCCCATCTCAAACTGGTGCCACCATGGCACCAGTCCATGGTAAGAATGTTGTGGCACCAGTTCATGATAAGGATGTTTCTTGGAACACTGTGATCATTGTTACTCTTTTGCTGCTGGTCTTTGGACTTTGGATCAATGTAAGTGCAGTTCTTAGGTCGATGATGACAGACTTGTAAGGTTACTTAGCTTGCTCCATGTCATTTTGTTTTTTCTAATGCATTTCTCAGACCTGTGACAATCTGTTCGTTTCCTCTGCAAACTTGAGATGGTGGTTCGTGTTCTCTTGTCCTAATTATGCTTTTTCATTGTAACTTGGAGCCAGCTATGGTACAAAATTATGTATTGATGATGTCTGAGGCCTATTAGTGAGATACTTAAATTTTCCTAACTGTTGTGATTGTATTTCAACTCCATTACATATTCAAATGCTGATGTGGTCATTGCTTTGATCAATTTGCATTGTTCTTCCTCACTATGGGCCGGGCTGACACTGCCCCCAAACCAAACGTCATCTCAAAATGACAGTTGGTGGTAGTTGGTCCTCAGCCGGGCTTCCACCTGGGAAATCAAACAACATCTCAAATGGTCCATGTCGGATTGGTACAGGAAACCATGCAAGGGGTTGCACCCCTTGGGCCGAACCGTGGCTGGCCTAGGACAAGACTCAGGCCCAGCCGACCACAGCCACCCTAGCAATCATGCCCTCGGTGACTCAAGTGTCGGACTCCGTTCAGCCGTCGACCGCCGCCGTCTCCCATCAACTCTGCTTTGTCGCGCGCCGAGTGCCCGCCGCACTCCACTCGTAGGACCTCCGCGTCCAATGCCCTGTTCGCTTGGCTGATAAGGCATAGTGAAAGTACTGTTGGTTGATTTGTTATGAGAGAAAAATATTGTTCATTGACCAAAAAAATACGGTTTATAAGCCTAATACGCTTTTTTCGCTCTGCAACGCTTTTTGCCCCCCCCCCACATAGGAAGTAGGAAAGGGTCGATCTTGAGAGAACACCACCTCCCGGCCGCCCGCTTTTGATCCAATCCAACGTTCACATTTTTAGCCAAGTTTCAGCCCACGACTGCTCGGGAAAAAAAGGGTGGAGTTGTGAGAGCTCTAAACGCTACTTCACAAACCCGCCATGAGCGCCATGCATGGAGCCAAGGGAGCGTTTAGTTCATCCAAATTCCAAAATTAAAAAGGTACTCCAAAAACTGAAGATGGAAATGCTTCATCACATCAAACTTTTATGGGATACAGCCATGGAGTATTAAAAACACCCCCCTAAAGTCTAACAAACAGTGCGCAACTCTGCCTCCCCCTCCTGCATAGGAAGTAGGAACCTCTCGATCTCGGAGAACACCACCTCCCGACCCCGCTTTTTGATCCAATCCAACGTTCACATATTCGGAGCCGAAGACTACGGCCCACTTGTCGGCGACCTGTCGCACATGACTCCTCTACACGCTTCTTCTGTACCCGTAGCGCTGTGCCAACTCACACGCCGCCGGCATACGCACGGGGCCACGGGCACAGCAGTCGTTCGAATCCCTCAAATCGCATCGCACCCAAAACCAAGAGCCTCCTGGATTCAAACGGCTGATTCAAACGACCGGACCCTCCCCTGCTGCGCCTGCCGCCTGCGCTTCGGCCACCGCACAACACTTCCCCTCGCTCTCGCCCGCCTGCCCGCGCTCGCCGCCGCCGCCGGGCGGCGATGGAAACCCTAATGGTGGACCGCGTCCACAGCAGCCTCCGCCTCTTCATGCACCGCAACGCCATATTCCTCTGCGAGCGCCTCTGCGCGCAGTTCCCCTCCGAGGTAGCCCCCTTCTCTCCCTGCTCCTCAACGAGGCTAGTGCGGCTCGATTCGGTGTGGTTGCGCGCGGGAATGGTACGTCTGGGGTCGGATCGGGCGTGGGGCAGTGATTTGGGCGCGGGGGCTCACCTCCGCTGTTCAGTTCGATTTAGTAGCATTTTGTGATTTTTTTTTTGAAGTGGCTAGGGTTGCATTAGGAGTAGAGTGGTGAGATTTGAGTCTATGGCTTATCTAGGCTTGAATTAGAACGATTCCCTGTAGCTGTTGTAGAGGTCATAGTGAATTTGAACTGGAGTATCTTGCGCTTTTCATCTAGGGTTCATAGTGAATTTGACTGGAGAGGGTGATTTTCTGCCTAAATTTTTGAGGCAATTTCACAGGTAGAAGCTCTACTGATGTTAGTGCATAATGGGCTAGTGGTTACAGTGACGTGTTATGCCCGGGTTCTTTTCCTTATCATAATCTCGGGGTGACAATATTTGTAGCCCATTCTAAGGTTGCTTGAATCCTATGTTCTTACAGGACATGCTCACCCCTTTTTCTTTTCTTGACCTTATAATTACCTGAGAGTGTGGGTTTTAATTTTAATTCGGGTTCTTGATGTGGTTCATGGGTCTTCATGTGGGGTGAGGATCAACGCAACTTGAATGCGTGGTTTTGGGTTTAAATTTTTATTTGGGTCCTCGATGTGGTTCATGGGTCTTCATGTGGGATGAAGATCAACACAACGTGAATGCGTGTTTAGTGCTTCATGTGTATGCGTTCAATTTCTTAGCGGATGTTACCTCACTGATTAACCTGAATCCTGCCTGCTTTACTATTATAAGGACTTATTTTCAATTAGTAATTTTTGCTCACGGAAAATCTTATTTTAGTTTTTTTTTAAAAAATTAAGTCCATTTGCAACATAGCAGTGTGCACTAAATGTTCTTGCTCTACCTCCTCTGCACAGACCAATGTGCAATTGTTAGCGACCTGCTACCTCCACAACAATCAGCCATATGCTGCATACCACGTTTTGAAAGGTAATAGCATATGCTCACCATGTAACACAGATATTATATGAGAGTAGTTTGGATGGTTTATAGATTTTGTTTCTGATGTGATATGAAGGGAAGAAGCTGCCGGAGTCCCGGTACTTGTTTGCTACATCATGCTTTCGAATGAACCTCTTGCGTGAAGCAGAAGAAACTCTATGTCCAGTCAATGAACCAAACATGGAGGTATACATCATATTTTAAAATGATTTGTTTATGTAAATATCTTATGCATTGGCCTTTGTACAACAAATTGGTGTGTGAAAACTTGAGTGATTCTGTTTTTGTGTAGAAGGCAGTGTGGTGGTATTATAGCAGCAAAGTATTTTTCGCTCAGTAATAAACTATATTAACAGCACAATATTCCAATGGGACTTGGCAGCACTACATTAGTTTGAAAATAAAATACTGATAACAATAGTTAGTTTCCTTATGGGGTTCCAGTTTTGAATAAAGGGAGGTGCATGAAGTGCTTGTTGGTTTGTGAACTAAATTCCATAGCTAGTTCAGTGAGAACATTTCCTGGTTCCTTCAAAATAATACTAGGCCTGGTCGTTTTATTTTGCTTGCGGTGTTTCGTACCAAATTTGTTGCCAAGGATAAAGCCGTATGTATGTTCGTTCCCCTTTATTGTCAGAAATTCTGGTTGTTTTATGTTATACGAGAGAAGCATTAGTATTACAAGGTACATGCTTGCACCGCATGGATTGGCTTGAAACTTTCTCTCTCTCTTTTCATTTGTTTTTCTCCTGGAGTCCTGGGCATGACGTTCAGCTGAGGTTGCTCACTGATTCTACAGGGGTGAAGTAGATAGTGAGAAAATAAAATCAATCACATCTTTGTTTGTTTTATTTCCTGTATTGGGTTCACCTGTTTCTAGTATTAGTTTCATCCTTCTGCAGGTTCCAAGTGGAGCAACAGGACACTACCTCCTTGGAGTGATTTACAGGTTTATTGTTCATGGCTTAACTGAATGCATGATGCTGCATATTATAATTTTTTTCAGATTCTATATATTTATCTCAACTTTGTACAGGTGCACAGGCAGAATTTCAGCTGCAGCTGAACAATTTACACAAGCGTTGACTCTAGATCCTCTTTTATGGGCGGCATATGAGGAATTGTGTATATTAGGTTGGTTCATTTTACACCCATATATGAAGTTCTGTGGTAGGTCTATACTAATTCTGATATATTAGAACTAGTTGCATGAAGTATTGCCTCATATCTTAACTTTTGAAGGTGTAGAAATAGAAATGAAATGGTGATTTTGCAGAATGTGCGTTCCTGAATATGCTACATCTAGTGGATTTGAATATGGCCTTCATAGACATTTCCTCATATATTGCTGTCTTCTATGTTAACATGTAGAAATATGTTTGTTCCTGTAAAATCAGAGCACTTGAGCATTACTGCGATAAATTCTCTATCCGGATGGATTTCAATCATCATCAATTAGCTTGGTGTTCATTGCTACTTGCTCATTCCTGGTGTGCAGTATTTCCTTTTGCCTTACCGTAGAAGTTACACTATGGTTCATTAAGCCTTAGCGTTTTGCTTGCAAGGAGTCATCCTCACTTAAAGTTTGAAGCCATAAACATACATTAAAAATGTGTCTTCATCTTATAGGTATTGCTGAAGATACTGATGAGTGTTTTAGTGAATCGACTGCTCTACGTCTCCAGCAGGAACACACATCCACGCCCACTCTGGTGAAGTCGAACTTCGCCAATGAAAATCGAGTTCTATCATCCAGGGTCTCTGCAAGTCTTGGGGATATTAGTCCTAAGCAAATCAAACAGCTTCATGCTAACAACATAGCAGAAGTATCTGGCTACCCTCATGTAAGACCAACTGCATTGCATGTGCAGAACAGTTCAACCTCTAATGTAGCACAGTTTGACACCCCATCACCAACTGCAGCACAGGTCAGTACAACATGTTTGATTCTTCACTTAAGATTTTCTGCCAATGTGCACCTAATAGGAGACTAAATGTAATCAGCGGTTGGTAGAACCATGTTAAAAAGCACTGGTATCTTGGTGTCTCTTATGTTTCCAGTTATTTGACACTCTCTCAGATGGCTTGTTTTAGACCTTGGTGTCTCTTATGTTTCCAATTATTTGACACTGGCTCAGATGGCTTGTTTTAGACCTTCAAGAATTGTCCTGACCCCAGAATTTTCTTGTTTTGTTCATCTATCCTGACCCATTTACCTTTTTCTAAAGAAAAACATTTTTCCTTGCAATAAAGTACTCCCTCCATTCCATTCCGGCAGGACTGAAAAAATGTGATTGTTGTGAGAGGAAAATATTTTTCTAGGGTGCAATACCGGCCGAACTCTCGCTTCGACTTTTTCTAGGTGCATAGCTTTTGCTATGCATCTACATATACACTATGTCTAGTACAGAATGACTTGTAATTTGGAATGGAGGGAGTAGAAGGGTGGGTCTGGCGCAGTGGTAGAGTCTCCACTTGTTTCTGGACGTTGTGGATTCCAATCGGCCTCCTTGCAAAATAAGCAAAGTAATGGCTGCCTAGCATTCCCTTCCCCAGATCCCACCTTGTGTGGGAGCTTTCAACACCGAGTACGCCCTTAGGAAATATCTATCATCTGTGTCTCGTGAACAACATTCTGATGATATAGAGCTGTGTGGCACTGTTGCTTGCTCGATCATAATTATTGTTCATAGTAGTTGGTTTTCTATTGCACTGAGGGAATTATATTGTGTCTTGACTGGTGAAATGTTTTACACAATTTTTATTCAGTTGTTCTTGACAACTTAATTTCTTCAGTTATGATATTATTTTACTATAGTGCTTGTTGATGAAAGCCAGGCAGGAGTTAATAGGAAACTGGAGTTGTGGCGGCATACCCTTGAGTCCAAAGGTTTTAGAGTAAGTCGAACTAAAACAAAATATATGATATGCGACTTTGGCAACGCTACACATGAGGAGGGAGAGGTGAGTTTGGAAGGTCAAGTGGTGCCTAAGAAAGATACCTTCCGCTATCTAGGATCGATGCTACAGAAGGATGGAGATATTGATGCAGACGTTTGCCATAGGATCAAAGCAGGGTGGATGAAGTGGCGCCAAGCATCTGGCATTCTCTGTGACAAGAGGATACCACAAAAGCTTAAATGTAAGTTTTATAGAACGGCGATTAGACTCGCTATGTTATATGGAGCAGAATGTTGGCCTACAAAAAGACGACATGTCCAACAACTGAGTGTCGCGGAAATGCGTATGTTGTGATGGATTTGTGGTCACACAAGGATGGACCGAGTTCAGAACGATGATATACGTGACTGTCTAGGGGTAGCACCAATTGAAGAAAAGCTTGTTCAACATAGGTTGAGGTGGTTTGGCCATGTCCAAAGGAGACATTCAGAGGCACCAGTGCATTGTGGAATCCTAAGTCGAGATACCAATGTGAGGAGAAGTAGAGGAAGACGGAAGCTGACATGGAGGGAGGCAATAAAAAGAGATTTAAAGGGTTGGGGTATACCTAGAGATCTTTGTTTAGATAGGAATGCTTGGAAAGAAGCTATCGACGTGCCTGAACCGTGACTAGGGGCTCATGTTGTGTTTCAACTCTAGACTACCCCAACTTGCTTGGGACTAAAAGGCTTTGTTGTTGTTGTTGTTGTTGATATTATTTTACTGTCGGCTGAGTTCCATTTGACTTAATTTAATTATGCAGACTTCTAGTATCATGCCACCACCACTCTTTAGGAATGTCCATGTTTATCAGAATACAATAAGTGGCGATGCTCCCACGAAGCAGAAAGCTAATGGAGTAAACCAGCCACTTAGAAGGAAATACATGGATGAAGCAAGGCTAAAGAAGGTTGGGATCTTTCATTTGATTGCTATCATTGGATGCCGCTACTTGTAACTTCTGTACCTGCCTATTTCCTGATCTTTAGAACCTCCATGGTTTTCTCATGATTTTTAATGGCCTATCTATCACTATAGTTCGCATTTCTCCCCTGACTTTTATCTGAAAAGGATGTCAGAGTGACATATGTGTTGGTTTATGTTTATTTTATTTTATGGCATGTTGATATTTTCCACTTGCTCATACCTGATCATGAAATGTCTTAAATATGAATTCCCTTGAAGTTTCAGTAAACTAACATTGATGATCCCTTGTATCAGGATTCATAGTGCTGGATTCGTTGTTATCATCTATTACAATAGTAGTACATAGTGTCAGGATCAGTCATGTCTTTCAGTTTGTTTGCTGTTACATGATGGTTTTGTTGTTCATAAACTTAAGTTTGGCTGCAAGTAGTTTCATTCTTCAGTACTAGTGTGCCATTTGTGTACCAGCAACAAACAATGGTCTCAAAAACTCAGAATGCCTTATAATACCATTCGTCTTGATGATGTTTACATAATGGTTAGATCATTGTGTCATTCTTGTGTTTGCATACTCTTTTGCAACATTCTCTACATAGTGGGTGTTTTGGGGTTGCCTGAAGCCAACCATTCTAAAATTTGGTTAAATTGCTTTCTACATATCAACTTTAGATATTTGGAAATGATACAAGTAGATATTTGGATCAAAATGCAGTTTCATAAAAAGATACTTTTGCTATGTTTAATAAATATTTTGTAACAAAAAAGTGTTTTTGTGTTTTTTAGAGACCGTGCTGATGTCAAAAGCATAATTTGTTTTTTACTGGAGGGAGTACAAGGCACTGAAATTGATCAATATAATCCTAAGTCTATTTTTGTATTGTTTCTTGTAGTCGCAAGTTCATCTTGTGATATAATACACAATGGTATTAAAACTATTTAATCTGTACTTACATTGAATGTCTTTCTTTTCCTTTTGGTTTTGTTCGATTGAAAAAGGATGTGTTTTATTGTTCGGTAGATTTGAGATCTGTCTGTAAATCCTCCTTTGTACTCTTTTCTGTTGATATTCTCTTATGGTGACAGGGGCGGTGCCAGCGGGTATGTGTTTGGTTAAAGAAACAAAAATATATGTTAGGTGTTAGCATACCTGCCTTGCATTATGGAAGAAAGCTACAAAGACAAAGAAAAAGGCTCCCACATTCACACCAAATCCTCTTTCAACAACAACAACAACAACATAGCCTTTCAGTCCCAAGCAAGTTGGGGTAGGTTAGAGTTGAAACCCACCAAGAGCCCCAAGTCACGGTTCAGGCACTTCAATAGCTCCAAGTCACATTCACACCAAATCCTCTTTGCTATGCATTTATATGGTCCTATATATTATTGCATATTTACATTGCACAATTGTATTTATATGGAATACCCTGATGCATCATTCTGGCTCCGCCACTGTTGGTGATATTAGAATTGACGACATTTTTCAGGTTTCCGGAAGGTTGTTTAATTGTGATTCAACTTCAATACCTCGAAGAAGTGTAAGACTTAAAGATACAGCAACAAATTCAAATTCAAATACCTCTCAATTTGGAGGGAATGGTACAGGTCATTCGTCAGGTAAATTGCGAGTAAACTCGTCCACACCATCAAAATTGTGTTCAACAGCCATACGTTCCGTGCAAGTTAGGAAAGGAAAACCACGGGCTACAGAAAATTTTGATGAAGGTGATTATCATTTCAATGTGGATGATTCATCAAATTTCAGAATAAATGTAGGCAAATTTGGTTGGTGTGTTTTTATATTGCAGTGATCAGGATGTATTGGCATATTTTACTTAATATCATTATCAATTATTAGTTTACATTAGACAATTATGTCATCATATTTGGTAGTAGTAATGTAGTATTGTTTTGTTGTTTCTTCTGCCATATATATGGTTGTCATTTCATTTCTTTTCTTCTTCTTTTTGAAATTTCAGTTATGATACCAAGTTGTAGAACTTTTAGGATACTGCTTTGCTAATAACCAAGCATGAAACTGCCTAACAAATGTATTTTCATCTATGGTCTTAATATAGGGATTTCTCCTTATGCTGATTTAGAAATGAACTTCTTATTCATACTTTAAATACTACGTCATTATTAGGATAAAATACTGAAGCAAGGTTTTTTTTCACCATAATAAAACCCTATTTTGGTAACCCCGGCATTTAGAGTACTAAATGTATCCATTGCCCTGTGACTAGATTATCTCCAACGCTTTCACCTTAGCGTTGATACAATATTATTTGGTAAAATGTATTTTTTAGTTTTGACCTTTTGCATTAGGTGTCAGTATATGGATGAGCATTTTTTTGCTCAACTGTCTTTATGAATGGTGATTCTTTTTAAATTTAGGAAGTAGATATGAAGTCATTGATGAAATGTGGACAGACAATATATCAGGAACTTCATCTTCTGTAAGTACAGCTGATGGAAGATCCTTTGAGCAAGATAAAGCTGAACGAATTCTGTTGCAAGACTCCAAATTGGCACTTGGTATTAGGGAGCTATTGGGACTTTTCCGAACACTCGGGGAAGGTTTTAGGCTTTCTTGCTTGTTTAAGTGCCAGGTATGATATAGGGTGTTTAGCTAAAGATGGTGACCTTGTACCTAGTGATACCACTAAACTGATTTCATTATTAATTGTTCAGGAAGCATTGGAAGTCTACAGAAAACTCCCTGAGTCGCAGTTTAACACTGGATGGGTTCTATGCCAGGTGAAGTCAATGCAAGATGATTAGAGAATTCCAAACATGCTTTTGATTCTTGTAATGAAAGAACTGCTGATGACATTACTTGCTGGAGTACATCTTTGCCAGCAAATTAACATGTAAACTTTGTAGGCAACTTTGTTTTCTTCCTTTGTATCTGAAATTGTAAATTAATTTTAGTGAACCCGATGACATAACGAGTTCTATGGTGTCTAATCGTTAGGAGTTTAAGATTATAGTTTCTATTGCTCTCTATCAGGTTTTTTAGTCAATTTGGAATTGGCAGTTTGTTAACTTAAAACTCAAGCACCAACCTTTGTTAATGCAAGTGACGAGTCCCTTAAACATTGCCAATATCCTACATTTTAGTCCTTTATTTAAAAAAATGTAGTGTCTCTTATATATTAGGTATTACATATATGAACGTAAAGAAAGGTCTGTAAATTCAATTCTTTTGACAAGCAAATGCTTGTGGCTTATTTTTGTTTTGGTCGACTATGCAGGTTGGTAAGGCATATTTCGAATTAGTTGATTATTTGGAAGCTGATCGTTACTTTGAATTGGCACACCGACTGTCGCCTTGTACGCTCGATGGAATGGACATCTATTCTACTGTTCTTTATGTAAGTGAAATTGGAGCATTGGGCTTGGCTACATTTATCTCCAAGCTCACACATGTCCATTCTACTGTTCTTTATGTAAGTGAAATTGGAGCATTGGGCTTGGCTACATTTATCTCCAAGCTCACACACGTCTTATGCAGCATCTGAATGAGGAAATGAGACTAAGCTACCTGGCTCAAGAGCTTATTTCCATTGATCGACTATCTCCTCAAGCATGGTATGTAGTTTTATCTCAGAAAGAGTGAAAATGTTGGGGCCTTTTCTTGCCACAGTATTTCGATTTTATTTTTAAAATCCATATTGTAACTTTTTGTGTGTGTGTGTGTGTTGGGGGGAGGGGGGGATTTGATGGGGATAGGTTATTGATGCAGCGTTGGTGTCATTGCAGTACAAAACAGCTAGATGTGTCTAGGCCACAATCATAAGCCTTTAGTCTGAAAGCTGGGTCCTCATGTTTCATTTTCTAATGTATCTGTCTGGAATGTGCAACAGGTGTGCAGTGGGCAATTGCTTTGCCTTGAGGAAAGATCATGAGACTGCTTTGAAGAATTTTCAACGTTCGGTACAGCTTGACTCAAGATTTGCATATGCTCACACTCTCTGTGGTCATGAGTATGTTGTGCCTCTCATAAATATTCATTATGTTTCTATTTTCATTCTCGAGATCTTATAACTGGTGCAAATCTGAAGCTACATCCTGAAAATTCATGTTCGAGACAATCATTTCAAAATTTCTAATTGATCCCCATTCCTTTAAACTGTAGGTATTCTGCATTGGAGGATTATGAGAATAGTATCAAATTCTACCGGTGTGCACTGCAGGTAGATGAAAGGCACTACAATGCCTGGTATGGACTTGGGGTGGTGTATCTTCGCCAGGAAAAGTTTGAGTTTGCTGAGCATCATTTCAGAAGGGCATTTCAGATAAATCCTCGCTCTTCTGTTCTCATGTGCTATCTTGGGATGGCGTTGCATTCTCTTAAGGTTGGTATCATTGATCGACAACAATAGACTACTCCCTCTGATTCCAAATATAGGTTGTTGTAGTCCAAAAATTACTTACATATGGAATCGGATGGAGTACTTCTCTATTTCTGTTTTCCCCTTCAAAATCTTAACTGGACAATGATTAAATGAACCTTCTGTCTGGATTCAAACTTGTCAGAGGAACGAGGAGGCATTGGAAATGATGGAGAAAGCTATAGCAGCTGATAAGAAGAATCCACTGCCCAAGTATCAGAAGGCCTTAATCCTTCTAGGTCTTCAGAAGTATCAAGAAGCTCTGGATGAGTTGGAGCGTCTAAAGGAGATTGCACGTCATGAGAGCAGTATGTATGCACTGATGGGAAAGATTTACAAGCAACTCAATATCCTTGACAAAGCTGTTTTCTGCTTTGGCATTGCCCTGGATTTGAAACCTCCTGCTGCTGATCTTGCTATAATTAAGGTATAGCACAATCTCATTTTCCATATCCGTCCTACCGCTATCCACCCTGTTTTTCTGTTTTTAATTTATCTTTGTATCTTCGTGCAGTGGTGAGGCAATCATTGCTAGTTGAACTGTTACCTTATAAATTGCCATTAAGTGAAATTCATCTGTTATCACTATTCTACTGTTCATGTTATATGGACACCATTTGCGATTGACTCGCTCTGTTCCAAAATTTAGGTTGTTTTGATTCATCCTAAGTCGAGTTTCTATAGCTGTGACCAAGTTTTCAGGAAAACAAACTTTGACCAAGTTTATTGGAAATATATTGACATCTAACAATATGAAATAAAGAAGGGCGGGCCTGGTGCAAGCGGTAGAGTCACAGTCATTTACCACCTCTGACCGACCGGAAGTTTTGTAGATTTAGTTGTAGCCTATAATCAGAGAACACATGCGCAGAAGCTGCAGTAGTTCTGTACAAGTTGAGCGTTCGATGACGCCTGTACCATTATACAGTTTTTTTTTTTTTAGATAAAGGATATTTCATATCGGCGACCAATTATCTACAAAGATCCGGCCGAAGGCCCACTCCAACTTCAAAAATTCAAGTTTACATGCAACCGAGCAAATTGAACGAAATAAAATTTTGACTAAGCATGGCAGTATGTCTTGTTGACAACCACCCATTCGAACAAAGAACTGCAAAGCCAACTATTCTAGATGCTGTGCAGCTAGTGGCTTGAACCACTAACATCCGGACTGCCCAACAAAGTGTGGAGATCTTTCTCTAACCACTTCTTATTTAGCAATTTAGACCATCTAATGAAAAGGACGAAAGAATAGCGGGAGCTTTAATTTGCCATCTCTTGTGACAGATCCCTGGTACGCCTGTAAAACTTTTTTTAACAATATGAAATAAAGAAATATATCATGGTGGATTTAATGAACTAAATTGATATTGTAGACATTGGTGCATTTTTCTTTAAACTTGGTGAAACTTGGTAAGTTTGACCTAGGGAAAAACTAAAATGGCCTACATTTTGGAACGGAGGGATGAATAACTCTGACTTGCTTGTCTGATGTTTGGCAGTCTGCAATGGAGAAAGTACATCTCCCTGATGAACTGATGGAGGATGACCTGTAAGTTCGCTCAAGCACAGTGAGAAAGGAACATTTACTTCGGGTCCATGATGTTCTGCTTGTGCTTCGTGTTCCTGGCCTGCTTGGCCTTCTCAAGTGGAACTCAGATCTTGGAGCTGTACCATTAACCATCCAGTTTTGTAGATTTAGTTGTAGCCTATAATCAGAGAACACATGCGCAGAAGCTGCAGTAGTTTAGGACTCTGTACAAGTTGAGCGTTGGCAAAATGACGCCTGTACCATTATACAGTTGTGATATTAACAAAACACATCCTTGTCAAATAACGGAAATAATCAAAGGATGAGGATCCTGCTGATTCAAGCAGATTGTTTGTCGCGTGTACCAACATTTTAAAGGTGTCGCATTCAAAGGTTTAAAACATTTCTGCGCAAGTAAATCGATTTGGAGAAGGGCGGAGGAAAAGAGGATGTTTCTGCAAGTCAGCCTCTCCTCCCACCGTAACTGGCGTGGAGGTAGGGATAAATCTAGGCTTAGGCTTTCAGCCTGTTCTTCCTGTCTAGTCTCAACTTGTTTTAGCTTATTCTCTCTCACACAACACTATTGAATCAGCCGAAATAATCCAAAAAACTGTGTGCAAGCAAAGTGTAACCTTCCGTTCTCTTGCTAGTAGCCTGTATCATTGCTGCATATCCTGGCATGATTAAGAAATTATTCAAAGGAGAATGTTACAGTGATGATAGACATATGCAGGTCATTGACCAGGTCATTGCAGGTGTCTCCTTATATGCCCATGGACATATGCCACCAACCAATAAAATGATTAGTCAAAAAAATAATTAGTCAAAAAAAATAAACATGCTTGCTAAATGAAATGTTAAGGGGTCTGGTTTTACCACAATAAACCTAACTCGTTTTTTTAGCTTTTTTTTTACGGGGGCCTTGTTATTGAACCAATAGGCTCGACAACATCGCGAGCTACCAACTGTTTAACAAACTCTGGGAGAGGGTTTGTCTAGAGTCCAGACACAAGACTCACCAGGGTCTCAACTGAAACCAAGACTGGCAAGTTCATGCGCAGCGAGTTACAAACTCTAGGAATTAAAATGACCTCGCTACACACGAAGTGGTCATGCTTCACTACATCTCTTGACAACATCCCACTGGCAGCCAAGTCCACGGATGACGAGAGAATAGCTTGTTTCAGCAAAGATGAGTCCATCTCTAACTGGATCCGCGGTATCCCTTGATCAGTCGCCATTTCTAGCGTCCTCACAAAAGCCATTGTCTTTGCTGTGAGCACGTCCTGCACCGCCCCCCAGACGTCGCCAGGATGTGCTGCACATCTTCCTCCCAGAACACTTCTGGAACCAATTGCTCATCATCCCACAAGCCCGTATTTGGATCCATGAGTTCCGCGGCACGTGTAAGTGTTCCTCTTGGTGTTATTGGCCGTCGGGTAACGCCATTGGATATCCATGGATTTGACCTGACTGCCATCGCCAAGTGCAGGATACGCCAGGACCCTCCTGGGCCTCCAGGAAATGTCCGCTTTCACAGTACCTGGCTCTCAGAAGGGCGCATAGTCCAGAGTTTGCATGATTCCCGTCGTTGGTGAATGCGACAATGCATTGCGTCCATGTCCTTCCATTTGGTTTTGCTTGAAATGGCATTTTGTGTAGAAGTACGCTCTATGTATTGAGAGAGAAAAAACTAACAACTATTAGTAGCTATAGGTTTAGCTCATGCAGATTGAGATGAGGTTGAAGATTGTGGATGCCGGTGGTACTAGGCTTTCAAACGGGCCTGTTCGGCTGCCCTTCTTGGCATGCTATAGCTATATGAATCTACTGCTGGTATAGATTTCACCTACTCAACTAGAGAGAATGAAGCCAGCTGGCGGCATCCACCCTTAACAGCCCAGTGCTTTTCTTTCACAACAAAATAGCATCAGCCGGTTTATCATTCACACAAATCATCAGCCGAATACATTATTGAGGTCATTTTCTATATATTTTATATTCCATTAGTACGAGAAAGAATGCCCTCCGAAACACAAACACGGTTCCTTCACCCGGCACAGACACAAAGCTTAACCCAGATCGACTAATAAGACAATAATAGATCGAATAAGAATAGACCACGAGCCGCTCAGTTCGGCTGTCTAACAAACCAGCCGTACTATGCCATAGCCAGACATAGTGTATGTCTAAATCCATAGCAAAAGTTAGGTATCTAAAATACCAAAACATCTTTTCATTACTAATAACGAACTGGCCGTTCAGAGATGTCAATGGTAATTAAGATACTATAATCGGCCATAAACTGACTTCACCACAAACTAATCAGGCATCACCTGAATTTCCCTCCAAACTCGAAGAAACAGGTTCTTTGTTCACATTATGTGGTACCCACTGGACAAAGTGCAGAAATACCGCTGCAAAACGCCATTCCTAATGTATTGGCTTCACCTGCAAAACCTAACTCGCAAACAACATGACATTCTGGTAACATAAGCAAATTAATCAACCATGAAATAAAAAATACAACCATAAGGTTGATAATAGAGTCACGATCTGCCACCATCTAACAAGGCAACCAGAAGACAAGCAGGACTCAGAAGAAACATGTCCAAACGGCAGCATTTTAATATTAAGAGTAAATATCCAGAACTCCAGCTCGAAACTAACAGAAACAGCTTTGTTCACATCACCAAAATTAAACAAAAATGCCTGTTGCAGGACTACAGGTAAGGATAAATGCCATAGCACAAGTACTGATCGCCTCATAAGATAGCACTACTTTGATGGGACTAAACTTTACTCGTCATCCTCATCGTCATCATCGGCAGCACCCGAGTTGAGTTGGTTGAGCCTTTCAACGAGGCTGGCCTTCCTCTGCTCATATGTCAGCTTCTTGGGGTTGTACCTGAAAACACACAAAAGGTAAGGGCAGAGCAAACGATAGAATTATGGTGACCATATATGGTGTATAGATATAAAAAATAAGGAGGGTAGCTACTATACCTCTTGTGCTCCTTTGGTGGCTGCTTGGTTGACTTGACCACGGAAGGATCAGCACGGATCGCAGCATGGACCTTCTTGTACAGAGCCTCCATGTCCTCAGCCTCAATTCCCTTCTTAATGTACTCACTGAAGTGAGACTGGTACTTCTCTGGCTCCTCTTCAGCAAGGTTCTGGGACATAAAGAGCAGAAGAAATTAGTCAGCCTCTAGTCTAATAATGTCGTGATGTAGGACGGTCAACAATTTCTGAAATAAACTTACAAGGGAACAAAGGAAAAGAAAAATGTGTGGTGTGATAAGCAGCAAGCACAACTCACCTTCATGTAGTCAGCAACATGGGCACCATAGATGTACTTGCGGTGGATATCAGCATCCAGCTGCTTGTCATCCTTCTTGAAACCAGCAAATCGCTTCTCACTGTGAGGAATATCCAGGCCACCATCCAAAGCTCCCTGCAGCAACAAAATACAGCAAATGTTAAAAAGCTCGGTCACCATAAGAGATGACTTATACAGCAAGCTCATGTAAAAAAATGATTATTCTTGATGAGCTAACTACAAACAATCACCCCAATATAACATCATGATATCAGAATGAAGATATACATACCTTGAGGGCACCAAAGACACGGTTCCCTGTTGTAGTCCTGACAAGGCCAACATCCAAGAGAGCACGGAAAGGCCTCCTCTCATCAGCAGGCTCAACAGAGAAGTCCTCGCCAGTGGCCTGATGAATCAACGAAGAGAAACATTAGAAATGCCCAACCAATGCAACATCAGCAAAAAAAAAAAGATTAAATCTTTGGCCAAATCTTACCTCAACATTGCCCTCGTACTCCTGATCCAAACCACGGATCTTGAGCACACGGCGAGCCAACAGAAGGCCAGTGCAGTAGGCTACAAGATGGGTGTAACCAGTTGAATTAGAGAACATACAAATACATCAAGGTATAATATGCAATTTACAGATTGTTTTCAGAAAAAAATTACCAGCTGCATAGTTGGTCAGACCAACTTCAAGACCATATCGTGGCAACTCATGCGAGTAGGCAGAAGCAAGAACCATATCACCCGCTATACTAGCAGAGATGATTTGTGCTGTGATGTCCTTGTTGGTCTAGGATCTAGTTAAGAGGATACAATACATGCCTCTATAGCTCAAAGCACCATAGTAATAGGAAGAAACTAGATTAACAAAGATAAAAAGGAATCAAAGGATACAAATCTCACAACAAATCTGTATTTAGGTGTATTGTACTTGTTCTTATCCTGGTTAATCAGCCTTATCCTGGCCCTGTAGTCTGTCTTACCAGCTGCAAAGAAGGTCAATAGAAACAGACTATCAAACACATAGGAAATACAAAATAATAATGCAAGCATCAAGAGAGCAGACTAAACATACCGCGCCTTCTCTTGAACTTCACTTGGAAACGCTTGGAGTACGCACTGGTCTTCTGCGTCTTGACAAAACCACCCTGGAGAGATAACCAAAAGGCACATAAATACACAGATGAGCTTGTGCATTGAAAACCGTCAAGGATTCATACAACTGAATTAACTAATTTACCAACAAAAAATTGTTCAGCAAGTGCCTGATAATCAAACAATGCAGCAAATGCATATTTCTCAAGAGTCACAGTTGAGTTAACAATAAAAATGCAATATAGATGACGAAAACAATCCACCAATATCCCAATACTTGTCTAGGATCCGGTGAGTCCATTAAGATAGCGATCAATACTTGTCTAGGATTCGGTGAGACCATTAAGATAGCGATCATGGTGCATCAACAACATTAATAGACAGAAATCCGCAAAGTTTTGCACAGGTATAAAAACAATTAAGTCCACTCTAGTGTACAGATCTACTAAACCTAACAAAGTTGTTTTTCCAGAACAATTGAATCCTGTGAAGGAAAGGAGACTCGTAAACCCTGGAAAGAATAAGAAACAACGACATGACATGCATTCAACAATAGATCCTCCTGCACTATATAGCAGATGCAATAACCGCTAAACCAAAGGACTGGCCAGAAGCAGCGGGCCATTTAGTCAATTGGGCAGAAGGGTCCGAAGCCCCCCCTTCGTCCAAACATTTTTTTTTTGTTAGCATCCAAGAAAATATAACGCAAGGCCCATCCAACTCAACTTATTCTACCTAAACATCGATCTCAAGCGGCCACAAGTGTAGCCTGCCGCCAGCCAGCGTGCTCACCCATCGCCACGCTAACCCAACGCGGCGGCGACCGATGCCCTTGCCGCTCCGGTCCCTCCACTAGTCAACAAACCTACCCATCTTAACGCTAGTTGCACAAGCACGGACGCAGCAATCGATTCAAGAAGCAGGAACGTAGCGGAAGGGCTCAAGATCTTACCATCTCGGTCGCCGGAGGTGCCTGTGGACGCGACAGCAGCGGCGGCGGCTTCTCCTCGCGGGCGAGAGGATGGGAGCTGCGGGTGAAGGGAAGGGTTTATAAGGGCGACTCCTCCTGCCCTTTTAACTCTGGAGAAACCCTAGCCGGTGGACGGATGGATAGCGCCTTGTCGCTGGGATGGATGGCCAGGATCGGTTTGAGCGTGCTGCTGGAATAAATGGGCTTTTCGTCGGTGTTGGTGGGCTAGAATATAGAGGTTCGATGAGTAGCGAGTTGATGGATTGATGGGCCTGTTATTTCTACTGGTACAGATTTTCTTTTCTTTCCATCTTTTTAAGTTATATATTTTATCAGAAGAAAAAGGAGCACGATTTCTAGTTACTGGAGCAGCATCTGTATTGTTTGGCCACGGTGCCACACTCTGACGACAATTTTTGTTCTCCAAAAGTTGGAGTTTCAATAGTAATAATAGTATCTATGCATCGGGTAGCTTGGTTTTCCTCCTTACATTCTGCTAGGAGATAATTTTTTATCTTCGAATTTCTAGGTGCTGAAATTTATTTGTTCATCATTTTTTCGGTATCTTCCCAACAAAATTAAAAATGGAGTGCCCTAGCAGCAAAAAATGAGGGCTGAATGCGGGAGCGTGTACAGGGCCCTAGCAGTATTGCGGCCCCCTTCAAGCAGCATTTCGTGTTCCATTTTTTTTAAAGTTCATCTGTTCGTATTTATATTCATACGTTAAGAGCAGAGTCAATAGATTAGGGAATAAAATCCCCAATTACATGAAGGTAGCCACATTGCTACTGAGCATTAAATCTTAAAAGCTCCTAAAGACTTCACCCTCTGAGAAGAGCTTAACCAGACATATTTGAGTACGTTCTCCGAGATTGCATCCGGCAAAATCGTTGGAGGTCTTCGCAATGTCCCATTGGAAACATGATGAACACTATCACTGGGCAATGGCGGCGAAAATCTCCCAAGGCCTCCCTTGAGTATTGTGGCGCTAGAGGTAAAGTGTTGAGTTAAGAAAGGTTTGCTGTAAGATTCACCAGATTCAAGCTAACACATTTGCAAAGATGGCAAACCAAAGTTGGCTTTGAAATAAGAAGGGACTCAACCCAAAAATGGATGATGAATCTAAAAGGAGCAGCAACACGATGTCTGCCATTCTCGCAACCAATGGCACGATCTACACATTAGCAACCACCGGTATCGGTGCCCTAGCAAGCCGCACATTGACCAATTGCAACTTTAGAAACCATAATAGTTGGAGCTGGAGGCAGAACAGTGCAAGCAAACAAAGAGCACGACGACCACCCTCTCCTTTTCATCAAGATGGACACGGTCGCCCCACCAGAGCACGCGCACAACAGCTTGTGTGGTGCTTAGCCGTCCTACCGGAGCACGCGCACAATGACTCGTGTGGTGCTTAAAACCCCCATTGGTCCAGAGGCCCAGCAATAGAGCGCCCACATCCGTGAGTACGCAGTGAGCGATGTCAAGGCAAGCCACGGGCGTGAAGTGTGGGAGCCCCATGACTACATCGAGCTCGACGATGACGCCTCAAGCAGAAGTCCGTTGCAAACGAGGTGGGTGGAGAGGAAGATCCACCCCGAGGACAACTGAATCAGAGCTAGGGACTAGGGGGGATTATCAGTGGCGGAGCCAGGATTTAAAACTGGGTATTACCATTTCCATCTCATAAAAAATCAAATTGATAGGCTTAAAATATCTGGGAAGCAAGGCCGAAGGCCGATTTTTTTGCCTTTTTGGGCAAAATTAAGTGGAAATGCTGCAGAATGTTGTATTATACATATAAGTATATACTCATATATACACTAAGGTGTCCCAAAATAGTTGGGTATTCCCGGGAATACAAGGGAATACCCTTTAATCCGCCCATGTAAATTATTTTATTGAAGCTTACCTCAAATCCACAAAACATGGCAGCTGCATCGATGACTAGGCCAACAGCAACGGCCACAACGGGACACATAACGGTGAAATGGTGCCGAATCGAAGGATAAGGGAGCAAAAGCTAGAGCTGGAGCCTAGACAAGCCACAAGGGGCACCATAAGACCTAACTTTAATGATTTGCAAGAGGTGAAGGACAGGTGTCCCCGCTTGCTCGTGCCATTGGCAAGCCCACCGTGGACGGGGAAGGAGGGGTGAGTGGATCTAGAAGGTTGCGAAGAGAAACAATTACTCATGTTCCCAGTTCTATCCGCCAAGAACATGGTATAAACCGTACAATTCACATTATTGCGTGAGGAATCCTCAAGCTTACGAATAAGCATAAGTGATCTGATGGAATAAAGCAGCCTCATGAGAATCTATACCTAGAGCTAACATCATATACTTCAACTAAGACATCATTGTGCTTTCAAGTTTGCCAACAACATAAATTGGTTTTTTTATATCCTATATAAGTATAAAGGAATCTTATTATGTCAGTGTGCATAACTAATATTTGACGACAATCATTATTTCTATCCAGGGGCGGAGCTACATGAATTATAGTGGGTGCTGTCATACCCATGCAAAAAAGGTAGTGATCTAGGCTAAATTTTCATCATATTTGCATCCCACAAATTATAAATCCTTGCACACACAAGGCAAACACACCCCTCTCAGATTTACTCTAACTCCACCATTTCTATCATGAAGGCTAAACGCCACCATGGACCTGGCAAGAGGCTACCACTTCTTCTCATGCTTAATAAGGCTAAACGCCACCATGAAAAACACTTTTCAAGCTAAAGAGGAAAACACTTCTTCGAACAAATCGGATATGGCTTAATAACATAATAATAGGTTATTCTCCTTCCCCATACTTTCTAGATTGCATGGCTATTTTGCTACGTAAATGCATCTATTATATCCTCGTAAGAAGTGTGCAGCCTTTGTAGCTTCCCTAAACTCTCCCATTTTTTATATATAAATATATAATAGGCATAATGTTTCTTCAAGAGGGCAATAGTTTTTCCATAAAAACCCTTTAGGTAGAAGATTGAATAATGCAAGTTCTTTTAATTTTCTTTTAAAAAGGTTCCCCTTGTTTTTCAAGAAAGAGGTGACGGAGTTTTACAACCAATTAATTTGAATTTCCTATCGGACGAGATATTTTAAAGGAGGTTTAGTAGAGAAAAAACAACCATGAGATCTAACCTTGTGCTTTTCTTTCGTTTATATGTCTATGGATTTATGTGTTTTCATGTGTGTTATGTGTTTTTTTAAATTATCCTTGCACTTCTAATTCATGTTGGATTTTAACTTTTCAAGTGTGTCGATATCACTTTTGAGCTTTTCTGTATTCCTACCCTTGTGGAGAATGTGTGCTTCAAAGAAGCTCTAAGCATCGTTTTCGTTGTTAGTCATCATGCAAAAGCCATAGGGATCTCATTGAACCCATCATTTTACCGTATACACAGAGCATGTACTATCCATAATGCCGAGAGGACATGGTTTATATCAGAAAATAAATCTAAGGTTTATCCCACGGCAAAATTTGTGCCCTGTTCCACTGTTCATTTGGGCTTGTTAGGCTGATAAGCCATGGTTGAAAGTACTGTTGGCTGATTTGATGTGAGAGAAAAATATTGTTTATTGGCTGAAAAGGTACGGCTTATAAACCAAACAAGTCCAAATGAAAAGGTTGTTGGTTAAAATCTCCTTCAAAACAAAACGTTTATTGTTTTCAGTAAATTACCAGTGAGACAGTAAAAATTGACAAAATATCGAAAAGGCGTTTTCGAATAGGTGTGATCAGGGTCCGTCGACCCCGAAATCAGGCCTTATTTAAAACCTTCAAAAACGTTTTTTATTCTTTTCAGCAATTTTTACCAGACATTAAATGTAAAAAAAAATAAAATATCGCTTTAGTTAGAAATCACGAGATGGCGTTTTCAGTGGCAATTGAACAATATTTACCAAATAAGACGAAAGTGATATTATTCATCGGTTTGAAATTTTTTTCAATCTAAACATGGCCCCACTTCACATACCAAACGAATTTTGGCCAGCCAAGACCCCGGCCAAAAAATAGTTTGACCCCGACCCCGGCAGAGCACATCCACACGATAAACGCGCCCAGCAGCCCAACGCAGCAGGGTCCAGCCGGCCCAGCCTTGCAACGCAACACAAGACAGGAGGGCAAGGCAAGCGGCAAGCCCAGTAGGCAATAGCCCATCCGTGGACATGCAGCACTAGCACAGTTGGAGCCCCAAACGCTTGGCCTTTGCACGATCGGCGATCCCTCCATCGGTCCGAGTCTATTCCGCGTCGCCGTTCTCGGCTTCTCGCCTCCTGTCGTCGAGCGGTGCATGGCTCATCGCCTAAATGCATCGTCCTGGGTGCTAGCGGCGGCTGCAAGGAGACTCTCGTCTTCTCTACCAAAACACCTAGATGAGGTAACCCCGAAGGGCCAAATCCCCAATTTAGCAACTGTTTTTGATAAATAAGGATCTGATTTTTTTCGATTTTTAGAGTTCATCAATCCCCTATTTGTTGCTTGCGTTACAGAAGTACTCCCTCCATTCAAAAAAAAACATGCAATTATAGCATAGTGTCATGATTTAGTATCTAAAGTTTGATTAATTATAGATAAAAAAATATAATATTTATGATATCAAATAAATATCATTAGATTCATTACGAAATGTATTTTCATAATAAATTAATTTGGAATCATAAATATAAATAATATTCACTAGAAATTTGATCAAATATAAACTACTTTTTTCGGCACACAACTTGTAGTTTCATGTTTTGTTGACAGAGAGAGTACATCATATTTCTTAGAGTTCCTTAATCACTGATTGATGAATAAGGATATGATTATCTTTTTCTGCTCGTCATTTATATAGAAGTAAACACCGAATAGCATTACATCATATTTTGTTCTCTCTTTTCATGTTTGCCTTTTTGAGAGAATGTTTTAATGAGCCGGAGGCTAGAAGTCTAGAACCAAAATAATCAATGGTAATGAGTATAATTATAGAGAGATCAGAATAAAAATTACTTTTCTAAGAAAAATATGTGACGCTTGCCTCGTGTAGCGTTTAAACGTTATGTAAATGAGCTACATGACCGTTTATTATGGACAATGATCTAGTTATTTTGGAGGTGAGGAAGGGTAGCACAACTGGTAAGTATTATACTCCACTGTCATAAGCTAAAGTAAGTATTGTGTGTTTGAATTGACCCCGGTAGCATTTTATCTTGGCTTCGCCCCTGAGCGTTTTAAATCTTTACAGTCGTTTCCTTTCTGTTAACACGCCAAATAAAAACTCATATTTTGCCACAGATAAACACATGGGCACCGAAATTCGGCGAGAGAACTGGATGGACATATACTTTGTCTGAATGAACTGAGGTTTTGATAAGCAATTCCACCAGACCGCCCCCATCGGGATTTGCTAGTGTGTGATGCAAATGCTACTGTACTAGCGTTGCCGGTGGTCAAATGACATTAGGCTATCTATCAACAACAACATCCAAAATACAAGATATATTCGTCCTTTAGGTAGTCGCTACAGGTAAAGGTTCTCAATACTTATTCGACATCTTTTCCAACAATAAGATCAAAAAAGAATCATTTATATAAATGAGTTTTCAGGAGAGAGGATGTCCATATTTGGGTTGTGCCTCTCAGACAACCTAAAATAGATCTTTTATATAGATACTCTGTTAAAAGCTGATTTTAGATCTCTTACTGTCTATTTTAGATTTAGGTGCCCATATAAGTTCATTGGTAGAGACCGTCTTAGCAGAATTTGGCATAGTTCACGTTGATGTGCAGAGATCTTTCATGCTTCACCGTGACGAACGTGTTGCCACTGCCCAACCAACAACCAGCTACCAGTGGAAAAGCTCAAAGCAGCCTGCCAGTAGACTTTAGACACTCAGCCTGCTGCTCGTTTAAGCAAGAACTTATCGATTAACCAACAGTGTTTACTAGCCAACAGTGTTTCCTCTCTCTGCCAATCAGCACCAGCTGGTAACCAGCGAACGGCCTGAGCCATCATCGGTTGGAGTGCTGCCAACTGGGCATCCATCTGAACATGTGGCGCGTGTAGCTCTGGGACGGCCCGCCGCCGCCACCCCGACGCCGACGAGCCACACCACACGCCGAATCCCTGAACACCAATCCGCGCAATCCCGGCAAAATCCGAACCCCCGCCTCGCCGTCGCACCGGCTCCACTCGTCCCGGATCAACCACCTCCTCCACAGCCTCCCGCGCGCCGCGACACACGTACACGTGCTCGTCCCGAGCGACCTCCAACTCCAGCCCAACCAGCAGCTCGCCCCGGCCGCCGCGACCGTCCACGCCCCCCCTCGTCTCGAGGCAACGAAACGGATGGGAGAAGCAGCCTGACGCGATGAGCCCGCCCGCCATGCTGCTGCCCGTCTGCTCCGCCGCGCCAAGCTGCTCCCCCTCTGCCCGGTGCGGCCTTCGCCGGCGATCAGCCGGTCCGTACCGGTCTTATCTATTTTGCCGCCTTCCGGGGCGCTGACTGCCCTTGTTGCTGCTCGGCAGGTGACGGCGACGCACGTCGTCGCGCGGGTGCCGCGGAGGGTGGACGTCGGCGCCGCGCTCAGGTCCTACGCCGACCCGCTCGTCGCGCAGGTGCCCGACCGCCCGCCGCTCGCCGACTCCTCCATCGTCTCCCCCTACACCGCCGCGCCGGACGACATCGCGCGAGCCTTCGGCGCCCCCGCATCCGAGCTCCCGCCGCTCCCCAGCGCCGACCCCAGCCCCGGGCTATGTTGCACGGGCACCGACCAGCCGCTCACGGCCGTCGCGGACCTGGCCGCTCCCGACCAGGCATCCGCCGCCGCCGCCACCGCCACCGCCGTGGTCAACTCGGGCCCCACCGACGCCGCAGAGCGGGCCCTGTCGGACGCGCCGTTCCCCAGCACGTTCCCGTCCGACGCGTCCGAGGTCGAGGACTCCGTGGCCAGGCTCATCGATAAGGTCGGCAAGCAGGTCTTCCAGGCGGAGGACGCGCTCACCGAGGCCTACGACAAGCTGAGGCTGTCGGCGTACGACGCGCTCGGTGCGTGGAGGAAAACGGTGCGCGACGCGATCGGTGGGCTCAAGGCGTCGGTCGACGCCGGTAAGGAACAGGCCGCCGGAGAGGTCACGGACGCGTCCGGCGCGTTGCAGGCGAAGGTGGCCGGAGCTGGGGCTGTGGCTGTTGATGTTCTTAGGAAGGCGATTGTTGCAGCAGAGAATTCACTGGGCAGTGCAGCCACATTCGTTGTGTATTCTTATGGGTCTGCAAAGGAGTCTCTACCACCAAATGTTAGAGATTTGTTTAGCTCGTCTGAGGAGAAAGCTAGTCTAGTTTTGAGACCAATCGGAAATGCTCTGCAACAGGTATGTACTTATTGATGTTCAGTCATTAACTTGTGTCACTTGTTCAGTCATTAACTTCACTGCTGTTCTCAGTGGGATGCTAAACACCTAGGCATGTCTAGTTGCATGAATGTTCCTCAGAGAAGTTCATTGTTGAAGTATCCACTGATAAATTTTAGTGCGTGCTGTGATTCAGGTATATGTAGCTGTTGAAGGTGTTGAAAAGAATGTTGGTTTGGATCCAAGTGATCCTATTGTTCAATTGGCAGTTGTGCTTGGAGGTTCAGTGACAATAGGGTAAAGGAACATTTCTTTGTTTTGCCTACCAAACCTCTAGTTGCGCCTTATTTGCAAAGCTCCTTCTAATTTTGGCTACATTGTAGTACAACGTACTGGCTCTTCATATACGGTGGCTATTCTGGAGACTTGTCACCTGAATCAGCGTTCGAGTTATTGAAAAATGATGGCAAAGCCGTACTTATTGATGTTCGGCCTGAGGCAAGATATTGTAAATCTCACTGGCCTTTTTCTTTCTTTTGTGTCCCTTTTCGTCTGAGCTCTTTCTTTAATCCAGTCCGTAATGCTAGAAGGGATTGTTTAGTCACCTTTTGTGCTGTTGCTTCAGTACAACAATGCTGCCAAACTATTTGAGGCAAGATATTGTAAATTTCATTGGCCTCCTCTTTATTTCATGCCCTGTTTCCTTGGAGCACTCCTTTGAATCCATTTCATAATACATAGCGCTTCAAATTTCTAGAAACAATTATTTAGTAGCCACTGTCTTCTTGTCTGAGTGCAATAGTTTATTGCATTCCTTTCATGCTCTCTATTTGTTACTGAAATTTTGAAGCTCTTTTGTCATGTTTTCTGTAGCATAGAATAATAGAAGATTGCATTCTCTTAAGCTCATTATTGGATTATGTTATGTAGGATTTGAGGGAAAAAGATGGTGTTCCTGATCTACGCCTTGGGGCTAGGTCTAAATATGCAAGTGTAGATTCACCTGAGGTATGTCTTATTTCAGCAAAACATCTCCAGTGGTACTTGATTTTCTTTTAATTTGGATACATTTTTATAGAGAAAGAATTGTACCTGCCTAATCATTCAGTGATTGCTTGAGAGTTCCTATGTATGCTTACCCTGTTTTAAACTTTTTTAATAATTAGCAAAAACAACAACTCCTATGCAACTCTCCTTGCTTGAATTTCAAAGGGGGTGAAATAACCAAAAAAATGTTCATTGATAACTACTTCGTTTGATTTTATTCCTTAGATCAAAGGCCCAGTTAGGAGTATGCTTAAAGGTGGAAGAGAGGTTGATGATGCCTTACTGGCAGTTGTCATCCGAAACTTGAAATTGGTGAAGGTATGCTGTTAGAACTGAGGCATAAACTTTGTACCCGCCTTCCGATATTTCTTCACAATAAGTTTAGTATTTTTGTCACCTGCCACTGTAGGGTGATTCAAAGGTCATAGTTATGGATTATAATGGAGCTCGATCAAAAGCCATTGCTAGGTTACTGAAGAAACTCGGTGTGCAGGCAAATTTCGAGTGCTTTGGTCTTCACCAGTATTGCATTGGCATGTATTCTCTCCCCTGTCTAACTTTGAATGTTTGGGTGCAGCGACCTTACCTTGTTAAAGGTGGTTTCCAAGCATGGTCAAAGAACCTTCGTGTCAAAGAACTGAAACCTGAGACTGCATTAACGTCAATAAATGAGGTAAAAAGAATCAAAACAAGAAACTCACCTGTGAACCAAAGGATTGCGCCAGTTATGGCAATCTTGTTTAGTTCTTATATTCTTTCGAGATCATGTTTGTAGTATTTATTATCACTCGACCAGTATCATTTGAATAGTTCATAGATGTTAGCTCTTGTGTGTTTTAACATGCTTCATAACTCAATGATCTGCAAAATTGTACCTCTTTATTCTCGATCACCCACACTATTGTCTCAAAATATGCAGGACATTGAGGAAATCATCGAACAAATAAAGCCCACCCCAACTCTAGTGTTTGGATCTCTTCTGGTAGGTCACTAGTCTTATTCTCATGTTATTGCCTTTTGCTCATGTTGGTACACTGTATTGCTCTTCCTGAACATTTTGCAACTAATTTTGTATTATATTTGGTAAGAGCTTGTGCCTTTAAAAGTTCAAGTGTGCATACAACAAAGAGCACCTTTTTTACCTTTATGTTGTCTTTGTAGCCCTTAGATGCATGATTTTTTTCACGGAAATTGTTGGATGCATTTTTTTCTTGACAATGTTGTGTCTCTTTTTTTTAACAGGGCCTCTCAGCACTTTCCTATGCTTTACTCGGTAAGTGTATAAGTAAATTATGTTGTTGTCTGATTCATACTTCGTACATTGCTTGGTTAAGATGCCTGCATGATACCAGAACAGTAGGCTCTCCTGACTCCTGAGACCAGCCTAAAGAACTAGTCCTTGTGTTCCTAAACGTTCAGTACAAGCCATGTCCTAAACACTTGCTCTATATTTTTTGAGTGGATGTCCTTGAATCATTGTTGGATATTTGTCGTTGGATTTTCTGGAATCTGGTTAGAAGAAACAAGTGTGCTGCAGCTGAATTAGAATATTGATTTTGGTTAACTGACTATATATCACTATGCCCGCAGAATGGGAGACGACTTTGCAATACATCGCTGTTTTAAGCGTTGGGCTGGTATGGAGTACGTTTGACAGTTAACTTATTTGTTTGTTCAATATGGATGCATCTGTCTCTCAAAAAAAAAATGCACCTGCATCTCTGGGAAACACTAATATAACTCGGCACTTCTACAAAACTGTTAACTGCAAATATATATCAATTTGCAAAATGTGGCAGCAACGCAGTTTGCCTGATATTTTTCTTTTATTCTGGATAGACTATCTACTTGCGATTCTCTATATATGAGCGTTCTGAGGACTTGGAGCAAGACCTAAAGTAAGTTACCCTGAATTCCCCCTTGTTTTCCTGTTCTTGTATAAAAAAAATCCGTTTCTGTTGGTTTTAAGATTTGGAATTGCCCCTTGATGAACGACGAAAAGATGATTACAAGTTTCCTCCTGCTCTCTTGGCTTAGGCTGTTGCTGTCTCCAGTAAGAGTAGGCGCAGACGCCGTGTCATGGGCAGCTAAGAAGATAGAGCCAAACAAGGTGGGCCTGCCGACGTCCCCTTCCACGACGGCGGTGAAAGACCGGGTTCTCCAGGCCGCGGCAAAGCACGAGTCGCAGCCATCGGACGCCGAAGAGTCGTCGGCCCAAACAGCCGAGGCATGACGCGCTGAAAGGTTGGGAGCCAGTCGAGCGGATGAGCGCAAGAGGTTTCTGATGTAATTTGTGAATTCGATGTCGTTTCTGATGTAAGGAGTTGGTTTTGAGTCACTGTAAAGCAGCTGTAAATTAATTGTGTGAGCAGCATCTGTAAGTTGTGTGTGTGTAGACTATAGAGAAACAGGTGTCAGTGTTAATTCGTGTTGCGCATCTGCTACTCTGCTTGGCACGCAATCAAGGTGAGGGTGAGTTCAGTAAAAATGGTCAGTGGTCCAAGTCCAGTCCAACTACTTGGCTGTCAGGTGTAGCTACAACCTTTGGAGTACGGCTGTTTTAAACCCCATAGTGCCTGCCGAAATGCTGCTCGGTTAAATGGGTACAGACTACATTAATCCGTTGGATACTTCGTTAGTTGGTTTGCATTTCGCCGCTTCCAGTCCCCGCCGGAAGCCCCAAAAGGCGAAAAGGAACGGTGCTGCGCGCATAGGATCCGAGTCGAAGTCGACTGCTTCTCCAGTGGGGCAGCAACGTCTCTCTTCTCATGCCAGTGGACTGTGGACCCCCGCGCTCCCCTCCCTCCGGACCCCACGCACCAGACTAGCCGTTGCCCCTCGCGGGTCGCGGCCTCACTCCTCGCCACCGCCGCGCCGCCAGCCCCAACGGGCAAATCCTCCGCGCCACCCCGCCCCGCGAGGGCATAAGTACCCGCCACTCCGCCGCTCCCACTCCACCACTCCAAACCTCCCTCTCTGGCTCTCTCGATCTCGACCCGCAAGCCAGCGGCATCCCGCTCCCTCGGCAGGCTTCCAAGACCCAACCCATCAGCAACAGCTTCCGAGCGAGTCCGGCGGCGGCGATGGCGGGCAAGTCGCACACGCGCAAGGCGTTCCTCCTCTGCAACTACGTCCTCCTGGGGGCCGCCTCCAGCTGCATCTTCCTCACGCTGTCGCTGCGCCTGCTGCCGTCCCCGTGCGGCCTGCTCCTGCTCTTCCTCCACGCCCTCACCGCCGTCTTCTCCGCGGCCGGCTGCTCGGGCTCCTTCACGGCGCCCGCAACGCCAGCGCAGTGGCACAACGCGCACACCGCGGGCGCCGCGCTCACCGCCATCTTCCAGGGCGCCGTCGCGCTGCTCGCCTTCACCCGCACCTCCGACTTCCTCGCCGAGCTCCAGTCCTACGTCCGCGACGAGGACGGCGCCGTCATCCTCAAGATGGTCGGCGGGCTCGGCACGGCCATCTTCGTCCTTGAGTGGGCCGCGCTCGCGCTCGCCTTCTCCCTCCGCCTCGACGACGAGGACGACGACGACCTCCAGACCAAGAACTGGCAGTCGTACCATGTCTGATGCCCCGTCCACTGCTGGTCTTAAATTGCTCCTTCAGAATGATACTCCTATATGAACAAGATTCGTTGATTCTTTGCCGTCTGTTCTAGTATGTCCTATTGCTGTAATTCTTTTGTACTATTGTGTACTCCTATGCCTGTTCAACCAAAAATGTTCAATGCCAAAGCAAATATATATTGCTTTTGTTGCCTTTGCTACTATTTACATGTACATTCATCAGATTTGGTGCAAACAGGTTGTAAAAAACCAATTTCTGCACAAAGCTGTCTTTTGATAAGCAACAAGTGTTTGCTCGCAGTCAGACTAAAACAGATGCACTTCAATTGAGCAGTCACAGGACACATTGCTTATTCGCCAGAATCAGCATAATGTTCACAACAAGTTGCAGATGGGCAATTTCAGAACAATGCCTTGCGTTAACAATAGGACAGATACATGTTAATCACATCAAGGCCAAATAATTGAACTGAATATCCTCCATGAATAAAAACCTACTTTCCAGCTAAAATTACAACATGTCCAGCACTGGAAACATAATCCAGATCTCCATGTTGTCACTAAGATCATCTTCCATCGGTGATGTTGCGAAATTGAGTTGCACTTCCATAGCCTTTGTACATGAACCGCTGAGCTTTCTGCTCATCTGGATTCATAGCTTCATTGTCCCCTGATCCAACTTTCAGGGTATCTTTTTAAAAACTCTACTGCTTTGAGGGGAACAGATTGATCTGAGGAGCTTCGGTGCCACCTTTTGTTTTAGATTTGAACCGCAACTCAGGAGAAGCAGCCAGAGCATTGACAGCCTCTTCTGGAGGTAAACATCTCTTCGAGAAGTACGTGGCTATGCTTTTATTCTTCTTGGATTTCACTGAAAACAAGTAATATGATTGGTAAGAAGATTTTCCAAGGACAAATATGCAGGGATCCTACTTCTGAAACAAAAGCAAATTAATTAATACAGGTACCTGGTGACGAATCCAATCCTAGCTTATCAAGAATCTCTTTCTTTACCTGCAGAGAAACAGTACATAAGATGTTAAATCCATTTTGCCCTTGGAGGTGTACTAAACAAAACCATGCTACTGACACAGAAACTATGAATAATCAGGCACAGGATTTTTTCAATGTGAGCATCCTCACCTTCCAATGATTGTCAATAAAGTCAGATATCTCCCTCACTTTACGATTCAGTTGAGTCTTTGGAACATTTGGAAATTTGTGCTGCAGTAATTCCACCACCTTGTGGATACCATCTCGACATGATCTTATCACCTGGACCTGCATTGGGGTTAAAGCAAAATGAGAACTACAGCTGCATGCTATCTTCAAACAATAGATACCAATTGCTAATATTCACTCGGTGCTTACAATTTCTGGCAGGTCTGTTTCTGGTATAGCAGATGCAGCCCCAGGAGAGCCATTCTTCACATTGGGCTGGTTAGTTTCCTCAACAGTTGAAGATGAGCTGTCAGTTAGAGGCACATCAACAACTGCACCTCCTGGACAGATGCACATTGAAAGAACTTGCAAGCATAACTGCTCAATCTTTGCCATTCCCTTGAGGTCTTCGGCAGTCAGTAATTCAGCTTTTTCGTGATTTAGGTTGGATATAATAAGAGGTTGGCTCTTCCGGAGAGCTTGCTCGGTCAAAGTGTTCAGGACTCTTTGTTGACGCAGTAGAGACCTGAACTCTTCAACTTCTGTACACTGACCAGTTGGTGAGCTACTGGCTTCCTCATCTTTATCATCCAATAGGCTTTCAATTTGTATTCCCTGCAGGAAGTGAACTCCAACAGTGAAACAAAGAATATTGCACATTTAATTGAGGAACAATAGCACCTGGCATCACATATAGTAGGACCAAGATTACTAAAATAGCGATCATGAATCTGATTGGAACTTCAATGTTAGGATCACAAATCTTAGGATTATAACTACTAGAATCATAATATCCTATTCCTAGATTCTACTTAACAGAGTCATAGAATCGACACAATCAACTAAGATTGTGAAGCCATAAAATTAGATGACAGAATCACAGTTTTAACAACTATGGATAGAACAGATATGAAAGTATATTATAACTCAAGAAAAGCACATGGATGGATTCATATATAGAACTTGTATCTTCCTAATTTCTACTGAACTTGTGTACACTTGTTTTATCCCACTATTTTATTTTCTTAACCATGGAATACAGTTCTCACTGTTATCATTCTTTCAGCAGATATAAGAGATTAGTAGATAACCTTTTACAGAATATATCATGTACCTCTCTAGGGTTGAGAATTGGAGTTTGCTGGTTTGATACCTAAGCATAGCAGATTAACCAATATTTGGTTCGCACTTTTGTCAATATAAAACTGGTATGTGGCTTTACTAATTGAAACTAGCATGAAAAGTCGCATTGCACCAAGACAAATGAGGAACTCAAATTAGAAAAGGAGACATCACTTATTTAATATATACCTCATTGTCTGAGAGATAGCCATCAGGCACAACAAAGCTATCTTCATTCTCTTCATCTGTAATTTTGGAATCTTCTTCCATAAATTCATCATTATCCTTCTCACAGTCAGAAAGACTCTCGCCAGGATCCTCCTGTGCAGAAAACAAAATATGAATTTTTTACCAAAAGATAAGAAAAAAAGATGCTAGAATATCAGCAAGTACCTCTTCCCATTCATCATCACTATCAACCTCGTAGTCAAGATCAGGATCCATCTTAAGTGGACACCTTGGACCAATAACAGCACTGCGGATAATTTTAGAATAAATCATGATATAGCACTAAAATATAAAGTGATGATAAATTATAGGCAGCATGAATATTGAAATGCCAACCTTTTCTTCCTCCAGGATCCATAATACGCTGGCCTGTTACTTTTGTCAAATTGCAGAAGCTTCTTTCTAATTAATCTAGTTTGCAGAGGTTTAGGGTTACTGGTGACATGACATTGCACCTCACTAGCCTGTAGCATATCAATGTCACTTTCAAGCTTATCATGTTCATTCTCCTGACTTGAATTGTGGCCGCCATCTTCATTTGGAGCTGAAAGTATTTCATCGACCATATCATCTGAGGATTTCTGAAGCTTCAGCTCTTTAAATGCCTCCATCTTGGGCTTGCATCTTATACCCCATCTGGAGGACCTATTGTAGCTAGATAGCTTCTTCCAACCAGTGACCTGCAACCTGTAACCAATGTTCATTAAGTCCCTTCACTTTTAGTAAGTGTGAAAGTGAAAAAATAATAGAGTTCAGGAAATGTTGCTAACCTCCGAAGATCCTCTAAAACCCAGCTCTCTTGTTGAGACAATGAAGAATCAATTTTCGATGTGGTTGCTGGTATTGTCTCTTTGTTGTCATTGCATTGATCGTCAGCTGAGTTGTTCTCTCCAGGTTTTTGAAGTTTTCCACTGTCTTTCTTACTCTTGAAAAAACGTTCCATCATAGAAGCTTGCTTTTGAATGGCTAGTTGCTTCTTGAGTTGTGCAGCTTCCTTCTCAAGGCGCTTCTGTTCTTTCTCAGCTTCCTCTTGCTGTTTTTTCTGTTGTTTCTTCATTTCAGCTTCTTCCTTTTCACGACGCTTCTGTTCTTTCAGTGCTTCCTCTTCCTGCTTCTTTTGTTGTTTCTTAACTTCAGCCTCCTCCTTTTCACGTCTCTTCTGTTCTCTTAGGGCCTCTTCTTGCTGTTTCTTTTGCAGTTTTCTCATCTGAGCTTCTTCTTTCTCCTGGCGCTTTATTTCCTTCTCCACTTGTTTTTGTGCTTTCTGAATCTCTTTTTCCTGGAATTCAACAATATAACATTATTAGATTGTGGGAAAAGCAATTGTGTGTGATTTCAATGATTCACTATTGCTGTAATGAGTGGTGCACTAGGATGAGTGGTGCACTCTCCCAGTTGGTGGTTTTTGGGGCTGGTTTCCACTCAAAAAACTGGGCCTACACTTGTATTTTTCATTTTCTTCGTCTAATATAAATCACGTCAAAGCTTTTTGTCGTCCCTTCTAAAAAAACTATTGCTGTAATATTATGACATGGTCTCAAGAGAGAGGGGAAAAAAGGAACAAAGCACAGCTACAAGCACTATATGCACCGAATAAGCAAATTTCTAAGATAAACATGAAAAACAGCCATCTCATCATATCAAACCTATTAAAAATGCTACCATTCCTTTATCATTTGTCATATCTGATTACCCAAAGGTTAGGCTACACACTATCTGGATTTAAGGAAGTGTCTAGGTAAAGGCAACTGAAGTACTACTAATGCAAGAAAATGATGGTGTATCGTCATCCACATATTGACATTCAAACAAACCAAACATTGACGGTTGGAAGAAGATACACTAAAATGCAACTGTTGAAATGCTATTAGCATGGCTCAAGCACAGTGCAATTAACAAATCAAGTACTTACATTAGCAGGCGAGTTTCCATTCTGCAGCTCAGAGACACTAGTATCCTCAAGTCTTCTAATATTTTGGTCATTTTTCTCTGTCTCTTGCATCAATTCCTTAACTGCTGATCCAGTATCTTTCACAGCCCTTTATTGAAAAGGCTTACACATTAGGACTTTCAGAACCTCAGGGAGAAAAGAAAATGTGCATGTGAATCCGCACAAATGCATCAGTAATATGCAAGAGGGTACACACCGTTCTGTGTTCTTTTGTGTCACTCTTTCCACCATTGATCTGATCCCTTCAAGGTTCAGTGATTTGTTTAATTTTAATGATGCCTTTTTTAGATCATTTACTTGGACGTAAGCTCCTGGGTTTTCAAGAACCGACAAAGTTGCTGCCAGTGATACATTTGATCAGTGAGTGAGCCAGTAAATAAGGAATAGGTAATCAATGTTACAGGTTATATGAATACATGCATAGATATAAGTTGATTTAGCATCAAGCTACTTTGAAAGAAATTAACAGAAAAGCATACCAGTTCATTTTTTTTTAAAAAAACAGCAAAGCATACCAAGTTTCTTCCTGTTGGGAAGAGAAACATGCCATGTATTGAAAGAATTGGACAAACTCTCATTATATTTTCCGTTGGAAAATGGAATATGCAAATAAATCACTACAGGCAGCAAAAATTGTGGATAAAATGTGAGTAAGAACAAGGTTGTCCTTACAATAGATGGCAGTGATTCTCTCATGGATTTTCTTTCTGACAGATCTCCGTGTGCTCAGAATGCTGCGTGCTTTCACAGGCAACAATCTCAGATCTCTTATCTGCATATGCATTTAAAAGGTTCAGTTTTTTTAACAAAAATACAAAACAATATAATCAAAAGAACACAATTTGTGTAGTAACACCCAACTTACCTCCCAGCACCAAAGAGCCGACTCTGATTCATCTTCTAACACGTCAGCATCCGGGGAAGATTTCCCGTACATCATCCTCTGCCCAGCGAGCAGCACAGAGCTACGGACTGAAGCCACAGACACACCCTCCAATCCCTTCAACTTCTCATATATCTCGTCCACCAACTTGGTCAGCCCAAGACTGCTCTCCTCAAGCAAACAGCCAACCATCCCGTTCACGGACAGGTTCCCACCGTCAAGCTGCATCTTGCGGTCAGAAACCTCCTTGTAAAACTGGAAGAGCCCCTCGAGCTCCTGCCGGCATCTGGCAACAAGAGCGTCCTTATCCGCGGCAGCAATCACTGGGCTATTGGAAGCCCTCTTCCGCTTCAGCTGCTTCTGCACCTCCATGATGGTGTCCGCCAGCGTAGCAGGAGACTGCTGTGTTGCCGCCACCGGCTGGCCTGATGGTGCTTGAACCGGGGCGTCATCGACGGCCATCGAGTCCTCCGACCCGAGCTCAGCGGATTGGTTGAGAACAACGGGACCATCGACCTGCATCTGCGATTGGCCCATATCGTCCCGCGGCCCCGCGCCGTTGTGGTCAGGGGCCTCTTCGGGGCGAGCAACACCGAGAACCACGGCGCCGCTTTCCATCGCGGGAGGGTTTGGATCTTGCAACTGCTACTCTAGGAACAAACAGCGCATTCCTCTATCTAATCCGCGCTCAGACACTGGTCTACTCTACTGAACCTGGATCAAGATAACGAAAAAAACGGAGGCATTCAGGAATGGCGTAACAAATACACTATGTCACTATGTACTAGGATTTTGCACGACACAGAAACTGCAACCGGTAGCTTTCCAGCGAGATGGAAAAATGCAAGATAGCCCATTTCTGCACAAGTTCAGAGCCGCACCTGCAGATTCGCGGAGTCCAGGCACCAGAGGATGGCGCGACGAGTGCAGCTGGAGGAGGCGGCGTCCGCGTTGGCGGCGGGGTAGTGGGCGGTGGATCTAGATTTAGGGCGCGGGGTGGCCGGGTGGGAACTGGAGAAGATTGGGGATTTGGAGGAGAAGAGGAGACGAACCCGGAAGGGAGTATTTGTAAAGGGAGGTGGGCGCGCGCGCGAGAGGGAGGGCCGAAGGGGAAGGGGGCGCGGCGCTGAGCGCAAAATGTTTCCCGCGGCCGGCGGTTTCAAGAATTTTTCGTTTCGTGATTTTGGCTTCCCGCGGGACGACGGCCGCCGCCGAGCGGTGGCTGATGGAGCCCTGCCACGTGTCTACTACAAGCCCAGCTCCACCCCAGCCGCACGTTTAGGCCTGGCCCATGTTTAGACGGTCCGGTACGCCGGTTCCTTCGGGTATTTTTTTTCCTTCACTCCTTCAATGGAATAGAAGAAATTTGAGGTCATGTTTGGTTACTGTCCCGAAAAAAACTCATATGGGCACCTAAATCCAAAATGGATAGCAAGAGACCTAAAATCAGTCTTCAACATAGTACCTATACGGGAGACGTATTTTGGGTTGCCTGAGAGGCACAATCCAAATATAAGCATCCTCTCTCCTGAAAACTCATTTGCAGAAAGTATTCTCTTTTGATCTTATTGTTGGAGAAGATGCCGAATAGGTATTGAACCTTTTGCCTGTAGCGCTACCCAAATGACGAATGAGTCTTATATTTTGGGTGTTGTTGTTGAAGATAGCCTTAATTCCCTCATGAAAATTTCAATTTTGACGTTGATCCATGCAGCATGATGAGTTTACTATAACTATTTGTTTTGTCAATGTCTTAAAGCTGGGCATGCGAGCGTTTAACGCACCGCATGCCCACGCTCCACCTCGACTTCCCTCTCTCTCTCTCTCTCTCTCTCTCTGCGAGCTCCTCCCTGGAGGTCGCGCCCGCGCAATGCCCACACCCGTGCCCCACCGCGCATGCGTCCCCACCAGAGTCGAACAAGAAGAATATGACTGCTAGGGTTCCGGCGAGGAGCCTAGAGGCAGGGGGGCTAAGCGGTGGGGACGGAGGGAAGACGGCTTTAGGGTCCTGACGGCGATGGAGGCGGTTGGGCTAGCAGGTCGGGGTGGGGGCGCCCATGGCCATGGCGGCGGCAGGAGGGGCTAGAAGGAGGCCGCTGCGGGCGCGCTAGGGTTTTGCCATAGCTCTGCGACGGCAGGAGGGGGCATTGGCAGGGCAAGGGGAGCCAGAAAGGGAGAAGACTGCGGACGCAAGGGGCAGAAGGCGGTCGTGCGGCTCAGCTAACACACATGCGACCGTGCGTCAGCTGCATCCATTTGTTTTTGGACTGATGCATATAGCATCTTGAAATCAATGAACCATGACTCTGTGAGTGTGTTATCACCGCATGATTGTTGAATTAACGTAACAAACGTGTTTGAATTAGACATAGGTTAATGTGATGTGGGTTTTCATCACATTTTGGCAAATAAGAAACCACAACATTCATCCAATTTCTATTTTTCTCTCCCTTCACATGTTCTCTCCCTAATCCTCAAATCTATAGATTCCCTCTTTTTTTGGGGGGGGGGGTTATAGCTTCCCTCTTGAATTTAGCATAGATGCTATGTTTCTCTCTCTATTTTTTATCAATTTCCCTTTCAGTCCTTTTCAAGAACAAACTTTTTAAAACAAATAACGAACCCTCTAGAACACGCCCTCCATGCACCAAATCGTGCTATTTTTTCTTCGAAGAAGACATGCTACATACCTTTCACAACGAATCGAAAATGGTGACGAATAGATTTGATTAGTTTCCTTGTGAAAATATTGTATATTGACATTAATCCATACTAAAAAATAAAGTCGTTTTGGACAGCGACACGGTCTCCAAAATATAACTTTGACTTCTTATTTTTATAAAAAAATATTTATTGAAAAGTGATATATGTATATTTTTATGAAAGTATTTTTCAAGACAAATCTATTCGTATGGTTTTCACATTTCCAAACTCAACAACTTAAAAGTTATTCATGATTTATATTCCCAATGTTTGACCCAAACCTTGTCCAAAATGACTTTATTTTTTAGTATAGATGGAGTACAACTTACCATGTTAAACTAATGTTAACTTTTTCTTAACACACGAAGACGATGAGGCCAAGTTGCCCCATATACGCTAGGCAACACATGTGCTACAATGGGCGGGGCAAAGGGTCGTGGTCTCACGAGGGTGAGCTAACTCCAAAAACCCATCCTCGGTTCGGATTTGCAGCTACAACTCGCCTGCATGAAGCAGGAATCGTCTTTATGTCGGGAAGTGCTAGTACGTTACCAACATCGTGCAGTAGAGTCTTGACACACTTGCAAAACCATGTGGTCACCGTGTTTGACTTAATCATGTGTTACTTTGTAGTCAAAATTTTTAATATATATTTAGCATTTAACACACCCTAAATGATCGAAAACCCTATTAATGTGTGAGCGCTAGAAATCACTCGGGTGGCTCTTTTTCCGTGTAGGATCTATATGCAATATCCATTCACTTTCCATTTTGACAACTTAACCACATGGTCTCTCTCCAATCATTCGATCTACATCTTTAATTCGATGTAAATGCTTGGCTTCTCTCCTTCTCCTCCCTCAACCATATATATCCTTCCCTACCTCTGACCTTTTGCTCCTTTTTATTTCATTTTATAAGAACAAAATCGAGAAAACAAGCAACAAACCATCTAGGCTCCAAAACCGGTTCATAATATTTTTTCTTCCTGTAAGACATGCTACACATGTTTTGCAACAAATCAAAAAAAATGGCGACGAATATAGGCCCTATGTGGTTAGCTTCCTTGTGAATAATGTTTATTGACATTAATCCATACAACTTACTGTTGAGCTAGAGTTAACTTTTTCTTAAGCCGCACATAAAGCCTTTTATGTCAGGAAGCACTAGTGCGTTACCAACATCATGCACCGGAGGCTTGATACACTTGCAAAACCATATGGTTGTTCAATTAATGTAGCAAACGTGTTTGACTTCATCATATGTTACTTTCTCATTGAATTTATTAATATATTCTCTTCGTTCCAAATCATAAGTCGCCTTGACTTTTTTGGTATATCTGTTTTGCTATGTATCTGGATATCGCTTTGACCTTTTTGGTGCATCCATTTTGCTATGTATCTAGATATAACATATGTCTAGATACATAGCAAAACAGATGTACCAAAAAAGTCAAGGCGACTTATGATTTGGAATGGAGGGAGTATTTAGTAGTTCATACGCCACAAATGACCGCAAACCATATTTAATTAGCGAGCGCTAGAAATCACTCACGTGGCATTTTCGTGTGAGATCTATACGCAACATTCATCCACTTCCTATTGTTGACACCACCACGTGGTTTCTCTCTCCCTCTCGTCCAACAAGCCTAAAAGAATCAATTAGGTCTAAGCAGTTTTTAACCATAAACCGAAAACCAAACCAAAGTATCGGTCTTTTCGGTGTTTGACTTGGCTTCGGTTCTTGGTTTTGTCCAGTTCAGTGTTCAACAATTTGTTCGGTTACTAGGCAACAAAAACCAAACAATCACTTCAAGCGAACTTTACTATATCATGGTGTGCCGCCAAGGGAAGCTATCAAGTTTGTGTCACTGAAGACTTCTGGATCTGAAGAAAACAACACGTGATGGGGCCATGGAAGCATCGACACACCATTTTTTGTCACCAACTCAGTAAGCAATCTAGCCTTATCGTCATTTCAATTTGGCCCATGACCCAACAACTATCAGGCCTTAAAATATAATCACATGGCCCTCGTTAGCATGTAGGAGGAGCAGGATCACGTCATTGACACCCGCAACACTTTTACTAGCCCATGATGAGAAGTTCACATGCATGGCAAAACTGAAACCGAAATTGTTGGTTTCTATGTTTTACTTTCACCAATCGGTTCTAGACTATCCTAAACTTAAGTTTCATGGCACCGAATAAACCAAACAAGTAGTCAATGCAATAAATTGCCCAGCCCTAGGATCAACAATGCCTATAGTTGGTGAATAACTTGATCTAAAAATTTCTTACAAAAACTTAAAGTAGGGAATGAGTAAAATTTCAAAAGTTTTTGGTATTTGATCGGAGTTTACAGTCTTGATCGGAAGTTCAGAAGATCAGAGAAACTATGGAATCAACAAAAAAAATTAGCTCCAATTTTAGATCGCTGAAGAGAGGGGGAGAATAGAGGGGCTTTGAATGCTCTTATATGCTATTGGCCAAAGTTTAGTTAGACTAAATGAAGTGGGTAACAATTAGGAGGAGAGAAGAAACATATTTATATCTTTTCTTCCAACTACCCATTTATAGCGAAGTCGAAACTTCTAACAGAGATATTGAAACTTCTCATGATCGAAACTCCTGACTAGGAAGTAACTTCCAATGTTGCGCAAATATGCCAAGGTGCACACAAAATCAGAACTCCGGTCCTAACGAACATTGGAACTTTCGATCTTCGGAACTTACAAGCAACTTCTGAAGTTGCACATTGGGCGTGCAAAACTGGAACTTCAGGAAACCTGAAAACTTCTAGGTTTCCCAACTTGCTCAAGTGTTTTTTATGTGTCGCTTATTTAATCTTATCTATCATTTGAGCACTTTATCTTCTCCAAGCCTATGAGATTCATGTTTCTCTTTTACCATGTATTTGGAAAAAACGCAACAATATATACAACAAATTTCTCTCTATGATATATGTTTTGACAGTGCATTTGTTTGACCTTATAGATATCAATATATTTTTTTTCTAAAAATCAGCCAAAGGTTGGGAAATTTGACTTCGGATAAAACTGAAGTAAACTAGTATAATTTAGACCGAAGAAACTATCCGATCCGCATTACATGTCAACAAAGTACAAACCTATATTGCCCCTCCCAACAGCATGAATGTTTATGTTTTTCCATTTTTCTTTCTTGAGTGGCACGATCAACTAAAATGGATATGCATCGCATCCCATGGTAATAATTGACAAAAGCATGAACTTACTTAACGCATGTACGGTTGTTCGATGGAGTCGCCGAGTTTACACGCTACAGCTCACTGGCCCCTCAAAAACCAAACCAAAGGAAGGCTGGGGACAAAGGAGCCAGCAACCAGAGAGCTCTAGTAAAGCACAGCGAACCAGCAAACGCAATGGTAACCCACAACAAGCCACACCACCAATCACGTACGTACAAATTCCAAGCACAAATGCGTCGAAAGGAGATGGAAGAAGAAGAAGAATGCAATGCAAGCAACGGTGAGTCCGACACGTGTATATATCTACTTGAAGGGCCTCCTGCCGAGCCCGGCCGGCATGGACACGGTGGAGTCCACGCTGAGCTCGCTGATCGACCGCGTCGACCGGTGCCGCCCGCCGGCCACCGACGCCGCCGGCGTGGCCACCCTCGACGACGTCAGGCCGCCGCCGGCCTTCCAGAACGGGCTCTTGGGCCAGCTCCCGATGCTCTGGCCCAGCCCGAACGAGAACCTGGGCTTCTCCTGGGCCGCCTTCTGCTGCTGCTGCTGCAGCTGTGCCCGCGCCCGCGCCTTGGCGGACGCCGACAGCGTGGGCGTCATGTAGTTGGGCACGCCGCCGAACGCCGGGCAGCTCGTCAGGCTCTCGTCGTCGCGGATGCTCCCCGCGTGGCTCAACGGCGGCGGCGGGACTCCCACCTTGGTCACGGGCCTCGTGGCCCTTGTCTTGGAGTAGGCCGACACCACCGACCGGGCCGGCGTCGTCGCCGCCGTCATCGCCATTGGCGTCGTCGTCGTCGTCTCGTGGTGGGACATGGCGAGCGCCGGCCGGGGCTTGCTGCTGGCGGGCTCCACGGGGCGGTAGGCCCCCGGCTCGTGGCGGCGCCCGATGGGCGTCCACCACCAGGGGCTCCGCCCCGACTGCAGGTCCGCCAGGATCGCGTGGGCCGCCATCGGTGTCGCCTTCAGCAGCTGCCGTCGTCGTGGCCGACACCATTGCCAAAAGGTCAGGACAACAAACAAACAGCACGTCAGTCGGTGCGTGTGATCGATCGGATGACAAGGTTTAGCGATAGCGAGAATAATCTCAACTCCAACTCCTGCCAAACAGCGACGGCGCACCACCGCCGCCTGCTTTGCTTTTAGGTGGCCGATCACCACAGAGCTGTGGCTTTTCGATTCCATGTCCATGTCCATGGCGGCGATGAGAACGGGTTACGTGTGCTTCGGCACCGTACCTGATGGGTGTAAGCGTAGGCGAGGGCCCTCTCGCGCTTGATCACGGCCTCCACCTTCCGCTTCGTCCGGGCGTCCGCCTCCTCCCGCGTCAGCCGGCTGTCATCCCAAATGCCGCCGTCCTGCACGCGTTGGATCCCACCGGAGAGAGAAGCTGAGGTGATCAAAGGAAAGCCATGGAGTGCGCCTTACTCTCACTGATGTAGACTAGTACCTGTGAGCCGGCGCGCCACCTGCCGCCGTCCCTGAGCATGGCGCTGTGGTGCTGCCGGTTGCGCCGCTCCATGGCCTCCACGCGGCTGGCGCGCACCTGCGCCTGCACGCGGACCAGCGTCTGCATGCACCGCATCGCCTGCGCCGTCTGCCGCCGCACGCTGGCGCCGCGCATCACGCCCTGCAGCCGGATCAGCCCGCGCAGCGACCGGTAGTTCCGCCGCGCCTGCAGCCAACGCCATTAAAAAACGCGCGACGTCACAACCAACCAACCGCATCGACGCGTCGTGCGAACGAGAAGAGCAAAGCTAAGCGACGAGATGGACTTGCCATGTAGCCCCGGAACGCGGACTGGATCGCCACGGCCGCGCCGCGCGCGCGGTCCGGCGGCGCGGCGCGCTGCCTCGCCGCGCGGTGCCGCCTCGGCTGCTGCTGCTGCTGCCGCCGCCACTCCGTCTCGGCCCTGCTCTGCGGCTGCAGCTTCTGCTGCTGCTCCCTGTCATGGTCGAACCTCCTGATCAGCGGGGGAGGGGACGGCGGCGGCAGCGGGAGCGGGAGCACCACGGAGGCCGGCTTGTCTTCTCTGCTGCGCTCGCGCTCGCGCTCACGTTCTGTTCCCACCACCGGCCGTGGCAGCGGCGCGGCAGCAGAAGCGGCGACGGCGGCGGTGGGCCTGGCCGGCGTGATCTGGTACTGCGCCCTGGTGGCGGCGTAGTACTGGCGCTGCTGGTCCATCTCCGCGTCGCCGAGGATCTTCTCGATGCTGCTCGGCTCGCGGTACAGCGGGATGTTGATCAGCGCGCCCGCCGCCGGCGACGCCGGCTCCGCGTGCGGCCGCGACCGCCCGAAGCCTCCCCATCGCTTCTTGTCCCTCCCGTGCCCGTGCGAAGACGGGTACTGCGCTACCAGCTGATGCACCTGCGTGCCAATTTGCCATTGATCGAGCACGTTACTCCACAGCAATCAACATCAAATCCAAATTCTTTTGACTTCCTTTAACCTTTGTTGGTTGCAATATGGTACAACCACTTGATTTGGTGAGAAAATCTGCTTTGAAATGTAGCTAAAATGATGCATATATAAATATAATCAATCAATTAATTAGGATCATTTTTTGAGTACCAGCTTACATTTGTTGGCTTCTCCTTGGGGCTTGAGGTGAAGGCCTTCTTGAGTGCAGTGAACCAATTCCCCTTCTTACCCATCTCCTTAACATTTCTCCTTCCTACCGTCCTTTAACATTTCCCACTGCCAGGGAGGCCTCTGTAATTCAATGAACAACGGACGAGTGGGAAAGAAAGCTTGCATCATTGTTGTGATGAAATACTATTTTTTAATAAGTAAACCCTGGTCGTGCAAAATCATAAAGTATTCGAGGCAAGAGGAAGAAAGTCTGGCGCTTTGTTCAGAAGGAATGACCTGTCTAATAACTAGCACATGAACACATTATTATCAGTCTGTAAAGTTGAACTTCGAATGTGTGGTAATCCTTACGGACTTACAGTACCCGATATCGCTATCATTCCTACTGTATTTATTTTTGCATTGTAGAAGTGGCTTTAAAGCGGCAGAGTAACACCAAAGAGTTGATGGGCATGAATATGATTCGGCAGCATACATGTCAACATTTGCTATTCAAGATTTCCAGGAAAACTTCAACTGCTGATATACAAGGTAACTGAGTTTAATCGAATCCCGTAGGTTAAAGTTTGTATGAACGAATGAAGCGACCAAGTTCTAAAAATAATGTTCAGAAAAATTACATTACTAAGCAGTTCAGTAGTTGCTGAAAAAATTAGCATGATTTGTATATTTACAGTGCAACATAGCAGGGGATATCTTATTTTCAGGGTGGAAAAAAGAAAACAAAAAGAGAGTATGATGTGAACCAAAGGTGCATACCTTGTTTACAGTTCCACAGCCTCTTTCTCCAAGATCTTGCTCACACTTCACCAGAGTTGCAATGCAGTCCTCCCAGTAACCCCCTTATGCTCTCTGGTCTAATATCCTCACAAGATCATGACATCTAGCTACATGCAGGCATCGGAGGACCGCACCTTGCCATGGCCTTTTTCCTTGGAACTAACTCTCTGCACTTCGTGAGAGGGACGTCTTATAGATTTTTTTCGCGGATTGGTGGTGATGAATGGGAGTGCCCACTTTCCTACTCGATGACACCCGACCAACCTTGCTTGATTGCCAAGCCTCAAAAGGCAGCATAGCATTTTGCTGCAGCCTGCAGCTGCAGCTGCAGGGAGGACTTGAGGGTCACTGTTCTGTTGTGCCTTGCCGTGCCTTGCCTATTCAGTAGCAGTACTTCAACACATGTCTTTTTGGGCCCTGCCATGTGTGATGCATACTCGTAGTTGTACAACATGGCCTGTGCAGTTGTACGCAGACCATCCAGCTAGTAAGGCTGCAACGTGATTGGTTGAAAGGGCAGTCTACAAGAAGTTATGGTAGGTTGTAGTAGCAGGTATGTTTCACTATCATTGGACTACTGAACTAGTATGAGCAAAGGGAATACTAAATACTTACCTGGATTTTTTTTGTGGTAATGTTTTGCTTGGTTCATAAATTAAAGATCAGCGTGGTCTCTGAAATTCAGTTCAGACTAAATTCATGGCTACTGATCAGACAGACAGACGTGCTTAGAATAATCTACTGCTTCCTCGTGTGAACACATAGTAAGGGAAGAAGGCGCCGAAAAGACTCCCTGCCGTGGTAGTCTATTTATACAACTCTATCTATCTAGTCCTAGTACAGCGCACATGCTGCAACAGTAACTAGATAAAACAGCATGACTGACTTATGCGCCTGTCCCTGCATGTGGCTACAGGGCGGCAGGTGAGCTGTTCGGCGCCTGCCTCTGCAGCGGCTACAATACCACAGCAGGGAGTCTTTTCGGCGGCGCCTTCCCTTGTTGTGTGTTCACATAAGGAAACAGTAGATTACCGTGCTTACCTTTACCTAACAGTCACTGTTCAGCTGTTATTGTGCGCCGCAACATGTTTGACGAATACTAATTACGCATGATTCAGTTTTGCAAGGTTCTGTGGATTTTTAACGTGGGCAATGATGCTGTCGTGATCGTGCTGGTTGTTGGTTAACTCGGAAGCTTTTCTGTAACTAACCTGCGCTAGTCTAGACTATCCTATATGAGATAGCAGCCAGCCAGCCAGCCTCATCTCATCCGGTAACTTGATGACTATGTCATTGCTCACACAGTTGCTTGAGGATGAATCCTCCGGACCAGCACGATGATTCACTTCCAACTGTCATCCTGATTAGCAGCGTTTTGTCAATGAAGTTACCATCAACAACCAGCCAGCATCTTTGTTGTGGGGGCCAGCCAATATTCTTGCAGTTGCAGGCGGCTTCTAACTGAGCTAGCACTGAATCATTTTGTACTCCATTCTGCCAAAATTTTGAAAAATTGATTTACATTCTACCATCGGGTTATAAATATTCAGAAGTTTGTTTCTTGGCAATCAAAATTTCAAAGTCCGGCAGAGAACGAAGTAGAGTACGCGTCAGGTATTTTTATAACCGGATGTAGTATTATTTATACCAAAGAAAAAAAAGGAGAGAGATCGAACCGAATCACAGAGCGACAATATTGACCCTCGCTATGATCTCCCTTATGCGTACATGACTACATACATGAGTGGAACGTGTTGTAAAAGAAGGGGAAATGAATGGGGGATTGAGTGGCTTAAGCGCCGAGGAGACTGAGAATGGACAATGGAGTCTTGCTTGCAAGGTACTCCAGAGATGAAATGCAACTTAACATCTCATAAGATAGAGGCGTAGCTAGCTAGTTGGGTCCCTGGTCGAAATCAGAGCGCGGCTTAGTGCTGGGAGTTGCTCCTAACAACACATATGTAGGCCACGTCCATGGCCCTCATTGTCAATTCTGTCCTCATCTCCGCAACTATCTGCCTCCTCCTGCTGCTGGAGCCGTCACCTCACCTCAGCTCCGACGTTGCTTCTAGGTAGGACATGCATTGCTCCCGTATAAATTTGGAATAGAGTAGAGTAGAGTAGGCACCTTTCTGCTTGCTTCTGAAAATTAATTATTTGAAAGAGCAACCAGTTGGGCAGTTGGACTCGAGTGTAATCTAATTTAATATACAAAAGTGGATTTCCTAACGCAGATTTTAAGTGTAGTACTTAAAAAAAAATCATAACCGACGTCCCACATGCAAATATCTGTTTTTTTTAATAGTTGTATCTGAAAGCACTGGAAATAAAGCCGAAGCAGCTATTTCTGAACTTTTAGCTCCTTGTAGGTACAGTTCATGCGGTTCAAGTTAGCTCTTCTGATACGTTTTCACACACCTAACGTCGAGGATTATAAGGTTCGATTGCGTGCTGTTTCGATCAGGTGGTGGTCGATCGACACACACATACAAACTCTAAGAGCTGCTGGTGAGTAGCGATCAGAAAGAAAGAAGAATACTGTGCCTTGCAAACAGTGGTGTTGTGCGCTCCAGGCTGGGCCAATCGAGGAGGCGGGCGACTGAGCATAGCACACAAAGCTTGGCAGGGGTGCGAGTTCAGGCTCCCCATGTGGCATGTGCAGTGCACGCTGCACGCACGTGAAGTCACCGGAGTGGCGCGGTGGATGACCACCGCCGGCGCCGGCCTTTCGCTGCTTCAGTTGCAAGATATCCTCAGCAGAATCTGGGCTGCTCGCTCGTGCAGTGCAGTCCATGGCTACATGCAGGTGGTTTGAATAGCTGCGCAACGCAAACATCTCCTGTCTGAAACCGGTGGTAGTGTGGTACTGAGCTTGCCTCTTGATACTGCACAGACGCCGGACGCCAGACGCCTCGCTCGTGTGTTCATATTTGGGCCAAGTTTTCTGCTCGAAATGGGCTTTTGGACACACAAGTCTTTCCAATGAGAGCATCTGTTTTCTGGGCCCAGGCCCATTTACTGCAGCTCGTATTCAAATACCGATTGCAATTCGATCCACATTATTCAAAAATTCTATTACGCGACCAGTCGCGCTGGGCGCCGAGCGCGCGACGTGGGCCGGCCCACGCGCCCGCTCCCGCTCCCGCGCTGTGTCAGAGGGGAGGGGCTCGCCCAAGCCCGCGCCCCGCCGGAGAGGAAGAAGAGGGGGCTTGCCGGAGTTAGGGTTGGGCATCACCGGCGACTCTAGAAGGAGGTTCGGGGGGAGGCGGCCGTGACATGGCGGTGGTGGCGGGGTGAGGGCGGTGCGGTGGGGCGGCGGGGGACAACCGGATGGGTGGGGTTGGCGGAGGGGGCATCGTGGTGGTGGTTGGCGGTGAGGTCGTGTGATTAGGGTGGGTGGGTTCGAGGGGCGGGAGCGGTTGTGGGCGGCACAGCGAGGCGGGCCGCCGGTGGTGGGGCGGGGGCGGGGCGAGGACGAGGATGGCGGACTCACCGGTGCCCTCGGGTTAGGGGAATGTAGGGTCGTTGGGCGGCGACGGGTTGCTGGCGGCGCGACTGACGGTGAGGCAGCCGCGGGCGGGGGCGGCTGGGGGAGGAGGCGGGGGTGGGATAGGCAGTGCGCCAGAGGAGAGGAAGAAGGCCGTGGGAGAGCACTCGCGGCGGCCGTCGCGCGTTTCCCACACGTGCAACCGGTCACACGATATCATCGTCCCACATTATTACCATGTGTTTTTGTTTTCTTTTGCTCAGAAAAAACACGCTTCTGCTTTCTTTTCACCTTTACTCTGAGAGGCGCGGGTGTCTGAGATTTTTTGTGTGTCATCCTCGTCCTGGAGTTTTCTTTTTTCACTTTTCCTACACGGCTACACTCCATGTGCTTGGAATCTCGGAGAGCTTTCGGGTGACCCGCTCGCACGCCCGTGATGCCCCATGCCCACGCGCTTGACCGTGCCCGCGCTACCCCCGCCACCCCGTGCCCGCACCCCATTGAAGACGAAGACGACGACGGCGACAGCCTTCCTCTCCCCCCTCTTTCTTCTCCAAATCCAACGGGCATAGAAGGTGTTCTGGGGGAGGTAGACTGACCAGGCGGTGGGGCGCGGGGCAGGCGGCTTTAGGTCCTAACGGCGGTGGAGGCAGCCGGGCTAGGTCGGGGTGGGGGCGTCGCGACCGTGCTCGTCGTAGTTGGAGAAGATAGCGGTGGGAGGGGGGAAGGGGAAGAAGGAGTTCGCTACGGACGCGGTATAGTCTCGCCGGAGCTCTGCCGCCACGCCCCCTATTGCGCGGGTCTGGGCTGCTAGACGAAGGAAGAAGATTCATAGGACAGGTCAATGGAGCGTTGGATCAAGATCCAACGGCTTATATTTGTCGCCCGAATGAAATGAAAAATTCAGGCGCGTCATATATAGCAGCTCCCTTCTTCTTTTTTCTTATTCGAAAATCGCTGCAGTTTTTCTAGCATTGCTCCTCTGAGGCTCTGAGTCGTGGTCCTGAACTCGTGCCCTCGAAATTCGGAGCATGCGCATATAACATCTTCTTCAAAACTTGTACCACTATTTCGCAGTAGCTGGAGCGTGGAGTGAATGGTCAGATAAGCCAGCATCTCCGGTAGGCAGACGAACCAGCACGGCGGCACTACACGTCTACACCTGAATTCAGCCCCTGCACGCCAAAAGCTGCGACTTGTTCGAACCAGCAGAGTTGGCCATTGACTTGTGGCGTTGGACTTTTTGCTTTTCTTGCTCGTGCGTGCATGCCCATCGTCGGCACCATCGTGGTTTGGTTGGCGACGCCACGTATAGCACGGCCAGAAGTCAAAAAGAAAGACTAGCTAGTGGCGACCCATCTACCACTACAGATCCTAACGCCACGTTCGGTTCGGCGAAACAGAGTCCTGCTCTGTTTTTGTCCATGAGAAATGGGTTGGTTGCGATTTGTTCTGTGATCTTGTTACTGCAGAGTGACGGGTTGGTCTGGTCAGTAACACCACCGAAGAGGCCAAGACATGCATGCAATTCGTCGCCGAAGTCCAGGTGTAGTACCTAAATAGTACTACTACCGCGAACAATCTCTCATCCATCATGCATGCATGCATAGGCCAGGCTTAACCAAGAAGAATGACTAAAATATAAACAAGATCGAGCAGGTAGGCCTATGTGTAGAACAAAACTGCTGATTCATTAGCAAGAAGTAACTTTTCCTGTATATATATATACACACACACACATCTGTATCTCTTGAGAACCTCAAAGGAAGCAAAAAATGGTGTATGGAGAAGTAAACTGAACCAAAGAACCCTAGCTACAACTACAAGGTTTCACCCTTTCGTGAAACCGCAGGCAACGTGCGACCGCACCGCAGCGTACGTGTTCAGTGCCCCGCGCCTCCCCCGCTTGGCCCCTGCGGGAGCATTTCCATCAGCTTGGACACCATCGCCTCGTACGCCGACCCCGCGGCCGGGCTCGGCGGCACGGGCCTCGCGGCGTCCGCGCACCGCGCCGCCAGGCTCAGCGCCACGACGGCGGCGAGAAGGACGACGGCAACGAGCGTTGCACGGTGGCCCATGGCTGGTGAGATGATTTCCTGCCGGATCTGCTGTACGTGCAGCCTCGCTCGCTGTACGTGTCTCAGCAGGCTCCTTGACGACGAACAAAGTGTGCGATGTGTGCTGTGCTCTGCTCTGGACACACCGGAAGAGGCTGCCGCACGCTTATATAGAGTCGAGCGTGCCACTCTGGCACCGGGCGTGGGCTGGCAAGGTACGTACGTGGTTTGTGCCGGGTCGCCGGCCGGGCGGTGTTTTCTTTCCTCCCGCGCCAGGTCTCTGCTTTGCAGCCAACTAGGTTGAAAATTTCGTGCAGGAATGCTGACCCGTTTTAAGTGCTGGGAGGGATCCTGCTGCCGCCTCCCGGGCGGGAACCCAGAACCGGTCAAGAATTCAACTCCGCGACCACGACGGGATCCGATTTTTTCCATCCGGCGCTGGGTCCTAGCCATGGCCAGCCAGAGCCCTGGTCGCTGCTGCGCTGGACGGCCAGAGAAACGGTCAAGGATTTGCCACGCTCGGTGACACGAAGGCCGCCCGAATTTTCGGTGATCCTCTCACGGGCGGCATGGGGTTTTCAGGTGCAGCGGCCTGCTGCCAGGCCAGGCCAGCCGGAGCCGGCCAGCAGGTTGTTGTGTTGGTGCACCGCCACCTGATGGGAACCCGGACGGAGCGCAGCGGAAACAGTTGGAGGGGGTTCGGGATCCCAGAGTCCAACAAGGCAACAACACGCACGCACGCGCGTCCTCGGCAGGAACCAGCGCCCGGTTTCCGACGCGTACTTCCAAGGCAGAGACGCAGCACGGGCGGGCAGCGCTGGAAAGTCAAGGCGGTTGAATTCACAGGCAGCCCGGCATCGGATGAGTTGAACACGCCAGCGTTGAGCTTACCGACCGTACTGATCTTTTTGTTAATGATTTCTTCCCAGTCGTACCAAAGTGCTTGGCATGCACGATACTATCAACAGATTACGCAAAGGGGCACTGATGAAACGTCATCGTGTGTGAAGCCTTAGTTTGACGATACAGTTGCAGCATTTTTTTTAAAGATGGCAAGTATGACACTGATGAAACGGCAAGGTTGTGTACAAGCAAGGACGCAAGAATAAAACATGCACCACGGATGCGCCGCCGTTCAAAGTCCGTATGATGCAGCGTCCAAAGTCCACATGCCGCGCGTTTCTCTTGGCAGGGTAGGAGTTCTGAATTCAGACGCTGAAAGACAAAAACGACCGCACACTCAACATAGTAGTAGCAAGCTTGATACGTCCAGACCAACACCAACTGCCGGTCATGAGATTGAATCATCATCAATGTCACTGAAACCACTACCATCGGTTATAATAACTAAACAATGAACCAGTCGCACCCGAGCACTGACTTGGACGGTTGGACTATAGTTGTCCATCGGGCCGGCCCGGTCTGGTACGGCACGGGCAGGGACAGGCACGGCCCGTAGGGGTTTGGGCGGCATCGATTTTGGTTTATTCTCGCTAAACTTAGCATGGTATCCCCACGGCCCTCGTTCAATGGCGATCTTCGCCCAAGCTTAAGCACTACGGGCGAAATTCATGCATGTGAGGCCCGACTACATGTGCGGTAAAGGAATCACCTCTAAGCGTACTACCCATGCTCCAAACAAAAAACACCTCAAAAAAATCATCTCAACCAACACTTATCAAAATTCACGGTTTCACAGATTCATTCATCCATCGTCTCAATTCAAATCACAAATATAAAATCTAAGTTCAAATGACCAAATCCAACAAAAAAAAAGGAACCAAAAGAGACAGAATTAAGATAAATGAGCTATGTGCAATGTCTCTATCATTCATTAAAAAACATTTCTAGGTAAAACTCACTCTCATTGTGAGAAAATCACGATCAAAGCTATCGACTGCAAGAAAAAGATATGGAGGAGGATGAAAAGATCACATCATAATACATCAATGGAAGAAGATAGAAGAGGAGGTTAGGGCTTAGGGTTTTTACCGCGCAACCGAGCCTGACGGGAGAAGACGACCACCACCTGAGAAGACTACACATCGGTTAGCAGTGTGATAAAAGCGGCGAAAGGAGGGATAGACGGGGACAACGAACTCACATAATCACCGAGATCTAGAGGGGAGATAGGGAGACAGAGAAGGGAGAGGCAGAGAGGGAGGGGGATCGGGAGGTCCGGAGATCTCATTAGTCGGAGTCGGCGAGGTTGACGCCAAATATGTTCTATCTGACGGCAAGAGGCAGACTTCTTCACCAAGCCTCAAACGAGACGAAGAGCATCGGCGAGACCGCGAGAAGGTGAGAGCGGCAAGGCGGTGGCCGATTCTTGAGCCAGCATTCAGTGGGGGAATGTTTGAGGGTTAGGGTTGAGGAGGGAGAGTATAGTCTAGAGCTAGAGCGTTCAGGTGGTGGGGGAGCCAGGAGGGAGGAAATGATTTAGGGTTAGGGTTGAGGAGGGATGTATCTGTGGCTATCGCTTTATACGCAAGATTCACGCTGATTTATTCTGCTAAAATTAGCAGTAGTGGGGGGATACTTCCTGACCAACGCAACTGCCGGTCATGAGATTGAATCATCATCAATGTCACTGAAACCATTACCATCGGTTATAATAACGAAACCCTTGAAAACCGCACCCGGGAGCACTGACTTGGACGGCTTGACCCATCGCCAAGCACGGCCGCTTTCTAAAAGGAATATCTGATCGCCCTTGACACCAACGGGTGCCGCTTGGGCCAGCCAAATTTATGGGTTTTCGTGCCAGGCTGCCAGGCCTCGGGCTGCATAGACATCTATAGGTTGACCCGTCGACAGGCACCGCAAGGAAAAGGAATATCTGATCGACTTGAGTTCCAAGTCTCAAGTCCAAAACACATGTTATGGCACTTAAAAAGGGGGTAAAATTAAAACCACGAGGTGGAAACTTCAAACTTTGACTATATATATAGTATGCAAAAAGGCTCTAGGGCGAGTAGTGATTTACAACAACTTATGGCTAGCTGTACAAATGTCACGCGAAGGGAAAATGCCGAGAAAATTACCGATTCCATACTCATTAACAAACAGTCAAGGCGCACTTGTGTTTCAAAGGCGCAATGTGAGCAATCTGCGGCTGTACTGTCTTCTGGGAAACGAGATTCCGTCAGGCCTGCTGAATTGACAAGAAGGATGGAATCTAATATTCTTTGGCCTTCCTCCGCAGCTCGTTTAGCTCGCTCTCAATCTCTAGGTCGGGGAAAGGGCGCCCAGCACCTGAGTTGCTGACTGCTGTTCTCCCTGGAGGAAGCTCTCCTTTCTGTAGGTGACATGCAATTATATTCATTTTGTATTGAATAAATGAGCAACCAATTCATTTGTAAGGAGAAAAGGAGAGAGAAGGGAAAGCAGTAAGACAAACAAAAGGCAGTGCATATGCATATCATTCTTCAACTGGCTTGCTCTAATAAAGAAATAAAGGTAATGGGTGTATTGTCAGCAGGCTCACATGGACTTTGTTCACAGAAATATCTGTATTAGGCCTTGCATACTTAAGCATTAGGTTATGACCAGGTATACTACGAAGACTCAAAAGAAGGAACAAATTCTAAAGGTGAAGTCCACCTCAGAGGGATTGACCAAATCTAACTCTGAATCAGTGGAAATTATAGAAGATGAATAGAGCAAAATATTTTGGAAGGACCAAAAATTTGATGGCTGTCTACTCATTGTAATCCATATTGTATAGATTAATCAACGCCCAATTTTTTTTTTAAAAAAAAAAAAATACGTCCAGTAAATGTACACCAAAATAGCATCATGTCATTTTATCTTGTGAACAAGCAGATATCTCATTAGCTTAAATTGTTAGCTGTTGCTGAAATAAATCAACAGATGAAAGATCATCAGCTAGAAGGAACATTTACTGAAATAAATCAACAGCAGATATCTCATTAGCTTCAATTGTTAGAATTCTAATTTGAGAATCCAGATAACAATACATACCAAAGAGCTTCCAGACAATTCCTTTTTCAGTTGTGAAAGATCGTCATCAACAGATGAAGTCTCGAGCAGTGCAAACTGTTAACCAATAAATAAAGATAGTCATGTGCCATTAGCACAACAAGGCAAGTATTTAATGATTTGTTTGTAAATGTTCATTTTTACCTTTCCTTCTAGATCATCAGTTGCTAACTGGCCGAGTGCCTCTGCTTGGGATTCCATCGCCATAACTGCATCAAATGTGTAATTATTGCATTATTTGTCTGAGAACAACATTCTGACATTCTACCATGGAATAAAACATGTTGCTGATAAACACATGAAGCAAGCAAAGATACCATCAGACATCATTCTTGACTAAAAGAAAAAATATGATATTCGCAAGTCACAACAAACACATTGCAGTTAAAATGAAGTTTTTGAGGATGTTGTTATGCTTTGCCAATATCATACTCAAATTAACTCAAATGCATAGTGAGAGATCCAATAGATGCCTTGAGGATGTAGATTGTAGTCATGCCTTGTGAAGATCGTACTCATAGCAGCACTAAGGCATAGTGAAATATCCAAGGATCAACCAATATCATGATATTAAAATGGAAAATCATGTTGAAAAGGATTGGACGAGAGGCCAAAAGAAGAACGTTTCTAGAAATGACACATCTATGCAATGAGCCATCTTAGGCCGCGTTCGGCTGGCTGGCCAGCTGCGGCTGGGCTGGCCAGCGCTCTCACAGTGGCACTGTTCACGCGAACAGTGTTCACAGACAGAACAGTATTTTTCCCTCCCAACACTTAGCCGGAACAGTATTTTGGCTTATTTTTCAGTCCTGCCGAACAGGCCCTTAGTGCATCTTGGTAACGTCACTGCCAAATTTCGAAGCTTCTCAAAGAAAAATGCCACTATGACCTTTGTTTTAGTTTTTTATTCTGGTGAAGTTATTGCAGCTATGGCTGTTGATATATACCTCCTTGGGCTGTTAAAGCAATTGACAAAATCGGAAGAGGTTTCTTGTGGAGAGGTAGAAAGGATGTAAAAGGTGGCCATTGCTTGGTGGCTTGGCCCAAAGTTTGTCTCCCTAAAGAGCTTGGAGGTCCTGCCATTTCCAATATCCAAAATCTCTGTTGGGCGCTTAGGATTAGATGTCTGTGGCTACAAAAACAGTGATCCTGGTCGTCCATGGAGAGTGTTTCAGCTTCAGATTCATAAAGATGTTCAGGCTTTCTTCTCAATGGCAGTGGTATCTGAAGTTGGAAATGGTGCTCGCACCCTCTTCTGGTCTGATAAGTGGATCCATGGTCAGAGGGTGGCTGATATTGCACCTCAAGTGTTCGCCATAGTACCCAAAAGACGTATTAAGAGAAGGACGGTTTTTGAGGCCCTCACGAATCATTCTCGGGTATCAGAGTTGCAGGGTGCTCTAACTGTTGGAGACATTAATGAATTTCTGGGTTTGTGGGATGTCATTTCAACAGTAGTCTTGCAGCCGGATGTCGAAGATTCTTTCATCTGGCGACTCTCTAGTGATGGCTAATCGGCAAAATCTGCTTATGCAGCATTTTTTCAGAGGACAATTGCCTTCCATCCTTGGGAGAGGATTTGGAAATCTTGGGCACCTGGAAAGTGCCATTTCTTCATGTGGTTGGTTGCTAGAAACAGATGTTAGACAGTCGATCGACTTGCAAGACGTGGCCTTCAGCATCCTACTACTTGCCCCCATTGTGATCAGGACGAGGAAAACACCAACCACCAGTTGTTGTGATGCGTGTAAGAGCATCTCCAAGAGTTTGCTATCTTAACTTGGTATCCATATAATTTTGGTAAAACAAGAAAAAATAGCCTCCAACAGTTTAGCAAAACAACTTGGCATCAATAGCAACTTGACAAATCTTCCCTCCGCGCGCGCAAATATACGCGCGCGTATACGGCTTGGCATCCGGGGCTCTTCGTTTCTTAGCGGGGCTCTTCGTTCGCTTAGCGGGCCTCTTCGTTTTGTTAACGGATTTTTTTTATTTTAGCAAGTCAAAAATGTCAAACTCTTGGAGTACTTGGCATATAATTTTCGGAGTTGGCAAATCACAAGATTTGCCCAGTAAATTTTGACAAACACTTAGAGATGCTCTAAGTATGCAAATGGGGCGGCGGTGGGCAGCCCGCCCCGCATCCACTCCAACCGCAAGTCTTATGTGAGCTGATGCGGCAGCCCACATCTCGCCGCTCTATATTTGTGGGTTGGAGCGGCAGCCGTAAAGTGCCGCAACGGGCAACACACGTCCGCTGCTGTCTGCTAGACACCTCCACCCTGCCACTGCAGCGAATCCATCCCAGGAAAAACGTGCAACTTGAACTCCATTGATTCATCGTTTTCAACCACTACTGTATTGAATTGAACCAAATCAAACACAGGTGCTGCTGCTCCTGGTAGCACCAGTCCGGTACCATGCAACAATTGGCGTTTTCATAAAAAAAATTCAGAACATCCAACAACAATACAATGGGAGGAGCAACTCGGTGCCGGTGGAGGCGTCGGCAGCAGCGGTGCTGGTGGACGCAGCGACAGCAGTGGCGGCGGCGGCGCCATAGGAGCCAGGCGGCCGGCCCCTGGGTTCGCCATAGGCTCACCTAACGCAGGAAGTGGGTCACCGCTGGGATATGCGGGTTGTCCGCTTCGGCCCGCTCTATCTAAGTGGGGATACATTGCGGGCTTACGCAGGTTGGTGGCGCGGGCAGCCCAGCGGGTTGGTGCGGCAGCCCGCCCCACCTTGCATCCTTAGATGCGTGTTTTGCTCGAGAACTCTGGTTCTCCCTCCTGCGAAGGGTTGGTCTGCAGCACCTCTGTCCTCAAAGAAGATGTTTGTTTGATGACAGGTGGGATAGAATTTCCAGTGGGGCGGTTGATCTTATTCAAAAGGGTAAAGTCCACTTTAGGACCTCCAACTATCGTAGAAGTATGGATTTCAACCTCCAACTTCAAAACCGGATAACATTGGCCCTCCAACTCTCGAAAAAGTTCACTTTAGGACCACGGCCGGTTTCCAAGTGCGGTTTTGCATGGCATTGTATGCAGATCTTGACGTCGATGATGACGTCAAGACTCCTTTTAATTTGCAAAATTGATATCTTTTTATTTCGAGCTCCAAATATAGCAAATAATATATCAATTTTGATCGTCTCGACGAGCTCTTTGCAATGGTGTACTCCGTTTTGTTGTTTGAGATAATTTTATTTCATGAAAATAAATATTTCTACAAAACAAGTTATGCAATTGTCGACGTATGCAAGTATTTTATATACTTTGTATATTTATATATGTACAACACCAAACGTAGTCAAGATATATAAAACAGGAGTTGGACGGTCAATCAGACCTACCACGATCGCTAGATATTTTTGAATTAACCTTCCCTAGCTACGGTTAACTAATTGTCAACATATGACACGATCAAACGATATGTTTATCGCTCCTAGTGTAGTTTTTTTTTTCTGTTTTTGTGGTGAAATTAAGTAGCTAGTGGTAGTAGTAGTATTATATTTATCTTGTACCCAAATCCGATCAAAGATATCGATTCATGTACACTTGTCCTTTTTCCTTTCCTATGGCTACTATTGCAAAGACACAGAACCGGACGACCATTCGGCCGACTGCACGATATCTGCTTTCTCGGCCGGCATGGCATGAGTATGACCGCATGAAGTGGCAAAGTGGATAGCTAGATTGAATTGAGGGAGCAGTAGCAGCAATAGTGAGTGGCTTACTCGTGGTCTAGAATCTTGTGCGAGCATCGGTAAGTTGAGCGCGTGCCCTCGCGGGAAGGTCGTCCCGGCGAGGATCTCCGTGGTGGCGTCGGCGTTGCGGCGCCTCGTCGCCTCGCGCCCGCCGACGCGAGGTGGCAAGAGACACACAAGCGAAGCTCGTGTCGTGCAGCCTGTAACCGGACGGACACGACGCCCTTGTTGAATTATTGCAGAAATATTTTGAATTATTGCGTAAATATTTGCGCATCCCAAGCGGACGAAGCGTAAATATTTCTACAAAACAAGTTTTGAATTATTGCATTTCAAAAATGGTCAAACTTATATATTCTATGGTCAAATGAACCTAAAAGACAACATTTCGTGTTACATAATAATAAAAATATTATTTATCTAACAAATTCCACGAGTTTCATTATTCTAACTTGTTTTGTAGAAATATTTATTTTTTCATGAAATAAAATTATCTCAAACAACAAAAAGCGGAGTACACCATTGCAAAAAGAGCTCGTCGAGACGATCAAAATTGATATATTATTTGCTATATTTGAAGCTCCGAATAAAAAGATATCAATTTTGCAAATTAAAAAGAAGTCTTGACGTCATCATCGCTGACGTCAGCGCTGCTACAAGATGCCATGCAAAACCCTGTGGAAACCGCCAGGTCCTAAAGTGAACTTTTTCGAGAGTTGGAGGGCCAATGTTATCCGGTTTTGAAGTTGAAGGTTGAAATCCATACTTCTATGATAGTTGGAGGTCCTAAAGTGGACTTTACCCTATTCAAAATGGCCTTTATTCCCTTGTTTTTGACAGGGTTTCCCCTAGTGTGGCTCGAGCTGTGTTGCTAGCTACGGAGGATTTACATCTTTGAGGTTTGGCCGGAGCACAAGGTGTTAACTTTCTCTTGGCCCTTATGCCGGAGGATGGTTGACCGGCTTGTGTTTATTTTGTGGTCGTGGTCGGTCTATTGTTGTAAAGGGCACGTTTGTTGTTTTTTTTATATGTGTGGGTTTGTGTGTGTGGTGGTTCTCTTCTTAATTGGTACACAGCTCTCCTTCATGTTCGAGAAAAAAAAGTTATTGCAGCTAACAACTAGATGACAATTGAGGAATAACTTATTTTAGGGGTGGGAAGCGCTGGAAAGTCAAGGCGGTTGAATTCACAGGCAGCCCGGCACCGGATGAGTTGACACGCTAGCGTTGAGCTTACCGACCGTACTGATCTATTTGCTAATAATTTCTTCGCAGCCGTACAAAGTGCTTGGCATGCACGATACTATCAACAGATTACGCAAAGGGGCACTGATGAAACGTCATCGTGTGTGAAGCCTTAGTTTGACGATAGAGCTGCAGCATTTTTTCAAAGGTGGCAAGTATGATACTGATGAAACGGCAAGGTTGTGTACGAGCAAGGACGCAAGAGTGAAACATGCACCACGGATGCGCCGCCGTTCAAAGTCCGTATGATGCAGCATTCAAAGTCCACATGCCGCGCGTTTCTCTTGGCAAGGTAGAAATTCTGAATTCAGACGTTGATCAAAGACAAACACGACCGCACACTCAAGATTATTAGTAGTAGCAAGCTTCATACTTGCAGACCAACTGCCCGTCATGAGACTGAATCATCGGTAATGTCACTGAAACCAACGGTTAACTAAACAACGAACCAGTCGCACCCGAGCACTGACTTGGACGGTTGGACCCGTCGACAGGCACTGCAAGGAAAAGGAATATTTGATCGACTTGACTCCCAAGTCGGTCACAAAACACATGTTATGGCACGAAAGAAGGGAGTAACAACCACGAGGTGGAAACTTCAAACTTTGACTATATATATAGTATGCAAAAAGGCTCTAGGGAGAGTAGTGATTTACAACAAGTTATGGCTAGCTGTACAAATGTCACTCGAATGGAAAATGCCGAGAAATTTACCGATTCCATACTTATTAACAAACAGTCAAGGCGCGCTGGTGTTTCAAAGGCGCAGTGTGAGCAATCTGCGGCTGTACTATCTTGTGGGAAATAAGATTCCGTCAGGCCTGGTGAATCAACAAGAAGGATGGAATCTAATATTCTTTGGCCTTCCTCCGCAGCTCGTTTAGCTCGCTCTCAATCTCTAGGTCGGGGAAAGGGCGCCCAGCACCTGAGTTGCTGACTGCTGTTCTGCCTGGAGGAAGCTCTCCTTTCTGTACGTGACATGCAGTTATATTCATTTTGTATTGTATTGAATAAATGATCAATCAATTCATTTGTAAGGAGAAAAAAGAGAGAAGGGAAGCCAGTAAGACAAAAGGCACTGCATATGCATATGCATATCATTCTTCAACTGGCTTGCTCTAATAAAGAAATAAAGGTAATGGGTGTATCGTCAGCAGGTTCACATAGACTTTGTTCACAGAAATATCTGTAATAGGCCTTACATAGTTAAGCATATACCAGGTATAGTATGAATTCTAAAGGTGAAGTCCACCTCATAGGGATTGAACAAAACTAACTCTGAATCAGTGGAGATTATAGAAGATGAATAGAGCAAAATAATTTGAAGGACCGAAAATTTGATGGCTGTCTACCAACTGTAATCCATTTTCTACACTTTTAATCAATATGTCCATTTAAAAAAAAATATGTCCAGTAAATGTACACCAAAATAACATCATTGCGTTCTATCGTGTGAACAAGCAGATATATCATTAGCTTAAATTGTTAGCTACAGCTGAAATAAATCAACAGATGACAGATCGTCAGCTAGAATGGACATTTACTGAAATAAATCAACAGCAGATATCTCATTAGCTTCAATTGCTAGAATTCTAATTTGAGAATCCAGATAACAATACATACCAAAGAGCTTCCAGACAATTCCTTTTTCAGTTGTGAAAGATCATCATCAACAGATGAAGTCTCGAGCAGTGCAAACTGTTCACCAATAAATACAGATAGTCACGTGCCATTAGCACAAGGCAAGTATTTATGATTGGTTTGTAAATGTTCATTTTTACCTTTCCTTCTAGATCATCAGTTGCTAACTGGCCGAGTGCCTCTGCTTGGGATTCCATCGCCATAACTGCATCAAATGTGTAATTATTGCATTATTTGTCTGAGAACAACATTCTGACAACCATGGAATAAAACATGTTGCTGATAAACACATGAAGCAAGCAAAGATACTGTCAGACATCATTCTTGACTAAAAGAAGAAATATGATATTCGCACGTCACAACAAACACATTGCAGTTAAATTGAAGTTTTTGAGGATGTTGCTATGCTTTGCCAAGATCATACTCAAATTAACTCAAATGCATAGTGAGAGATCCAATAGATGACTTGAGGATGTAGTCATGCCCTGTCAAGATTGTACTCATAACAGCACTAGGGCATAGTGAAGTATCCCAGGATCAACCAATATCATGATATTAAAATGGAAAAGAGGCTTGGGCAAGAGGCCAAAAGAAGAACGTTTGTAGAAATTACACATCTATGCAAGGAACCATCTTAGTGCATATTGGTAATGTCACTGCCAAATTTCGAAGCTTCTCAAAGAAAAATGCCACTACAACCTTTGTTTTAGTTTTTTACTCTGGTGAAGTTATTGCAGCTATGGCTGTTGATATACCTCCTTGGGCTGTTGAAGCAGGTAGAAAGGATGTAAAAGGTGACCATTGCTTGGTGGCTTGGCCCAAAGTTTGTCTCCCTAAAGAGCTTGGAGGTCTTGGCATTTCCAATATCCAAAATCTCTGTTGGGCGCTTAGGATCTACAAAAGAGTGAACCTGGTCGTCCATGGGGAGTGTTTCAGCTTCAGATTCATAAAAATGTTCAGGCTTTCTTCTCGATGGCAGTGGCATCTGAAGTTGGAAATGGTGCCCGCACCCTCTTCTGGTCTGATAAGTGGATCCATGGTCAGAGGGTAGCTGATATTGCACCTCGAGTGTTCGCCATAGTACCCAAAAGACGTATCAAGAGAAAGGACGGTTCTTTAGGCCCTTCTTGGGTATCAGAGTTGCAGGGCGCTTTAACGGCTGGAGTCATTAATGAATTTCTGGGTTTGTGGGATGTCATTTCAACAGTAGTCTTGCAGTAGGATGTCGAAGATTCTTTCATCTGGTGACTCTCTAGTGACGGCATCTATTTGGCAAAATCTGCTTATGCAGCATTTTTCCAGGGGATAATTGCCTTCCATCCTTGGGAGAGGATTTGGAAATCTTGGGCACCTGGAAAGTGCCATTTCTTCATGTGATTGGTTGCTAGAAACAGAGTTGGACAGCTGATCGACTTGCAAGACATGGCCTTCAGCATCCTACTACTTGCCCCCATTTGTGACCAGGACGAGGAAAACATCAACCACCTGTTGTTGTCATGCGTGTTTGCTTGAGAATTCTGGTTCTCCCTCCTGCAAAGGGTTGGTCTGCAGCACCTCTGTCCTCAAATGGAAGATGTTTGTTTTGATGACTGGTGGGATAGAATTTCCAGTGGGGTGGTTGATCTTATTCAAAAGGTCCTTATTCCCTTGTTATTCTAGGTGCTTGAACTCTCTGGAAGCATCGCAATAGGTGTGTTTTTTATGGGGTTTCCCATAGTGTGGCCCGAGCTGTTTTTTTTTGGGAACATGGCCCGAGTTGTGTTGCTAGCTATGGAGGATTTACATCTTGAGGTTTGGCCGGAGCACAAGGTGTGAACTTTCTCTTGGCCCTTATGCCGGAGGATGGTTGTGTTTATTTTGTGGTCATGGTCGGTCTATTGTTGTAAAGGGTGCATTTGTTGTTTTGTGATATCTAGGTTTTGGTGTGGGTTCGTGTGGTATATATATATATATATATATATATATATATATATATATATATATATATATATATATATATATATATATTTTTTTTTTTTTTTTGTAAGGGATCTTTCCCCGTGTTTTTGTTCTCTTCTTAATTGACACACAGCTCTCCTGCGTGTTCGAGAAAAAAAAAGTAATTGGAGCTAACAACTTGATGACAATTGAGGAATAACTTATTTTAGGGGCTAGACTATTGGTATTATGGCAGCAACCTTCTGTATTGAATTTCTGGCTGCTGAAGTATGGAAGCTTGTAACTGTATATTGCGTATGCTCTAGCTGACCTCAGTGTTATAAACTTATAATAGTAAATCCTTGATGGTAGAGTTTCAAGCTATGCTCGACATAGAGTATTAGAGCATGTCTCTGCCCTAAACCAAAACCAATGGCAGAAGACCAGCCATGCAAAAAAAACAAAAGTAATATCACCATATATATAAAACATAAGGGACAATGATAGTCAGAAAAAATATTAAATCAAGGGAGTACCTTTTTCCTCCATTTTCTCAAATGCAGAAAGGGAGCTACTTGTATTCACGTTGCCCAACATTTCACTCACTTTTGTGGCAGTCCTGAAGTGAAACAAAGTCCACATCTATCAGTGTATCCACAACACAACACAAAAAAGGGGGAAAATAGTCAACAAATAATAAATGCATACTTCGCTGATTGAGCACGAGCTTTTAGGGTATCCTTTTTCTGCTTGGCCTCTGCTATCTTGCTCTCAAGAACCTACAGAATGGCATACTCCAGTGGTTAATAATTCAACAATATTGAATGAGCACTTTTCACCTGGTGCACTACATGAGCACATAGAACTGTACCAACAAATACAATAAGGATATCGAAAAGGGTCAAGACCGTTCTAGCAGTTCAAAATAGTAACTCACCTTGGTATTCGAAATCAGATTTTCAACTACACCCTTCTGTTGATCAAGCTGGGACCTTAAGGAGCTCGCATTATCCTAAGCAAACAATCACACAAACAGTAAGTCTATATTAGGAATTTGATATGTTGATTCAACATGTCACATAGATATGTAACATTCTATTCCAATCAGCGCGGTAAGGAAACCTAAAACAAGCACATTGTACTACACATCATCAATGACACATACAGCATATGATTTACGCCGCTTAAGGGCTTCGCGAGCAAGATCCTCGTCACCCTTTTGAAGAGCAAGTTGAGCCCTCCGATACCTACACTTTGACCAAAAAAAACATTATTCATTTATTACTGCAAAGCAAACATATGTCGAAGTTCAGTTCGATGCCGTAAACCATAACCATACCAATCAGCAGAAGCTTGTTCTGCAGCTTTGTATTTATTCTCAAGCCGCTTTTGAGACGCCAAGACCTACCACAACAAGAATCCATAAAATAGAATCAAATTTCCGTTTCACAAGCATAACAAGAGATGAAACAAAAGAGTAGAAGCATCTGATGTAAGAGGCAACAAACAAACTAGCATGTAGCATCAGCGTTAATTATTTATGCAATAACACTGTAAAGACGATAGAAGAAAATGTGTTGAAACTTGGAAAAGACAACATTATGGCATTATTGGAAAGAAAGAAAATGCTCTGTCAATTATACTGAAGGCAGTCACAACAAACCTGTGCAGTGGCCTGCCTCATCTTTGTCAAGTCATCGTTCATCTCCAGAACTGCCTGCTCTAGAATCTTCTCAGGGTCTTCAAATGAACTTAGAACTGCATTTGCGTAGGACTAGAAAAACCGACGGGCACAAAACTTTAGATTACATATGAAAAATTGGTTACTGCAAATAACATAATGAAGGGAAAAAATACCACTCACCCTGACAACCCTTGTTAGTCTATCAAAGAGGTTACTTCGTATGCTATTGCACTTAAATCTGTTGACATTTGATTGTCGTAATTGCACAACTTTAAGTGACACTGTGGAGTGCAAGGAAGGGTAAATTAGTAGCCATAAACACAAATTTATAAACCATACCCATATCATTACATTCTGCACTTTGTAAAGCTCTCAACCGAAACATAATAGTTTTGTTCAATAGTATGAGCTTGTGCACTACAAACATGAGCAAAATCAAACATAAACATTCTGTAGAAGCATAGCCATCATGTATGGAATTCAACTTAGTGCGACAACATAAAATCAAAGCATGAGCAGTGGTCTCATCAAACAGGCATCACACACGATGAAAATGTTCCAGAAAAAAGATAATAGGATCCTGTGCTGGTGTTGACAACCATGAAGTGCACTGAGAATCAACATTCACCAATATCTTCAGCTAAGCAAAAGATGCTTCCACTTTACAGAGTAAATCTCAAAACATTACAAGTCGCGAGGAACTAATTTACTTTTGCCTATAAAGCCAGGAAGCTATCAATTTATATATAAAAACAGAGACCTGTACGATAACAAATTCAACCAAGTTTAGGCTCATCTTTGCTCATGATGGTAAACAGGTGGGCATTACAGAACTAATATTGCACATAATAGTTCATCATAACAACATATTTATTGAAATCATGTATTACAACGAAGGCACCGAGCCACCGACCCCTACAGCCCAACTGTCGCAACTGTTCACACTGGTTCAACAATTGCAGCAGCAGCAGCACTGAGCATCCCAGACAACAAATGTTCCGCTAGATTAGCATGAGGTAAGGGGGTTAGGCGCCCTAATAGATTCTCCACACAAAAGCCTCAAGTACCAATCGCCCCACAAGACAGAAAGGATGTAGAAGTGGGATACAAAATCGAAGCACGCACCGTTTCCCTTAAGGAAGGAGGTCCTCAGGGGGGTCCGGCGGAAGCTGACGGAGGCGGGCGGCGGCGCCAGCCTCAGGCTCGTCGGCTGAGCCCTAATCTCCATCGATTCGGGCGGGGGTCTAGCGTAGAGCGAAACGAGAATGATTTTTTTTTTTTCTTCCTGTCCCTCTTTTTTTTCCTGCTTGGTGCTTCGTTCTATCTCTCGAGGGAGTTCGTGTGGAGAAGAGAAGCGATGGGAATGGAAAGCGATCTCGGGTCGGGTCGGATGATTCCAGCATTGCGCGTCGCGTGGGCTCGTGGGCCGTGGAGACGGAACAGCGGAAACTTATAGGCCCAATAAACATTGGTTTTTACTTTTTAAAGCCTAATAAATGTTTTTTGTTAGGTATAAACTTATAGAAGCCTAATAAAGGTTTTTTTTGTTAGGGAAACTGAAGATTCGGCTCCAATGCGGCCCTAGTTTCTAATTCCTGTTCGAGAGATTTTCAATTTTTCTGCCACGATTTTTTATTTAGATTAAAAAAACACACACCGGCTTATATCCTTTTCCAAGGACCGGTTACGAACCAAAAAAAAAAAATCAGTCTATCCCACAATTGCGTGCTTTTCCCTAGTTGAACACCCGATTTTTTTCAACCCCACGATGAAGATCCAACGGTCTTGATTGTTTCTTCTACCTCCAACTCGTCCCTGCCTGCCGGCCTCCCTCCTCCCGCCGCCGATTTCTTCTCCAACTCTGGCGAACGGCCGCGACAACCCCGCCCTAACCTGGCCCGGCTGCCTCCGCCGCCGCCAGGGTCCCTAAACTGCTCAAACGCCATCTCCACCGCCTGGTTGGCCTGCCTCCCAGGCCCCCTTCCTCCTAAGCCCGCCGGAGTTGGGCAAGTGATGCTGGCGAGCTCGTTGTCTCTGATGCTGTCGCCGTAACCCTAGCCATGCAGTCCTCGTCTTCGTCTCCGGTAGGTGCGTGCACGGGAGGGAGAGGGTTGCCAGTGAAATAGTGGAAATCGGCTAAAACAACAGAGTGATGTCTAGCTGTTTAGCTTTTCCACAGAAAAATACTTCTACATAGTGGTTAGCACTAAGACGGATTGCGGCAATCAGATACGACAGTGTGGAAGGCCTGCCCCCTGGTGATGGTGAGTGGATGGGCGGCAGTGAACGACACCAAGGGCGTGATTGGTTCGGAGAAGCCAGCCCGACCTGCCGACCTGGTTGGCCGCGTGCAGGAGTTCACCGCATGTTGGGATGCCTGTCTGCCAGAGCCTGTCCGCCCGCATGCAAGATTCCTCGCCGAGCCAGGCTCCCAGGAAAACGCAGATGGATTCCGTTTCTTTCGGGCCTGGCCGGCGCGGCGCAGAGAGCGCGCTCACATGGCATGGACGACGCAGAGAGTAGCGATGCGGGACGAGCGACAACCAAACAACTTCCCTTGCGGACCTGGCTGCAGCGAAGCAAGCAACCAAACGTACGTGACTCGCATGCGCTGAGACTGGTGCCGACGAGCCTGGCCGATGGATGCGAGCCAGGCTGAGCCTGGAGCGGAACCAATCGCACCCCAAGCGACGAGGGAAGGGGCCCGAGGAATGTTTGTCTGGAGCCTGGAGGTGGGAGAACACGTAGCGCCTGTTTGCTTGTCTGAATTTTGGAGGAATTTGGATGGTTTAGAGGAATGTTGAAGGAATTTGCGAGAGAAAAACATGGTTCCAGATAAAAAAATAAACGGATCAAGTCAGATTTAAGTCACGCGAACGGAGCCGTAGAAAGTCGTCTACTACTGTAAAAAAAAGGGTGAAATCCTCAGCAGATCGATCACCAGAATTTCCATTATTCAGAAGAGAACTAGAAGCCACCATATTTTAGTACCATGCACGCACCAACCAACCAACCCATTCCTAACCTTCACATAAACAATGTTCTAGCCGAGGCAGAACACACACCATCTGCTTATTTAAACGCGCCATTATCTCGTCACAGTCGGCACTCGGCACCCATCCAGACACTCGCTGTGCACGGTACCGCGTACGGCGCCCACAGTTTCCGACCTGATCGATCGGCAGGCCTCGCCGTGCTCCGTGCATGCACCATGGCTAGAACCATGAGAGCACCCAAACACGTGGTCCAGCGATGCACGCCACTCCCTCTCTTCTCGGTCTTCCTCATCGCGCTCTGCTTCGCCGCTTCGAACCTGCCCCCCGCGAGCTCGGCGGACTCGTGCAGCAACGGCCTCAGCCTTGGCAGACTCGTCGCCTTCAACACCACCGGCCTCACCTGCTTCCAAGCATGGCCCTCGCAGGACTTCGTCCTAAGAGTACGCTCAGGCTCAGCGTCGTCGGTGCATACAGGATCGTGAGGTAGCTAACTCCTCTCCGTAACCGTAACGTTGTGTGCAGTTCGGCAAGGCGGCGCCGGGGAGCAACGCGTGGAGCTTCGTGCTGTCGGCGCCGGACAACGGCGGTTACATCTCCATCGGCTTCTCGCCCACGGGGCGGATGGTCGGGAGCAGCGCCGTGGCCGGGTGGGTGACGGCCGCCGGCGCGGGCTCCGCGAGGCAGTACTACCTCGGCGGGACGACATCCAGGTCGTGCCCGCCGGACCAGGGCAAGCTGGCGCTCGCGAGCGGCGCCGCGGCGCCGACCGTCGTGTCCAACGGGTCCCGGCTCTACCTCGCGTTCCAGCTCGCCGGGCAGCCGCTCACTGACGTCGTCTACGCCGTGGGCCCTAGCAGCACATTGCCGGGGTCGAACGGGCTGCTGCCGCAGCACCAGGACATGGCGACCGGCACCATCAGCCTGTCCGGCGGCACCAGTGGCGGGGGCAGCCCTGCTACCGGCGGCGGTACGTACGCCAAAAAAAGATTAAATTAAATCTACGCGCGCGGCGCCGATCTGTTTCTTTACTGACATTCTGATCGATTTGCGTGGGTGGATGTGGGTCGCGTGTGCAGGCGGCGACGACGACGATGGCGGAGAGGGCGGCGAAGGGAAGGGCGAGAGTAATCGCTCAGGAGAGGGCAGCGGTGACGGTGGCGACGACGGTGACGAGGGGAAGGGACAGAGGCTCACGTCCTCAGACTCAGCATCCAGCAGCTCGGGCGGCGCCTTCCTGAGCGCGGCGCGGCGGCACGGCGTGCTCGCGCTCGTCAGCTGGGGCGTGCTGGTCCCGGCGGGCGTGGCGCTCGCGCGCTTCTTCAAGCGGTTCGACCCGTTCTGGTTCTACGCGCACGTCGTCGCGCAGGGCCTCGGGTTCCTGCTCGGCGTGCTGGCCGTGGTCGCCGGTTTCAGGCTCGACGACGACGAGGGCCCCATCGCCACCCACAAGGCCATCGGCGTCGCCGTCCTCGTCTGCGCCTGTCTGCAGGTGATGGCGGTGCTGGCGAGGCCGGCCAAGGAGACCAAGGCGAGGAGGTATTGGAACTGGTACCACCACAGCGTGGGCAGGGCGGCCGTCGTGCTCGGCGTCGCCAACATCTTCTACGGCCTCTCGTTGGCCAATGAACGGCAGGAGTGGAGCTACGTCTATGGCATTTTCATTGGGGTATTCGCGGTGGTTTACCTTGTGCTCGAGGAATGGAGACGTAGGCATTGATCTGTTCCGCGGTAGATGGAGAGAGGATTTCACGCTGCAGCTACACCTTTTCTTTTGAGTTTGTGTACCCAATAACCGGTTGTTTTAGTCTTTCTCAACAACCAGATTTTTGTCCATACACTTACACTGTCTTGTGGCTATATTTACACCGTTTTATTACTATATTTACAATGATTTCTTCGGTGTAATTTATTGGATAGAGTGAGGTAATTTGAGCATAATTACAGATCTTAAATAAATATAAGCCAAATTTACAAATTATTTTTATGGATTGCAAATATAAGAGAAATACATGTCAAATATGTCAAATTCTCCATAAATTCTTCACAAATTTCAAAAAAAAAACATGCTTGCTCGGTGCATGCAGTGCCGCTGCAGGATAAAGCCGATGCCGTGCTCGATCGTGCCGGCACTCTGCGACTGCGAGTCCGCGTTGCAGCCGCCCGGAGGCTTCTTCGTTCGTCCAGGTCCAGCGTCATCATCGAGCACAAGGCAGCTCCCTGGGTCGGCGAGATCTGGATAGTCGGACAGCACGCAGGTGCAGAAGGAAGGGAGGTCGTCCTCCCGCAGATGCGGCAGCGGGATCCTCGCGCTGCGGTCGTGAGGGTCGAGCAGGTACGTGGACGAGGCGGCGGTGTCGCGGACCAGTACCCACTACCCAGCCCTGCGGCGTTGCCCAGCATGCAGTTGTCGTTCTCCAGCACGCCTGTGGCGTCCATGTCGATGGCCTTCTTCTCCACGATCCAAGGGCCCAGAATCCGGTTGTTTTGGAGCTCCAAAACAACCGGTTGATGGTTAGCATCTCCGTTTCTTTTTGTCTGCCAGGTTCTTTCCATTGCACTTGCACGCATGGTTGCCACACGGGCCCTTGTCTGTGTTTAACATTCACTTGTATTATTTCTTCTCGTGGCATTATTTGTTCTGTACGTACGTGTAGTGAGCCTCTGTGACAGTTGTATGATTGATATATGGCATTCGTTTCATTGGCATACTTGTATATATATACAGTTTTTTTTGAAACGCTTGTATATGTAAACTGTGGTATAGTAAAGCATTTGTTTATTTATGAGACATTCTGAATTTGGTAAAATTCTATTAAATCTTGATCAGAACTACACGAATTGTCATGAACTGCAAGATGCTTAGGCCAGTGTGGTGTAATACAGTGTCCAAACGGCTCTATAAGTACAACACCATCCGGAGGGTCATTTGAACATTATGCATTAAGGGTACAATCAACCCTTGCGAACTGAGCCTACCTCAGTTGGTTAGGTTCTTGTGGTGGAACTTGCTCATCCGGGTAGCTCAGTTGGTTAGGTTCTTTGTGGTGGAACCTGCTCACCTGGGTTCAAGTCTTCGACTTAGCACGGGTACTCGTATTTTCCTGGATTTATTCCAGGATTTAACGACGTTGGGCTTTTAGTGGTAGGCGACGTCGACAACGAGACGCATGTTGTGACTTCGTCAATCTCGAGACGTGCCAACACCGTCACGTCGACAGCGAGATGCCTGTGGTGACTTCATCAATCTCGAGATGTGCGGGCGCAGTCTTTCGGATGTGTTCATAGGGGTAGGGTTTGTGTACGTGTGTTCATAGGGGTAAGTGTGCGTGCGTGTTGAGCGTCTACGTCTGTACTTGTGTAATTCGCAAAAAATATAATCAACCCTTGATAAGTAAACTTTTTTATATTCCACGTCAGCGAAACCCCTTTCAAAACCGATTTAGGAGATTATTTAGACAATTTTCAATAGTTTAAGGAAAAATAGCTAGTTTTATAGGTGAGGGAACAAAGCAGATAATGCAACTACCAATAATTTAGAGTGTTTAGTAGACTTTTTCCTGGATTGCTAGGTTACTCGTCGCTTCAAGTTTGCGCCCTTAGATAAATAGATAAAGGGGATAATCCAGGTGTGTGACATTTGCTGTGATGACGGTGACTAAAGTAACACGGTGCACACAGATGATGGCCCCTGGTACAGGTCAACTTCAGAATGTAGCGTGCGCCGCGTAGCGAAGCACGGCGCTCGACGCGTGGCAGTGTGTTATATAGTATTCCGTACTACGGAGTACGGAGTACATATCAAGTGGGTAAAAACCGTGGGCCGCTAATGGAAAATCAGCGGCTACAAACCTGATCAAGCCTTAATGCTCAAAAAGTCAAAGATGCAGCGCGTCTATGCTTATTTTTAGCGAAGTTAGATTCAGATCAGGCTACTCGTCACCTAGAGTTTAATACCATGCTACTTTTTTCTAAGACCTTGTTCGGCTGGCCGGAAAAATGACTGATGTTGATGTTGATTTGTTTAGAAAGAGAAAAATATTGTTATTTTGTTGAAATGGTACGACTGAAGCATCACTGTCTAAATATCTTAGTGTTGTTTGATCTTAGAAACTCTATCATATTGGTCTAGGCACTGTACATACATTATTGCATTGAGCCATTATTCTCTATCCCTCAAAAATCAACTAGGCAAATGAAAAGCCGATGAAGATATCTCTGAAGGGCTTTGCTTAGCTTGCGCTACAGTGTATGAACAGGGTGCCAGGACACGACACTTTTATTCCCGGTAGAAGAATGTTTTACCAACCGGGCCATATTTCGAAAAAAAAATCAATAATCAATAATAAAGTTAAGAGATGGAGGTTTCCATCGCGATCAGTGACTGTCCAGCAAGGTTTGACTGACACGGCAAGGCGCGTGGTCGCCACACGCCCGCTACACAGGCCACACCACTTGCAGGACAAGTGCTTTTGGTTTGCTGGTCCTTTTGTTTTGGTCGAGTCCAGACTCCAGACGACGACCGACGACGCCACGACCCAAAGCAGGTTCACGGGCAGGTTCAGTGCCCCGGCCGGGGCCCGGGCAGATCCAAAGCAGATAGGCAGATGGCACCTTTGTACTTGCATGCACCACCAAAAAATACCCGATATCCCGTGCCCATTGCATGTAGTGGCCCCCACCCCAGTAGCTAGCACTAATCAAATGGTAAACGAGGGTTTTAATATTGCGCGGCCTGGAACCTTCTAGGGCTCAAGCTTATCAAACCACGAAAACCCTATCTCCTGCGGTTGTCTGTCGGTGTACAGTAATGCGTGTGGCCTCCACGCGGCCGTCGTACTATACTATGGAGCGATTGGAGATGCGCGTATCCAACGAACGCGTCCGCTGGAAGTTGGGCAAACGTGGCCTCTTTCGACCTGACCAAGTGACCATGCATCTCTCCTCTGTGAATCATTTGCAACTTGAGTGCGTTTGGTTCAGTGTCTACGCTAGCCAGGCCAAATTTTAGTTCAATTTTGGCTATCATTTGGTTGGATGCATGGCAAATTTAGTGTCCTCTTTCTTTGGCCACCTTAGTACACTTTGGCAGCCAAAGTTGACAAAATTCATGGCCACCAATTTGGTGATCACTATGCCAAATTTTAGCTTGGTTATTAGTAGAGATATGGCACAAGCCAGTCGCACCAGCAGGAGACACAGATAGAGGATAAAAAGGTATACGCAGTGCGTGTATGTATGTTGCCTGCATGCAACCAAAGTTTGCCAGGTCAATGTGCAGGTTGTGTCATCGAGTAGAATGTGTACAGATCAGAATGTCTAGAAGGTTAGTACAATCCGTAGACACCAGAGTTGCCCGTTGTTTGCAGTTTTATATATATGTCTATAAACGTTCTTCTAAGTACTTATGTATGTCCATGTATGTAATTAAAAGGTGAAGTGTGGCTAAACCACCAACTAAAAGATTTACGCAAAAATAAACCAGTTTCCAAGGTCAACAACTAACAATCTGTTCGGGAGGCCGTATCGTATCGTGGATTATTTACTGCTGGCTGGTTTGGTGTGAGAGAAAAACACTATTTCCGACTAGAAATTTATGATCGTTTACGAGCAAGCGAACCGGCTGTAAGGTGACGCTACATTTGTGTACGGCAATTGCCACCGCTCAACTGCCACGCGTTTCTTCGTCGAAGCAAGCTCACATTTCGACAGGCCTCACGTTCCAACGGCCGGCTTGGTATATGTATATATATCTGCACCTCCGTTTTTATCAGGAAACCACAGCTCGGGCATTCCCGCTGCAGTCTCCCCTCCCACCGCAGCCCACAGTTATCCTCACACGCCTGCAGACGAGCCAACGCAACTGGCAGAGAGGTGACAGATCAGATACACACAGACACAGAGACATGAAGCCAAGGTCGTCTTGTTCTCCCAGCATTAGCAGGGCACTGCTCCTGCTGCTGCTATGCTGCTTGTGCAGCTCCGTCGCGAGGTCTCAGACGGCCGACTCGTGCACCAGCATCACCGGCCTCGCCGCCGTCAGCCACCTCATCCCCTTCGGCACCTCTAACCTCACCTGCTTCGACGCATGGACCTCCGAAGGCTTCATCGTGCGCGTACGTCAGTTACATATACACTTGTACCGCTTGTACATGTTTTCATTGCCGCTGTGTGCAACGGCCACGGCCCGAGCAGTACGTAGTACTGATTATTGACGAGAGCGCGCTTGCAATTGCATGCAGTACGGGAAGAGCGGGCAGAACAACACGTGGAGCTTCGTGCTGTCGGCGCCGGACGGTGGCGGCTACATCTCGGTGGGGTTCTCGTCGGACGGGGCCATGGTGGGGAGCAGCGCGGTGGCCGGGTGGACGACGGCCAGCGGGTCCGGGGTGGCCAAGCAGTACCGGCTGGGCGGCACGAGCCCCGGGAGATGCCCGCCGGATCAGGGCAGCCTGGCGCTGGTCCCGGGCACCACGCTTCTGGTGGCGCAGTCGTCCCGCCTCTACCTCGCCTTCCAGTTCACCGCCGCGCAGCCGCCGCCGCCCTACCTCATCTACGCCGTCGGCCCCTCGGGCGCGCAGCTCTCGAACAACTACCTCGTGCGGCACCGCAGCTACGCCTCCGCCGCCGTCGACTACGCCACCGGCGTCGCGTCCAGCGCGTCCGGCGCCGGCGCGTTCAACACGAAAAAGTGGCACGGCGCGATGGCCGGGCTCGGGTGGGGCGTGCTCATGCCGGTCGGCGTCGCGCTGGCGCGCTACTTCAAGCGCCACGACCCGTTCTGGTTCTACGCGCACGTCTCCGTGCAGGGGGTCGGGTTCGTGCTCGGTACCGTCGGCGTCGTCGCCGGGTTCAAGCTCGACGACGACGTGCCCGGCGCCGACAGCCACCAGGCGTTGGGCATCACCGTCCTCGTCTTCGGCTGCCTCCAGGTGCTGGCGTTCCTGGCGCGGCCGGACAAGGGGTCAAAGGTGAGGCGGTACTGGAACTGGTACCATCACTACGTCGGCCGCGCCGCGGTGGCCTGCGCCATTGCCAACGTCTTCATCGGGTTGTCCATCGCGCACGAGGCCGCCGCGCTCAGCGCGTTCTACGGCATCTTCCTCGCGGTCTGGGTCCTCGCCTCGGTTGTTCTCGAGGTCAGGCTCTGGAGGACCGCCAGATCCAGCCATTGATGGTTCGGTGCGCGTGTGTCTGGGTGCGTGAGGGGCGCCGATTCATGTACACAGTACACGTACAGTATTATGCTCTTCTCGACTACTCCTATATATACTGTGTACTTCTGTAGACTGTACTAGTATATAGTAGTACTTCTTGGTGTTTGTGTGAGCGTAGATGATTTGTCTTCGTTGAGATATTTCTTTATCTGCGCCCGCTTGGTTTGGCTTGTAAATCGTATTTTTTTCGGCTAATAAATACTTCCTCTATCTTAAATTGCAGAAGACGTTTGACTTTTTTTAGGCTTTTAAGTTTGACCACTCGTCTTATTTAAAAAAATTGTACAAATATAGTTAAATTTAAGTCATTCTTGAAGAATTTTTATTAATAAACCAAACCACGATGAAAGAAGTGATATTTTACACAATTTTTTGAATAAGACGAGTGATCAAACTTGGTGTCAAAAAAGTCAAATGTCTTACAATTTAGGATAGATTGAGTAGTATTTTTCTCTCATAACATATCAGCCAACGATACTTTCAGCCATGACTTATTAGCCAAACGAACGTGGCATTGATTTGATATATCATCATTGATTCGGTTCGTTTTCGCGTTTATTTGATCTTTGAGCTGATTCATTTGATTTTGTACAGTAACCTACAGCGTATGCAGGGTCTGACTAGAACTAGATTCAAAATTTTGTATAGCAGTTCAGCTTGCTAGAGGCGGAGTCCAGACCCAGGTATCCTCACTTATCGAGCACCTTTGTCTTTGGCAACGTCCACCACCGTATCCATTTGCGTTGCCAATTTCATTAACCCTCCTGTGTCCTAGGAAGAATGCAATTTTGAAATAGTGTCATGTTTAATTATAAATTAAAATGATATAAATATTTATAATATAAATAAATATCATTAGATTAATTATGAAATGTATTTTCGTAATAAATTGATTTGGAACCATAAATGTGAATATTATTTACTAGAAACTTGATAAATATGAAGTATTTTAATTGACACGTAATCCATAGTTGTATCTTTTAGGGACAGAGGTAGTACTTGCCATCGACCACCCATCACCAATGTAATAGGTGTTCCATCTTAGGCCATACGTAGTGTATCAAACGTCTCCTCTTTAAACTGAGCTCCACGTAGCATGAGGCCTTCATTGGCTATGTTTAAGGTTTAGACTTTAGACCAATACTTTGTTTCTCTGCATGTCACCTTTGTTGTGCTATACACCTCACAAGGCCCCCATTGTAAGCTCACACCTCATGAACTTGATGTTAGATTCCGTGTTCTATTTGTATTTTCCAAAGTTTTTGCTAAATGTAATTTAAATATGGCATGTTTATGCGTTTGCGTGCGAGTCTTGTTGGATATGACACTCATATATCTGGGAATATTTGATTGAGTTATGTTAGGGATTATCCAGATACTCAATTCAATCCATGCCAACCATAAAGATAGTAATGAGGGTGTAGGCTGATGGAACAAAACATGCAGTCGAACACATTCAACAATTCAACCTACTATTTTTTATTTTTTCCTTACATGATTGTTCCAAACTCTAAATTGTTTCTCAATTTTTACCTCCACATCGATTACTTATTAGAGGCAATGATTTTCTAGCCACTAAACGGTTAATAGTTGACACCTACCCCCTCCATTCTAAATTATAAGTCGCTTTGGGTTTTTTTGACATCCATACTGTTTAGCCATGCCCATTATCCAGGCTAAATGGCAAGCCACATGGACAAAATAGTCATTATATATATGGGATAAATGCCAAATTAAATTAGAAAACACAAAGCATTTAAGCGTTATTAAAGCAGACTAAACAACAATTGTAGACAAACAATGCCTAGGGATGATTAATTCAACCTTGGTAGGTGCCCCAAATGTTAGAAACGATAGGCAATATAAACGACGAAGAACAGTAGATCAAACACAGAGGACACGAGATTTTAACGTGGAAAACCCTCCCAAGGAAGAAGGAAAAAACCACGGGCACCAGCCAACAAATCTTCACTATATCGGGTGAGGTTACAAACGTCGAGGATTTACAACTTTTCTTATCCCAAGACGACGGCTTATAGGAAGTATATATAGAGATGAAAAAACCCTAATAGACGATGATCCATACCGCGGGGGGCTCCGCCCCCCGCACCCCCAAGCGCCCCTGGGTGCAGTAGGAAAACATGATGGGCTAACTTTAGACTCCGCTTCGCTTCGGCCCAAGCCTCCCTGCGACGGGTCTCGCTTTGCTCCGTCAGAAGTTAGCCTTTATCTTGTACATAACTGAATTCGGATCACAACTCAACAAACTCCACCTTGAGACAAATTCCTTCTTGTAGCATAAAACGAACCTTCACCCTGAAAACAATAAAGAAATACTTCCGGTGCCAAATAGCCTCTTGGGCTAAACAGTTATACCAACTAAGCTTGAGCAAAGCTCAAACTTAGCAATAGGAACTGGCTTTGTCAACATATCAGCAGGATTATCATGTGTGCCTATCTTGCATACCCTCAGCTTACCTTGCGCGGCAACATCACGAACATAATGGTATTTAACATCAATGTGCTTCGTTCTCTCATGGAACATCTGATCTTTAGTGAAACATATAGCACTTTGACTGTCACAAAATAAATTAATGCAAGAATCATCTCCACAAAGCTCAGCAAACAAACCTTTCAACCAAACCGATTCTTTACATGCTTTAGCAACAGCCATGTATTCTACTTCAGTGGTAGACAGGGCAACAACGGGCTGCAATGTTGCCCTCCAACTCACAGCACAACCACCAATAGTGAACACATAACCTGTGAGATATATCCTCTTATCCAAATCGGTAGCAAAATATGAATCCACGTAGCCAGTGAGTCCCTTATCAGTCTTGCCAAACTTTAAACAAGCATTTGTTATGCCACGAAGGTATCTGAAAATCCACTGAACAACCTTCCAATGTTCTTTACCAAGATTAGCCATGTATCTACTAACCAAACTCATAGCATATGATAAATTAGGACGAGAGCAAACCATGGCATACATCAAAGAACCAACAACACTAGAATATGAAACTCTTGATATGTACTCAAAATTCTCATCCGTACTAGCACATTGTAAAGCTAATAATTTAAAATGAGGAGCAATAGGAGTGCTAACAGACTTTGCATCATGCATGTTGAAACGGTGAAGAACTTTCTTAATGTAACTTTGCTGACTAAGAAATAACAAACCAGAATTTTTGTCTTTTGTAATCTCCATACCTAGAATTTTTTAGTAGCACCAAGATCCTTCATCTCAAACTCACTACTCAACAGTTTCTTCAATGTAGTGATTTCTTTCTTGCTCTTGGCAGCAATCAACATATCATCAGCATATAACAACAAGTATATAGGTGATCCATCAACAAATTTAATGTACACACAACTATCAAATTCAGACCTCTTAAAACCATGTGATATCATAAAAGAATCAAACCTTTTATACCATTGACGAGGAGACTGTTTCAAACCATATAAGGACCTCTTTAATTTGTAAACATGATCCTCCTTACCAGGTACTATGAACCCTTCTGGCTGGTCCATGTATATCTCCTCCTCGAGCTCTCCATGTAGAAACGCAGTCTTTACATCTAACTACTCAAGCTCAAGATCTCACATAGCAACAATATCGAAAAATATACGAATTGAACTATGCTTTACAACTGGAGAGAACACATCATTATAATCAACACCAGGGAATCTGACTGAAACCTTTTACTACTAACCTTGCCTTAAATCTTGGAGGCTCACTGGAAGATAAACCCTCCTTTCTCTTGAAGATCCATTTGCAATGAACGACCTTCTTTTGTTTAGGCAAGCGCACAACATCACATGTGCCATTTTTCTCGAGTGATCGTGCATCTCCTCTTGCATGGCGGAAATCCACTTCTCGCGATCACTAGAAACAATGACTCCGATTGTACGTGAGCCAGGGCTCATGAATGTTCTCCACATGTTCAAAGACAACTAAAGGCATAACAAACCATATCACATTCCTCAATTAAACATGGACAAGGTTCATAATTCCTCTTTGTTCTGCGATCTGCAATAGACTAATTTTGAGGTTGCAAAACAGGAGGTGAGTGATGAACAATATCATGAACATCATTATCAACAATTTCAGTTTTCTGATCATCTACGTGCTCCACCTGCACGCTAAAATGTTGCTGCTCCTCGTCAGAACCAACTGGAGAAACATCTGTGGACAAGCTGTCATTAAACATAATAGATTCATTGAAAATAACGCTCCTGCTCATGAAAGTCTTTTTAGTTTCAGGATTCCATAACTTATATCCTTTAACTCCAGAACCATAACCAAGAAACAGACACTTAATGGCTCTAGGTTCTAGCTTTCTAATATCAACATGAGCATAAGCAGTGCAACCGAAAACTCTCAACTGTGAATAATCAGCAGACATACCAGACCATACCTCAATGAGAGTTTTCTTATTAAGTGGGATAGAAGGTGACCGGTTGATCAAGTAACAAGCGGTGTTAGCAGCCTCAGCCCAAAAATGCCTGTTCATACGAGCATTGGACAACATGCAACGAGCCCTCGAGATGATGGTTCGGTTCATGCGCTCAGCCACACTATTTTGCTGAGGAGTGTACGGGATGGTGTGGTGCCAGACAATGCCTTTTTCCCTGCAGTAATCATTAAAAGCATCCGAACAGAATTCACCGCCATTGTCAGTACGAAGCAATTTTACATTCTTTTCAGTTTGCCTTTCTATCATAACTTTCCACTCTTTAAAATCAGCAAAAGTATCATCTTTATTTTTTAGAAAATAAGGCCATACTTTTCTAGAGTAATCATCAATAATGGTAAGCATGTAACGAGCACCACCATAAGAGGGCTTACGAGACGGCCCCCACAAATCAGCATGTACATAATCAAGTGTACCTTTGGTGGTATGAACAGATGCATTGAATTTTACCCTCTTGTGCTTATCAAAAACATAGTGCTCACAGAACTTTATCTTACCCACAATGCAGCCATCCAGCAGGTCTCTCTTGATCAATTCTGCCATACCAAGTTCACTCATATGCCTAAGACGCATATGCTAGAGACTAGTCTTACTTGGTTCATCATTAGAAACAGTAGCAGCAGTGACAGAACCATGTAAAGTACTTCCTCTAAGAACATATATGTGACAGAGACCGTCCAATTTATACAAGATCAAGTACGGCAGTCCCCGCTAACACGTTGACACGCGCGCACTTTCACTTATATAAACCCGATAGTCCGTCGAGTGTCCCGAAGGACCTCGGTAAATCAACATCACAACCAAGATCGCGTGATTAAGCAAATACACATCACATATATAGAGTTGCAGCGGAAATAATATTACAACTGAGTTCACAAATAATAGTACAAGTTTGGGTTTCAAAACCGATTAGTGAAAACAACATAGCTTTCGAATGATTACATTAATATAAGTTCCAAATACATTGCTAGCATAAGTGACATCCTCTGATAAAAACATATAGATGAGAAATAAATATAGAGTCACCGAGCCCATCGGTGGTTAGCCACCATCTTCAGCAGGCCAAAACTTCACCTACAACATGGTGGGATAAACCCTAAGTACTCGAATGTACTCATCTAGACTTACCCATCATAAACCAAAAATAAAATGACTCCAAGGATCATGTAAGGCTTTATAAGTGGAGCTAGTTTGACAACATTTTGCATAAAACACAACTAATTCAGTTGTACAATTATACTTTGGTCATCAAGTTAAATATAGCTATTCATCTCTAGATTAGCAACTAACCTGTGCTAAACATGTGGTATATCATTTGATAGCATACAATAGTAACCATAGTCGGTGTAGTAATTTCATATTTATCCGAACCATCACATTCCATAATACACTTATTACGATGTTGGAGCTAGCCAAGTTTCTCACTATCCGGGAGAGACGGCGATTCGAATCGATTTCAACCAGCTGAGAATTTATTCCTAACACAAACCCAGACAGACCAGATCATTAGTCGCCTTAGGTCACATTTGGTATAACTCAGGTCCACATTTCGTGGGTTCGCCCAGTGCCACACAATCAGGGACTGACGGTAGCTAGGTCGCTCAAGCCATGCCTGCCCATGGTCCCAGACCAGGTCACTCAGGTCATGCTTGCCCATGGTTTATTGATCTGCTCCCCGCACATCCTTACTACCATCCAGAGTGTGCACTCTTACAAGTAGGGCCCAGCCTGAGTTGAGCTACTCGGCTTCGTGGTTAGAACGAGTTATCTGGCTAGCTAAGTGATAGGCATGCGTTCAATCTTGTCAGAAGTGCCAACAACAGTACGGTCCTTAATTGATATAGACGGGGATAGATCCACACCCAAGACCTCCATGTCTTGTTGCTTCTCTATCGATATCCCGCCCGGTCTCTATTTACATTACCCCATGGTTCTTTTCCACGATAGCAAATATAGCCAACCGTGCTTCGGTATCCACCTATATCTCGCAGGTGACAGGAAATCACCCGACTTCTACCAGTCTAAGCATGGCTAAGCATATATTCGATCCTGGACCTACACATGGTTAAAGGTATATGTATCTGGACAAGGTAGTTCCATACATCAAGTGTTTCCAGTCAACTCTTATAACCTAATGCATCAACCATAAAGGACTCAAGTAATATTTTGTAAAACACTGAGAGACTTAGAATGCTCCGGGGCTTGCCTAAAATCCAACACTAGGTTAGTGTTTGTTAGGTGACACTCGCTTGGTGAGTATCTCCCATCCTAGCAATTTTCCAGTCCTTCCATCTTCGGGATAGGTCCACCATACACCATCTTCGGGTTCGGCTGCAACATCATGTCCTTCACGTGGTTCATCTAGTGTACCTAGATGAGATGCAAGATGCAAGTGCATGAATATGAAGAATGGTAATACGAGATGCATCACATAATAGCATTCAAGGCAAACATAAGATCATGCAAGACAGGCACCTAGAGTTATTTAACTAAACATCACACAACCTATTATAGAGGGATAGCAAGCATATTAGGCATGGCACACAAGTGAACTTAAGTTTAGATATTGCACACATGTATCGATCAAGAATTAACCAACATGTTTAGCCAAAACAAGAGCAAACTAAAACAATCACTTAGCACATGTATAGAAATCTAGACAGCAGCACAACAGTCACGTGTTTTATCCATAACTAGAGATATAAGCTTCCAACAAGGGTGACCCTAGACTTTCTATAAAAAAAATGAAATTTCCTACAACATTTTTATTATCATCACCAGACAATTCCACAATTAATAAGGTCAATCAAGCACAATTGGGTACCTCTGTCCAGACTTGGACAGATTCTGCCATACAACTTCTTAAGCTTATAACTGAAGATTTCTACTACCAAAAGGAGTGATCTTTAACAATTTGGAAAGCTCAGGAAAATCTCTACACTTCTTCTATTATCTCCAAGACATGATTCAAAGCTTAGTTGGGTCAAACAACACAATCATTCAGATCTATACAGAGATCATGCAAAACCTGATAGGGAAATTATAAAATCTATAGATCCTAAATTATCAGGCTTATGGTCATGAAAATTTAACATAAGCTAGATTATTAAGTTACCTACAACTTTGGTATTCACCACAACCACAGCAAACATCATTTACACCACAAAAATAATTGCACAATAAAAACTGCACATGCAGCCCAAACAGCTGTGGTACAGAAAACTGATAGGAATTTCCTGATAGGAATTTCAGAGAAACATAACTGGAGTTCTAGACCTTCAACAAACATGAATCATAACTTTTTAAAAAGCTTATGAAGTTACCTACAACTTTATTATTATCATCTTAAGATGATTCTACAGCTAACAAGGTCAATTAATCCAATGAATGCATCTCTATCCAACACATGTACAGAATCTGACATGCTACTTTAAACAACTATAACTAGAGTTCTACATATACAATAAATGTGATTCTAGACTTTTTAGAAAGATTAGCAAATTCTAAACAACATTGTTATAAACACCTAGAGCTAATTGAACTATTAAAAATGCCCCACAGTACCAATAAAGCATCCCTATCTGGGTTTGGGCAGAAACAACCACAAAAATTTAAGCAACAATAACTAAGAATCTACTTAACAAAAAATTATGATATTTATCTTTTTTAAAAGCTTAAGAAAAGTACTACAACTCATGTATTGTCATTAAGTCATGATTCATAACTTAACTGAACCAATAAAATCAAACATGCAGGCCTATTCAGAATAGGAGCAAAGCAACATAGGGCAATTGTTATTTTTATAGGTCTTAAAATATCAAGCCTAAAATCCTGAAATTTTTACCAGACATCAACCATCACCTGAGTAGTAGTCCATAAAAAGTTCACATTTATTTGAGCGTAAGAACTGTAGTTATGAAAAAGATAAGACACAACTAGTATTAAAAACCTAACTGCATGAATCTATTTTTACAGCAAAATATTTAAACTAAAACATGCCATATTATAGATCTACTTCATATATAATTTCACAAGGATTCCAAAAAAAATCCTCATTTACTATTTTACAATTTTTCTACTAATTACTACGAATTTTCAAAGTTGATCATCCAAATCTGCAAAAATCAAAGAAAAGAAATGTAAATCTTGCATCGGGGACCCTACAGTTTCCACAAATTAGACTCGAACAAACATATCCTTTCTGGCACTATTCCTCTGAGTCACGGCTTCTTCACTTAATCCCCTGGAAAACCTTCTATTTCTGTGCGCGGTCCTTCTTCAAATCGAGCCGAGCAGAGGAGGACGTCGGGGCCGGCTAGTGGTCGATTCGGCCGGCTGGATAGGGGTGTCGGCAGCCACAGAGGGGCGATGCGGCCTCGTAGTGGCCAACCACGACTGTGCCTAGCCCCGGGTTTGGCCCATAGTAGCTCGTGGTTGCCTGGCCACGGTAGCCGAGGGAGGCGGCCTGAACGACAGTGTCAGATCCGCCTAGGGTTAGGGGAGGCGGTCGCGGAGCCGGAGGCATACTTGGTGGCGGTGCTAGAGGGTCTGCAGAAGAGGGAGCAGCGGTGGCAAGGGAGTTCGGTGGCGGCGGCCATGGCGTCCGTGCTCTGGCACGCGCGCGCGCACGGTGCCGAGAGCGAGAGAGAGGGCAGAGAGTGAGAGAGAGTGCCAGAGAGAGGGCAGAGAGCGCCTCCCCATCGTCGCAGGGCGCTGGGGCGTGGGTACACGCGTCGGCAATGGCGGGGGCGAGCTCACGCATGGTTGCCACGCATAGGCCACGCGGCATCCTTTGGGGCGTTTCCACGAACACCTGGCGGGCGACAGAGTGGCCGGCGTGGAACGCGTCTTGGGACGTCTATGGGCCGAATTTGACAATGGCCCCAAAAGAAAGTCTGCTGCTCTCGTGACGCTCTATAGTTCTTATTTAAGGTGCCAAGTCATTAGAGCTCTGGATCAGCGGATAATTAGTGTCCAAATAGCAAGTGTCAACGCATTGACAACGATTAACAAACTTCAAAAATCGATGGTCAAGACAAGGTCCAACGAGTGCCCTCCTTTTGTACGCCCTTCTCCACAATGTATACTCCAACTTTTATTTTGGTACCAAATCAAGTTGCTTAACAAAATTATAAGAACGTGAGATGCCAATGTCGATGGCGATGAATTCCAGACTTTGAAAAATTCTAAATACTGAAAACAGCGGTTGATTCAAAGTTTGAGCCTCGGTTTGACTTTCTTACAAGCTGATCTAGCTCTTGGTCCAAAAACAAAGTTTGTTCTACTCCACTCAAACTTCAACTTTTATTAAAGGTCAAACTTCATATCTGGTACATGAACCAATTCTTCATCTTGGTCAAAGCAGCATCTCGTTAACCCTGGAATTAGGGTTTTCGACCAATTGAGGCATTTTCTTGACATCTGCTCAACACAAACCCTTCATGACTTTTGTTGTAGAGTTCAATTAGAGTCGTTTGGGCAAGATAGCAAGGTTTGCTTGACGACCTATAATTCCATTCACTTAATAAAGCAATCTAAGAAAGATTATAACTTATCATTTTATGTGACTTCTTGATTCCAAACTCTATGAAACTTTTCCACTGGTCTAGATGGATGCATGTTGATGTAATATACATGGAATGAGCATGTTTAACCTTACTCTTGCATAATCTTAACAAGGGTCCACATGTAAGCAAAGGTGCGTTGTCCAAGTTTAAGTTGAAGCTCACTCTTGTAGATTTGATCTTGACACCTTCATCACCACTTAACATGTCATGTTTGAGCTCAAACCCGTTGTTTATGGCGGTGACAAACACCTAGGGTGTTACAATATAACTTTGCGTAATTCATATCACATATCATATGAATGAGAGAGCCTTTTGATACCTTACACACTCCACCGAACAGAATGTTTGTACCCCTCGGCATCAAGTGTGCTGAGGGAGATGAGATTTCTAACCATCCCTGATATGTGTCTCATATCTTTTAGTGTGTGCGTATCATGCCATCATGCATCTTGATCTGAACGGAGCCAATGCCGATGATCTCACGTGGGTTGTTATCTCCCATACGCACAACATCTCCACTCTGCACAGACTCGTAAGAACTGAACCAATCTCTGTTAGAGCATATATGAAACGAGCATGCAGAATCAAGTATCCATTCATCACGATCAGCAACACAACCAGCAAAAACAACAAGAACATCTCCTGAATCAGAATTATCAACAGCGGAGACAACAGAGGCCTTACCATCACCATCGGATTTGTTTTTTGGTTTATACGTACTGTTTCTTTTCTCCTTATTCTGCAGCTTCTAACAATCATCAATGACATGAGTATCTTTCTTACAATACCTGCAGAACTTATCCCTGCCTCTGGACTTCGAACGACCTTTACCGTTCTTGCTCTTGTCTCGATTATTATTGTTGTTGTAGGTTTTCTGCTCGGGCCTGCCTCTAACCTGCAACACTTCACCCTTGGAGGACGACACGTCAGACTGAACCATACCTTTCATCTTCTCCCTTGTCTGGAGGGCCTCATATACTTCTGCAAGGGTTAGTTCATCATGGCTTAATAGTATGGTATCTCAGAAATTTGTAAACGAACTGAGCGGTGAGCATAATGGTAGAAGAGCTAAGTCTTCATCATCATATTTTACCTCCATCGACACTAGGTCGGCAATGATCTCCTTAAAGATCGATAAGTGGTTCATCACCGAACCACCTTTTTGCAGCTTGTGCGTGAACAACTTCATCTTCACGTGTATCTTACTGGTTAGATCCTTGGACATGCAGATCGATTCCAGCTTGAGCCAAAGTTCTACGGCAGTTTTCTCCTGCAGCACTTCTTGCAAAATATCATTATGTAGATGAAGTTGAATCGAGAGATGAGCCTTACGATCCTTCCGCTTCTCTTGGTGGTCCATGACTTACGCCCTTTGCCTCCGAAACCATCCGGCGCCTCATCAAGATCAAGAAGATTGTGCTAGAATCGCCCACATCTTGACTTGCTACTGGTATAAATCTCGTCTTGTAATCCGAGAAGAGATCAAACTTCATCGATGCCATCGTGAAACCCTAATGTGAAACCAAGCTCTGGTACCACTTGTTAGAAATAATAGGCGATATAACGCGCGAAAAACAAGAGATCAAACACACGGGGGACACGAGATTTTAACGTGGAAAACCCTCCCAAGGAAGAAGAGAAAAACCACGGGCACCCATGGGCACCAGCTAGCAAATCTTCACTGTATCGGATGAGGTTACAAACGTTGGGGATTTACAACGGCTTACATGAAGTATATATAGAGATAGAAAAACCCTAATAGGCGACGATCCGTACCGCGCGCGGGGGAGGGGGGGGGGCACCCCCAAGCGTCCCTGGGTGCAGTAAGAAAACATGATGGGCTAACTTCAGACTCCGCTTCGCTTCGGCTCAAGCCTCCCCGCGACGGGCCTCGCTTCACTCCGTTAAAAGTTAGCCTTTATCTTGTATATAATTGAATTCTGATCACAACTCAACACCAAATAGTCTCTTTCTAGAGTGCGGTCCCTTAGTGTGATGGTGCTTAAAAATCCTTTAACATGTCGAGCGCATTCAATGTTGATGGAAGTGTGAACTCATGAAAGAAATGATAACTTCGTAGTTTCCTATCCCAAACCCACCTTACAATTTTCCTACTGCACTTAACCAACACCTGTTCAGGGGCAAATTTAGAGGGGATAAAATTTACAGAGCCTTGAGCAAAACACCGGTAAAGTTCGAGAAAAAATAAGATCATGTAACGGAGCTGACCCCGAACATGTTGTCAGCTAGAGTCGCCACTGGACCTATCCAAACGGGGGTTAAGGAAATCTAGGGTTCCACAGTATCGTGCAGATACAGGATAGTACGGCAAGAGATGAAGAGAAACCGTAAAGTACGACTGTTTTGCAGTTTAGTCCTTCACTAGTTAGGAAACACACACCATCCATCCTCTCTCCCTCCCTCCCGAAGCAAAGCAACAGAACCCAAAATTCCCGGCTCGAAGAGTCTAGGCATCGGACGCGCCCGGCCGAGAAGCTACTCGAATCCCCTCCAAAATTCCGAGGTGAGAGCCATTGATCCATCGCAAAACCCAACAAATTTTGCAATTCAAATCACCACAACCCCACCTCAGTGAGCGCCCCCCCCCCCCCAATCCACACGCAGCCTGCGAATCCCTGGATCATTTGGCCCCGATCCACCATTCCCCGAGCAAGGAGATCTCAGTCAACCGAAGGATCAAGTCTCGTGAAGCTTTGTCTTGGAAATATGGGGAAACCGCTGATCTACGAGATACTGGAGAAGCCGGCGAGCAGCAGCGTCATCGGCATCTGCTCTCTGATCTGGTGGCTCATCCAGAAGCGGGGCATCGGGTACGCGGACGTCGGGCTGAGCTACGAGGCCACCGTGGACGGCGGGCAGTACTGGCGGATCATCACCTCCGCCTTCTCGCACATCAGCGTGGTCCACCTGGTGTTCAACATGAGCGCGCTGTGGAGCCTCGGCGTCGTCGAGCAGCTGGGGCAGATCGGGCTCGGCGTCGAGTACTACCTGCACTACACGCTCGTTCTCGTCGTGCTGTCCGGATTGCTGGTCCTCGGGTTCTACCACATGATGATTCAGAGGTTCAAGGTGGAGTACTTCAGGAGGGTCACTGCGGTTGGCTACTCATGCGTTGTGTTTGGCTGGATGACAATTCTGGCTGCCAAGCAACCGTCGTCAAAGCTGAATCTCTTTGGGGTTCTCTCACTGCCCATCAGCTTTGCGCCATTTGAGTCACTGATATTCACATCAATCATGGTGCCACAGGCTAGTTTCATTGGCCACTTGTCCGGGATAATTGTTGGGTACTCAATTGCCTGGGGTCTGATTCATGGGATGAACAACTACTGGGCAATCACCATGCTCGGCTGGATTGCACTTGTATTTGTCTTGAGCTTGAAGCGCACAGGATCTATGGAGTTGAGTTTCATTGAGATCGAGCCAGTGACAGACCCCTCGCTGCCTTCTGTTGGTGTGGTTGCCCCCAGAAACGGCAGAACTCTGCAAATGGATGTCTTGCCTGGGAGAAGAGTTGCAGACATTGTATAACACACAGAGAGGAAATGCTCGGCGAATCTTGTTTTTGTTCTGAAAACTGTATCACGTCGACACAATGCTATGTATTCAGTTTTGAAATTCTGGTGTCGCTGATGTCTTTAATCATTGCTGTGTAAAGGAATTCTTCATCTGGCCTTTCAGATGCATGTTCATTTTGAATAGAAATGAATTCTTTGCGCTAGTTGCATAGTTACCATGTAAAGAGAGTTTTTCTAACTGAATTCGTTCAGTGCTGCCCTTTTCATGCATGTTTTATTATGTGTGCTAATACCAAGATTCAAACTAGAAAGCCAAGTACAAGGTGTAGGTTGCAGTTGAGGAATTGCAGACACAGCTGCAACAGCAAGCTGTTCCGAACAGTACCAATGCTTTTGCTACATGCTGTAGGTTGCACGAACGGACATGTTCATGCACTGTTTCCTGTACACTCGTTGTCTCAATGTATCTAGGAAATCTGATACTGTTCTCGAGGCACTAATCAACTAGTTCTAATATAATTATATTTTACTTAAAACAGCAAGTCGGCCCTAGTGCACAATAGAAAAGGGTGTTAGAAATTGTGTGTTCAGGCCTTTCTTCCATATCCTGGCCAAGGAAGGCTAAACCTATGTGTTCATTTATGCAGCGGTGATGATATAAACCAAGTGCATCGTATCCTTTTGAAGATAGAAGTATATATATGAACATTAAGTGTTCCTCAGCTACAACACTTCGTAACTTGGTATGCAGTAGATTTTGGAATCATCGTATGGTCAACTTACATTATTCAGGCAAAGACAATGTTTTGAGATTACAAAGCTAGCACATGGCCAGCACCGTGTTACAGACATAACAAACAGACCCTCGTCCACCCTATTTCAGTGCCAGAGCCAAGTTTTCGTTGGAATCTCCTGCTGTTGCACAGGAAGCAGAAAACATCTTCAGTTTTGTCCGTTACATCTCAATCCCGTAGTTGAATAATTTTTTGGCACATAGCAAGAAACACTTCAGGTTGTTCTAGCCTGTCGAATCAATTATTATTGAAAAGTATCCACAATGTCCAAAGCAACTTCCAGCCTATGCTTTGAGGAATGCAATACTTTGGGGACTTCATAGCTCATCCTGAACATGAAATCAACATAGTAAATAAGCCACTTGTTATAACCCAGCTAGGAAGTTCATAAAGATAGAAGCTGCATTTCTTTCATTGAAAAGAAAAACAAAGCTGGATTCTGATTTCTAACTTACATGGTAGTCATCCCAGTGATCTCTGTAGTGCTGTAAGCATATAAAAGGAAGAAGAGTTAGTGTACCATGCATGTATGTATTTAGAACCTGTTAATGCATTACATTTTAGGCAATGATATGTGCCTCTAGCACAAGAGCACATCACAAATCAACACATAAATGCAAGCCTCTAGCACTACAAATGTAAAACACATCACACATCAGTCCAGAAGAATATACTTGTACATTTGGCTAGTATAATGTCTTTATGTTTTTTGGTTTCTGTAATATGTGCCATGAAGCATTCAAGATACAGTGATACTTTGAAAAAACCAAGGAACCATGACGAAGATTTTATAAATAGGATCTTTGTGGGAAAAACAAAAAGGTGCATGAGCTATGTGGCAGGATAAACAAAATATACTTTTTTATGACGCCTTCGGCGCCGGTCACCATCATCCTTTGCCTTTTGACCTTCCTGTACGCAGACAGTTCTTGGTTATTCTTTTGACTCAAGGACCTTAAATTATGATCAACATAGAAGTAACTAGATCCAACTGAATATAGATAATTCATAAATCATAATGCTTCATTCTTACCCTATCCTCCCTAGCTTTCCTCTCCTTTTCAGCTTCTTCAAAAGCCTCCTTTTCAGCCTGCAAAAATAGAGAAAAATGAGATAGTGTTCCCAGGAGAAGCCCGGTTCAATCTGGTAATTTTCATCTGCAATTACCTCCCTATTAGCACCCCAAGTTTCCTCAACAACCTTTCTTGCATACTCAGGGTCATCACAAATCAGAATGTTGTCGAAAACTGAACCAGCTTTTACCTGCATACTTTTGAGATATAAGTCTACACGGTGCTTACATCAATCAAGAAGGCAGCAAGAAGCTAAAATTATGTCAAAGAAATCATTTCTGAAAAAATATTATATATAGTACCTGCCAAACTTCAATTCCAATATACTTCAAAGGCTTCAGCACATAAAGATCTGGATCATCCTCAAACTCTGCAAAGTGCAAAATAATACAGTTGACAGCGCCTGATCTTTAAAGCTTAAAGTGGGGTTTAATTCGAAATCAGCAGTTGAATGCAATATTGGATAGTGTACTGAATGTGCATCGTATTATTGACTACTTAAACTGAGTACACATATAAAACCAACATCTTTATTTGCTTACCTGGATTATCGATCCATGGGGTCTTCCATTTACCCTTGTAGTTAGGATTTTTAATTCTCTGCAAGCAGGAGCATGTGAAAAACTGAGCTATATAATTAATATTAAGTCCCAAGGAGTGATCGCCAAGCAAGAATTCAGACCTTGCGTTTCCATGGTCCCTTGTATGCTGGATTTGATACCATCCTGGGCTTCCATATTCCATCCTCGTCCTCATCCCATGTGTCAGGCTGGTTTAGAAGGAAAATGTCAAATATTTGTCATATTGCGTTGTTTCTATCAAGCAATGTTTTCAAGTCGTCGGTCGAACCTAAGTCGCCATGGGACCCGACTAGGACGATTAATCACGATTAATCGGACGACTTGTACAAGTCGACGGTACCCCTAATCAGTCACTAGGGACCCGATTAGGACGATTAATCGGACGACTTGAAAACACTGCTATCTAGAACAAATTCTTTGCATGAGTGTTCCTTGCATATGTGACTACATGGTTGATATTTTAAGTCTGACTGATGTTAGAACTTGCAAACCTTTTTGGCCTTCGGATCAGGAATCTGTTTTGGGATAGAATCATAGCCCTGACCAACATCAATGATATGTTATAAACTTATACAATAGTCAGCCAATGCATCATTCAGAAAATAATTGTGGAATCACAAACCTCTGGCTTTACTTCATCAGGATCTTCGATATATTCTCTGTCATCCCAATCCTTAGGCTGCAGCAAATATGTGTGTCAGATAATATCAGTTTATCATGCTGTAAATTCTGGGAACTATAAAGCTCTAACATAAAAATAATAACCAACCCTTTTGGCGTGAACATCCTTAATTTTACGAGGAGGGAGGATATCCCAATCAGTGTACATGCTCCCAGTTTCTCTTTCACGGTTGTCAACAAGTAGGCTATAAGACGCGTCAGGCCTAAGAATGAAAGTGTAGAAATGTGTTAACTTGTCCGTCTCACATTCTAGATCTTTCTTGATGGGATAGTTCTGCCCCTGGTAAGAGAGTATAAGATGGAGCTTCTTTGTTTGAGTACCACATATATCTGGCCCAAACATCAAGCTGCACAATAGAAAGTTGTCAAAGTTAGCAGGCATCACTCAGCAGCACACATGAACTGCATAAAAGTAGAGGATGCAAATCATATTCAGACACCACATTCAGAAGCAGCGATAGGATTATTCACTCACAAGCCATTATATCTATTTGGACTTATAACTGTAGAGAGACAACAAAAACACCGCACAGTCTTAGGGTTGGGTTACCTTTCATATATAGCCAGAAACGGTTTGTGGTACAAGTCAAGGGTGTACAAAACATATACATCTAATACTAAAACATAAACAAATTGTAGGAGGTAGTGACACTCATAGTTATTCAACAATGTGAACAAGTCAAGCACACAGACGACTTTGAGCCAATGCAGCTTCAAAGAAATGGAAAATTTCGTGGGGGCAAATGCCGGTAAAGAATTTACCTGTATGGAGTGTCCCCACTAAATTTTTTCTGGTTGACATAACCAGACATAAGCTTAATATAGCCACCACCACATTCAATATCCTGCTCAAACTTAATGGAGTACTGGACCACAAGTGTCCGGTTCTTGTTACTGAATTGTGGGAACTTGGCTGAGATAGCAAAATGTCTAGCATCCATTGTTGTTTGTATTCCTGGTGTCCACAAAATTAAATGACATGGATGAGTCAAGTTCCTGGGACTAAGCCGTAGTGCAAGCATTAGATGCTTTGTGACCAAATAATCAACATCATCAGTTGAAGCAGAAGTGACATGGATGAGAAAGTAAACCTTTGTCATCAGGATCTGCAGAGTATCTTCCCGCTGTGTGCTTGAACCTTCCAGCTTTCCCTTCACTCCTTTTCCAATCGGATTCTACCCACCGAGTCTCCCAGCCATCTGAATATTGGAACAGAGAATTAACAATTCAGTTACATAGTAAAACACACCTTATAGTAGAATAGGGATGATCTATTAGTGTGGACCCTACTAATTTAGTAATTCATGAGTCATGACTTGCAAAGACAACGAACTCATGTTCCAGCATGGGCGCTTGAGGCACGAAAAAAAAAGTTCAGCAGGAAACCTTCACAGCCTCACTACATCAGTTCGAGGTCACCTCACAACGGTTGAGAACTAACAATTCTTATCCACGTGTGCTAACGTGCCAATACGGAAGCATGATCTGCCAAGGACAAGGATGGTCGGGGCAATATGGACAATACTCGTAAATCCAGGGGGCCACGGAGAAAAGTAGCGCTAGCGCACGCGCACGCCTACCACTACCAGTCGTCTCGTTTGTCAGACTGTCCAGTCTTTCCCCAAATGGAAGAGCGGAATCCAGCTACTGATTCAGCAAACTCGAATCGAAGGCTACAAACAGGATAGAAGCATCTAGCCTAGCATGGGGCATGCAGCAAGCATCAAAGTTATATATCCTCTGACTAATCGGGAAGTTGGGAGGAGCGGGGCAAGTGATAGTGAGGCATGCAAGCGTACCTTCGAAGCGCTCCTCGAAGATGACCTCACCGGAAGCGAGGAGCAGCAGCGACGAGAGGGCGAGGAGGCGGTGGAGCAGGCCGCGGCGGCGGCGAGTGCCCATCGCCGGAGCGGACAAGGAGCGGGCGGGGCGCCGGGGAAGGAGGGAGGGGAGCTTCGCTACCGCAGCGTGCTGCGTGCCAAGCTGTTGGACCAAGGGAATATTTGTAGCGCGCGTGGGGAATAACGTGCCCGTGGAAGTTGGATTTATTTTCAACAATGGCACTCGCGCTCGATCAAGGCGTGAACCAGGTCAGGCACGAGCAGCGGATTTAGCGGGTGGCGTTTCGGTGAATTCTTCGCAGACTCGAGGGTGTTTGATACTGACCGCGGGAGGTGGAGCACATGCACGGCAGCAGACCATTAGCAGCCTGCCCAGCCTCCCCGGTCGTCACTCCGGCTGCGAACGTCCGGTGTCCGGCCGGCCAGCTCGTGGGTGGATGCGACCTGTCAAAGCCAACGGTCGCGGCTCCAAAAACGTCCCTGCCAGGGTGGGGCCCACGGATGGCATGCCCGCAACGCGCGTCCAAACTGAGCACGGTGCACGGGACAGTTAGTCAGTCAGTCAGTCAGTGTAATCGTCCATGCCGCTGGAATGGAAAGCCCTGCTGCCCACCGCACTTAATTCCGCGTCACCCAATCGCGGCGTAGTAAATCACCCGTACATCCAGTAGGAAACCGCCACGTCACCCAGACCGACGTGTTCGTTGTGGGCTTCCCTGCTGACCTGAAGTCGAGTCGATGGGTCTATCGCGACTCGTGTGTGTGTTCATGGCTGATGACTCTTCATGCGCCTCGGGCCCTCGGCCAGCCTATCCGGCACCCGGCTACCCAACCGTGGTCCGTGAGCCTGTGCAGACACGGTTTGCCTCCAGCGATCTGATCTCGTACGTGCAACTCACGGTCACGACTCTTCTCGGCGAGCCGGCCGGCCAATATTGAACAGTGTTTTCCTCCCACGACAGCATAGACCAAATTCTAGCATAAACGAAAGAAAAGCGGAGCCAGCCTCTGCCTCGAGCCGAAGCCGGATCTGCGACAGATCCCATATTATGCAGTAAAGTATTTGGACTCGAATCTGAGTAGCTTGGTTTCCGTTTCCGTCGTCATTGGTACTACAAATCGAGTCCGTATGCTACACAAACGTAAAGACGTGCCTAGCTTGTCTGCCGAACCAAGACGGAAAGGTTACTGATTTATCATCAGTTAAAAAAATGATATTCGTCAAGATAGCATGTCTGTTTGGAATGATATTCGCGGTGTGGTTTGCAATTGGAATCACAGCAGATGGACCAGGAATCACACAAGTACAAGTACAATCCATTGTGTGACTCTAGCACACATGGCTTTAGCTATATTCTCTTTATCTGTTACACCACATTTGGATTAGGATAGGGATAGGATTGGGAAATGGATTGGGATGGCAGAAAAGGGTATGAAATGAGTACGCTACTCTTTATTTCACTATCCCTATTCATTTCCCATTATCCAAACATACCCCTTATTTCCCTATCCCATCGTACATTTCCCAATGGCCCTGTTCGCTTCTTTTATAATCCGTACTTTTCAGCTTATTTTTTCAGTCGGAACAGTGTTTTTCTCTCACAACAAATCAGCCGGAACAGTGTTTCGGCTTGTTTTTTCAGCGAAGCGAATGGGCCAATATCCAAACGGTAGCGATATATAAGAGTATTTTCTTGGAAATTGGACCTCTTACTTTTTTTCCAGACTTGTCCAGATGTTGGAGTGACATTATTTTTTTAGTTAGGACAAAGTATAATTATCAACCTCTAAGTTGCACCTGCACATCCATCTAATTTTCAATCCTAAACTATGAAATTGGATAACGAACAACCTCTATCTTTTCTATTTTCTTAATAAAATAATAAAAATCTGGGTTGATCTCTAAAAATCCATAAGGGTCTATTTGGATGCCCATGTATTCACCTCAATCCATATGTGTTAAGTTGGGTCAGTGTGGAATTTAGTTTAAATTCCACACCAATCCACTCCAACACACATGGACTGAGACATGAACATCCAAACAAGGCCTAAGTAATTTATTTTAACTTAGGAAAATATAAAAATGACTAAGTTTTTTCTTCTAAACATATTTCCTATTTGTTCTTCCATGCATGGTAGCCCTCGCGTCGCTTGGCATCACCTCCTCAACCCTTCCTAGTCCTGCTTCGTGCTGCGGGCTAGCTCAACCTACAATGCGGTTCGTGTTTATTGGGGCAGCCCGACATGTGAAACGGCCCGGCGTGCCATTCCGCCAACCTCTAGGCCTATTGGCGCCTTCGGCATGACCGTGCCGTTCCTGGCCTAGTAGGATCAGGTCATGCTTTTTCAAACCCGTGCTGAGCCTAGCCGAGCGACCCATTTGGTCAATCTAAGGGTCCATTCCACATCCGATGACGTTAAGTGATTCCATTGAGAAAACGCATGCCTAGAGCCCAGACTTAACATTTTCATCTAGGCCGGTGACGCTCGCCTCAAGAGCTCTGCTACGCCGCCATCCTCACATATAGCTAGAGATGGCAGCGGCGACGGGTCGGGTCCCCGCGGGTTTTGGACCCGTTAGGTTCAGGGTCCCGAATCAGGGTGGGTGCGGGGTCCGGGTTTAGATTTTTCCACACGGGGACCATAGGGCCCCGAAGGTTAAAGTGTTTAGCATTTAGAAGCTACCGGCCCACAAACTTATGGCCTAGCCCAACTATAAACCCTAGGTATATAACCAAAGAAGTATCCCAAATTTCCAATCCTTAGTTCCTCATCTCTCACCGACACAATATGCCCAACTTATAGGCGCCGAAAGTGGTGTCTCCTTCTCAAACGCCGACCGGGGTGCCCTCGTAGAGCTCTACATCTCTCGCTGGCTCGGCACCTGTCAGGATTGCCTCCCTTTGAAGTAGAAAACCCAACTAAGTAGTCTTCCATTGACTACCCTTAGTTAGATAAAACACTTAATCGGTCATCCCGGTACACCACCCATATGATGTACTAAACTAACCTTCATCCAGGATCACGCGGATGGAAAGGAAAATCATCACAACACATATATAGATTACATCATAGTTTAAAGAGTACATTAAGTTTTACAACTAGTTGTTCACAAACTTAGTCATAACGCATTACATTCATCCAACCAACATAGTATGAGCGGATGTATTTAGACAACTTAGTTTTTAAGATAAACATGTGTGGATCGTGCCATCTCCCACACATCTATGCAACAACAATCCTTCTACCACTCTTGGTCCTCGGCGGACTTGGGTGCATAGAAGAACCCATAAGCTTGGGCAACACTACCTGCAAAACTTAAACAATCATAGTGTGAGTACTTGAATGTACTCTGCAGGACTTACGCAACATAGTACAAGGATAATGCATTTGGTTAGTAGCAAGGAATGAAGTTGGTTTTGCATAAAAGCATTTTATACAAGAATGTAAATGTGAACCTTACAACTAAGCATTTGATAAGCATAGCGTGGCTCAAATAAAATGTAAGCAAATTGTCATCGGATCTCGATCTTCCACAAGTCCTTGTTTCAACTCTAGTCCGTATCTAGAAGCATAGAGCTTATATCATATCAAGACTCTATAGAGGGGTACACATTAACCCCACCAAAAGCAAGGGATATCACTAATATGACCAATCGGTACATAAAAGATATCTCGATTCCTCAACCTTTACCCAGTTCGGCCAAGAATGCCCACAAACAGTTTGAATGGGTACCGGAGTACTGGCTTCCTAGCTACCTCGCGTCACTCCTCGCGCCAAATCCACGAGAAAACCGGTCGCAACTAAGTACTTGGCTTGCCACACCCATATATGACAAGTGGTTTATATGAGTATGTTCACGTCTTGCTACCACAGATACACGCTCCTTAACCGGTCAGCGAGCTACACCATCCAAGATCTTGCTCATCTTGCCATGGTCCAACCCCTCGCTAACCCTCACTTCATTCTTATCATCTTGGTCAAATTTTAGATCATAAGTCCATATATGTTGCTTAGTCGACAAGCATTTCCTAAAACACACGAGAGGTGAGGAACCCATCATCATCTCTACTTCTACTGTCTAAGCAAGCTAAACATGGATTATTCGAATAACTCAAGCAAACAACCAATGTTTGAGTGCTACGGATAACATTTAAGGAATGGGAGCTCAAATAGACAAACATAGGATTTCTAGTCATACCATAACAAGCAATGCATTTACTTAACCTTAGGCACATTATGCAATCTGCAAAAAGAGATAGAATTGCTTAGGTGCCTGCCTTGAGATTGTTCGGGCTGAGGTTCGTCAGACACTTCTAGTGTTTGGTCTCCTCGGTGTTGACTTCTTCGGAGACCTCGTCACCTAAGAATGTATGGTGTGAAATGAGTATAATGTATCGAATTAGATGACATGGTATGTTTTATAATGATGTATAACATATGGGCTATAATAATATATAACATACATGTGAAGTGTAGCTGATCAGGTTATGTCGATGTCCTAATAGACAGTCCGGGAGAGCACCGGTTGATCCACAGGAACAGTCCACCAGAGCATTTCTAAAAATTCTAAGTGCGTGATCTCACGGACGGTCTGAGGTTCTATCGGAGGGTCTGGTAAATTCAACCTAAGGGGAGTGTTCTCGGAGTGAATATTTGAATATTTTAACCGATCAGTCCGGTGTTCTCGTGGACCGTCCGTGGGAACATCAACCGCAGAGACTAAGTGTCAAACTCTGTGACCGTTCTCACGAATGGTCGGGTGAGTGGGTGTACGGTTCACAAGAACACAGTGTGTGCAATTTAAGATCTTGAAATTGAAATCTTCGCGTAGGGTTTTTGCATGACCAAACTGTGTTTGTGGGATAGTCCTAGGGTTCTATAGACCACATCTAGCTAGTTGAAGCTAGCTACATTGCATACAAACATCATTTAGTGCAAAGGGATGTTTTCTAGGTGTTGAAAACTAAACCTTAGTTTTTGTTGAGAATGATGGTTGAGCTCGAATCCATCTTACCCAAGGGAGCTAGGTGTTGTTGTTGAGCTTCTTAATTAGTGGAAGAAGCTGGATCCACCTCCCTCCTTCCCTTCCTCTTCCTCTTCTTGGATTCTTCTCCTCTTTACTCCTTGTTGCTAGGGAGAGATGACTCCTTCCTCTTCAATCCCCAGCCTTCATGGACTTCTCTGGGTTGATCTCCATAGTCTTCTTGTTGCTGAAGATCTCCTCCACTCCTTTGTCCTCCTTTGCTTCTTCTTGGTGGATAGAGAGTGTTGCTCTAGACTGAAGTCTTCGAGCCTGGAAGGGTCGTCGAACTAACCGAATATTCGGAGGACAGCAAAACAAAGCGAAAGTGGCTAAAAATAGAGTAGCGAGATTCTTGGGAATACAAATGGAATTAATATTTTTTATCGCCTTACATTGTCCCCTGGGGGCACTATTTATAGGTGTCCATGTACATTACCTGAGACCCAAATTCCTCTCACCTACCCTAGGTCCGAGGCAAAATCCCTAGATGCAAGGGCACATTGGTCACAAGGCTGCGGTAACCCTAGAGACAGCCAACTACTCCCGGCCCGTGGGGACCGCTGGTGTAACACCCCTGGTGTTACGATCTTGTTTAGCACCACGATTTAGGCCTAAGAAAAATTTCCGAAACGAATTCTCGGGTTTTTAATTTAAAACGTACTTGAGGCGATAAGCGAATCTTATGTGACTTAGTTTTGCGGACTCGAATCAACGCCCAAGTTAGATTACTCAGTGCGTAAAGATATTCAGGAATGTCGAACGACGATTCTGGCCAATCGATATCGAACGGTTTGTTCTATTAGACTAAGCATGAAAAGCAACTTTTATAAATAAAATAAAATCCATTAATAAATAGAACGATATACATATATATAGTTGTTGACTCAAATTTAAATTCGAGCTTTGCTGAAATTTTCCGCCTAGACGTTGCAAATAAACCGTTATACACACACATTACGACAATAACTCTAAAACAAATAAAAAAGGGGCAAACGTACTCCTACGGGTAACTGTGGCGCTAGTGCAGCTGTAACACGTCTCTATCTGTCCTCTTCGCAAGACTGTGAAAGTTGACCAACTGCTCCTCTCTGCTTGTCTTTTCTTTTCTCCGCTCGTCTGGCTCTGCTGGTTACTGCTGCCGTGTACTGGTTCGCTTGAAATTTCCCTCAGGATTGCACGTAAACGTGGCCCCGGTCGCAGCGATGATGGGATGCATCGCTGCCTGGCCTAACCCTACCGACCACGTTGGGCCAGGACGTCCTGCCACGCCGTGTTGATGAAGAAGGTGACAGAGCCGCTGTTGTCTCCTTCCCACTCGATTATGAAAAGTCGCATATCAGCAGTTGAGTTAACTGAGTATATTAGCAATTTGATTCAGGCTCCAGTGTACCCGCGCTTAGCACAGGGAAAATCCTGGAATGAAGTATCATTTTCGTTGTCATGCCAAAGCACATACTAGTTATCCATCGTGGTATGTAGAGGAAACTGAGAATGGTAAAACAACTGGCAGCGATATTATTGACCCCAAAATATATAAAAAAAACAATGGTACTAGAGTCCCTGTGCATATTTTCTATCTTACAATGACATGCAGTACTAGAGTGGTCTTGTCCAAATATTTTAATGGGAGCACCAGCAGCTAGCGCATTTTTACAGCACCAGCAGTCGAGCCATCGCAGCTGCGCCCGTTCTTCTTTGCTTTGGACTGCGTCCTGCACTGGCCTCCGCCAGCACATAGCCGTGGCCGCACATGCTGCTGTCTGCCCTGCCCCGCCATGTCCTTTCAATTTCCTGTCCGTGTGCTGGAGCGCCGCTGTCGGCCGTGTCGTGCCGTGCTGCCTCTGCTTGCCTGCCTCTGCTGTCTCTGTCTGTCTCTGCGTTGTCTCTGCGCTGCCCTGTGTTCTTGCTCAAATGGAGGCCAAATCCTCGCGCTGCTCCTCTCTCCCTACCACGCGCTTGAGCCCCCGGCCTGCGCTAGTTCGCCACCCGGGCACGCGCCGCTCCCTTGGTTCCGCGCCAGAGCCACAGCATCCCACCATCGTCCGCGCCGGGTCCGCCGCTGCCTGAGGGTCTGCCCTCGCCGAGCCGCCGCGATTCGCAGCGCCCCATCCGCGCCGCGCTGGACCGCTCCATTTCCGGCCGCCCGCGCCCCGTGCCTGCTCGCCCTTCTCACCCACGCCGCTGTGGACCAGGCCGCCCTCCCACCACCGTCGCGCCCGCCGTGGCCACTTCCACTGCCACCGCGTGAGCGCGAGTGCGCAAGACCCGCGCTGGAGCCGGCCATCCCTTCGTCGCCGTGGCACACCTCCCTGCGTCACCGCCTGGAGGTGTTCTTGAGCTACGCCACGCACGCCAAGCCATAGCGGCCGGTCCTCTCTGTCGCTTTGGACCTCTCGCCGAACCTGGGAGGCCATGTACGCCGGCTTCTCAGCGTCCACGGAGTGGAGCACGCAGCAGCCATCGGGCGCCGGTCGGTTTCCCCTGCTGCGCTCTGTTTTGAGGAGAGAGCAAGGTGAGGAGGATATAAGTCTAAGTTGAAATGTTATACGGGGTCCTTACTGCGAATACGTGAGCCTGATTGTACTGCGGGGCGATTTAGTAGAAGCTCAGGGACCGCTTTGCAAATGTGTCGCTTCACCAGCCGCCTGGGCCGGCCTGCTGTCGTTGTGCTTAAGCCGTGGGCTGGCTTGGCTGGGCCGCCTGGTTGGAAGGCCGCGCGCGCCCCTGTGGGCCACGCCACTCTGTTGGGCCGTGCGCGCTGTGCCCTGCCTGGGCCACGCGAGTGCTTTCGGGCCAGGCCGGTTAGCCGGTCATGGGCCGCGTTTGAGGCCGCCGTTGCTGGGCCATTGCCCCACCCCCGACTGCTGGGCCGCTGGCCGCGCGCCCCGCCTGGGCCGCCGCGCGCGTCCGCGATAGGGCTGCTGGGCCGTTTAGCCGCCGCCGGTCCAAGTGCCCTGTTCTTTTCTAAGTTTTTGTTTAAATGGCTGAAACTTGCAAAATCAATATAAAATTTTGTAGGTGTCCAAAAATTGTAAAACCAATTTTGTTAGTCTCATAAAATGATGAGCTACCTATTAGTAGATTTTGTTCACATAATTTCATAATATTTTTGGGAGCTATATAATTAACTTAAGGTACTTAATATTGTAAAATATAAACTTGTAGGAATTTCCCTGATAAATTGGTAATATTGTTGAATCTGAAATTTATACAGTAGGCTCCTAATAATATTAGGTATTCGCTGTAATTTTTGTAGCTCCGGAATAATTAGTTTGCTAAATAGATAATGATGTCCTATTGCGAATAAAGATTAAATTGATAGAATAGAATAAAGAAACAACCTTGGTTTATATAACTAAACTAATTGTTGGGAAATAATGTTTTATCCGACAACGTGTATATGTAACCTAAGTACGGTCGTCGTTAGAACTAGCCGTTAGCTCGAGAGGCGTAAATCGTATTTTATGAGTCACGGTTGCAATCGATTAATTATGTCTTGGCATTGCATCGCATTGCATATCGTATAGGTACGATGATGGATCAACGGATCGATTGAAGGATGATTGGGGATCCGAAGATGGTGTAATGGTATTCTCTCCAGGAGATGATGCAATGGGCTTTCTATTCATTTGATGGTGGATGATCTGAAGATGCAGATACTAACTTTTTAATATATCTTACCCAGGCAAGCCCCGGTGCATAACCCCTACTTTTCTGCAGTTTAAGTTATATTTGTGCATTAAGTTTTAAGGAGTTGAATGAAACCCACTTGCATATATATCTTTATCCTATGAGTCTTAGTAGCATTACAGGATCGGGTAGAATGCTATGCTACAGGACTCCGGTAGAAGTCGAGTAATTGCCTGTCACTCGCGAGATATAGGGAAATATATTATTGGATCATTATCACTTGGAAAAATATAAAAAGGGTGGAAAGAAAAATGGTGACCGGGCAGGGATATGGTTTGGGTATTGGTGGGTGTAAGAGGTTGTGTCGCCGTGGACGCGGGGCATAACTTGGTTACACTGCTTTCCCTGTCTGGTCGGTTAAGGACCGATCGTTGCATAAGGCTCTAGGCAAGTCACAGACTTATTATTCCGAGCACATACTTGGGTATGGGCGCTTGGAAGACTTGTTGCTCTCTTATCGTGGATCCGGCTCTTTCCGGACCGACTGTCAGGATTTTATTTTGGTGGAGGAGGTCCTTGCACCGCACTGATTCCGGGACTCAGGGGCGGGGGCTTGGAGTCCCAGTTTGGATGGGGACTTGGACACTCGGGACAAGAGAGTGATGGGTTGGTCCTGCTTGTGCCTTGGGTACAAGCGGGATGTGTGTTTTCGGGGTACCCAGCTGGGGGCATTGATTCGCGAATCGTCGGCGTTTCGATACGGTTTGTCTACGGTTTAGCATCGTAGTAAGAACTGAAAGATGAAAGATGGAAGATGGAAAAAGGAAATCTGATTGCTTACCACCTGCTTGAAAGTAGCACATGTGCTTACATAGAATGGTTAGTTAATGAACCAATGCGGCTATTAATAAAAATCGAATATAAGGACACACACTTAGTAATGCTTCCTGCAAATGCAATAAACCCACCAGCCAGATAGCCTTGCATATCCTTGGAGTTTTTTCTTTCCTCCTGTCGGGTAAGTCTTGCTGAGTATAATTGAGTACTAAGGGTTTTATTTCCCCCTGTTGCAGGTGACAGGTGGAGGCTAAAGCTGACCTTTGTATTTGGATTCCTCCTGGTGGGCTCAGCGAGGATTTCCTTTTCGTTGCGATCGTTGTTTTTATTTATAACTCTTACTAAATATTTTTATGAATGAAAGTATTATAATCTGTTGTCCTAGTTTACATATCAATGCGTCATCATGCCATGAATAGCTATTTATTTCCGCTATAATTCTGATCACATGTTTATATTCCACTGTTACATTAAATTGTTCATAACTCTGATAATATGATTATATTCTGCTGTTATAATAATAAATATTATACTCTGATGTTGTATTAAAAGTGATGTAAGAAATGGTTAAGAATGCTGTAAGCTTTATTCTCTCATTTGTGATCCTGATGGCAAAAATGTGGATTTTCAGGTTCTCCCCTGGGGTGTGCCCGACGGAACCGAGTAATTTAGTGTTCTCCTTTGGGTGCTTAGTGTCTAATGGAGGACAAGCACTCCTAGGAGGCATTAGATTAGACGGTTCTACCACAGCTAGCCCCCATTTCACTATCGATGCTGCTACCAGGTCTCTTCACTCCAAGGTTGACCTTCTCGCCTTGCTTCACTTTGATGCCATCTCGCTCGCCTTTGGAGACCAGCTCTTCACCTCTTCCCAACAAAAAGTCATCGAACACTTCCCCGCTAACAAATCAACTGGCGAAGACCTAGTGAATACCTATAGCTTGCGTCAAATGAACACACAAAATGACAAAAAGGGAGTGCCCTATGGTGTCAGTCCGTTGTGTGAATGGTGCGGGGCAAAGAGGGGCCTATATAGGGATGGCCTCCCCTAACAGAGAGAGAGGCGAAGAACTAGAGAGAGATGTAAGGAAAATGGACCCTCGGCCTATTTACTTTGGATTTTGGTGTTTGATGACCAACACAACCAAATTGGACTAATGAATTTGTAAGTGATTGTTTTGTAGTTTAATAGGATGCAAGACGAGACTTGGACGAAGGCGACGTGATGATCCAATGATCAACACCATAAGCAAGACCTTAGAAGCATAAGAGAAGACCCAAGATATCAAGCAAAGTCCAAGCACGAAGATAGGAACCAAGCCAGACGCAAGATCGCGAAGAAACGAGCTCACAGAGGTGACCGGACGCTGAACCGGACGCTGGACACCTCACAGAGGTGACCGAACGCTGGACCGGACGCTGAGCAGCAAAGTGACCGGACGCTGGGTGCTAGAGTCCGGTCAACATCAGTAAGGTTCCAAAGAGCCGTTTTTGTGACCGGACGCATCCGGTCAGTGCTGACCGGACGCTGGTCAGAGTCCGGTCAGTAGCAAAGAAGCGGGATTTCGTCCCCAACGGCTACTTTCTCAGTGGGGCTTATAAATAGACCCCGAACCGGCCATTTGAGTAGAGTGGAGCTAAGAAAATATATCAAGGGTGTTGATACACCATTTTAGTAATCTCCACTTGCATAGTGTTTAGTGATTCATTAGGTGATTAGCGTAGGTGCTTTGCGAAGTGCTTAGGTTGATTAGACCACCGCTTATGCGCTTGCTCTAGGTTTAGGCCTAGTGTTTAGTGAGGTTTGCATACCACTTACCACTCGGTGCTTGCGCGCACCATTGTTGTACATCGGAGGGGCTTGTAGTCTTGCGAGATCACACCAACCGCGTTTGTGGTGTGGCCGCCACCGTGTACCAGAGGGAACAAGGCCCACGGCGTTTCGGCCAGAAGCTTGATAGTGAAGACGGTGGGGAGCATCTGGGAGAGGCTTGCTGGAAGGCACGTCGGAGACCCACTTGCGCGTGGGGAAGGCCCGAGGCTATCCACGGAGTTACCGGACCAGGAGCTTAGCCCTTGCGAGGGATTCCTTGCGAGTGGCTCCAACGAGGACTAGGGGGAAGCTTGCGTGCTTCTTGATACATCGGTAAAAATGCCAGAGTCATCGATGCGAGTTTGCATATATCTACCTTGCTCTTTAGCTTCCGTATTTACATTGATTGCATTACTCCTTTTGTGGTAGAGATAGCAACACACTAGCAAAACTGTAGTTGCACATTTAGATAGTTTATCTTTTGCATATGTTTTGCTAAGGTTAGAAAAGGAGGCCATAGTTTAGAGTTAGAATTTTAAGTTGCCTAATTCACCCCCCTCTTAGGCATCACGGTCCCCTACAAGTGGTATCAGAGCTGGTTGGCTCAATTTGGATCTTTGGCTTAATCGCCGTTGAGCCGATGCTTTTTAGAGTGGTTGGGATGGATACCTCTAGGCCTCCGCACTTTGACGGCACTAACTTCCCCTATTATAAAGCTAGAATGGCTTGCTACCTTGAGACGGTTGATTTGGGTATTTGGAGAGTCACTCATGACGGGATGAAAACCATTAAGAATCCCGATAAATCCACGAAGAGTGAAGAAAAGGAAATTCATTTCAATGTTAGAGCTAAAAATTGCTTGTTTGAATCATTTAGTATGGACGTGTTTAACCAGGTGTTCACTTTAAATACGACATATGAAATTTGGTTAAAACTCTAAGAGCTCCATGACGGCACATCTAATGTCCATGAGCAAAAACATTGTCTAGCTAAACAAAATTATGATTCTTTTACAATGAATGATGATGAGCTTGTTCGTGATATGTATTCTTGTTTAAATCTAATTAACATTGAGCTTCATTCAATAGGACTAACAAAGCTAGATGATGCGGACATCATGAGGAAGATCATCTCTGTGCTACCACAAAAGAAATATGGCATCATCACCATCCTTCACAACATGGAGGACTTGAGCACCATGACCTCAGCCATAGTCATTGGCAAGATAGTGGCATTTGAAATGTCATGCAAGATGGGTCAAGAAGAAGCCTCTTCATCAAGAAAAGGCAAAGCTCTCGTATGTAGCGAGAAAAAGAAGAAGGGCAAGCAAATTGAGACAAGCTCAAGCTCAAGCTCCTCAAGTGAAGATGAAGAAGAAGACGAGGACAATGATGATGATGATGATGAAGATTCAAGTGAAGATGATCAATCTTCCTCCTCCACCTCCGACCTTGATGAAGAATCAATCAAACTAATCAATAAGGTGGAGAAGATGATCCAAAGGCTCAATGTCAAGGGTGTGCCCATTCAAATTCAAGATATCATCTTCACCAATCAAAGAAATGAGCAAAGAAAAAGAGGATGCTATGGATGCGACGAGTTGGGGCACTTTGTGGAAGTTTGTCCAAACAAGCCCACACTCAAGACAAAGAAGAAGGTGTGCAAAAACCAAGCCCTCACATCAATAAGGTCATGTGATGTGTAGACAAGGCCCGATCTTCCAAAAGGTATGATAGCATCGATTGGTGGAGACTCGACGTTCATGATCTAGGCTTCGAACCAAGACTGATTCAGACCCCCACAACCATTACGCCACTGCTCCGTTGGTTATCAACCACGCGAACGCGATTGACCTCGACGAGAAGGCTTTCCTACAAGCGAATCGAGAACACAAGCAAGAACGGGATGAACGCAATCTGAAATTGCAAATAAATATGAGGCTTTTGATAATGAGGAGTTCAAGTCTTTATTCAAAAGGACTAATCACCACAGGCCAACAAGATCGAGAACTGGGGCCCTGGTTCACAGCAAGTAGCATTGGCGGCATAGTTGCAGCAAAACGATGTCTGTTTCATAAGGAAATCAAGAACTAAACAAAACCCAAACTCTAAGGAGAGCGACGGCTGCTATTTATAGAGTCTTGGGCGTCACCCCCTAGATGCGCCCCTTAATGGGCCCAAACACGATACACGGTCCAACGGACCAAAAGACGGTGTCGCAGCACCCTGGTAGATTCTGGACGCTGACTTGTTTCGATGATTCCTGTTGATTTTGAAGGCCGTTTGACGTGAGACCACTTGTATTGGCTTCCTTATCAAATTAGCTTTCCAACCAAATGTGGATCGTCGAAAATAGAGTCTAGATGCGTCCTGGGTGACCAGTTTAAGGCTGACTGGTCCTGAAACCCGAGATGGGCTCCAACTTCTGTTGGACTGGGCCTCCACCATGAGAAAGATGAATTGGATGCCCATGCTGGACCTTCTCCTCTCCTTGGCTTCTATATGACGAAGAAGTGATGTACTCATCATCCTCCCTTTCTTGAATTGAAGTCATCCTCGACTGAAGTAGATCGTCTCCTCCATTGGATGACAGCAACGATGGCTCCAGAAGAAGACGTTCATCTTGGCGCCCAATCCCTCACAAAGGCGGCTGCCATGGTGACCTCCCTGCTGGGAATTCATCCTCCTTCTCCTGTAAAAGGTTAGTACCAACAAGAGGCATAGCACTAGTAGCAGGACCAAGTGGACATATAGGCGACGTACAAGTTAAAGCATAACATGGTTCATCATGATCAGCAAGAACATATTTAAGAGCAAATAAAACTTCTTTCATGTTACTTGATGGTTCATTTGCTGGTTTGCTAGAGTCTTTATCATGGCCTTTCTTTTTCTTTTCAGCAAGTTCCTTTTCATACCGCACAATTTCAACAGGAGTTAAAGGAAGTAAAGCAATGGTCTTTCCTTTAAACATAAAAGTATATCTATTTTGCTTACCATGATATAGAACATTATTATCATATTGCCAAGGGCGGCCTAACAAAAATGAACAAGCTTGCATAGGCACACCATCAAAATCAGCATAATCATGGTATGATCCGATAGAAAAATGCACACGAGCAGATTGTGTTACCTTTGCCTTACCACTATTGTTGAACCACTGAACATGGTATGAATGTGGAAGAGCACGTGTAGATAAACCAAGGGTCTTGACAAGCTCAGAACTTACCAAGTTATTGCTGCTCCCTCCATCAATTATAGCACGAACACAGAAATTATTGACAATGAGGAACATTTGAAACAAATTGTGGCGCTATAGCCTGTCTACTAGCTCAACTTGTGTACTCAAAACACGCTGAACAAGGATTGATTTGTAGTCTGCAGTGCATGCCACACTATCAATTACCTCATCAGGATCTTCAGCAACATCAGGATCTTCAGCACTATCCGCAAATTTATCTGCATAAAGATCAGTTGCAAGTGCAAATTCATTCTCTTCATCACTAGCACTAGCATACCCACCATCATCAGTAGCAATATATGCGCGTTTGCTGGGGCATTCTTTAGCAATATGTCCCATGTTCTTGCAGCGGTGGCAAACAACTTTAGAAGAGCTGCTAGAGAAAGGTGTAGCAGATCCACTAGAAGAAGGTGTGATAGACGAACTCTTCTTTACAGGCGCTGGTGGTGTCTGCACATTAGAAAATTTACTCACTTCGGTTGGACGTGAAGGAGTGGACGGAGTCATGGAACGCCTAGGTTGTCGTCCCTGTACTTCCCTTTCAGCTTTAAGAGCATAATGATATAATTGGGAAAATCTAGTCCATTCTTTATAGTCAAGAACATCCTATATTTCACGACGCAAACCTCCAAAAAATCTAGAACACTTATCCATTTCATCCTCTTGTATGTTACTACGTGCTAGACCAATTAAAAGCTCCTGCTAATATTCCTCAACAGTCTTACTACCTTAATTTTAAACGTTGCAGTTTTAATCACAGATCACGCTGATAGTATGGAGGAACAAATCTCGATTTCATTCGTCGTTTAAGTACAGTCCAGGTTTGAGGTATTTGAGCATTACCATTACCATTAACATTATTGCAAATATCATTCCACCAGAAAAGAGCAAAACTAGTAAACTCACTAGTAGCAAGTCTAACTCTATATTCTTCAGGTACTTGATGGGAGCTAAATTTTTGATCTACAGCCATCTCCCAATCTAAATATGCTTCAGGATCAGCAGAACCAGAAAAAGGAGGTATCTTAAACTTGGTCTTAGAGAAAGGATTATTGTTACCTTGGTTATTACCTCCCATACCGCGTCGGTTAAAGTTCTACCGATTACGGTTACGTGCATCCTCAGCACGTCGTTGAGCTTCGGCTTCAGCCTCCGTGTCGCCATCCTCCTCCTCAGAGAAATCATCATCATCATCTTCAGGACATGGTTCAGGATGTCGTTGTTCAACATCTTCAATCCTCTTGGCCAAGTTGGTGATTTGTTGAAGGATCTCATTGAACTTGTCATCAAGAACGGCACGAAGCTCATTCTTAGAAACACAGTCATTGAAATCTGTATGTGTGTCCCCGTTTCCTTTGCCGCTGCCTCTGACTTTTCCTGACATGGTTAGTAGAAAGAAGAAGACAACACAAATAGTATTATCTCTACCAACTACTTAGGTTGTGGACAAGGAAAAACAAGGCACTCAACTCTCAAGCGTCTTACCACGGTCTTACAAGTGTTCTTACCAAAGCAATAGGCGATGGAATCGATCGGTGACTGTGATACCGTTGTAGCTTGAGTGTAACAGTTGCAAGACGAACCTGTACTTGGTTGGAAGAAAGTGGAGCTTTGACAGGCACAATATAGTAGCAAGGAATAACAATATTCGCAACTGAATAGCAAAGCTGAATAAGTATCCCGAGTACTTGTCTTAGTTGCTGGCCTACTCACGCTCCAAGTACCAGATGTACAAAGTGATGTGAACAACAGGAATATGATTAGGAACAAGGTAGAAATCAGTACACGCAAACACAACTCAAATGGCGCTCTTTATGTGCTCCTCTAGATATTGTTCCACTTTTATCCCTATCTTTTTTCTCTATTTTTGGGCTGTTGTTGTTTTTTGGGATTCTTTTACTTTTTCTTTTTATTTTTTTGATATTTTTTCTTCACTTAGGAGCACAAAAGAAGTAACCACATAAAATATGAGCTTAAATAAGTGAAAGGCGTGGCCTGTGGAAATTTCAGAAGATGTGCTCAAAATCGACAAAAAGCTTGTGACCACGAAAAGAGGATCTTGTGACCAGTTTTTGGCCAAAATAAAAATTTCTGAACCCGAGAAAGCGAGGGACGGACGGATCCAAAAAAAATTCTGATCGATTTTGATATATGGAACGTCGAAATCCGAGTTCGTATGCGAAAACTAGACCTGTTTTACGAACTGACTCCGAATTAGAGGACAAAGCGGGAATAATACGCGCAAATTTGGTCACGGCAGAAAGGATTTGATGGAAACAGTAAAGACAATTGTAACAGATTAGATGGCGTGAACTAGGGTTTGATGGATATAAAGAAAACACAGCAAGACTTGAATGTGTTCACGGATTATGATGAAAAACAAAGGGAAAAACACAAACTGGACTAAAAAACGATATAAAACCAGCAACCAGAACTTGACCTAGGGCACAAACTCAACAACGCGAAACAGAGACAAAATTGCACGGCACAATGAGGCTATAGGACAGGGAATATGTGGCGGTGTATATTCTTTTGGCTTTTTGTGGACTATAGGTAATGCAAAAACAGTAACAATCTAAAGGGGAAAACAAAGTTGTACCTAATGGGCAACAAGGTCTCTAATACCACTTGATGTAGACAAGGCCCGATCTTCCAAAAGGTATGATAGCGTCGATTGATGGAGACTCGACGTTCACGATCTAGGCTTCGAACCAAGACTGATTCGGACCCCCGCAACCGTTACACCACTGCTCCGTTGGTTATCAACCACGCGAACGTGATTGACCTCGCCGAGAAGGCTTTCCTGCAAGCAAATCGAGAACACAAGCAAGAATGGGATGAACGCAATCTGAAATTACAAATAAATATGAGGCTTTTGATAATAAGAAGGAGTTCAAGTCTTTATTCAAAAGGACTAATCGCCACAGGCCAATAAGATCAAGAACCGGGGCCCTGGTTCACAGCAAACAGTCTTGGCGGCACTGATGCAACAAAATGATGTCTGTTTCATGAGGAAATCAAGAACGAAACAAACCTAAACCCTAAGGAGAGTGACGACTGCTATTTATAGAGTATTGGGCATCACCCCCCTGGACGTGCCCCTTAATGGGCCCAAACACGATACATGGTCCAACGGACCAAAAGTCGGTGTCGCAGCACCCTGACAGATTCTGGACGTTGATTTGTTTCGACGATTCCCATTGATTTTGAAGGTCTTTTGACGTGAGACCACGTGGATTGGCTTTCTTATCAAATTAGCTTTCCAACCATACGTGGATCGTCGAAAATGGAGTCCGGATGCGTCCTGAGTGACCAGTTTAAGGTAGACTGGTCCTGGAACCCGAGATGGGCTCCAACTTCAGTTGGACTGGGCCTCCACCATGAGAAAGATGAATTGGACGCCCATGCTGGACCTCCTCCTCTCCTTGGCTTGTATATGACGAAGAAGTGATGTCCTCATCAGGATGATTCTTCAAGTGAAAAGAACACCATCACAAGAGGCGAGGCCACAAGCACTCATCATCAAGCTCTTCTCGTGTGTGTCTTATGGCACGAGGTAACAAATGCTCATCCTCTAGTGAGAGTGATAGTGATGATGAAATACCTTCTTATGATGAAATTGTGCAACAAAATCTTAATTATGCTAAAGTTTGCACTAGTCAACAAAAGAAGATCGAAAAATTAAAAAAAAGCTAGATAGTTCACAAGAAGCATACAAAACTTTGCTTGAACAATATGAGAACTTTGCTAATCTCAATGTTGAACTATCTACTAAAATTGAGCATCTTAAGGCTAATGCAACAAAAATTTGCATGCACAATCAATGATGAGCAATTTGTAAAGAAAAATAAAAAAATTAAAAGAAAAATTAGTTAGATCACAAGATGCTTACAAAAGTTTGCTTGCTAAAATAGAAACCATGTGCAAACATTGTGATGATCTAACTAATATAATTGCTAATCTTGAAGCCGTCGGTACAACCCCCACCAAGACATCTAAAAAGAAAAGCTCTATCTTTAACATGCCTAAAAATGATGCTTCTACTTCTTATAATGACTTATGTTTATTCTCATCTTTGTGCAACCAAGTTTGTGTTGAGAAAATTGTTGTAGATACATGCACACAAGAGGTTGCAAAGGAGAATGAGCAACTCAAGCAAGAAGCAGCTCGCCTCACTAAGGACTTGACTCAAGTGAAAGGCAAGACGAAGCAAGCAAAAAAAAATCAAGATAACACCATCAAGGGAGTGAAGAAGCTTGATGAAGGACAAACCGTGGGTTGCTACGTGTGCCACAAGGAAGGTCACAAGTCCTATGAGTGCAAGGTGAAGAATGGGGGAGGAGCAAAGAAGAAAGAGAAGAAGCAAACAAGCAAGCTCTCCAACACTTACACCAACAAGGTGGACAAGAAGGCCTCCGCACCATACTTGTTAAAGAAGAAGAAAAATAACAAGGTGGTGGCTATCAAGGTGAACAAGCAAGCCAACAATGGTGTCAAACGCTTTTGGGTGCCAAAGGAAATCATTTCCAACATGAAGAGCACCAAGAAGGTTTGGATCACGAAAGAAAAGTGAGAAGTCCAATGGACTTAGGGGAATTTGGAGACTTGGCAAAGTATGGGTGTATTTCATGGGGTGCATCATGATAGACAAAATCATTGTCAGGTGGGTTAGTGAATACTATGGACCCAAATTCCCCTTCTCATGTTAGGTAACTAAATTCAATTTCCTTCAAGTAGTATCAATTTGCATTTCCTACAAGTGGTATTTCTTACAAATTGGTATCTTTAAGCATCTAGTTACTTTTCATGCCTATGTTTACATTTGCGTGCTTATATCTTTTGTCATGCATACACTAGGTATATCTTATGGTAGGCTTGCTAGGTTTCATTCTTAATCCTTGGAGCAAACCTACATAGTTTAAAATTGTTTAGGAGCATGGCACATAGCTTGTCTTTTGATTGTTCATCTAATATGTGCCAAAGTCTAAATTGTAGATAATTTCCCCCGAATATCATTTTCGAAAATGATTCTCACATTCATGAGATGTCATCTTTCAAGTGGTATTATTGATTCTAAAATCAATGTGCATGACTTCTACAAGTATCCCACACTTGTGTGCACAAATTTAGAGGGAGGTTACTCTATAAGTTGGATGCTTTGAGACTAACATCTTTTCAAGCTTATCATGTGTGTAGTAGTCTCATTGTAAGGAAAATAGAGTCCCTAGAGTTAAGCATCATACTTCAAATATCCACCACCTATTGCAAGTGGTAGAAATCAAATTGGTTTCCACATGTGGTATTTCTAAACCGATATCATCATGTTGATTCCATTTTGATATTTATATACTTTCTCCATGCATTATACAGATTAAATTCCCTTGAGCAATAATTTGCCAAATACGCATATGCCTTGCTTTCTACCATATGTATGCATATATTTAGGGGGAGCTTAATCTATATAATGTGAGAGTCAAATTTTATGACCTATTCCACTCTACACACAAAGGATCACAAAGTTTGACCCTCTCTTATGCTACTAATGTCTTCTTTTTTGGTGTTTGATTCCAAAGGGGGAGAATTTAGAGGACCAAAAGCAAGCATTAATTTATAGAGCCATAAGCTAGATCATAATAATTTACAAGTGGTAATGGTCTACAAGTGGTAATGGTCCGAGAAAGGGAGGATAGTTGATTATGGATTAGTCTATATAATGAGGAGAATTTGTAGGAAGCAAGGCTTAAATCCATAGTGCCATATGGGGACAATTTGCAAGGACAAGATAAGTTTTTATGTAGTATCTTTTAGTCTTACAAGTAGTATCTTTTAGCATCATATAACCTTGCCCCTTGCATTGCATCCTAGCAAGTAGATAATTTTTAAATTCCAAATTTTTATTATTTGCTTGCTTTGGTTGTGTTGTCATCAATCACCAAAAAGGGGAAGATTGTAAGGAAAATGGACCCTCGACCCATTTACTTTGGATTTTGGTGTTTGATGACCAACACAACCAAATTGGACTAATGAATTTGCAAGTGATTATTTTGTAGTTCAATAGGATGCAAGACGTGACTTGGACGAAGATGACGTGATGATCCGATGATTAACACCATAAGCAAGACCTTAGAAGTACAAGAGAAGACCCAAGATATCAAGCAAAGTCCAAGCACGAAGATAGAAACCAAGCCAGATACAAGATCGCGAAGAAACGAGCTCACAGAGGTGACCGGACGCTGGACCAGACGCTGGACCGGACGTTGGACAGCTCACAGAGGTGACCGAACGCTGGATCGGACGCTGGACCAGACGCTGAGCAGCAAAGTGACCGGACGTTGGGTGCCAGAGTCCGGTCAACATCAGTAAGGTTCCAGAGAGCTGTTTTCGTGACCGGACGCTGGTCAGAGTCCCGCCAGTAGCAGAAAAGTGGGATTTCGCCCCCAACGGCTACTTTCTCGGTGGGACTTATAAATAGACCCCCAACCGGCCATTTGAATAGAGTTGAACTAAAGAAACATATCAAGGGTGTTGATACACCATTTTAGTAATCTCTACTTGCATAGTGCTTAGTGATTCATTAGATGATTAGCGTAGGTGTTTTGCGAAGTGCTTAGGTTGATTAGACCACCGCTTATGCGCTTGCTCTGGGTTTAGGCCTAGTGTTTAGTGAGGTTTGCATACCACTTACCACTCGGTGCTTGCGCGCACCATTGTTGTACATCGGAGGGGCTTGTAGTCTTGCGAGATCACACCAACCGCGTTTGTGGTGTGGCCGCCACCGTGTACCGGAGGGAACAAGGCCCGCGGCGTTTCGGCTGGAAGCTTGATAGTGAAGACGGCGGGGAGCATCCGGGAGAGGCTTGCCGGAAGGCACGTCGGAGACCCACTTGCGCGTGGGGAAGGCCCGAGGCTATCCACGGAGTTACCCGATCGGGAGCTTGGCCCTTGCGAGGGATTCCTTGCGAGGGGCTTCAACGAGGACTAGGGGGAAGCTTGTGTGCTTCTTGATACCTCGGTAAAAATACCGGAGTCATCGACGGGAGTTTGCATATCTCTACCTTGCTCTTTATCTTCCGTATTTACATTGATTGCATTACTCCTTTTATGGTAGGGATAACAACACACTAGCAAAACCGTAATTGTACATTTAGATAGTTTATCTTTTGCATATGTTTTGCTAAGGTTAAAAAAAGAGGCCATTATTTAGAGTTAGAATTTTAAGTGGCTTAATTCATCCCTTCTTAGACGTCACGATCCCCTGCCAGAGAAAGAGAGACCGAAGAGATTGAGTAAGTGAAAGAGTGTTGTTGAATTCCATTCCCACGAAATGGACAGGTGGCCTGGCATGTGGGACCAAAAGGGCTGCTGTGAAGACAGATCACTGTTGTGGATGCAGTGTTCGTGCGGACGGTCGGGTGATCGCCGGATGGTCCGTGGGAACAGACTTGGTGAAAACTGCTTAGTTTTTGCATATGCTCTTACGGACGGTCCGAGGGTGCACTGGATACTCCGAGGGAACATCGTAGAGCCTAGAAAGTACAGTTTTATGCTAATGCAATTTTCCAAATTGAATTGCAATGCTTATGATACACACGATGGCTATGAAAATGATGATGTCACGACTGGGTCATGTCTGCATTGTCTGAGGCATCATCGGCCATCGCTCTTGTGGTTCTATGGCACGTACTTTTTGCGGTCTTCGACGTAGGTGCGCGATATTGTAGGTCGCCGATCTATTGCGTGCTATCTTGTCGCTGAGCCCAAGCTGCACCAACAATGGTTGGTAACTAAGCAGAATGATTCACATTTCTCACACAGGGAGAGGTGGCAATGTTCTTGTTTGTGAACCGGTACAAGGACACGGTGTGGCTGGGTGTCCTGTCTAGCGCCTGTAGCCCAAGACTTGAGCCAACAGGGTTCGAGCTCCCACTGCGCGGCACGTGCATTGTTGGCACCATCGGGCTGGTCACCTGGTCCGGCAGCATGTGGGTGCACATATGCTACTCCCAGCCTCCTAGGACGGCAGTCAGTTTCCAGTTTTCTTTTAGTCTTACGTATTTCAATTTAATATACAATACTTTTGCATTTTTTAGTCTTTATTTACACATTTGGGCTTCTCTGTTTTTTTTCTTCTTTTGCAGACCTTCGGAGTTGTGTTTGCCATCGTGATGAATATTGTTATCATTACGGCGAAAGATTCAGACTTCGTCTCGAAGGGAATATGTTTGACTGCAAGTCTATTCGTGGCATTGTTGCCATTTGTTCTAACACACGACGATGCGTAATAAGCCTTGTATGTTTCAATCAAGTAGTATAGATATAATCTAAAGGAAGAAAAGGCTAAGGAACCGGTTGTGTGGAAGATTGGATTGTGATAAGCTAGTGTCCAAAACTATTGGCTATTTGGTTTTCCTTGTTTCAAATTATAGCTCACTTTGAATTTATCCTAAGTCAAAATTCTTTAGCAAATGTATCCATGTGTTGTAGCGGAACCTAATACATATAGGAATCGGACTCCACATCATTGCTAGACACGAGTTATTGTAACCTGTATGAGTGTGAGCTAAGTTAGAGTCACGTACGAGACACAGAGGGCGTGCTCTAATACGTATTAGAATCAGACCCTGTATCCATCGTCCCCTAGACCCAAGTTGTTATAACTCGTATAAGTCATAAATCCGGATCAAATAAAAAGGTAGGACAACTTCTACAGTGATAGGTGGAGGTGGACGGAAAAAAGTAGGATAGAATTTTGGCTCTGATTGGGAGTGGGGGAGCGAGCCCGGCGCCGTGCGCGTCGTCCTACCGGTGGCTGGCACCTCATGCCTCCCACAGCCCCTCCCCTCTCTCACCGGACGTGGCCCCGTTCCACCTGGGTTGCTTCTCTGGTGGGTGCACGAAGAGCCGTCGATGGGTGGAAGACGACGGCGACGAGTCCGACGATGACAACCCTACAACCTACCTCGACGTCGTTCGTCGCCCGGCAAAGCCGGTAGATGCATCCCGCCGCGCGCCCAGACTCGTCCGATCATGACTCGAGGCCGTGGCGTGGTGGATGCTGGACGGCAGCGACCTAGGCAAAGACGGAGAGACGTAGCCGGACGTACCCCCAACTGGTGCACGACCTGCCTGCTCAGCCATTGGATGGCCGTATCCCTGTCTGCCAATGCCTTGGTCACCGTAGAAGGATCTCCGCCCCCAATGCCGATGGGTGGTGGGAGATCCTCCCACGGCAGGAGACGCAACCTGTGACTGCCTCGGCTGAGCATCGCCAAAAGCAGCTCCCGCAGGCACGGAGGATCCCCGTAGAGCTTCGCGACATATGCTTTAACTATCTCTCCTACTCGCACAGCGTCGCAACTTACCGGTTGCCACAACGTTGCCTGTGCTGCGATGGCTACCGCCACCTCGCCAGGGACTGCAAGCGGCACAGGTCTACGAAGTCAGCGACGATGGGTGCCAACCTGCCATGGCACTCTGCTCGTGGCGACCCTCCGGCCTCCTAGGTGCCACACGGTGGTCCACCGAGCTTGGATGGGGCCGCGCATGGGGCCATGGAGGGCGCCGACAGCACCTACCGCCGCCGCCGCCAGAGTAAGCCGGCGAGGGACATCAGTATGGGCGCGCTTGCCGACAACGCCGCTTCTTCTGCTACTACACTTTGCTCCCTTGAGCCAAATCCACTGGCATTGGCGTTGTGTGCGAGCGTGGGACCTTCCGCATGGGTCGTCTCGCTCGACCCGATGTTGGAGGAGCTTGCCGCCTTGCTCGTCGTGAGCCGACCAATGAGAGCAGCAACACCTGAGTGTCTGCCTGCTACGACAACCCCTCAGGAGGTTGAAGCACCAATGGCGGACACCTGTTCCCCGACAACGGTTGCTCAGTGGACGACAGACTTGTCTCTGATGTCGCCAGTGCAGGGGCCGCCACAGCTCACGCCACCATGAGCGGGAGCACCCGGCGTCGTAGATGGTTGCACCGCCCCCAGTGACGCGACGCCCACACCACGCAAAGCTGCTCGGCGTCTCACATGGTTCACTGAGGAGGTGCAGCTCAAGCGAATGTCGCCATTAATCGTCAGCCCACCAAGGCAGAAGGTGGTAACCACAAGGCAACCCCTGCCAAAACAGAGCAGAAAGAATGCCGCTCAGCCACTGGCGCATATTCCGACCTCCAAGCGGGGCGAGGTGCTCCTCATGCAGAGGATGGGCTTTGCACCGCCGGGAGCTCCAATCTCATCCGCGTCCAAGCGAGCATACGGTGACTTATTCGCAGGGAACTTGACGTCGAGCGAAGTGGAAGCACTGGACGTGCTGTTCCCAACGATCAATGCTAGGACTGGTAGAAGACTCTTATTGGATGACGGAGTAGGGTCGCGCGGCCAGTAGCGGAGACGCCCAGCTCCGTAGGTTACTGCGCTGCTCTTAGTTCGGTTGTTTACTTTTATGTAATATCGAAATTCGAAACAGTCTGCTAGAAAAGGTCTAGTCACATCTGTAAGACTTCCTAGGGCGCTTATTAGAAATGTGTTGTGTGTATAGTTAAACTCTTCTTCTTAATTACAATGATACACAAATCTTTTGCATATTCGAGAAAAAGAAGAAAAAAGATTAGATTCTTCTTGAAACTAATATAGTCTAACGGTGCATGTATTTAAACTCCAATATGCTAATATGTGTTGCTAGAAACTATGTCAAGATTAGAAAAAAATTTGACTTACGACAAAGTCAAAATAAAATATAATTTGGATAAGAGGGAGAGTAATCACGATCATGGGTAGAACAAGGTTTGTGTCACTACTACCTAAATTTTTTTGAGAAACAGATCAAACATTAATGGAGGCAGGCACAGAAGAGATTGTTCGATAGAGTTTCAGCGACGTTCTAGCTCCTTCGTGTATCTTTCCTTCTAAAATGAATCATGAGGCAGTAAAGCTACTACTTTTTTTTTGTTTCACCGACTTTAGCTTCTTTGTGCACTGTGGCAAAGTGCTCAAACAATTGTGCCGCGTGATGTACATATTTATTAAGCACCTTGATTTGAGTATTAGTGACGAAAGTGAAGGAAGACAAGCGAGCCCTGTCATGCACTCCCTCCGTCTTATAAAAAGAGTTGCCACTTGACTCGTACTGATCAAACTTTATTAAATTTAACTAGATTTATAGAAAATAATAGCAATATTTTTTGTCTCTAGATAAATTTATTATAAAGATATTTAACGATTTATGTAATAATACTAATTATATACTATAAATATTAATATTTTGTTATATATATTTATTTAAAGTTTAAAATATTTGATGTCTCGAAAAGCGAGAACGATATTTTTTATGGAACGGAGGAAGTACATGAACTCTCATGTCTACATTTTGACTTAGATAGAATGCTCATAAAATAACAAGCATTTTTCAAATTCACGTGGCTTCTATTGCAACGCACGAGTAAAAACGTGGTCACAAGAAAAAGAAAAACATCAGTGTTTTTTTCTTTGAGCAACAGAAAAAACAAACATCAGTGAAGTGCACGAGCGAGGAGATGCATCGAGATCTGGAATATAACCCAGTAACGTGTGCGTTGAGCCGTTGACAGCCCATTTCAATCAGAGAACAGGGCCCAGGCAAGAGCCCACGAACGAAGGGTTCCTTCCCTCTCCTTGCCGCAGTTGCAGATAATTTTGGATGCCATTCTATGGCTCCAATTTCTCTGACTTCTCCCTGAGCTCTGCGGCCTCCCCAACTGCGGCCGGCTGGAACTGGGCAGGCACCGGGCAGCGCAGCGGGACTGCCGGAGTCACCTCCATGGCTGCAACCCTCCCCAAGCTTCAGTTGAGCCCAAGATGCAACAGCTACTTCCAGGTCCGTCCCATTCTTGCACTCCCTCTCCTCTCCTGAAAGTTCAGGTCCTCAGTTGCCCTGTTGATTCGTTCCAATACCCTCAACCCTCAGGTGACCGATCAAGTTCATGCGCACATCAAAACATGCCGTGCCTGCAAGTGCCAGACGCACATCCACGGGTAAACAAACTGGACGCTGCTCCTTTGTTGCCTGTCATCTTCAGATTTTCAGTCTTCGGTTTCCATGTCTGCCTTCACAGGTTGCTTCTTTCAGCTGGAGGAAGAAGATGGAGGCACACATTCCTGCCGGTGTCTGCGGTTGGAACAGGTGAATTGCGAGCTCTTCAACTATGTCCAACAGAGGACTACATTCTGCTCGGTTCCATGATGTTCAGAGACTAGCATGCCGCCCTTCTGTTCATAGTTTCAGATATTGCTAACGTCTTCAGGAAATGCGTGCAGGTCGGGGCTCATCGGTCACTGAGGCCGACAGGAAGAGCGACTTGTCGCTGGAGAACGTCAAGACATCCGTCGTGTCCCGCGACGACGAAAAGATCAATGTGAGCTCACCAGCTCGGCTGAGGCATGTAAAAGCCGTCCAGATGTGCAGACTGAATCTTTTGATTTGATCTGGCCATGTCAATTAATTCTCTGTATGCAGGTACGAGTGCAGTTGCCTGGAAAGGCGACACAGAAGGTGTTTGATGAGGCTCTGACGTTCTTGGCTCGTGATGCACCGCCAGTTCCTGGTTTTAGGAAGTCCAAAGGAGGTACTAATCATCATAAATACACCGTAATCTCTCTCTCTCTTCTTAATGCCACATTCTTTCTTGCTTCACATTTGCACTCACCGTTTCTTACAAGACATATTTTAGTATTTGTTTGCCTGAAGTAATTCAAACTTCTAACCGTTTTGCGTCCTCTGCATGGACATTTGTTGGATGTTCGAAGGGAAAACATCAAATGTAAGTGCACATTAACCTTTTCTTTTCGATCAATAAGCGCCCATGAACCATTGCACGGCTCCTTTTCATTCACTTGAAGCTTCACCAATGCAAACTATTCAAAGCCGTTTTATAATCTTCCAAGGCATGCTCTATTAATATGTGCTGTCCTTTTCCTAAAGAAAAAAAAAACTCGGTTTGATCAAACATGAGTACACGCAGCTGTTAGCAACTAGATTTCAACCACAAGTGTCGGCTAATAATTGAGATCAATCAGTGATACGGCCTGGCAACAAGTGCAATATCAAGCTTGCACTGCACAATCCTTCTGTCCGTACTTTGTACTCCTTCAGAAGAAACTGAGCACTATGATGTTGCTGTTCTTCAGATACCCAGCAGCATCCTACTGCAGATGCTTGGCAAAAGCCGGGTCACCAAGTTCGTTCTTCAGGAAATACTGAGCATCACCATTGAAGAATTTATCAAGAAGGTGAATGCCAATTCAGATAACACTTGGCAACAATTGTCATTGTGCACGTTTGTTAGCCTGGTAGGTATGACACTGATTTGCTACTGAATCAGGAAAACCTGAAGGTGAAACCTGAGATCAAGACAACCCAGTCTGAAGGCGAAATGGAGTCGGCATTTGCGCCAGGTTCAGCATTTGGGTTCAATGTTATCCTTGAGCTTGAGAAATCTGACTCTGATGAGGATTTAGAGGAGAAACCTGACTCTGATGACGATTTAAAGGAGCAAAAATCTGGCCCCTCAGGGTAGAAAGAAATGCCCATCCCTGCATACATTTATCACTCTTCTTCATGTGCCATCCCTTATGAATGAATGTACTAAATGGAAAGTCGTTTCAACTGTTTTGAATTGCGAGTTGCAACTGAAACATTTCAGAAGATATGAGTAGCCGACTAGCCGCTCTGAACATGAACACACACAGCGAACATACGCTTCAGAACCTGTTGTTGCAGATATGATTAGAACTGAAGAAAATGTGCATGGAAGGTCCATGCCTACAATGATAACACTGGAGCTTCAGCTTCCAGCACACTATAACAAAATCTTATCCACTTTGTCTGGAGTATCATCCGTTGACACCTTGGCTTCCAACTACCAGATCAATCATTCCGGGTGCTCCCCACCTCCCAAGGCTCACACTCCCCCACATCGCCAGTGACCTACCAACTACACATATTATTCCTTTTTTTTAAGAGAAAATTAGCTGCATTACGGGGGTGTTTGGTTCTTTAGTCGCTCCTAAAATTCATGTCACATCGAATGTTTAGATACTAATAAGGAGCATTAAATATAGATTAATTACAAAACCAATTACATAGATAGAGGCTAATTTACGAGACGATTTTTTAAGCCTAATTAATCTGTCATTAGCACACGTTACTGTAGCACCCCGTTGTCAAATCATGGACTAATTAGGCTTAAAAGATTCGTCTCGTAAATTAGTCGCATGTTGTGCAATTAGTTTCGTAATTAATCTATATTTAATACTCCATACATGTGTCCAAACATTCGATGTAACATGAATTTTAGGAGCGACTATAGGAACCAAACAGGGTCTATATTCTAGGCGAGGAGAAAGACCCGGCCCTAAACATTTGCAGTGCTGATTCCATGGCCCATGAGAATTCCCTGTCATGACAGTATTTTGCAACTTCCTGACATTGTTATTTCAGTGCTGAAATGTTCACGTCATGGATAGTAGCCCCATCATTCATTATACCAGAAAGAAGTCATTTCATTAGGGAAGATGAATGGACTCAGGACCTAGGATGATTTGGTCTACCACCTTATTATCTATATTCCTATCACGCTTCCAATATTTTTCTAATGATGAATAGATACACATTATTGACACCTTCAATGCTTAACTCCCAACCAACAAGATTGCTAGATCACAAATAGTTGGTACTTACTACTATAATCTTACAAAATATAATCCATATCATGTTGCATCTTTCCTTTTTGGTCTGAGCTTGGCTTGGAGCCACACCAGCCCAGCTGTCAGGAATCTTGTATACTACAATTTGTGAAGCATTGTGAATGCAGACAGCCAGACACTTTGCTTGTTGGAGAATGATTTTAGCATACATTTTGGCAAATATGTACATCTTCTTTTTTATATCATTTATTTTGGCAAAGAATGAAGTTGCTGATTTGGCAACCAAATTAGCCAGAGCAGATTAGGTACCATTATCTGTCATCATTGGTTCAGACGAATGAATATACAAGTGGCTGCATTATTCCCAAAGACAAAACAAAGAGCGGGTTCTAGACCAGAAATATCTGCACACAAATGTGACATACAAGCTGGCTTAGAATTAATGATAACGGTGTTTAGTTGCAGAGGGTGACCGGTCACAGTCCAAAAAGGTACAGCAACCTCTCGTTGAAATCGAAGGCAATGGTGGTGGTTTAACCACCCAAGTACACACATCAAATCTTGCCTCCACAAAAGTTAAGGCTTCTGTATAAGAGGCAGGCACCACATGACTACGATGATTAATGTGTTAGGTACTATACTAGATAATTAGAGATGCGTAGCCTTTTTACATTTTCCAGGTGTTTATTCTTTTTCCAAAATATTATAATTTGGTGTTTCCCTTCTGAATTAGTTCAATATCTATAGCATCAAATGTAATTACTTTTAAATTCTTTTAAAGAAAAAAAGAGAGCTCCAAACGTGATTAAAATTCAAAAGTGATTCATTTTGTACTATATAACCGTATGTTTCCACGTCAAAAAGGTAGCCAAGACTGTACACTCTTATTCGTTGTTGTACCTGTTGTGCAACAGTATAAGTCTTAAGCACTATAATAGTGATGATGGACATTTTGGTTAGCAAAGCGAGTACACCTATATTGCTTCATAGATCTAGCTACCGTACTTCATAATCATTTGTACCGTATACTAACAATCTAATTCCATCTTTCAACAAAAGCCAAATTTCAATACAAAAAAGAATGCTTGCTCTTTTCAAGTTTACTTATATATGCACTTGGGCTCTATTAGGTTCTGACCTAAAGAAAGTTGCCTGACCCAGATAACAATCTTAGATGTCCGATTTTGCTTGGCTTTTATTGAATAGAATTCTCTAGGGCATGCAATTTTCCTAAGACTCTAACCAAACATGTCCTCTTACAATTACAAGCAACACAAAGAGGGCAGGAAACCATGACACACACAAAAAAAAATCAGGAATAAATAAAAAAACAAAAGAGCAGAACCAACTGTACCATCATGACATGGGAAGAAAAAAATGTCGGCGCAAAAACGTGTCGATACGCCTGGCACACAGCAAGCCGGAAGGATCTGCTTGATAGAGCAAGGCTGGAGATCCGTTTGGCTTCAACGCAGGGCTAACAGATCCTACGAATTCCTCCCGAGGCGTGCTAGTCAATTTGACCTGCAATTGACAAGGAGAGAAAGTTTATCAGTAATTTAAGGTGGAACATACCGGTCTTTGCCCAGACAGTTCCAAGTGTGCCGCTTCGGGAGCAGCCAGACAGGAAAAATCGACTAAACGACCGATACGCGAAGAAATCGGCTGTTTACGGACTGTAAAGCTCGTGGATCGTGATTGATTTTATGTTGACAAGTACGATACATGCAGATGTAAGTAAAATCATCAGTTAGGTGAATATTACCAGTGTAAAGCATTGAGCCGATGAATCTATCGAGAAATGATATAACATGCGAGCAAATCGACTGTTTAGTACAAATAGATTTACAAACGCTCTGAATCTAATATGTTACCATCAACAGTGAGGTTCGACCGGATCGATGGCAGCTATGATGATAATAACAAACTAAAACCGAAGAATCCGTAAAACCATCTACACATTGACATGTTTTCGAAAGACACGCTATATGTGTGAAAGCTCAAGCAAATCAGCTGAAATAGCCGATTCAGGTGAAGAGGGACTACAGCGTGTGAACAATCGACTATTTAACATTGACAAACCTATGAACTCATCAGACTTAACCTGTTATCTCTAACAGTGGTGTTCGACCGGATCGATGACAGCCGTGATAAAGACAACAAATCAAACCTTTAAAGTAAACAGATCTATTCACATTTAACAGAATTATGGAAACACACTGTAGGCGTTAAAGCATAGGCGATCGGCTATTTAGCCTATGCAGGCATAGCAAACAGTCAAGGTCACGCCTGATCGAAAATAAATCTACCAACTAGCATCCTTCGATCTAAAGTGCCATCAGTGGGGATCGACCGGATCGTTACAGCCATAATAGCGAACTATAGACCAAATTTAACTAGCCAGCAAACCTCCTCAAGATCATACGTGCCTTAACCGCGTACTATGCATGATCAAGATCGAAGTAGAGTAGCCGATGAAACATAACTCGTCGCTCAAAGTAAGAAACATCGTATTGTAACAAAGAAAAACGACGGACTAAAAGGATATGAGGCCGATCTAGATCGATCTCGACCGGGCAGGTTGATGTTGCTGAAAAAACTAATAACAATAAGAACATCAGCAAGATCGATAACTTAATGAATCTACCCAAAGGATGCCACTCTTAGGTAGAGCCGATAACTTGACCTTAATCTAATTCGAGCAGTGGAGGTCGAACTTAACCGATGCAGCCGTACTTGAACTAGATGAAGATCGATAACTAGCTTGTCGCCCCATCCCTTGACGTCTCTTCCTGCTCATATCGGCTCTTCTGTTGGTCACGATGCCTTTTAATCTTTTTATACTCATCAGCCGATATTTGCATCTTCGGGTCGATGGTTCAGGCTTCTTTGACCCTAGTTGATGTTAGGACTTTAGTCTTCTCTCTGAGCAACCTAGCATCAACCATGTTCTGATCTCTTGGGAAAGGATTATCATCAATTTTCATTTTTCGAGATGTATCAAATTTGAGTCTTCCTTGCTGAATAGCCCTCTGTATATGTTGTCGGAAAACCCTGCACTCATTAGTAGAATGAGAGGTGGCGTTGTAAAATTTCTAAAACTTCTTATTCTTCAACTGATCAGGAGGCAACATAACATGATTGTCAGGCAACTTGATCTGTCCCTTCTCAAGTAAGAAATCAAAGAACCTGTCCGATTTTGTGACATCGAAATCATAGCTCTTTTCAACTCCTTTTCCCCAAGGATTTGGTACCATTACCGTCTTCTTACCCTAATTCCATTTAGCCGCGGCAACCTCTTCGTCATCATCGTCTTCATAGCCGTCATCGACTGAATATGGATTATATGTTTCGACAATTGCGGCACTCTTCTGGAATCGGGTATCTCTGCGTATATTCTGAAATTGGCTATTGAGCATTGCCACTCGTTGAGCCAACTAACCTAAATTGTCAAACTCTTGCCCGAGCAGTTTCTCTTTCCACATTGGCAACATTCCTTGAACGGCCAAAACAGCTAGCTGATCATCGGTCAAGTTCAATGAGAAGCACAAATTCCTAGTCTCTCGGAATCTCTGAAAAAACTCAGTGCCCGATTCATTAGTTCTCTACCTTATAGTCGTTAAATCAGTAATTTTCTTTTATCCTATCCCAGTATAAAAATATGTATGAAACTTCTTCTCTAGGTCAACCCAATTGGCAATGGAGTTAACTGGCAGCGATGAAAACCAAGTGAAGGCTGGTCCTGACAGGGACAAGGAGAAGAAACGAACTCGATGTGCCTCTTCAATGGATGCTTCGCCCAACTGTATAAGATACCGACTGACATGTTCTATTATACTCATGCTATCCTGGCTAGTGAACTTAGCAAACTTCGAGAACCTGTAATTGGTAGGAAGAGCGACCAAATCATACCATTCTGGATATGAGCGTTTGTACAAGAAGATATGCCCTTTTGGCTTCAAACCGAACTGATTCTTCATCATCTCGGTCACTCTAAGCAACAACTCATCAGCATTTGAATTTTGATTTCTCTGCAATTGCTAACCCATCTGTGGATTAAAATTTCGGGTACCTTGATACCCTGGATTTGGAGTCATGTGAAGGGTATTGTAATCTGTGTCATAATGATATCCTTGTGGAATCTCTATTTGCTGGGTCTTTTGCTGGTTTGCTACTTGAAGTCTTTGGTTGTAGATGCTAGGATCTGTATCTCTATGAATCCTTTGGACTGATGGCGCTATTTTTTGAGCCGACGACGGTATTATGCCTGATGTGCCAAAATTGACCACTTGATTCTGAATTTGTCCCGTCGGCTGTTGCACATGCTGTACTGACAATCCAGGATTATACTGCATCTGATTAGTTGTAGCACCCTGAACTTGCTCAAACGAGCTCTGAATTGCCTGGATATCATCATTACCAGCTGGTGCTGCTTCTTGATGACTAGTACCGGCTTGATTAGTCCCCTGAGTCGACGGATGTGGAATATTATAGTAAACCGGCCCAACCTGATCAATCGGATATCCATGAAACACCTCTTTCATGGTGTTGTGGAATGTGTTCAAGAAAACTGTATTATGGTTCAATATGACATCATGAACAGATTTGTTTACAGCCTCTATGAAGAAATGCATGTCTTCAGCTTCATCTGTATCTGACTGCCCAGCAACAAAACTCTTGATAGCGGATATTTCTGAACAACTTTATGGTCACGTGTCTTGGTGTAGGACAACAAACACTTATTCTGAAATTCTTCTATAGCTTTGCTGATGACATCTTTATCTTCATCAGGTAGGTCTTCATAAGGCACCATAAGAATGTCACTGTTGTTGTAAGTCATCATGACGATTGTGGTGTCCCACCAGACGTGCCACAATGTGTGTTAGCATAAAAATGTGGCGATGCGCCTGGCACACAGCAAGCCGAAAGGATCTGCTTGATGGAGCAAGGCTGGAGATCCGCTTGGCTTCAACGTAGGGCTAACCGATCCTGCGAATTCCACCCAAGGCGTGCCAGTCAATTTAACCTGCAATTAACAAGGAGAGAAAGTTTATCAGTAATTTAAGGTGGAACATGCCGGTCTTTGCCCAGATAGTTCTAAGTGTGCCGCTTTAGGAGTAGCCATACGAGAAAAATTGACTAAACGGCTGATACGTGAAGAAATCGGCTGTTTACGGACTGTAAAGCTCGTGGATCATGATTGATTTTATGTTGACAAGTACGATGCACACAGATGTAAGTAAAATTATCAGCTAGGTGAGTATTACCAGTGTAAAGCATTGAGCCGATGAATCTATCGAGAAAGGATATAGCATGCGAGCAAATCGACATTTTAGTACAAATAGATTTATAAACGCTCTAAATCTAATCTGTTACCATCAACAGTGAGGTTCGACCGGATCGATGGCAGCTATGATGATAATAACAAACTAAAACCGAAGAATTCGTAAAACCATCTACATATTGATAGGCTTTCCGAAAGACATGCTATATGTGTGAAAGCTCAAGCAAATCGGCTGAAATAGCTGATTCAGGTGAAAAGGGACTACAGCGTGTGAACAATCGACTATTTAACATAGACAAACATATGAACCCATAAGACTTAACCTGTCATCTCTAATAGTGGGGTTCGACCAGATCGATGGCAGCCGTGATAAAGACAACAAATCCAACATTTAAAGTAAACAGATCTATTCACATTTAACAGAATCATGGAGACATACTGTAGGCGTTAAAACATAGGCGATCGGCTATTTTGCCGATGCAGGCATAGCAAATAGTCAAGGTCACGCCTGATCGAAAACAAATCTACCAACTAGCATCCTCCGATCTAAAATGCCATCAGTGAGGATCGACCGGATCGTTACAGCCATAATAGCGAACTATAGACCAGATTTAACTAGCCAGCAAACCTCCTCAAGATCATATGTACCTTAACCGCGTACTATGCACGATCAAGATCGAAGTAGAATAGCCGATAAAACATAACTCGTCGCTCAAAGTAAGAAACATCATATTGTAACAAAGCAAAACGACGAACTAAAAGGATATGAGGCCGATCTAGATCGATCTCGACCGGGCAGGTTGATGTTGCTGAAAAAACTAAGAGCAATAAGAACACCAGCAAGATCGGTAACTTAATGAATCTACCTAAAAGATGTCACTCTTAGGTAGAGCCGATAACTTGACCTTAATCTAATTCGAGCAGTGGAGGTCGAGCTTAACTGATGTAGCCGTACTTGAACTAGATGAAGATCGATAACTAGCTTATGCTAGAGCTCGCAGTGGAGGTCAAACTTAACTGATGCAGCCTTACAAACCAAAGCATAAGCCATGACGGTACTTACAGACAAGCCGCAGGTCGGCCGGACCGTTGCAGCCCTGCTTGTCGAAGCACTCGCCGAGATCTACACTACTTCTACTCCTAAGTGTTTTGCGTAAAGACAAAAAAGTAACTTGTATTGATTGATTGGACGTCCTAAAACAATGGCCAGGGGTTTATATTTATACCCTGGGCTAATGACGTACAAAACTTGCCTCAAAAGAAATATCTAAATAAAAGGTAATACTAAAATACATGGACTCTGGCTTTCTCTTCTATAGAATTCTTGCTGTTGAAGCTTTCTTGACCGACGCGAATGACGTACAAAACTTGCCTCAAAAGAAATATCTAAATAAAAGGTAATACTAAAATACATGGACTCTGGCTTTCTCTTCTATAGAATTCTTGCTGTTGAAGCTTTCTTGACCGACGCGTGTCTGGTTCAATCGGCAAGAGTCGTAGACACATTATCCCGCCGAGCACATATATGAATATGACACCTGGCCAGCCATGCATGTATACGCATGCACATGACACGTACATGATACACATGATATGTGTCCTTGTTTCCTTCATGGTCGATGTGCACCTGGACGTTGCACTTATCCCAAATTTCCTGTATTTGGCTATGCAACTCTCGTGCTACTTCCTTGTATGTCTGACCAAATAATCCGAGAATCTGGTGACGTGTACGTATGCATGCGCGGCTTGCGTCTTCACCACATCGTCAACCAGGATTGTTTCCCTCATGCACGAACTCCATGTTAATCAAGAAACTTTACGTCTTCGTTGATTTATTTCCTTATGCGGCCCGGCCAAACAAGCGTATATCCATATATCAACAGATACGTTGCTACATAGCCAATCCTCCGAATCCTGTGCTAGCTCCTTGCGCGTTAATGACTCCAGCAACCACATACGTGTTGCACTTGTACTTGCATATTCTTTTGTTATCCGACCTGTATGTTGCCGAAGCAAATAACCATGGATTTTCTTGCCTCTTTCCTTCCTCTGGCCGAGCCTGGAAACTTTCCCCACAACAACCTTGTATACGTGTATACATGCATCTTTAATAGATTAGTAACTATTAACCACTCCAAAACGTGTATGCCATATACACGTATATAATTGGACCATCTTATTTGTTTGTACCCAGCCATACGTATGCCAATTTCCAATGATAATTAAATTTGTATGCTTTCCTTTTGGGTATACCTGGCAGAACCGGCTAATCTAATACCTCTCAGGAGTGCTCGTCTTCCATTAGACACTAAGCACCTAAGGGAGAACACCAAATTACTCGGTTCCGTCGGGCACACCCCAGGGGAGAACCCGAAAATCCACATTTTTACATCAGGATCATAAATGAGAGAATAAAGCTTACATCATTCTTAACCATTTCTTACATCACTTTTAATACAACATCAGAGTATAATATTTATTATTATAATAGCAGAATGTAATCATATTATCAGAGTTATGAATAATTTAATTTAACAGCGGAATATAAATATATGATCAGAATTACAGCGGAAATAAATTATCTATTCATGGCATGGTGAAACATTGATATGTAAACTATGACAACGGATTATAAAACTTTCCTTTATAAAACATTTAATAAGAGTTATAAATAAAAACTATGATCGCAGCGTAAAGGAAATCCTCTCTGAGTCCATCAGGAGGGATCCACACACAAGAGTCAGCTCTAGCATCCACCTATCACCTGCAACAGGGGGAATAAAACCCTGAGTACTCAATTGTACTCAGCAAGACTTACCCGACGGGAGAAAAGAAAAGACTCCAAAGATATGCAAGGCTATCTGGCTTGTGGGTTTATTGCATCTATAGGGGCATTACTAAAAGTGCATCCTTATATTCGATTTTTATTAACAGTGCGTTAGTTCATTAACTTACCATTCTATGTAAGCACCTATACTACTTTCAAGCAGGTGGTAAGCAATCAGATTTCCTTTTTTCATTCCATCTTTCATCATTCAATTCTTACTACGGTGCTAGGCATAAGACAAGCCGTACTGACTCGGCGGTGATTCGTGAATCAATGTCCCCAACTGGGTACCTCGAAAACACACGCTCCACTTGTACCAAAGGCACAAGTAGGACCAACCCATCACCCTTCTGTCCTAGGGTCCTAGGTCCCTGTCCAAACTAGGACTCTAAGCTCCCGCCTCTGAGTCCCGGACTCAGTGCGGTGCAACGACCTCCTCCACCAAAACAAAACCCTGACAGTCGGTCCGGAAAGAGCCGGAACCCACGACAAGAAAGCAACAAGTCTTACAAGCGCCCATACACAAATATGTGCTCGGGATAATAAATCTGTGACTTGCCTCGATGGCTTATGCAACAACCGGTACTTAACCGACATAGACAGGGAAAGCAGTGTAACCAAGCCATGCCCCACGTCCACGGCGATACAACCTCTTACACCCACCAATACCCAAACCATATCCCTGTCCGGTCACTATTTTTTTCTTTCCATCATTTATATTTTTCTAAGTGATAATAATACAGTAACATATTTCCTATATCTCGCGAGTGACAGGCAATCACTCGACTTCTACCGGTTCCTGTAGCATGGCAATATATCCGATCCTGTCATACTAGTAAGACTCAGGATAAAAATATATATATATGCAAGTGGGTTTCATTCAACTCCTTAAAACTTAATGCACAAATATAATTTAAACCGCAGAAAAGTATGGGTTATGCACCGGGGCTTGCCTGGGTAAAATATAGCCAAAAATTAGTATTTGCATCTTCAGATCATCCACCATCAACTGAACAGAAAGCCCATTGCATCATCTCCTGGAGAGAATATCATGAGACCATCTTTGGATTCCCAATCATCCTTCAATTGATCCGTTGATTCATCATCATACCTATACGATATGCAATGCGATGCAATGCAAAGACGTAATTAATCGACTGCAATCGTGACTCGTAAAAATATGATTTACGCCTCTCAAGTTAACGAGCTAGTTCTAACGACGACCGTACTTAGGCTACATATCCATGTTGTCGAATAAGACGCTATTTCCTAACAAATATTTTAGTTATACAACCCAAGTTGTTTCTTTATTGCATTCTATCGATTTACTCATTATTCGAAATAGGACATCGTTATCTATCTAGCAAACTAATTATTCTGGAGTTACGAAATTTACAGTGAGCAGCTAATATTGCTAGGAACTTACTGTAACAATTTCAGATCCAACACTATTACCAATTTATCACGGAAATTCCTACAAGTTCTCATTTTAAGCATTTTAAAATAATTAGAGCAACCCTAAAATCATACCGCACCTATGTGAACAAAATACACTACTAGATAGATCGTGATTTTAGAAAATCAACAAAACTGGTTTCACTATTTTTAAACAACTACACAATTTTATATTGATTTTACCAGTTTATTTCCCAAAACTATTTTAGCAATTACTTTACGAACTAAAGGGCCCGCGGCCAGCAGATCGGCCCGACGGCCCACAAGCATGCGCACGGCCCAACGCGGAACGGCGCATGCGGTCCAGACGGCGCGACACTAGGCCGGCCCAAGCGATGCGCTGCCGACGGCCCAGGTGCGGGCGCGAACGGCGGCCCAGGCGGGGCGCGCGGCCAGCGGCCCATACGCGCAGGCGGTGGACGGCCCGCAGGCAGCCGCAGCCCAGGCGGACGGGCGCGCGGGCAGGCGCAAGACCAGCCCAAGCGAGTGCGGCAGGGCAGCCCAGCTGGGGAAGTCCAGGGTGCCGTGACCGTTTTGCAAAAACGTCCACAGTCTTCTACCTATTTGGTGCGCTACTATTCCTACGAGTCACTGACTTCGCATCGAGAACCCTAAAAAATTCTCTATTACAATTTTCCCACCTCCTCACCTTCTTCACAAGCAGAGCAGGAGCAGAGGGGCACGGGACGACGCGACCGGCCAAATCTCGGCCACCCACGCACCCGCTGGTGGGGGAAAATGGCGCGGAGCAGCGGCGGACCGCGGTGCGGTCGGGCGCTGCGACACGGGCGCCGAGGAGCAGCGGCTCCAGCGCGGGACCGAGGCACGGGCGCGCGGGAGGGCGGCGCGGGGCGACGCTCCAGGCGCGGCGGCTACACACACACGCGGGGAGGAAGGCGCGGGGTAGCGGCAGGGGGCGAAGCCGCGAGCGGGTTCGGTGAGAGGAGGAGGACAACGGCGTGGTGCTACGGAAGTGGGGCACCGGTGCTCGCACGCCGTGAGGCGTGGCCACGGCAGGGACTCGCGACGCGGGGAAGAAAAGGAGGGGCGCCAGCGACTGCGGCACGGGCGCACGGTGTGGGGGATATACCCCCGGGTACCACAAGATGGTACATGGGCCGCACCATCCGAGGTGGCCTGGCCCGTGAGATCAAGACGTACACGACAGGATTACAAGTTGTACTAGATATTGTAATAGTACCAAATTGTATATTTTACTTGTAACCTTGTCTCTTCGGAGTATATAAGGAGAGACAAGGGTCCCCTAGAGGACAGGTTAATCTGTATACATCTCAATACAATACACCAAAGACATAGGACGTAGGGTATTACGTCGACCAGACGGCCCGAACCTATCTAAATCGCTGTCTCTGTGCCTTGTGTCACCACCTGGTTCCTGGTTACATGCACCGTCTATCGATAATCTACCACCACGGGCACCCCCCTCGGTGGACTGCCGACCATATTTCGTCGACAGTGGCGCGCCAGGTAGGGGGTGTGCGCGCTTATCCATGGTGAACTAGATGGCGTACCTTAAGATCAATATCATCTTCTCGGGGACGGTCCGTGCGTCCAGCTAGTACGGCTACCGCTGGCAAGGTGCTCCTACACAAGTGTCCAGTCGCTGAGATCCAATCAAGACGCATGGCCTACAGCCGCATGCACGCAACCTCATCATCGGCGTCTTCTCTGACTTCGCCGACCCGCTGAGGACTCGGTGACGTGACTACGTGGCGTTTGTACTCCGGGCCGCATCCGTACCGGGAGTCCCGCTCCGGGAAGCTTCGCATCGGGTCCTACCGCCACGAACTTTGCTATAAGATCCAATCAATATCAAGCAGGCAAAGGTCCGTGTATCTACAAGACCATGCAAGCCGATGATGAATAAACGAACAATGGAGACATGCATGGACGCATGCATATACGTGCATACACCTCTCCCACGTGCAAGAGCAGATTCACGTGCCAGCAAAGATAGACACATGTTCGCCAAATATTCCATCACCTAGAGGCCAATCTGCATGCACGTCTGCGGCTCAAGCCCACCAATATGGCAAGCTAAGTCATGTTTCCTATTTCAATTAACTATTCTATCGAATATACAATGGATCTCTGCATGTACGTGATTATTTCTGGTAGGAGCCTAATTGCACACTCCGTACGCCACGAACCGATGATTCCAGAATCATCCATCTAGTAAACAAAGGAGCGTTCAAGATCTGAAAGGCGTGCTGGCTAATTCTGGCTTGCATGCATGGGTTCATGATCTACGTCATCATGCAAGCTAGATATAGCTTCCACAAGCAAGCAACACCAAGGCGTATACGGGTATATACGCGCATGAACATGCCATCCGAACCACGTCCGACTCCAACTCAGACACGACGGGGGCTTTGGCTTCCGCGCTGATTGCCTCTGCTACGACAAGGAGTCCGACGTCTTCACGACATGACCCAATCCGGCATGCAAGCAATCAGGAGTTGTATGTATTCATACATGAACGCTTGCATGCACGTGCATCTACAGCACCATGCATACGAAGACCATGGATCATACAAGCAAGCCGTCTTTATCCAAGTCTCCACCAGCGGGCGTCGAGGCCATGCGCTTTGCCCCAGGAACACAGTTCTACTTCGATGCTTTTTTGACTTCGACATCAATGGGATCGACGCCGATAACTTCAACCCATGCTCTGGACTTCGTCAAGCTACGCCACGACTCCACACGTTGCGAGCTCTGACCTTTGCATGGCCAACGCGTTCCGACTACGCCCTGTTCGCCTACGACCATGGACCACATCCCGAGCGGCTCCGCCGAGCTCCGACCACCTCGACCACCAAACCACGTCGCAATGATGATCGCCGCGAAGAACGGCGCTACGACAATCGCGACCACAGTCATGACGACAGGTCGAAAAGCTCGAGGACCGGACAACTTCATCGCCAACGACACGTCAAGCCATCTCTCGAACATCGCAACACGCCGACTACACCCACCGGTCGTCAATAAAGCTAAGTATTATTTTTAATTGAATTTTTTTTCGATCATCGTACACCTCCGCCGACCACCCTAAGGGTGCGCTCCGCATCGAATTTTCTCCATACATACAATCCAAAACATGTATAAGTTTTTACAACGGTTCACCGATACGTTTTCCTTCCTGCTTGAGAATCCCAGAGCCGGCATTGTCTCCGGCTCCACCCCACGCGTGCATGAGAGTCCGCCCTCTGCTCTACGGGTAGTCGACAGTCGCTCCCTGGTAACACTGGCACTCTACGTGCGGCAGCGTTCCGTACCTCGCGCTACGAGTTGTTGGTCAGCCCAGGGCTGGCGCATTCTTCAGGATAGGTTAATACATCGCGCTACGCCACTACATAACAAAAGGGCTAAAAACAGCTAACGTTATTTTTTGAATATTACACCAAGTATAATTCATCGCCAACCTAACACCAAGTGTTTACTTCACCTCCTATAGAGAGATCAATATATTTTGTACATCATCATGTACTACTGCTCTCCGTGTTTATTTTTTAGGAACATAGTTCGGTCAACGAGCTCATGCTTCGGGGCTCGCCAAGACCACTACGGTGCTCGAGGACTCTGGCCAGACCACCCTTGTGCTCAGGGACTCGCCAGACCACTCCGTGCTCTGGGACTTCTGGCCAGACCACTCTGTGCTCGGGGACTGCCTCAATCACTCTCCGACCACGGCTCGGGGACTTCGTCGCTCGCTCCTCGACCTGTGCTCGGGGACTGCCTCGATCACTCTCCGACCACAGCTTTGGGACTTTGTCGCTCGTTTCTCGACCTACGCACGGGGACTGCCTCGACCACTCTCCGACCACGGCTCGGGGACTTTACGTCTCGGCTACATGTGACTGGCAACTCGCATACAGTTGGGATATTTTTTCGCACTTAGACCTTGCTACAAGGCTCATACCTCGCCTTCCAGCAAGCTCGGAGACTACATCATGACGATACACCGCCGGTGCATCTCTCAGATCGCTCGCATAAACGATTGATTCTCAATTTAACCGGAATTCTTTTAGACCCTGGCACCACGTGACTACGTCACCTACTACCAGGCTCGGGGACTAAGTGGGCACACTTCACCTTGCGGTGAATGTGCTCGATCTGATGATCAAAGACGCTACGCTTCAAGCCGCACTTATATTTCTTTTCAGAAATACAAGTGGGCACACTTCCTAGGACGGAAATCTTTTTCTTTCTTCTTAAGAGCACCATACATTCTTCGGACAACCTACTTCTCCGGCGACAACGGTGGTCGGAGATGTCAAGAACTCAAGCCTCACTGTTCGGAGAAGGTTGAAACGGCGTGTCGCATCAGAATACATGCGCTCGGGGACTTGCTGTGGGGGATATACCCCCGAGTACCACAAGATGGTACATGGGCCGCACCATCCGAGGTGGCCCGGCCCGTGAGATCAAGGCATACACGGCAGGATTACAAGTTGTACTAGATATTGTAATAGTATCAAATTGGATACTTTACTTGTAACCTTGTCTCTTCGGAGTATATAAGGAGAGACAAGGGTCCCCTAGAGGACAGGTTAATCTATATACATCTCAATACAATACACCAAAGACACAGGACGTAGGGTATTACGTCGACCAGACGGCCCAAACCTGTCTAAATCGCTGTCTCTGCGCCTTCTGTAACCATCTGGTTCCTGGTTACACGCACCGTCTACCGATAATCTACCACCACGGGCACCCCCTCGGTGGACTACCGACCATATTTCGTCGACACACGGGTTGCTTGGCAGGCGATGGGAGGAGACGCGGGAAGGCAGTGCTACGGAGCCGCCAGTCTAGCGCGGACCGGGGCGGGGCACGAGGAAGCAAGGGACGGGGGAGGTGGCGTGGTGCTGCGGCCGACACGGTCGCAGACGCGAGCAGTCGTGGAGCTCGACGCGATGATGATGGTGGGATGCTGCGGCCCGGACGCCAAGGGGCAGCAAGCCCGTGCTGAGCCAAGGGACACGCGCGCTCGCGAGGGGGAAAAGGAGAGGCGACTGGTGGGCGGCGCTGGTGCTACGCGGAGGAACTGAAGTAGCTGCGAAGTGCGAGGAGGTGCCGTGGCGCATCCAGCACGAGAGCAGAAAAAGGGAAAAGAATGAGGAAACAGCACGCATGTCAGAGCACGGACGCGGGGACATGGAAGGACGGCGCAGCGTGGCCGTTAGCTGCACGCCTACACGCACATGGAACGTGAAAGGACATGGCGAGAGCAGACTGAGACAAGCCGTAGCAGGCAAGGTCAGAGCAAACAGCAGCAGACCGAATGGGCAGATCGAAGCTGGGGCGTCTCCTCCACGGCAGTAGAAAAGGAAGGAACGGGAAGCAGCACGAGGGAGGTACACGTCGTACACGCGCTGGCACTGCGGACACGTCGGGTGCTCAGCACAGAGACAGACAGCAGCAGCAGCTTGACCTCGGCACAGAGACAGACAGCAGCGGCAGGCAGCAAGGACAAGCAGAGACAGACTAGCTCAAGATGAACAAGCAAGGAGACGCGTGCGGGCTCGGTTACTTCTTAAACACGACGACAGGACGGTCTGACCCAACGTGGCCGGCAGGGCGTGCCGGTTAGCACGGACAAGATCGCGACCTTCATTGCAGCAGAGACGACGCGAAGAAACGGGCAGTCGAACGGTGGCGCTCACATAAAAATATCAGACGCGACGCAAGCGAGGGAGAGGGAGCAGCGGCACGACGACGGGACTCGACGACGCGGTGCGACGCAAATGTGAACAGCGATACCTCGTCAGCGCTCCAAAAGATTTAAATCCTATCGACCACCATCCCTAAACATTTCACGCGACAGCTCCTACTCCATACTCAGCCATAGAACAAAATATTAGGTGTTATGTAATTATTTTGCGCAAAACAATTCGCCACAATTGGCGATTTAAAATATAATTTTCGATTTTTACCGTTGACGCGAAAAGCTGATTTTTAAATTTTAAAATCCAAAAAAATCATTTTAGAAATTTTTCTTAGGCCTAAATCACGGTGCTAAACAAGCTCGTAACACCAGAGGTGTTACAGTATCAATATATTGCTTCTGGATAGATTCGTATTGGAGATAGCCCGTATAACGTGATACATATGGGAGCAGTTCGGCTGGTAAGAAAACTAGCCGAATTTCAGTGTGCACGGCTGGTTTTCACTGTTCACCCCTTCACAAATTCCTCCCAGCGAACAGGGTCATGGAGTTCAGCTGGCTTCATTTAATTTTATTCACGTGTATGCAGATTAACTCATGCTCCCAGCTGTCTCTTATCCTCACGTCAAGATATCTTGAACATCATGTTTCTCTTAAAATATTTTAAAGAATATTCCTCGGCCGGTTCGTAAATATACATCAATTAAGAGATCTTTCTTGCATTCGACATCATCGATCGATCTCTTCCTTTTAATGGAAAGCTTACTCAATTTTAGTGTAAACACGTAACAAAAGGGATTTTAATCCCAGCCCTGCCTAGTGCCTGCCCGAGTCAACACAGACACCTAGGGCCCAGCTCAGACAAGAGGGAACGGAAAGTTTGCAATAAAATTTCTCACAAAATTCAGAGAGAGATGTTTCAATGTTTCACTTCAAGAAAAATAAGGAAAAAATCAGAAGTAAAGGAAAAGACTTTTCAGTATCAGCGTGTCAGTATCAACTCATCCTCCACTAGCACTCTAGCAGGAGTGGAAGCTATCCATTGCCCACTAACCCCACAAACCCACTCACTCACTCATCATTGGACCCCATAAATAAACAAACAAACTGCAAGGTTTGGAGCAGGAAAGAAATGCAGAAATTGATAAAATAGCACGGAGTATTAGGATAATAGAAAAGGTAAAGGCTACCACATTTTTGTATTTGTTCTCCGCTCTTCCCTCTTCTTGTTCTTGGAGTTGGTGGTGTCCCCGGAACTAAAAAGGCCCCGCCTTTTGGCTCATTCTCACCTGCTCCAAGAAAGCTTCTTGGAGATGGCGCGCACCGAGAAGCTCGTTGGCGATGGCTGCTCCGGCAGCGAAGGCCAAGTGGAGGTGGAGGTCGGCATGGGGGTGGACGGGAAGGGGGTGGAGTGCCGGATATGCCAGGAGGAGGGGGAGGAGGCCGCTATGGACTCACCCTGCGCCTGCACTGGCACACTCAAGGTGAGCGCTCTCCTCTGTTTCTCTCTCTCTCTCCCTCCTTCCCTATCTCCCTCTGAAAGTTTCTTTGCGTGGATGTTTGAGGTGCCGAGATGAGTCAAACTGTAGTGGTTGGTAAATTTGGAGTAGAATGGTGATTATTTGGGTGCTGGATAGATTTCAAGATGCAATTTCTGCGCTTCTGAAGTTCGGTTTACCCTTTCTTCTCGTCACTGCGTTTTGGAAATTTGCTTTTGGTTATGTCGGTGTTTATGTTCAACCTGCTTCCTTCTTTTCCGTGATTATCTTGCTGTTCTTTATTGTGGACATCTCTAATAGCTCTAGGCTTGCACTGTAGGAGGATTAAAGTTCTATTGGGTGATTGTTTTTATCTTCGTCGACCAAGTGAAACAGTGTCAGACTGTCAGTGTTTCATCGTCTGTTCACTTGGCCTCCGTATTTGCAGGTGCTGTGCCAGGTTTTGGGTTTGTCTTAAACAGTATCCTTAGGATTGAATGAGTTCTAGAAAACCCGATTTTGTTGTGGACAGGTCCAATCATCCGAATTTTCAAGCGATAGATAATCCTCATCCTAATATATATATACTATACCCCCATTTTCAGTTATCCAATAAACCTTTTCCCCCTTGATGTTGTTGTACACGTGACTTAGGAGTATCTGTTGAAGAAAATGCTAATTGTGTGTTGACCTATTGGCGTTGGTTGTATGCAGTTTGCCCACAGGAAATGCATACAGAGATGGTGCAACAAGAAGGGCAATATTACATGTGAAATCTGCAACCAGGTGGATGTTTCTGTTATTCTGCTACAAGACCAAAAGTAGCAATTTTTTTCTCTGTTTTATACTGTGTACCATATCATTTCTAGATGGTGTGGCATGCTACTTTGACCTTGCCGAGTTTCCAGTCTACTATCGGCTATTTGATTTGGATAGATCTAGTAGGTTTATATTAGGTTTCCATTTCAATGCAACTGCAGTGCAGAAGAAATAAGGAGAAATGGGAACACTCTATATATCTTGTATTGTGCTGTTCTTGTTGAAGTTTTCATATCTGTCTTGTTGCCCCTATGTTCTACAGGTTTACTCCCCGAATTATGTCATCCCTCCACCTAAGTGTTGTTCAGATGAAATGGACATGGATCTCAGGTACTTGCTGATACAATTCTTTATGCTTTGCTCAATTTGCGGAAATCAATCCTTTCTAAATGAAAAACATATTGTGAAAATAACCTATGTTCTGTGGGGGTAACTTGAACAATGTGATTTGTACCCTTTAACAGCAATTAAGGAAGCACAGTTGTTTTCCCTTAATTTTCAATAGTAACGCAGATGTGGTGCTCCAGTTTGTGCATATTCTTTGAGCGACCCATTGTAGATATTCTGAATGGGTGATCTTTTTTGGTAAACAGGCAAAACTGGGTTGGACGAATCGATCCTCATGATTCCCATTTTCTAGCCATTGCCATCGCAGAGCAGCAGCTGCTGCAAGCTGAATTTGATGATTGTGTATCTGCAAATTCTAGTGGTGTCACATGCTGCCGAACCATTGCTCTAATTGTACGTCAAAAAAACTCTTTCTTCACAGACTTAATACTTAGTTGTGTTGACTTATTTGTGTTGGGTAGTGGAATCTAATATTGGCTTTATTGCAGTTGATGTTCCTTTTGCTTGTACGACATGTAATTGTCATTGTGAGGGATGTTAGCATGCTACAAGATGCAACAGTGTTGTTCAGTGTGAGTTCAACAAACCTAATTAACATGTCCTGCTGAGATGATGTGACCTGCTTCTGTTTGAGTTCCATATTCTGCATAATGCTATGAATGCTGTCGAAGTGCGATAATGCTTCATTCTGTTATAAACATGTCATGCCAAGATCGTGTAATATGTTTATGTTGAAATGGCATGATGCTGAGAGGAGAGCTAATTAATGTCTATTACAAAATTGTATACCCCAGTGGCTGCAAAAGAACAACAAATACTTCAAGATAAATTGATGACAGTGTTTCATTAGCAAAGATTTGCCCTTGATTGATTACAGCCCACTTCTGCATTTCTCATTTGTTGCTCAGTCCATAGTGGGATTGAATTTTTTTTTTCCATGTGTATTATCGATACATGACACTAAAGCTTTCGTTTATTTCAGGCAACTCTTCAGTTTGCGGGATTCTTTCTTCCTTGTTATGTAATAGCTCGTTCTTGCTATGCTTTGCAGCATCGGAGACGAAGACAGGTGTACTTCCTTTCCTACCAGTCCTGATGATATAGAAAAATATATGACCAACCTGTTCTGAATCTAGTAGAACCTGCTATTATATTTCTCACGTTCAGCATTCTACCAGTTTGACCTATTGACGTGAACATCTTTTTTTTCTCTGAATTGGTAACCTGTAAGCTGTAACCGTGACCCAAAACGACCCTATAACGTTCCAAGATAGTGTTTATTTACTACTGCTTGAATCCAGTGCTGCTGGGTTGGATCCCAATGGTTTTCATTCAGAATGTCTTCGCTGCTTCTTGCAAGTGAAGTCTGTCGAGATATGTACATATGCAGTCTATCCCACAGAGGAGACAGTCCTAACTTGTTTTGTTGGCTATCTCCACAGGTGTAGGGAGACTCACCTGAACCTTAAAGAACACCAAGGCGTACCAATACCAATTGAAGCGCCGCCTCGGCAGTACCCCCCGAAGAGGATGCATGGAAGCTTGCGAAGTGAGCTTCCCGTTGTTGCTTGGAGCCACCGCAAAGCATTTGGTTTCTCTCCTGAAAACGTAGGCGGTTTAATTAGGGGATTGAGTAGCGAGAACAGGCGTTGTGAAGCTCAAGTGTACATATGCTGAGAGAACATGGCCTTTTTACAGCTGTATGGAAGCAAAATGTAACCTCACACATTTCTACTGCAAATAAAAGAACGATCTACCATTAGCCAGCTTGTTCGCTTGTTGGTTTCAGTCAGGGTTTATCAGCCAGCCAATAGTATTTTTCTCTCACAATAAGCCAGCACTAGTCGGACTTACCAGCCCAGAAATCAACAAGAGGCTCTGAAGTTTTATGCTTTGGTTTGGGATGGCTGGCTTTGCAGAGTACAGGGCGGCGGCTGCTGCTGCTGCTGTACTAGTGCGTACAGAGGGAGGTTTCTGAATCGGACAGACGTGGAAAGTCACGGGTTCAGTGCCGCTCTAATGCTCCGTTGATTGCTGCGTGCGCTCAGCCGGTCATCCGCGTATACTGCCAACGCCGCGCCGCCGTGCGCTCCTCTGCTCCTGCCTTCCAGACGCTGACCAGCCTGACCTCCCGGATCCTCCGGTTCCGGTCCCCCGTTCACGCGGGCGCATCGTGTTTGACACGGGTTCATGCATAGTAGTCCTAAAAACGCACGACACGACACGACACGACAAACCTGAGCTATTTCTTCTTAGTCGAACACAACACTATACTTACTAACACAACACAAATAGACTAAACACGGCCTTGGGAACGGTCTGTCCCTCGCGCTGCCGCCGTTGAGAATTGATTCAGATTTTTGCCCTCGATCGCCAGCCAAGCCGGTTCACCCATGTCTGCCGCCGCTGCCGGTGGCCTCCACACCACCCTCCTCATCGCCGCTAGGCAATCGCAATCGGAGCGACACGGCAACCTGCCTCACCAGCAGCAGCCATTGGTCGACGCCGCGTACAGCAGGATGGAGGAAGGATCGCACGTCCCAACACCGCAGAACCAAGACACGAGCATGGCCGACTACTGGAAGTGGAAGTTCCCCAACATTTTCTTCATGGTATGCAATGTAATGTAATGAAACCTAGCTCCTTCCCTTTTCCCTCATCTCTATACATGCGTACTGTACCATCTAAGCCTACCTAGCTAGATGATCAGCGGAAATCAATTAGTCTGGTACTCTCTTTTTTGTTTATTTAGCCTAAAAAAAACCTTCGTCGAACTCACACCTTTCTTATATGCTTCTGCTCCTGCAGACGTTTGTTGGAGTTGTTCCAAATTCACTCCAGGATATAGGCCAGGCTTCTGACGGAGCGAAGCGGAGGCCCGTCGCCGGAGGCTTGGGCCGGAGCGTAGCGGAGTCTGAAGCCGGCCCATCAGGTCTCGCCCCTGTGCTCGGGGGGTGCGGGGGGCGGAGCCCCCGCGGTACGGTACGGTATATACACCCTTGCTAGGGTTTCGTGGAGACTTGATTCTCTTGTAAGCCGCCATAGGCGTGTAACCCAAAACTCTTGAGATAGTGAGATTGTTGCTGGCTGGTGCCCGTGGTTTTTCCCCTTCACATCGGAGGGGTTTTCCACGTTAAATCGTGTGTCTCCTCTGTGGTTTGATTCTTTACTTCATATTCCTATACGTCGTTCATAACAACGTTTACAACTGTCCTGGGTGGCCTAATGCTGGCTGAACTTTTTGTGGAGCGGTTTGTGCAACACGATCCTGAATTGCAAGACGAGCCCTTCCTAATGATAACTCTTGTTGTTCTAAATTCCTTTATTATAGTAGCCGGGTACCTGCCGTCTCTTTTTCCACATTTTTTTGGAAGAGGCTAGTTAAATGTCCCGGTGTGTTGTTCGAGGCTTTTATTAAAGTAAATACTACTATTTTAGAAGGGATCTTTGCCGGAGCAAATGCATATCATGTGGATATTTGTGTTTGATTATTATCTATAGTAGGAGTATAGTTAAAAGAAACAAATCAAGAAAACATTGTATTTCTTCAGTAATATCTTACTCTGGTTCCGTTACTATTTTGTATTTCAGTAGTATCTTACTCGAATTTGTGGCTAAAAGTTTGAAGAATTGGAAAATGTGAGACATGAAAAGGTGCCTAACATGCAACGAAATAGGTTGACAATTATACGACTGAAAATAACCATTCCACAATCCAGAGCAATCCACGCAACAAAATTAACGCTTGTGGACATGAGTTGAAGGGAGAGAGAAGGCTCCCATAGCTGCAATTTGCATTCATGTGCTCTCTACATGAAACATTTTTGTACATTGTTTTCCATCACACGAGTGCGGTCCACCAGTCAGTTGGTCTTGTGTGCTAACCTACTTGCTCAAATCACCGCGCCAGCATACCTGCATTGCAAATTATGCCCATAATTACGAATTGTTAAAGTTGAAAACAGACATATGCCCATGTAACTTGATAATTTTTTTTGAAAAAAAAAACTTATACAGCGTACCAATCCAAAAGAGAGGACGTGAAGCACCGAGGCAACTCCTAGTAAATACTTTAGGATCTTTAGAGAGTCAATGTCAAGAGCCAGGTACAGAAATACTATGACCAGCAGATTTATGCCTGCAATAGATCACTTTCTTACAACTTGATTTATTCAAAGCAAACTAGATACCATATCTACAGGTCCGTTGGAGAACTCTAAGTAGTAGTTGAAGCAAGGCATTAGGAAGATAGGTCCCACGTAGGGAGGGGAGTTTCTAATTGGACGTGCATTCATTCCCTGGGGAGGGCGCTTTAAGTGCCGGATTTGTACCCATAGTAAAGACATGAGGGTATTCAATTTTGGAATATAACATGAACTCTCTCCTCTAGGATTGTATGAGAACGGCCAGCACAAAGAGCAAGAGCAATAGAGCTTATCCCGCTGTTACCCATGAAAATACGACAACATACCTAACACCCCAAGCCGACACAAGACCTGAGAACACCGTAGCTCGGTGAGAGATCGTGCATACGCACTTGATGGAACGCCAACCGCTTGCAAAGTCCACCACAAGCTGAATGCAATGTGAAATGACTTTCAGAAGCATGGACAACCTTGTAGGCCAACCGGAGCCCCTTTGAACTATGTATTGGGGGATATTTAACTTTTTTATGTTATAACGGATGTCACCTCTTCAGATCTCATTTTTAAAATTACTCCTATATATTTACCATCAAGAGAGAGCATTTGATATATTCTTACCATTTTCGCTGACGTGGCACGCCAACTCGACCTGACAGTATAAATCGGCCACGGAAAATGACATTTTTGCCCCTCATCTATTTCTTCTATCTCTATCCCTTCCTCGCTCGAGCTCCGGCCATGGCCGACGATGGGGTCCATGGCGGCGGCTGACAAGACATAGGGGAAGTTGGGGGGCGAGGCAGCCGGGGCCACGGCCTGCAGGTCCACGGCCACGCCCGACGCCGGCGACGAACATGGCGGCACCTAGAGCACGGGCAGGAGCACGGCCTCCTCGGCGCCGGCGATGAACATGGCGGCCCCATGCCTCCTCGTGTTCGTGCTCCTCTGCTTCCTCGCCGGTGGAGGACGCGCATCCCCGGGCACAGACGAGCTGCGCCGCGTCTCTTCGTGTGCGGTCGCTGCCGGTACCGGCGAGCCAGCTTCCCCCGCCGGCGACGAACATGGTGGCACCTCGTCGGACCTAGGAGCTCGCACGGCCAGAAGGGGAGGAGCCGGACCTCGCGCGCGCCGCCGGGGATGGGGTGGCAGCGACCGGAAGGGGAGGAGCTGGACCTCGCGCGGTCGACCATGGGGAGGCACGCCGGGGATGGGGACGCACGCGCGGCAGAGCCCACGCCCGCGGCAGAGCCCACACGGGGCGGATCTCGTGCCTGCGTTCGCCATCGGAGCAGCGCTGCTAGCTGGGGTGGTGCGCAGACCTCGCGCTCGTCGGGCTGCTGCTCGCGTCTAGGAGGGAGGAGGAGGCGGAGCTGAGAGGCGCGTAGGCCGGGATGCATCTTTACCAAGCGATGAGGATGAGACGGACGAAAAAGAAACAGATGAGGGGTAACAAAGTCATTTCGCATTCCACAAACACACTGGCTTCCCTACGTGTCCTGCCATGTATGCAAAAATGGCTTAAAGTTATGAATTCTTCTCTCTCGATGGTAAATATGTAGGAACAATTTTAAGAGTGCTATCTGAGGAGGTGACATCCGTTATAATGGTAAAAAATTAAATATCCCATGTATTGGGAGTGCTTTCTAGGTACATGGAAGTTGCAGTCATTAGATTCCTGTCCGTTTGAAAATAATAGAGAGAGGATAGCCTCATAGGCCAGGAGGAAGCTGGCAATGCCTACATGGTCAAGGTGTGCCGAACCACAGCAGCGACGAGGCATATCCTGTAGTTCCGGTTCTGAACCCCTTAAATTTTAGTCTTGGGAATCGGAATAAATCGGGACTATGCAATCGGGACTAAAGCTCTCGATGTGTGGCTATGGAGATTCGAACCAAGTCCAGGTTTAAGATATAAACCGAGACTAAATGTACATTTAGTCCGAGTTCGTATTTCAAACCGAGACTAAAACTTACACTCTTAGTCTGAGTTCGTGTCTTAAATCGGGACTAAAAATTCTAGCAGGGACATCGTTTCTCTACTCGTGATTAGCCCTTTGCCAGAGAAATCTCAGGCACCTTCGAAGTGGAGTCGTGGAGATCAAGGTGATGATGGTGTTGAAGAAAATCCAATATATATACTTCCTCCTTACTAAAAAAAATAAAGTCGTTTTAGACAGCGACACGGTCTCTAAAGTATTACTTTGACTCCTTATTTTTATAAAAATATTTATCAAAAAGTAATATATGTATATTTTTATGAAAGTATTTTTCAAGACAAATCTATTTATATGGCTCTCACATCTCCAAACTCAATAACTTAAAAGTTATTCATGATTTATATTTCTAATGTTTAATTCAAGCCTTGTTCAAAACGACTTTATTTTTAAATACGGAAGGAGTACTCTAGTTGGCATAGCTGTTATAAAAATGGAGAAGGCAAATCAATGCATGGTGATGGTGGAGCATTTTGGTCGGCCTTAATGGGAAGTGGGAGCGGTAATAGTACTGGTAATGGGAGAAGATGATTTTTCGTGAAAGCTGAATTGATTAATCAATAGATTAATGAGGTAATAAACGGATGGAGAGCTGCATCTCGTCACAAATGTGCACCCCTTGGGCTTCGGCCTTCTTACGACCGTGAGTGCCTTTGGATGCAGACAGAGGAAGGCGAAGTGGAGCATGCACAACTGTTCAGTTCGTGTACCGGAAACAAAGAGCCTCTGCATAGTAACCTATGGTTATGGGCCCTCCTGGATGACATGGCTTCACGAAATTACAGAGAAATATGTTAGTGGAGTTTTGCTTTATAAGAGTATAAGATAAGATAACATAGAAGACAAATAGAGATAGTGTCAACATAAAGGGAATCGCTAAATTTCAGGTGTCTAAAATTTGTGTTGTTTGAGGCGGCGAAGCTGGATCGTCCAATCTTCATCCAACGCATTGGACATCTTCTTCCTCCAGCTCTGTCTAGTGAGCGTGTGCCCCGCCGCAGCGCCACGGAGCTCCGACGAGACCCTACCGCGTCCGCGGCGCCCTCCCACCACTTCCCTTCCCCCTCCCACCGCCGCTTTCTTCTCCAACTCCGGCAAGAGCGGCCGCAACGCCCCCGCCTCGAACTAGTCCGGTCACCTCCACCGCCGCCAGGACCCGAAGCCGCCCACCCCTATCCCTACCGGCCGCCTCCACCACCGCCAAGAATCGAAGACTCCCACCCCTGTCCCCACCACCGCCAGGACCCAAAGCCGCCCGTCCCCATCCGCACCGCCGAACCGGCCTGCCTCCCCCGAGCCCCTCCTTTTCCTAAGGTCGCCGAAGTTGGGAGAGAGAAGACGCTCGCCAGAGTCGGGGAAGATGCTGGGCAGGGCAGGTGCGGTGGGCGCGATTTGAGGTGACTGGATTATAAGAGGTGTGCAAAATGTTCATTACTTTCCCACCTGGAAGTTCTAGACTTACCAGTTACATATGCTTGCATTATTCTAGTTTATTTTAGTAAGATTTATGACACCAAATTAGTATCACTAGATGTACATAAAATATATTTAGTTTCATAAATATCTGTGCTATTTTTTATAAATTCGGTCATATAAAAAATTTAACTCAAAACAACTCTAGAAATTAACCAGGAAACAACTCGTACATTAACCACTTTTCACGAATCACAGTGCCAGATATTACCTTACCGTAAGAAGAAGAACAGGATACAAGTATGCCACACAAGATTCTTGTACAATCATTTTGAGGTGTACAGATGGCAAACGCAAATATCATATATCAGCGATTATTTTTCTAGCAAAGTACAAGTTACGTAGGTTCTATTGGAACGTCAAAATGGAAATGTTCAGGCACTTGTCGCAATAATTCAGCTGTCTAATTTCACTGGCTTCACTTTCTCCTTGAGAAACTGTCGAATGTGCTCTCGCTTCCAGTTATCAATCCTGCCAATCTCAGCCCGTTTCAGATTTTCAGTAAATGAACCAATGAATAATTGAGAACATTTTTTCTACCATACATTAGGTACTTTAAGCAATTGGCGCACATATAGAAAGATGACAATTTATTCAGTACAATACTTAAACCTGTCACTTATAGATGAATGCTGTGCCCAAGAGAAAATTCAGGCCACTTTAGCAAATTACCCAGTATTGACTATACTACTGCAGCTTTATGAAGCATTCCAGTAGCAGTACACTTTCTATAACTATGTTTTGAAGCATGCATGCACAAACAAACCGATCATTTCTTTACATATTGTGTCAGTCATCAGAGTACTACATGAACTATATGACATTACTGCAAGAGCAAGGATGATTGGAAGCAGACAACATATATAAGTGTAATGAACTAAGACATGATGATATGAAATGATTCAGGCAGACAGTTCTTATATTATTTGTAATAATAGAAGTCTAAGAATGTAATCAGATAACTGGAGGTTTATTCTAGAGTTAAGTAGGACTTGCCTTATGGTCTCCTTCTGTTCACCCTTGTTGTCAAGCATTATGAGCTTTGGTGGAGAACCATAGGAATAACGTGCTTCCACATAAGGGAAGTCGTCCTTATCTTCTTCGAGGAAGCCAACAACTTCTGGATAAAATACCAGTTTTCTCATGCACACCTCAATAATTGCACCAGAAAATGTGAGCTGCAACAGGCAAAAGCAAACAGTCAGATGCTATATCCAGTACAAGTAAAGAACTATATGGCGCTTCTAAGACCCATGCTCATCCAAAAAAGAACATCGTTTAAGTCTTGTTTACTGGCCATTCAGGTCCTCTAGCATTCAAGTGATGCCTTGAATATATGTCATTATTCCAGACTAACAAAGATCTATACTCATTTTGAAAGCGATAACTGTTTGGTCATCCCTATAAAATCTAAGCACTATTCAGTATCAACATAAACCAACTGACAGACAGAAACCAGCATAAAAACTTGAACTGTAAACCCTAAAGCAAAGAAAACCACAACAGGTAAAAGATATGTCTTCCTTATGCCAATTCATGGAGATTCATAGTTCATACCTTGCTGATAGAATCATCTGAATCCTCGGTGCAACATTTACGGCAATCCTCCACCAGCTCTGCACACAACCAACAAGTTGTTTAGATTTGAATCAATCACATGACATAACACATAAATAGCACATGTGGAAATGGGTCCACCCCTAGTTTCTTTGCCAATAGACAGTGTCACAGTGACTAATGGAGTCATGGAGCAACCGGGACAAAAGATATTATTGCAAGAACCAACAAACAGAGTTGACAAAATATATTCCTCCAAATTAAGTGTTCAGTTGGTGACATGAATGATGTTTCCAATCCGTTCTGATGCAGCTAGCTTCAGCTCTTTGACTCTATCTTAAAGACCAATATTACTCGGCTTTTATAGAAAGCAGATTAAGGCCTTGCAGCATCTGGATAACACGAGTTTTTATAGAGTGCTGGGGAGGGGCTAACCAAAACGATAGACTCAAACAGTGAGGACAATGCATAACCAGCACCACCTGATGTACAACTTCTGAGCTAAGGGCAAACCTCAAATTTTACAGAACAATCAGCATAGGTTCATAAAGCCTCCACTAATGCCAGAAATCCATTTCGTTGCCCCTTTCAAGTTTTATTAAAAGAAGAAGAAGAAGAAGAAACTCTCGTCAGGACTGCAAAAATGAAAGAATCGTGGGAAAATATGAAATCCATCAATGCTCAGTGAGCTAATCCAATAGTTCTCATGTTTTAAGGTTCATTAATTGGGTTTTCATTGGTTTGTGGTCTGAAATTCCATCCCATCTGAAGTTTTGGCATTAAAGCGATCCAATTTCTAAGCTGCATGCTGGCAAACGTCTTGACCGAAATCGCTCTTCGCAGATTTCAGACTCGAAATGAAGAAAATTGACATATTCGGATCCGACCGAACCCTCCTTACTCAGTTACTCCTATGGCTACGCGTTCCCGGTTCAGATCGCAAATCTTATCAGCAGCGCACAAAGTGCGAGCTGCCGCAGGCCAGAGGAACGATCCGCGCGTACCTTGGTCCTTAACGAACTCGGAGAGCGCGTTGCAGTCGGAGCAGAGGGCGAGGCCGGTGAACCCCAGGCCCTCGCACTCCCTCGCCCCGAGCCGCTCGCCGCGGCAGAGGCCGGAGCAGCACACGAGGACCACGGCGGCGACCACCGCTACGAGGAGAGACCGATCCATCCTCTCCTCTCGCCCCCCGACTAACGTACGGCCTGGCTGGACTCCGGAGCTGCCGCAAGCACCACCGCGACGAGTCGTCGACGACGACGACGAAGAAGAAGACGACTAGCGGCAGGCCGGCTTTCCCCCAGTGGCCCAGCCTTTTCGAGGCTCAGTTGGTGAACAAGCGGTCCGCGTAGCTGGGCCTTGCCTGCAGCCCCCAATTTGACTCGGCCCAATTTTTCATTGCTGGCCGTCCAGGTCCAGTGCTGCGTCTCTGAACCACAGTAGGCTGAATTCTGAATTCTGAACTCTGAATCTGACTGAAGACTGAAGCCTGAAGCCCTGAACCATACGATACGATCTTAATTGATGATGTCTAAACATGGCATGAATATTTTGCACGAATCTGAGAAACTGGGCGCGTTTACTGTCCGTATATTCATTTCGTCGCCAAATCATGAACTCATCAGTAGCGAGAATTCGTGATTACAGGCTTTTACAGCCAACGTCACCACTCGTCAGTCGCCGTGCTCCGCTCGCACAACACAAGCACGCACAGGTAGTAGGTAGCGGCAGCAGGCAGCAACGACGCACCGCCCTGCTCTGCCACACTGGAAGCACGGCATGTGTTCCGTACTTCCGTCCACCGTCCACATTGCTCGGCTCTCCTTGGGCACGCACGCCGTGCTGGCATGTGATGCGGGCGAAGAGGCTAGGCTATGCTGCTGCTCCTGCGACTGCGATGCATTCTCCCGGTGGCGGTGGCCGGCCTCGGTCCGAGAACCGCTGGCTGTAGCCTGTAATCCATGCAGATGCGGGCAGCCGTTAGGTGTGGACGCGCGGGTTCAGACTTCACAACTGGAGGCCCACTGGTTTTGATTGAAGAGGTGAGGAACATCGGAGAATTGAGAATGAGAGCTCGCGGTTTCATGTGTCGGTGCGGGCCAAGTCAGATTTGCCATCTCTCGAGAAAAAAAAATCAAAAGTTATCAGCAGCTGCTGGTAGTTGTTTTAAATTTCATTGGCGTCGTCAGGCAAATCAGCCCAGAAAACAACGTGACTCGCGCCCAGCTGATTCGTCAATAAAGTGACGAAACGAAGCCGTCAGGCAGGCTGAAATACGAGTTGAAGAAGCAAGTCAATACACGGAGAGGACCGAGCGTTAGCTCGGTTGGTCCGGCTTCCAGGTGTGAAGCGACCGCTCGCGGGTTCGATTCCGGATGGAACGAACTTGCTTGCCTCACCGGGGCTGGCCCCCCAAATAATTTATGCCTCTCACGACGTGGTGCCACGATGAGATCCTAACGTGCCCGCTTACGAAATCTTCATATTTGAGTATAATTTTCATATTTGAGTATAGTTATAGATTTATACGTACACGGGTAGTGTGAGTGTATGCGTATGTTGAGTGGGTATGCGTATGTACAAACAGATGCTACAGCTGTATCCAGATGAGAGGAAAAAAAACCCAATACACGGACGCTCCCCAGACCTTACTCCTACGGTCCTACCTAGCAGGCAGCAGCTGGCTTGGCTCGTAGGAAGAGCATCAGCAGTTTGCCAAATTGGCAACGGCGCCTCTCTTTCACAGTCTCAGGCCTTATGGTGGATAGAGATCACGGTATATCTCCTAGTTTCTGAAAGTCGAGACATCACTGTTGGCAGAAGCTGGAGCCGATAAAATTGATCAAGCTGGTGGCTGCTGTTGCAGACGTTGGAGACCAGAAAGAAAGAATCCTTATCCGTGGACTGATGCCCAACTCGGCTCGTGTTGGAACTTGGAACGGAAGTCCTAACCCGTGCTCTCTCTCGTCCCGTCAGCGTCACCCACAGACCTTCGGTTAAGGCATTTGTGCTTGGCCCATCACGGCATGTTCCATTCCAAGCACGGGCGGAGGGCACGAAGCCTGATGCCCTGATGAATGGATACAAACGACGTAAGACACTGTTTACTTCTCGTATAATCCATCTTTTTCGTTTGTTTTTTAGTCGGAATAATATTTTTCTCTCCTAATAAATCAACAAGAATATTATTTCAACTTGTTTTTTCAGCGAAACGAAGAGAACCTAATTAGTGAACGGGAAAACATATGTACTATGCACTTTTTTTTTGTGAGGAAGAGAGAGAGGCGAGCGAAATTATTTAGCAGCTCATCCTTATCGTAAGCTTGTGTGTCCAGCTAAACTGTATGGGATTTGCACATGGTCTCACGTGCTTCCTCCTCTGTTCTTCGATTAAACAACGCTAATGATCTGTTTTTTTTTCTCCATTGCAATTAAGAAGAAGAGTTTAGTCATACAAACGACGCGCTTTTGACGAGCACCGTCGGAGGTCTTACAGTCGCACGACTCCAAGCTTGGATATTACATAAAAGATCTACAACCGAGCTAAGAGCAGCGCTGCAACCTATGAAGCTTGGCGCCTCCGCTGCTGGCTGCGCGATCCTACTCCGGTGTCCGAGAAGAGTTTTCTACCTGCCCTGGTGTTGGTCGCTGGGAATAACTCGTCCAGAGCTTCAACTTGGCTCGACGTCAAGTTTCTTGCGAAAATAGCGTCGTATGCTCCCTTGGACGCGGGAAGAAACTAGTGCCGCCGGCGGCGCGACGCCCATCCTCTTCATGAGTAGTACCTCGTCCCGCTTGGAGGCCGGTACGTGCGACAACGGCTGAGCGGCAATCCGCTTGCTCCTGATTGGCAGGGGGCGCTTTGTTACCGCCTTCTGCCTTGGAGGACTGGCAATCAATGGCGACTTTCTCTTGCACTGCACCTCCTCGGTGAACCTTGCGAGACGCCGAGCAGCATCACGTGGCGTGGGTGTCGCGTCACTGGGGTGCACGGATCTTCGACATCGAGTTGTCCCTCCCGAGGCGGCATGAGCTGTGGCAGCTCCTGCACCAGCGACAACATAGGTGAGTGAGCAGCCGTCACCGGAGGATGAGTATCCATCAATGATTCCTCAATCCCCACAGAGGTAGCCTCCAGAGTAGGCTGGCATCAGGGCACTATTTGTCTCGCTGGTCGGCTCACGACGAGCGAGGCGGTGAGCTCCTCCAGCATCGGGTCAATCGAGACGACCCATGCGGGAGGCCCCACATTCGCGCACAGTGCCAACGCCAGCGGATCTGGCTCGGCGAAGTAGAGTGCAACAGCAGAAGTAGTTGTGTTGTCGACGTGGTCGGCTAGTGCACCCGTGCCGATGTCCTTCTTAGTCCAGCACCACCGTCGTCATCGTCTGCCACTGGCGCCCCCACGGCCCCCTGTGCGGCACCCTCCGCACCGCCTTGCGGCGCATGCTTGGAGGCCGGGGGGTCATCACGAACAGAGTGTCGTGGCATGTTGGCACCCTTCGCCGCCGATGTCGAAGCAGGCCTGGACCACCTGCAATCCTTGGCGAGGTGTCCGAAGCCGCGGCAGCACAGACAACGCCGTGGCAACCGACAAGTCGCTACTCGACGCGAGCAGGATAGACGGTTGAAACATCTGGCGTGAAACTCTGCACGGATCCTCTGGCCCTTCAGGAGCTGCTTTGGATGAGGCTCAACCGAGGCGGCCATCGGACGCGTCTCCTGCCGGGGGAGGATGTCCCGCCAACCATTGATGTTCGGTGCGGAGATCCGTCTGCGGTGGCCGAGGCGTTGGCGGGCAGGGACAATGCATAACCAGAGGTGGTGCCACGATGAGATCCTAACGTGCCCGCTTACGAAATCTTCATATTTGAGTATAATTTTCATATTTGAGTATAGTTATAGATTTATACGTACACGGGTAGTGTGAGTGTATGCGTATGTTGAGTGGGTATGCGTATGTACAAACAGATGCTACAGCTGTATCCAGATGAGAGGAAAAAAAACCCAATACACGGACGCTCCCCAGACCTTACTCCTACGGTCCTACCTAGCAGGCAGCAGCTGGCTTGGCTCGTAGGAAGAGCATCAGCAGTTTGCCAAATTGGCAACGGCGCCTCTCTTTCACAGTCTCAGGCCTTATGGTGGATAGAGATCACGGTATATCTCCTAGTTTCTGAAAGTCGAGACATCACTGTTGGCAGAAGCTGGAGCCGATAAAATTGATCAAGCTGGTGGCTGCTGTTGCAGACGTTGGAGACCAGAAAGAAAGAATCCTTATCCGTGGACTGATGCCCAACTCGGCTCGTGTTGGAACTTGGAACGGAAGTCCTAACCCGTGCTCTCTCTCGTCCCGTCAGCGTCACCCACAGACCTTCGGTTAAGGCATTTGTGCTTGGCCCATCACGGCATGTTCCATTCCAAGCACGGGCGGAGGGCACGAAGCCTGATGCCCTGATGAATGGATACAAACGACGTAAGACACTGTTTACTTCTCGTATAATCCATCTTTTTCGTTTGTTTTTTAGTCGGAATAATATTTTTCTCTCCTAATAAATCAACAAAAATATTATTTTAACTTGTTTTTTCAGCGAAACGAAGAGAACCTAATTAGTGAACGGGAAAACATATGTACTATGCACTTTTTTTTGTGAGGAAGAGAGAGAGGCGAGCGAAATTATTTAGCAGCTCATCCTTATCGTAAGCTTGTGTGTCCAGCTAAACTGTATGGGATTTGCACATGGTCTCACGTGCTTCCTCCTCTGTTCTTCGATTAAACAACGCTAATGATCTGTTTTTTTCTCTCCATTGCAATTAAGAAGAAGAGTTTAGTCATACAAACGACGCGCTTTTGACGAGCACCGTCGGAGGTCTTACAGTCGCACGACTCCAAGCTTGGATATTACATAAAAGATCTACAACCGAGCTAAGAGCAGCGCTGCAACCTATGAAGCTTGGCGCCTCCGGCTGGCAGCTGTCTGCGATCCTACTCTCAAGCGTCCGAGAAGAGTTTTCTACCGCCTTACGGTGTTGGTCGTTTGGGAATAACTCGTCAGAAGCTTCAACTTGGCTCGACGTCAAGTTTCTTCTGCGAAAATAGCGTCGTATGCTCCCTTGGACGCGGGGAAGAAACTAGTCTTGGCGGCGCGCGACGCCCATCCTCTTCATGAGTAGTACCTCGTCCCGCTTGGAGGCGTGCAGACGTGCGACAACGGGCTGAGCGGCAATCCGCTTGCTCTCGATTAGCGGGGGCGCTTTGTTACCATTTACGCGCCTTGGAGGACTAGCAATCAATGGCGACTTTCTCTTGCTTTGCACCTCCTCGGTGAACCTTGCGACGCCGAAAGCGCATCACGTGGCGTGGGTGTCGCGTCACTGGGGTGCACGGATCTTCGACATCGAGTTGTCCCTCCCGCGGCGGCATGAGCTGTGGCAGCTCCTGCACCAGCGACAACATAGGTGAGTGAGCGTACCGTCCACCGGAGGACGAGTATCCATCAATGATTCCTCAATCCCCACAGAGGTAGCCTCGAGTAGGTGGCATCGGGCACTATTTGTCTCATTGGTCGGCTCACGACGAAGCGCGGCGGTGAGCTCCTCCGAGATCGGGTCAATCGAGGCGACCCATGCGGGAGGCCCCACATTCGCAGCGAGTGCCAACGCCGGTGATCGGCTCGGCAAGTAGAGTGCAACACCAGAAGTAGTTGTGTTGTCGGCGTGGTCGGCTAGTGCACCCGTGCCGATGTCCTTCTTAGTCCAGCACCACCGTCGTCATCGTCTGCCACTGGCGCCCCCACGGCCCCCTGTGCGGCACCCTCCGCACCGCCTTGCGGCGCATGCTTGGAGGCCGGGGGGTCATCACGAACAGAGTGTCGTGGCATGTTGGCACCCTTCGCCGCCGATGTCGAAGCAGGCCTGGACCACCTGCAATCCTTGGCGAGGTGTCCGAAGCCGCGGCAGCACAGACAACGCCGTGGCAACCGACAAGTCGCTACTCGACGCGAGCAGGATAGACGGTTGAAACATCTGGCGTGAAACTCTGCACGGATCCTCTGGCCCTTCAGGAGCTGCTTTGGATGAGGCTCAACCGAGGCGGCCATCGGACGCGTCTCCTGCCGGGGGAGGATGTCCCGCCAACCATTGATGTTCGGTGCGGAGATCCGTCTGCGGTGGCCGAGGCGTTGGCGGGCAGGGACGCTGCCCTTCGCTGCCCAAGCAGGCAGGCCGTGCACCAGCTGGGGGCGTTAGCGGGCAGGGACGCTAATGATCTGTTGTGTTTGTTGCTGTGCATCATACTTGCTAATGCCTTACATTGGCTGCATCGTGAGGTAACACGATGACAGACGAGAGTGAACAAAATAGCCTTTCGAAAGTATAAGTTATTTTAGTTTTTTGTATACAATTTTTATTATACATCTAAATATTTATTATGTCTAGATACATAATAAAGATTATTTATCTAAAAAGGGCTAGAATGACTTATAATTTAGAATGGAGGAAATATTTGATTGACAAAAAGCATTAGGGTGAAATCATAAAAAACACTACAAGGGTGGCCATGTTGTAGCAAATAACTTATATATTATTATGGGTCTAAAAAACATCCTAAATGAGTGACTATCAACCACTAGACGTTGATCTTCTCGCTAGGCAAATGTAAGAGTTAAGTGATATTGTAATTGTTCTATGTATTTTTTTCCACCTGATGAGATTAGAGGATCTCCAACAGGAACCCTATATAGGGTTCCTACTCTATCTTTTAGGGCCAGAGAAAAACCCTTAGTCAGGCCCTTACTTTATGAAGCCCAGCAAATATGTTCCCTCAAGCCCATCTCCCACGGGTGTGTAGGGAGCTGCGTACTACATTTTTTTCTCAGAGAAAAATTTTCCCGGCCCAATTCGCTCCGACGCGTCCTTTCGGTTTCTGTCCGGCTCTCTTGCGTCACCACCCTACTCCCTCCCATCACACCACTACCTGCAACCCTCCATCTCCATGTACATCTAAACGGGGAAAAAGCGGTGTCACCAGATCAGGGGCGCCAAGGCTGTCGGAGTCGTCCTTCCGCATTCGCCAGCTCCCCGGTGCGATGGTGCTCCTCTCCCATCTTTCGGCTCCCCAGGTCACGGGGGCGTGACTCCTCTGCCCCGATGTCGACGCACATAGCTCTATTGATGAGAGCCATGCCCCCACGTCGGCGCACATTGCTCAGTCGATGGGAGCAACAGGAAGGAGAAGAATAGGGAATAATGACTAGGTCCCATATATAAGTGTCTATTGAATGGATCTAAGGGCTCCCGTTGGAGTGATGCAAAAAAAATTAGACCCTAGAAAAAGTAGGGAGAGCCCTTAAATACAAAATAGAGACCTAATTTGAGGGCTTCTTTGGAGTTGCTCTTACCAACCAACCTAGAGAGTTAAGATAGTTTTATTTCCTTTCCACATAATATCATGTTTAATATCTCCCAACCAATGGTTGGTAATGGTCCATCCAAGGTGCCAGTGCAACGGCTAATGATTTGATTCTCTAAGCAGCATTGTTGTTACAGATGACCTAAGATGTTAGTATGACAGTATGTATTGAACACCAAGCCAAACAGTAATGACCAAATGAAGGACTCTCACGCCAACCTCACCTACTTTCTCCGTCTTGTAATATAGTGCATTCAAACATCCAAAAGTTATACTTAAATATAAGTTATTCTGGGAGAGAAAAAATAGTTTTGTGTTAAGTACTTGCATAAATTTGGTAGGTATTATATTGTTACTTGTCATTTATCAACCAATCATCATTAATCATGTTGAAAATAAGCCTCTAATTAGGAAATAAAGTGATGGCACATGCATCTTTCGTGTTCTCTGTTAACATGTCCTAAATCTTTAAAATACACTATATTACATGACAGGAGGAGTGTATATACCAGCATCTAACAATCAACCAAGATCTATGTGTGACCAATGTTATATAAAACTATTGAACCATAAGTAAGTTCAAGTTACAAAATAGAAAACCAACACAGTAAATAGACATACCGGAAAACTATAAGTTCACTTGCATGTTTATTGTAGAGTCCAAGAACATCGATCCATATAGGGAAGACTAGGGCTTGTCTGGATCTCCTAACAAAATTGAGAGTTATGTGGGAAAATGAGAATGAGATTCAAACACTATAATTCTAGAATGAGATCGAAACCTGATATTTTGAGACTTTTACTGCTATACAAAGGCAATAATCACTTTAAAAATGAGACCCAAATACCCCTTAATTATTATATTTAGAAAATCGAGAATATTAATCTAGAATCTCAATATATATGTGAATGATATCAAACAAGCCCTAAATAGACAAAAACAAGTGTATCCATGTAGACAAACTTTACTACCGTAATGATCATGACCTGATTGAGACCCCTTTAGCTCGTTGTCATCTGGGTCCAATTATGGGACAGCTAGGGGGATCCACGTGGACGATGGAACTCATCGAGGCCTTGGTGGCATCACCCTTTGTTTTGTCCTACATTTGCTCCAGGTGGACATGGCCGCAACAGATTTTCTCCTCCTCCGTGCGACGGAGTGCTTTGCCAACAACACGTTAGCTTCAGCTGAATTGGACTCCACGGACCACTGTGAGCTGGAGCAATTGATGCTTTGTGGAGTCAGCAAGGGACGAGGAACCACGTAGCCAAGACTATGGTAGCCATATTTTTCACGCTCACAAACTTTCCACATACTTTATGGCTCCCTTATTATCAACTTGGACGGTCTCCAGCAGCGCAGGCAAAGATGACCCAAATGCAAAATACGTCGTGCATAGTATTTTGCGTCTAAAAAACACGCTTCAACAGAGGACACAACCAAAGCACCCATTTTACGTGCCAGGCAAGTCAAAAAAGTGTCGTCTCTCTCTACGACGCACAAACACTGTAGTGGGCCCGTAGGAGGCGTCGGGGTAAAGCGAACGGCGACGGCAAAAGCGCTTGCACTGGAAGCTCCGCTGGGAGGTTCGCGGCCCGCACCGCCGGTGGAGGTCGCCCCGCTTTCGTCGGTCCGCGCTTTCGCCCCCTTTCGTCGGTCCATGGCTGTCGGGCACAGATCTCGCCATGGCGCGAGCCGAGGTTAGCCTAGATCTACGCCGCCGCAAGTCCGTGGTTGCCCCTGGATCTCGCCAATGGGGGTCAGAGCTCGTCGGCCGGGGGTCTAGAGCTCTTCGGTAGGGCCAAAGCTCGACGGGGAGGGAGACAGGCAGCGCATGCAGGGAGGAAGGCTCGGCGCTCGACGGGAAGGGAGGCAGGCGGCGCATGCAGGGAGGCAGGATTTGGCTGCTCGGGGGTCTGTTGGAGAAGGCGAAATTTGGGTCCGTGACCCTTTCACTGTAGGTGACCTATACTATTGAATGAGTATCGTGTTTGTGTTGTTTCTGTTAGAGACAGTCTTATTAGGTCCAAATAGGCTACACTACTTGAGCTTTGCAGCTGCAGCTAGCTTATGTATTATAGTAATGAGTGCAGTAAAGTAGTGCAACCGATCAGAAGGCTAAATTACGATTTTTAGTGATAAAATAGATTTAAATCAATTATATATAAAATAATAAAATGTTCTACGTCTATTGATAAGACGATAAGGCTTTATAGTAAGGGCAACAATAAGTTTAAGTAAAATAGAAAGTTTAATAGATATATGCTTAATTGTTGCAATGCCGTCTTTTGTCCATAATTTCCACGTTTACTACGAATACGAATGTTATTTTTTGTTGCAACATCCAAAATCATCCTCTTAGGCTTCCCTCACATACTTGATGGCTCCTCAGTATGGGGAGGGGATCTCCATCCTGTTTCATTTCATATATGGAAAATAGGATTCACACACCATTCTACCTACGGCAAGGCATGGTTCTAGATAAACGTTACGGGACGAGCTGGGAGGAAGAAGCCTAAAAAGCTAGCCGATCGAAGCAGGGCAGCCGTCAACAGCCAGCGCACCTGTGCTGTGCTGTGGTCATCGGTCATCCTTGCGACGCTACCCCGCAGAAACCCAAGCACGGCCGCGGCTGCGGTCGCACCCGCACACCCCACCATCTCCTCTCGGCTCTCATCCGCCTTCGCCTTCACCTCCCTACCCAAGGTCCCAGGCCAAGGCACCCCTCCCCCTCCTCTATAAAACACGCCGCCTCGCCACCTCACCAGAAAATTCCCCACACGCGCCCACCTCTTCTCCTCTCCTCTCTCTCTCTCTCCCTCTCCCTCCCCACCTCTGCGTCCGTGCGCTGTGTTTGTTAGGGGGGCGGCAACCGCGAGGCGCAAGCAATGGCGGCCGGGCGAGAGCTGGTGGTGAGTTTCGGCGAGATGCTGATAGACTTCGTGCCGACCGTGGCGGGCGTCTCGCTGGCGGAGGCGCCGGCCTTCCTCAAGGCGCCCGGGGGCGCGCCCGCCAACGTCGCCATCGCCGTCTCGCGCATCGGCGGCGGGGCCGCCTTCGTCGGCAAGCTCGGCGACGACGAGTTCGGCCGCATGCTCGCCGCCATCCTCCGCGACAACGGCGTCGACGACGGCGGCGTCGTCTTCGACTCCGGCGCGCGCACCGCGCTCGCCTTCGTCACCCTGCGCGCCGACGGCGAGCGCGAGTTCATGTTCTACCGCAACCCCAGCGCCGACATGCTCCTCACCGCCGACGAGCTCAACGTCGAGCTCATCAAGAGGGTAAGCCTAAGCCACTCTGATCCTTACTTGGTGATCCCCGTGCCTTTACTCCCCGTGATCTGCGGACACCCTTATTGTAATTGATCCCATCCCATCGAGCGCAGTATCAATCTTTCCGCCCATTTCTTGATTCGATCCTGGGTGGGATCTGGATGCGACCGCTAGGTTTCTTGCGCTGATTTCGCGTGCGGTTTAGGTTGCGGCGCCTGTAATTTTCTTGGGCATCTTCCTGTTTATTACGTTCAAAATAAAAGGTACCCCTTTTTCCCCGTCGTCTAATTCGGGTCTTTGATGTTGAATCTTCCCTTGGAATCCAAAGATTCCGGGGCCAAAGTGGGCGCCTTTCTTTGCTGGTTTTGGTCGGATCTTGTTGTGCGTTCTAGTTGGCGAATTGTTCTTTTCTGGATCTGGTCATGTGGCTTCTGTGATTCATCCTAAAAATTGGGGGGAGACAAACAAGTAGTAGTAGTAATCCAATCCAAAGGAGAGCCGTTATGAAACTAGTCAAACCCCGTGCTTCTTGGATCCATCGGCGTGAGTTGGCCTTGTAGAAATCGTTTGCCATGGCGTGTATTAATGGAGTCCACGAAGGAATTTTGTTTCTTTGTGATGGGTCAATAATTGCAACTGACGTGACATACTTCAGTTTCTCCTCAGTTCCATTGAAGCTTTAGAGAAACTCTGATTTATACGTGTGATCCTACTTACTAAGATATAAATAAATGCATAACTATATAAATGATGGCAAACTGCCTTGTTGGATCTGTGAATTTGGATTAGCACTATTCCATTTTCTTTACACCAGGAACTCGGAACTAAATCTAGAATTACCACGTATCAGATGATGCTACATGGTTCAATTTTTTTCATGCTTTCTGTAAACGTGTTAAAAAAAGGCTGTCATTTGTAGAGTTTACTGGAAAATATGCGAACTAACGCAATGACTCAGATTGGAACACATTAAAAAAAAAACTTGCGACAACTTGCAGCATCTGTCCATCTTGCCCCCCTGTGTGGGTAAATTTTTCATAAGTTTTGTATTTTCTACAGGCTGCGGTCTTTCACTACGGATCAATAAGCTTGATTGCTGAGCCTTGCCGGACGGCACATCTCCGTGCCATGGAGATTGCCAAAGAGGCTGGTGCACTGCTCTCTTATGACCCAAACCTGAGGGAGGCACTGTGGCCATCCCGTGAGGAGGCCCGCACCCAGATCTTGAGCATCTGGGACCAGGCAGACATTGTCAAGGTCAGCGAAGTCGAGCTTGAGTTCTTGACAGGCATCAACTCAGTGGAGGACGATGTTGTCATGAAACTGTGGCGACCTACCATGAAGCTGCTCCTAGTGACTCTTGGAGATCAAGGATGCAAGTACTATGCCAGGGTATGCTTTATAACTTTGTGATTGCTGCTTTCCTATGAAAATGGGTTATTGATGCTAAATATTCATGGGCTTGCTTATATTGAACTTCACCAGTTCCTGTCTTTGCCAAATTCAAAGTGTACACTTTTAGCATATGTAACTTGCACACTGTGACTTGGTGGAAGACTTAATGTGCAGCTGAGACTCACACGAGTTTACTTCGCTTGATTGCAGGATTTCCATGGAGCTGTCCCTTCCTTCAAAGTACAACAAGTTGATACGACTGGGGCAGGTGATGCGTTTGTTGGTGCTCTGCTCCGAAGGATCGTTAAAGATCCATCCTCGTTACAAGTATGTTGCCTGAAATTTGTTCTTTGATCAGAAAAATTGTTGGTTCTACATGTAAAGCTGGTCCTTCAGTTTTCAGTTTTACCATGTGATGTGACTGAAATTTGGTATCTGGTGACTTTACAGGATGAGAAGAAGCTTGTGGAGTCTATTAAATTCGCTAACGCGTGTGGAGCAATCACCACCACAAAGAAGGGGGCGATCCCGTCACTGCCCACTGAAGCTGAGGTCTTGCAGCTAATAGAGAAGGCATAGATCATCCTGTTTACCATGGTTTTCACTAGCGTCGACTTCTGCAAATTGTATTGTATGCTGATCTGGATCAGAAGAAGCGGGTGCTCCATCTTACCTGCCCTTTTTGTTTGCCCTAGTCTCCCTTGTGAAAGGGTGTTTTGTTTTAGAACTCTACTTGCAATAAGCAGAGCCTTTTCTTATATCAGAGTGCATTTGATACGATCAAATAATTAATCCAAAATTGTAGCATATTTTTTTTTAAATCGCTTGAGTAAATGAATTGCATTTAAAATTGGGATATCTGGCCCTGATTCCTGATAAGAGACGATATTCACAGCCTTGAATTGCTACTATAGATAGCTCAGACAGAGTACACTGGCGGCACCTGCCGAATGGTTATGTGACTGGGCCACTGGGGCTTCATTGATCAGCTTTGTTTGTTTTGTAACCGCCCGTGTTTTTGGGTTGAGGGTGAGAAATTAGTCACAACATGTGATCAACTTTTGAAGCCTGAGCTATTGAGCTCTCTGGTTGGTGCTCAACTTAGCTGTGCTGTTGCATGACCTGCGACCAGTGGAATATACGCTGCATCTGCAAGGCTGTCCTTTATGATTGCTGTTCCATTGCCTGCACTTCACTCATTTTCTTTATGCCAAGTGTGTATTGTAATGATCCTTGCAGCGTCATAAGCGTGACGTGAAGAGACTGCTAGTAACTATTGTGATAGTCTGATAGATGCAACAAACATGTCGAAACAATCTGGCTGGTTTGTTTCGTTTCGTTGCTGGTTGGCTGGTTCGTTTCGTTACTGGTTCGTGAAGAAGTACTGCTAGTTGGTTTGTGTGAGAAAAATACTGTTCCGGCTGGATATTTACGATTGTTTACGACAAGCCACAGCCAAACGAAATTTACGATCGTTTACGCCAGTAGTATATTGTGGTGCATCCAGGCCTCATCAAGTCGGTTTCAGCGAAGACGACATATGTTTATTTCAAAGCTTTGGCGGCCAAGCATGGTTCGCCTTGCTCCACTTTATATAAAGAAATCACCGTACCAACGTCAATAGCAATGTGAGACATGCCACACGGTAGCTGACAAATTCCAGCACCACGGAGATGTTATCAAACTCAAAAACATTCTGCAGGTCGATCATTAGACCGCCAGAAAACAACGCCATGATTCATTGATTCCTACAGGGCGGTGCCAGTATCTAGTAGCACATCACTGTATTCATCCCGGCACATGTACAGCACCAGGCAAAGGCGGAATCGTCTCTATCACACGGCGATTGTCTGATTGATGAATGGCGAACAGCGAATAAAGCCAACATCCAGAAGCGAAACCTTTTGTTGCCTTCGGACCTTGGCCTCGTCTCGGCGTTTCCCATTTCTAATCATCCGCTGCTTTCGTTCCAAGAACCCAACAGCATCTGTTGGTGCTGGGAATTGGCAATCGCAGCGCATACAGCACACGCCTACAGTGTGCCGCTGTTGTCCTGACGGTCGTCTCGACAGTCACCCGGAAATGACATGTCAGCGCCACGCCGCCACGTCCCCTGTCCCCTGGGGAGAGAGCTTTCATCGATTATTGGCGCAAATCAAAGTCCACGTCAACAGTGACGCATCCGGTTCTCTACCTTAGGTAAGGTTCGTGGATGAGATTTCCAGTGTGTTTTTGGCGAGGCACCTGTCATCGATTGCATCGGCCACGGCCACCCACAACCACAACGGGCCAACGGCGGCGCTTCGCATTGTCGCCGAGGTTGTGCACGGTGCGTCGGTCTGGTTGTTGTTCCACCGGAGGCTACCCAGATTCTCGGCAAGGCAATCATCAGCGTGCCTCAAGATTGCCGGGCGCAGCTTGAGACTGACGATGCTTGCGTTGCCTTCTCACCTACAGGCTGGGATGCTCACACAGATCGTTAGTGCACAACGGTAGGCAGAAAAGCAAATAGCAATGCACGCTCTGTTCGCTTGGCTTATAAGCCGTATTTTTTTAACCAACAAATAGTATTTTTTTTTCACAATAAATTAGTCAACAGTACTTTTAGCCATGGCTTATTAGCCAAATGAACAGGCAACAATCAGGAGAATTATTAGAGCCAAGAGCCCTAGAACGTACGGTACGGAAAAAAGAGCAACCGCGACATGCATCTGGGAATTACTGTAGGCAGTTTACAGACGAAATTAGCGAGACTGTCGAGTCCACTGGGAAACCTTTTTAATTTCACGTGCAACAGGGAAGGAAGCGCGCAGGAATCCACTTTTATGCGTGCTTTAGAATCGACTTGTATATATATCTATTGAGCGTGGGGGAATTTACCATAATTTTGAAGATACTCCGTAGTGATTGTTTATCTCTGTGTTACGAATCGGCAGACCGCCAAGTGCGGTGCTCTCGGCCAGGGGGTGTAGTGTAGGCCGCCGGCGAAGTGTCGGCACATGCAAGCCACTTGTGGCTTGTGGGGGAGAAAGCAGCAGGAGCCGACCCAGCGTAGGAACTAGCAGCTGTTGCGTGTTGCCCCGGCGTCAGATCACATGGAACTCGCGCGTTGAGTGGAGATTTGAGCGTGCCATGCGGGGGAGTTTGACGCTACAAATGCTCCGTCCAGTGGGTCGTTGCCTGTTGGGCTTGGCAGGTGTGGACGCGAGGCGGTGGTTCTTGCGTGGGGGTACGCTGGTGGGATTCTGGGAACTGGGAAGTGGAACGTTCGCTCATTTGTCGGTTGCGCCGCCGCGCCAGAGGGCGATCCGCCGGTTCCGGTGGAGGGTCCAGTTCAGTTGCGGCGAAATTTTTACGATGAATTAACCATAGCGTGCTTGAGCTACAGAGAAAATTTTAGGCTCATTGTATCATATATGACTGACTTATAGATTTATCTAGGTTTATCTAGATGAAACTATAACTCAGTCATACGTGATCCAATGAGCATGAATTTTTTTGCTATATCTCAAGCATTCAATGGTTAGACCACCGTAAAAAAATTACCATAATTGGACAACAGAAATTGCAACTATGAATTAATTACAGAAAAACATAAAAGTTGTTCGGCTGATGGTTTTTGTTGCTGATAGAAAAACACTGTACCATGACTGATAAGTTCAAGCGAACAGGGCGATAGATCTAAAGCTATAGCAAAACTTTGTACTAAAATATACTATATTATATGTTTACTGTGTAGATCTACTCATGTGGAGTCCAACAAAAATTTTATGCTCATTGGATCATGTATGACTAAGTTATAGATTTAGTTTTATTTTAAAACTATTTAACAAACATAAACCTAGATAAATCTATAACTCAAATCATACGTGATCCAATGATCATGGAATTTTTACTACAGCTCAAGCATGTAATGATTAGCTCACCATAAAAACTGCACTACAATTGGACAAGAGAAACCATAGCTATGAATTAATTACAGAAAAACATAGATCTAAAGTTATAGCAAAAACATGGTGCTAAAACATAGTATATCATATGTTTCCTGTGTAGATCTACTAATGTGGAGCCCAACACAATTGGATTTTTCATTTTATGTTTTTCCTGTGATTTATTATGATTTTTCAAAGATTCAGCCGAAATAAACATAAAAGGAAAAAAAAGAAAACCACCAAGGAAAATAACCATGGAGGTCAAGTGACTGTTTTTGAGGGGTGAGAGAGGAACTATTTCTGATTTTAGAGTGGAGGGAAGGAAAAGCTGTTAGTTGAGGGAGGCAAAATGAATTTTTTCCCTCACAAAATGATTTTTTAGGGGGAGACACTGGCCCAGCCTAGATGAGAGAGATGAGAACCCTCTTGAAAGAGCCCAAAACCCGAACAGAAAAAGGCTACAAAATCAAAAGGCCGTAATTGTCCCAGAAGGGCCTAAAGATTCGAAGCCCACGAACTTAGCGTGACAAGAAACAGATGAAGCAAATGGCCGCATGGGCTGCACCTCAGGATGCAGGTGGGGCGGGTTTTTAACGTTGCCCACCAACCCGCCCCGCAAAATCAACGTTCGTGGACAACGCGGTTCAGCTGCAAGTTTCTCATGGCCTAACATCGTTTGGTCCGCCAAGCCCATTGGACAACACAATAAGCTCGCTAAGAACCCGCAAGAACCACAGCCGCTGTCGTCGAAGCTGACGGTGTCGTACTCCTCCGCTCTTTGTCTCCTTCGCCCACTCTACCTCGAAACCCCGCAAATGGAAAGTATGCTTGCCGCCATGCCGGCAGCGCGGCGACATGGCACACGGCGGAGGGGAGAGGAGGTAGGAGAGGATGGGGCCGACATGGCTGCCACGCAGATCTGGCGTTCGCTTCGTGGATGTTGATGCCTCATAGTGGTGCAAGCTTCACACCGACGATTGGTTCCATGAGAGATGAGGCGGCGGTGGCCCAGTCATGTTTCCTCGGTCCTCAGTCCTCACCTCCATTCGGTTTCTTGAATTTCGGATTAGATTAGTCCAAACGCAGCCTGTGCATTCTTGCACTGTCTTATTCTGATGTGCTCAGCACCCTATCATGCTATTCATATATGTATTCCTGAATTCTGACATATGGTTGAGAAATCGTAGCTGGTAGCTAATTTTTTCAGCCACTGCAAGCTATTCGTATGAAGCTCTACAGCAACGATGTAATCTATATTTGATCGTGTATACGTATTTTCGATACCTTTTTGTTTATTTAGTAGCAACAATCGACACTATTAGTCATCTCGCATAAATAAGCTGCATTACATGTAATTAGGGTGGCAAGTACTAGTACAAGATCTGGCAGAGGCAAGTAAGCTGAGCTGTGAGGTTAATTTAGTTTTTCTAGTATTATGCGAGCTATGCGGGTTTATGCTAGTCCACCACTTGAACCCACAAATATAAATTGAGCCACTAGAATTAAAGCGGACAGCCGCATACCATGCAGTATTTAGTTTGCGGCAGGCTTTGTGGGTTTGCGGCTGTCCGCAACCCGCCCCTGCCTGCATCCTGAGCTGCACCCCACAGCTTGTTTAGCCAGGCTTCCAAAAAAAACAGCTTGTTTAGCCACATGAGTACGGACTCTACGGAGTACTACGGTCGCTGTTTGGTATACAGTTCTTTCAAGCAACGCCTTTTACCGCATTGTACTAAAACACAAAAGAAAGTAGATCAGGCCAGGTTTTTAACAAGTTTTCACTGTTCATGCAACTTTTGAGAAACCTTTTTCGTGATGGCTCTACCAAACAGGATATATATGATACAATCCTTTATACATAATAACTAGCAAGACGCCTCGCAAAAATAGCACAGAGCATATTTTTACTATAACATTTGGAATTTTAAATAAAAATGTATTTTAAAGATTTTTGATTTCTTTGTTTGATTATGTTGGCTTTTTCTCTATGTGCTCTTGCTGTATCCATTTGCACAAATTTTATATACCAATCATTAATCAATTTATTGGCTTAAAAGTTATCATCAACCATCCTTTTTCTATTTTTTATGGTAATGCTCTCTGTAGAGAGCGTCCGGCCGGCCGGACGTGTCTTTGCTGGGCCTGCGGACTAGGTCTGACCAGCCCAACTCCCCTCACGGCTTCTCCATTTTATTAAAAAAATTTGGCCGCTTCTCTTTCCTATTCACCTGTTGCGGCCGATTCCACCGAGACAGACCCGCCTCACGCCCGTGCGCCTGCGCCTCACGTCTCGCGCTGGATTCCGCCTCGTCTTTGCGCACCCGCCCATGCCTCGCATCACGCGCCATCCGTGCCTCGCGTTGCGCTCCTCGCGCCGCATCAACGAGCCATCATTGGATGGCAGCAAGTAGATGAGCACATGTTGCAACTGCATGTTTCATTCGTTTTATATGTATGTTGCATATGTTTCATCTAGATGCTGTAAAAGTAGATCCGGTGTTTGTTGGCATTTCTTAGCGACACCACTAAGATTTGTGTTTCCTAGCGATGCCGCCAAGAATTAACTTGACGATAGTTCTTAACGATTACAGAAGTAATATCCACAAGCACACGAATCTATCGTTATAACATTTCACACGGAAGTATTTAGGGTATCGTTATTTATATTTTCCCAAAGGAGAATAAGGTATAAGAGTCTAGCATGGATATGAACAAGATTACATACTTGCATAATAAACCAATAATTCATGATAGGGGTAAAATGTTATTTCAAGGGATAGTGGACACACACTTGGGTCAACCTCAAGGATAAAAGCAAAATAAAGAATAAAAAAATGTTCTTAAGTAGAGCATGCATGTTCTAATATAGCCGTGCAAAGAACAGTCGATGATCATACAAGATACATGATTAGAGTTAGAACTAAGTATAAGATAGACGGGGAGATCCCTGGGCACTGGTCTGCCAGCAAGCCACACGATACCCGAACGTGGAGGATTATAAGGGACGGACAGGGCTGTCACCATCTGCCGCCTACCCCTCAACCGGGGGTACCGTCATATTCGAAGGTTCTCGTGCACCCGAGCACCACGCCGTGTACATGGAAATTACCCATATCTCCCTGGGACTCCGACCCTACGGATCGACAAGCAAGAATATGGGCAAACCCAAAGGAACAACGAACCCCATCTCACTCCTAGCTCTACTTCTACTCATATAAGTCATATGAATGGTTAAGCATAAAGTTGCACATGTTAAGATCATAACACACAAACTATATGCTAGTTCATATGTCAAGATTATAACATGAGAACTATAGTCTAGTTCATATGCATAACTATATTGATAGAATTAGATTAAGGCTATGGAAGAACTCTTCATAGTATTCATACCAAGATGTCTCTCTTCTTCCAAGGAGCCAAGCCCTCCTTGATAGCTTTGCTAGCTCACAAAATACTACTAAAAATACAAGAGGTGGTAGTGAGGTGTGTAGCTCCAAATGGTGTGTGTGTTGAAGGAGAGCTCCACCCCTCTTCTTATAGTGGCTGATGGTCGGTTTAGCGTAGATAAATTAGGAAACCACCAGAAACCATCTATGCATGCCGCCATGCAACCGCCAGAGTAAGGTGGGCCCGAGAGGCGGTGCTCGGGGTGCGGGCGCACCCTGGCTGGCCCCGCTGGCCACCGCCTTGCTTCGGTGGGCTGCTGGCTAGGCCTGGATGGCTGCCACGTCGGTGCTTGGCCCAGATTTGATGATTGGATGGGCTTTTGCTTGGTTCTTTGATGTAGGATCTACGTTATGCTTTTCTGGATTACGCATTTTGCTTTATTTTCCACTTGTATTCAAATGTGTGCCTGCAAAACATCGGTCTGTTTCGTTTAAGTAAATAGCGATCATGGATTATTTATTCTCGGGCTGGTTTGGTTTGGTTTGGCGTGAGAGAAAAATACTATTCCGACTTATAATCCACGATCATATACGATCGTATAAGCCCAGCCTAACAGGTTGCATGTTTCTTCCAATACAAGTGGAACTATATCAAAAGTAAATGCATATGTGTCAAAATTTTGTTTATTTCTCCCGTTTTGGATAGTAATTGGCAGTCGGATATTGTCATTAAACACCACCAACAATGTTGCATATGTTGCCATGGCTATGCATGTTTGTTGCAAGTGTATATTTCAAATGTTTTAGTTGTTTCAAGCATATGTTGTAAGTGTTTTATCTGGAAGTTGCATATGTTGCACGAGCTATACACGCATGTTGCAATTGTATGTTTAAAATGTTTTAGCTATTTCAAACGTATGTTGCAAGTGTTTTATCTTAATGTTGCATATGTTGCAGTGGCCATACACATATGTTGCAAGAGTATGTTGTAAATGTTTCATTTGTTTTGGACGTATCTTGTAGCAAAAGCTTTATGTTTCAAATGTTCTATGAGCAAGCGCGGGAAGTGGGCGCAGTGGAGGTGGTCCCCTCGGGTGCAGCAGTCCGCAAGATAGGAAAAAGCGAGCGCTGGTGGCCCCCACGTGCATCTTGCTAAAGCTTGAGGTAGAGGTGAGGCCGGCATGCTGGGCGGCAAGCAGTGTGATGTAGGTCTTTGCAGCAATGTCTTGGGCGAGGCGAGTGGGCGAGCAAGAGCTGCATGCCTTGTTCTTTGATCTCCGTGTGATCACATGCTCAAACTCAAGCCCCACTAGCCTTTTCCGACTGATTCAAGCAGCGTGCGGGCGGACAGCAGGTGCGAGCGTCGGGACGGACGCGGTGTCCAGGCGCTAGTCTCTCCTATTTTTAACGCGCGCTCAACCTGTGGCTATAATTTCTAAAGATATCAAATTAAGGTGGCCTTCAATTTCCTTTTTATGAGCTCAATTTCTTAATAAAATCGTTGTCCAATATCTAAAAAAATATCTAGTTCTATGGTCCACTCCTAAATTTATTTTTTTTGATCACACGTTATACCAAGCACCTGAGGTGGGCTTTTGATAGCTCCCAGTAGCACTTCCCGTAGTGCCGTAGTGCATCGGAGATGGATCCGGCCAGCTGCAAAACGGATACAGCCGCCGCCGCAGCTTCTTCCATGGTATTGTTCGCCGCGGTGGTGGACGGGGCGAAAGGGGAGGAGGTACGCGCCAAAGCAATAGGAGCGAGCGATGTGGCTAGGTGGTGGATGGGGTCAAGGAGGAGGCGTGAGCGGGGAGCCCTCACGGTGGAGGCAACAATGGCCCCGCCCCTCGACATGGCGGCTGCGAGCTTCGGCAGCGACGAGGCCCGTGGCCCAGTAGCTGGTGGGAATGAGCGTGAGGCATGTCGCGAGATGGGTCAGCATGGGGTGAGAAGACCAAGACGCATGAGTGAAATGGGACATGTCTAGTTTTTAAGGGCATGTTTAGAAGACTAGTATTATGCTTAAAAATCAGTGAATTATCGGTTATTTCTGTCGATGACCATGACTGAAAGTTGCTACAACTGTGTTCAAAATGAAAAAGTTAGGAAACCCATCCGATGCTATATTAAAAAATATAGGCTTACAAAACAAATTGACTTACCCAAATAAAAAAGGAGAACAAAAGCCCACTGTATTTTCACTGATGATCTTCAAATGGATCTCACATATAGTATGCAATGGTCGTTTCTCCCCTTCCATAAATAGTATTGTAGCTGCAGCGTCCCTTATGGTGGTTTTAGGAGTCATAGGAAGCCAACCCGCCCCTGGTGGAAGCTTGGCACCAGGCATTTGAGCATGCAAAAACAGGTGATGTCCATGACTAACCAACGTCGTATGACAACAAACTTACTAGTTATCAAACAAGAAGTAGTTACCTAATCAACCGGGTCAGATCCATAGTTTTATAATATTTTTAGGAGTTATCTAATTAAATTAAGATGCTTAATATTGTAAGATATAAACTTGTAGGAATTATTGTGATAAATGGGTGATAGTGTTGGCTTTGAAACTTTCACAATAAATTCCTAACATTATTAAGTGCTCACTGTAATTTTTGTAGCTCCATAATAATTAGTTTGCTAGTATAGCTAAAGGAGTCCTAGTTCGAAAATATATATTTAATAAATAAAATGTCGAAACACCTTGGGATTGGAGAACTAAAACATTTTTTCGGAGACAAAGCCTTACTTGACAACGCGGATATGTAGCCTAGTGCGTTAGTCATTAGAGCTAGCCTGTTAGCTTGTGAAGCATAATAGTATTTTAGAGTGCGGTTGCCATTAGTTAATTACGTTTTCTCTCTGTTGCATCTGCGAATATCATAATAGGAAAACAATGGATCTGGCGTCGATCGAGATAGCAGGAGGATGGTGTCTTGGTGATCGTGTCGCATACGGTGGAATGCAATTCCTTGGTTATATCTTGCCCACGCAAGCTACGATTGTATAACCCTTATTATTCTACACTTTAACTTATGCTTGTGCATTAAGTTTTAAGGAGTTGAATAAAATCCACTTGCGTATATATATCCTTATCATATGAGTCTTACTGGTATGTTAGGATTGTGTAGATTGCTATGCTAAAGGATTCCGGTAGAAGTCGAGTAATTACCTGTCACTCGCGAGAGATAGAAAATACATTATTGTTCTTATTATCATATAACTATCACATGGAATATATATGGATGATAATTGGAGACCGGGCGGGACTGTGCTTTGGATTTGGATTTAGACTTGGTTAGGCAACCGAGCGAGGCTCTGGTTGCATTTGTCCCTTTGTGTCGATTGAGGACCGTCATTCTTTGTGGATGGTAGTCGAGGTCACTGGACTTATTATCGATCACATACTTGCTTATGGGGGGCGGGAAGGCTTATTCTGTTGTTGTCGTGGGTTCCGACTCTTTTCGAACCGGTGATTGGAGACGGGAAAGGTGAAGGTCTAAGCACCATCACGAGACCAGTTCAAGTTTGGGGCTTGAGTCCAAGTTTGAACGAGGACTGGATCCCTTAACAGGAGTGAAATGAGTTGGTCTTGTTTGTACCTGGGGTACAAGCAAGGCGTGTGTTTCTGGATACCCAGCTATGATACATTGATTCGCAAATCGCCGTTTCTGTGAGACGGTACCGACTTGGCTACGGTTTAGCACCGTAGTAAGAACTAGAATATGAAATATGGTAAATAGTTCTGATTGCTTACCACCTGCTTGAAAGTAGCATATGTGCTTATATAGAATGGATAGTTAATGGATTAATGATGACTGCTAATAAAATTTAATATAAGAACGACGTTTAGTAATGCTTCCATGAGATGTAATAACTCACAAGCCAAATAAGCCTTGCATATTTTTGGAGTCTTTTATTTTCCTCCTGTCGAGTAAGTCTTACTGAGTACAATCGAGTACTCAGGATTTTATTCTCCCTGTTGTAGGTGATCAATGGATGGTAGACGACTTTTGTGTGTGGAAACCTCCTGATGGACTCAGAGATGATTCCTTTCACGCTACGACCGTAGTTTTTATTTATAACCCTCACTAAAAGTTTTAGAAGAAAAGTTTTATGATTTACCGTTAATCTTTATTTCCGTTGTAATTCTGATCATATGTTGTTCTCCGCTGCAAGATAAAAATATAAACCTAAAATATATAAACTCTTTTACATGTAAAACTGTCTTCATTCTGCTATTGCATTCAACTTGTTTAAGTACTTTAACGATGTAATAAAGTGACGTAAGAAATGATATTCTCTTATTTATGATCCTAATGGAAAAATATGGATTTTCGAGTTCTTCCGTGGATGTGCTCGACGGAACAGCACGATTTAGTGCATTCTCTTGAGTACTTAGTGTCTAATGAAAGATAAGTATTTTTGAGAGAGCATTAGATTAGACGGTCCTGCCACGCGTGATGGTCGCTGAGCACCGGCAGAGTAGCTAGCCACCTGTTGCGCTGAGAACTCGCTAACGCCGCTTGGCTCGCTGTGCTGACCGTCGGATGCGACGTCGTCGCCGAGCACAAGCCGAAGCAGCGACGCCGAAAGATGTCCTTCGTGCGGGAGAATGGATGAGGTCTGCGAGCGTCAATGACTCCGCTTGCTTATTTGCTTTCTATATAGACTTGTAAGCCCTACTTAACCTAAACCTGAATCAGTCCACCAAGAAATGGTCCATATAAAAATGAAGTGGCAGCAATTTGATTTGTTTTCTTAACAAGCCTGGGAATCGTCTGTGTATATGAGTTTTTTTTTCTCTCAATAAATTTTAGCAATCTTTCAAAAACCATTTTTTGGAACTATTTTTTTAGGAATTGTTGGAGATCCTCACAATAGCAAAGATGTTGTGATTGTGTTTCTATAATCAATTCGATCCCTAGGCCTATTCGAGAACGCCTAGAAATGTTGTTTAAATTTACAAGAAGTTTGTTCAGATTTAGAAAAAAGGTAATGATTGCGTGTAAAGATCTTGATCGTTGTTTTGATGTAACGCACGAACAGTAGCCTAGTTTATTCTAAAACGTAGGAACTAAATTAGATCGTCCTCCACCTTGTATAACTTCTGAGAAAAACTTTTTTTCCCAAACGCTCTACCAAACAAGATTAATTTAGTTCCTACGTTTTAGTATAAATAACTAGCGAGATGGTTCACATAAACAGGGCGGAGCCAGGAATTGGAGATTGGGGTGGGGGGGGTGCGGCGGCGGGCAAGTAAAAGATAAGCAAGCTTCCATGGCCGGGTTTATCGATCTTAATAGTCATAGTCACATATTAGGACAGTACTGTTATGAAAATGCAAAAAAAAAAAAAGATTACATCTCTAGTCACATATTAGAAGTTTCCACATTGATATTTTCAGCTTTAATAGAATTAGTACTTGAACCAACAGGCTTAAAGAAACTATGAATCGTCTTTTTCCTCTTCATAACCCTAACCGAAAAGAGGATTTGACTATTTGAGATACAAATCAAGTGATAAGATTAAATAAATAAACTATAAACAAGTGTTGTTTAAGAAGAGGAAAGGTGGAGGCGAAAGGCAGCATGCCTGATGTCTGGGCGTCTCGGCCTGGACGTCTGGCCGTCTGCCCGTCTCGGTGGCTCGGAGTCGGAGTCTCGCCGAGTGCTCGAGTCGCCGTCTGCCCGTCTCGGTGGCTTGGCCTCTGCTCCTGCCTCCTGCTCCGTCCTGCTGGCTGCTGCTTGCTGCGTGTGGCAGGTGAACAGACGAGGCCTCTCAGTCAAGGAACAAGATGATCAATGCGGATGGAGTACGAAGAGTCACGATGGAGTACGAAGAGTCGCGCGTTGCGGTGAATGAACTGGGTGCAGCTTAGTGGGCTGCAAGCACTTGTTGTTGTTGGCAGGGGCGGAGGCCCGGCCACCCTGGGCCGGTGCCCGGGCTCCCCCCGTTGGCTGCTAGATGCTAACATGCACATTAGCCCCAATAGCCAAAAAGACTTTGTCATATATAGGCTCATAGCTACGTACAAACCCATCTAAAAAAGAAAAGCTAGCGAGGAGGCACCGCCTAGGACTTATTGATTATTTTAGTTTAGAATTTAAAACTGTTTTGATTGTCTAATTTTGCTTGTATATTATATAATTATGGATTCTATTTTGCATAGCTTTGTTAGGGCACAATCAATGCTAGAAACCACAGATAATTTCTATGACTATCAATTTATGTAGACACTACACATGAAAACTAGTATATTCCTAATTGATAGTTTGTACAAAATCATCTTTTGTCCAATCACATATTTTCATGTCTTGATTCCCGTGTATATATGTTTTTTTGTTAAGAAACTATTTTATTCTCTCTTTTTTGTTAATTGTAACACCACATCATTTTTTTACTTAGTTGACATCCTAACTAATGAACACAGAAACTACATAGTTTCTGGATTCGGAGTGTCCTTACTATTAGCATGGTGTTATGTCTCGCCTAGGCTCCATAAAATTTCTGGCTCTGGTTGTTGGGCTCCAATTGAAGGAAGGAAGAGCCTTATAAATTAACTAAATAATAAGCACTGAAAATGTAATACTTAATGAAGGATTACTGGGTTGTTGGGGTAATATGGGGAAGAGATAATTAACTATATGGCCTCGAAAAGACGGCAGTCGTTTCGGGGGGGGGGGGGCGCGGAAAGAAGCGCACGGTGGCCGGCGAATGGAACCTGCCCGACGCCCTAGGTGCATGCCCGGCGCCGGCGGAGCCATGTGCGGCACCAGGTCCGCACAGATCCAGGGCGACGGCGGCGCAACCAGGGCGCGCGCAGTTGCCGACCGTCCACGGCCGCAGCCGTCCGCGCGGCGGAGGCGTGGCTACCCGCCTGGTTCGCCACGCCCGGCCGGGGCTCGTCCGGCCCCGCGAGGAAGCCGATACCGCACCACCTGAGAAGCCCGGCCATGGCAAAAATCGAACTGTTTCCTCCCACGAGGTGGATGGTTGCGGCACCGAAGGAAGGAAAGCATCAGGGTCTCGTCCTCAGCAGCGCCGGCTCGGGTCCATCTTGTGGTGGCGGCGCAGCCAGACGAGCATGCGGCCGCCCTTGGGCGAGGGCTCGCATGCCAGCCTCTCCGTCTCGGCCCGCTGCGGCATCTCCCACATCACTTGCACGTCCTCGTACGCACGCACACGTCTGGACGTCGTCGACTCGTCGTGAAGCTTCACTAGGACGCTGTGGCCGCTACCTGAATGCATGCAAACACAAGAGTTAGTTTCGTCAGCACAAGCGCATATCGGCGGCTGTAGCTCGCACCGAGCAGGGACGTGCGCACGGGCGGATCCAGCAAGGCGCATGGTCGAACGCGGACGCGCTGGTGGCGAGGACGGACGGGGTCCAAGAAGCGACCATGCGCGGAGGAGCTTGGGGCTGGGAGTGTGGCGTCGCATCCACCGGCACGATGCGTCAAGCTCGGACGGCGGTTGCGGCTCTGCTCCTGCATTGGAAGGCGGCTCTTTTTTTTCCAAGGGTAAAAGGGTTATTTTATCTATCACTTAACACCGTTAGGTATCTAAAATGGACGGAAGGCCATATAGGTAAGTGAAATTTATTTTTGGGCCTTATAAGTAACTTCATGAAAAAAAAGAGGCCATATAAAAAAGCCGTAATTTTTTTAAGGCCATATAAGGAATTCTCTCCATAGGAAAACCCATATGGAATAGAGCGCGCGTAGTTTGTATTTTCTACTTCCTACATTTCTAAATTATAAATGTTGTTTTGACGTTTCTAGATATATAGCTTTACTATGCATTTATATATGCATTATATCTAAATATATAATTGAAAACAACGTATCTATAAAACCAAATGGTTGAACGGATGGAGTACCGTGACGAGAGATGGGACGAACAAAGAATTGGTAAGTCGCGAGATGGGACGGACAAGTACCTAGCGACGCGGCGATTATTATGAGTAACTAACAACGTGATCCACGCACGAGCAGCTTGCACTTGATTTTCTTATATGTACCCATTTGACACAGACTATAGCAGCATCTAGCAACTTTGATGACATGGATGTGAAAGCTCCCCCAAAGCTGTTGCCACGCCCGCACGGCAAGTTGGAAAATATTGATCCATCCATCATCGACTACACGACGATGAAAAGGCTGCAATCGTGATTCATGCTGCATCATGGGGCCACCGGGCACATGCAGCGGAAGATCTATCACCGGGCACATGGACGAAAGGCGGCAGCGTGTGCTCGGCCCAGTCCTCGCTCCTCAGTCCTCACACAGAAAACTAGAGCTTAGTTATTTAGCTACTGCGACAAAACAAGATCTATCACCACAATATTTACTATCTAAACTGTCTCTAAAGATAAAAGTATGTTTAGAGGCGGCTGTAAATCTCAGCTGTCTGTAAAAATCGTTTTTTTTCTTCTCAAGAACCATTTTGAGAGGTGGATTCTGATAGAGCCGCCTTTTTACTAAGAATGTCTCCCTTGCAAAAAAAAAACATTTATGTAGTAATAAAACAATAATAATGGAACATGGCATATTTAGCAGACATGAGATCAGCAACTCACAAGAGCATAAGAGATGATTCTACCGTTTCTTCGAGAAAGACTTGAGGCGCGTTGACGGATTGGCTAGCAGCTCCTTGAGGCAACAATGGTTATTGTAGACATGAGCGACATTGTAACCAATCTGGCAAAGCCTAAGAGGAAAAAAAGGCACTATACATCGATAATCGATAAACACTACTACTATTAGTTTTTGTAGAGGCATCTGGAAAGACTATGTGAACCTCTACTTTTTTTTCTCTAGAGGGCGGTTTTCCAGCTGAGATTCGAACCAGAGACCTATGACATCACGCATGGCTCCTCGAACCACTTCACTCACAAATGACTTGTGTCTATATGAGATTATGAGATATATATTCCCCTCGTATTCACTTTACCTGATTTTGAAATGAGTATTTAAGACTAAACGGATTCAAATTAAAAAAAGTTCAACCACAAAGTTGTACATATAGTCGAGTACTACAACTTCAATTTTGGTCGTTTCTCCATCTGAGGTCGTTTGAAATTTTAGAATTTCAAATGCGAGAAATTCAAATATAATTTCGGATGGATAAATGATTTCAAATAAAAAAGTTGTCAACTATAAAGTTGTATAATTCTTCGAGATCTACAACTTTGATTTTTGTCATTTCTCCATTTGAGGTCGTTTGAAAAATTCAAATTTCAATGTGCGGCACCTACACGTCATGTTCGCTTGGCTTATAAGCCGTACTTTTTCAGTCAACGAACAGTATTTTTCTCTCACAATAAATTAGCTAACGGTACTTTCAGCCATGGCTTATTAGCCAAGCGAACATAGCATTTAGAGATGGCTCTAGATCCAGTCACCTTTACAAATTGATTTTTAGAGATTGTTGGAGGCGGCTCTTGATCTAGCCACTTCTAAAAATCCATTTGTAGAGGCAGCTACATCTAGAGTCGTCTTTAAAGATAAGAGCATTTGTAGAGGTAATTTGAAAATAGCAGCCGCCTCAACAAATGCATTTCTATAGGCATCTCGTTTCAAGAACCATTTTTAGAGGTGGCCGTAGATTTAGCCGTCTCTATTAAAAAAGAGGTGTCTGTACAAACCAATTTATAACAGTTGAATGAACTAAATAATTAATAAGAGGTTTGGATAATTGTTTTATTTAGATATGATATGAAGCTTACCAAAAAGAAAATTGAAGGCTACCTTGATTGATTTGATGAAACTACACAACCGTAGGATATCAATAGAAAAAAGGAGAGAGAAATTTAAATAGTTTTAAGTGAAGAAATTGATCAACAACTGCATATGGAATTCATGCCGATGGAATGACAAGAGAGCCCATACAATCAAACAAAGAAATAGTATGTTTAAAATAAATTATTTTTAAGTAAGAAAAAACTGAATGTTATAATAAAAATAAATTAGCTAGCTGTCTATGTTATTTGTGCTGTCCACATCATTATTTTCTAGTGAAGAAAATGTGTTGGAATTCCTTAAAAAAAACCCTCGAGAGGGACAACTCGCACCTAGCAGGACAGATTGTGCTTGTGACAAGGGCGTGGATCCAAAGAAGAATTGGGTCCGGCACTCCGGCCGTCCGGCATCAAAACGTGATTCAGAACCAGCTAACGACCGCAATTCAAGATAAGGACGTGATTCACGAGCAGCTTGATTTTCTTATAGAGTAGTACCGTACTCGTTATGATACTACAGCAGGCCTTAGCAACACATCACAGACTCGGAGTCCGCGAGGGATGATGATCCATCGTACTAGCCTTGTTTTGTTTCGCTAAAATTTAACTTACGCTGATACTTATATTAATTTGTTAGTACTATGAGTCTACAAGCGCGTGGCTGTAATCATGCCGTGTGATGTGACCGACGTGGCGGGTGGCATGGCCATGCAGCAGAAATACTTTTACAACATCATACATACTGTACAGTTTTAAGCGTCCCACAAGCGACTTTTTACTGAACTGCACTGTAGTAGCAGAGGACGCCCACAGCCGCGCCCGATTCCCGACACACTGCTAACCCGTGCGGCGCATGCCAAATTATTAATTGCATCACTGATGAGTCTACCTTGTCCACCTCCGATGCCTTCGGCTGGTATTAATAAAGCCGGTCTTAGCTGATTTGGCACGAGAAAAAAATACTGTAGATTCTAATTGATAAGCCGGCTGATAAATTCAAGCGAATAGGTATATTTACACCTTAGCTCGTAAATTAAATAGATTCCCTAAGCCAATTTGCATTTCATTTACACCTTAGCTCGTAAATAGAAAATTCATGTTTAGATCAGCTGGTCGATCTGACCCGGATCACATCGGGATACACGTAGTATTGCTTGGTCTCCAGATCGGCACTGAGATCAGGATTCGAGTATACGTGCGCAATGAAAATCACATGGTTCGCCATGGTGTTCTATGTTCTGCTGGTTAAGCACCCTTTTTCTCAGCCCACTCCCAATACATATTAATTATCCAAACCAGCCGCAGTTATGGAAATATGTTAAATCAGTATGCATATAAACAATACGTCTAATGTATAGTAACATCTCTCTTTAAAAAAATTGTAGTAATATCATGTTGTTATTTCTTAGCAACTCTTGAAACAATTAATTATTGTAGCATTGTGTCTATGGCAAACCTTATCTTGCACAAGATAAAACATTCTACCTAGCACCTGAAAAATGTGCTTGATACTATGTACTAGGAGTAACCTCTTATAACAATAATCTCTTTCTGAGTATTCCAGGTGTATTATTGTATCATGTCACTATTTCTAAAGATGTCATGTCATGCATATAGTTACAACTCATCTAATGCATACGGAGTAGTATCTTGGTATTAATTCTTAGGAACTTCAAGTCAATTGCAAATGTTTCTGTTCTTTCTGCAACTTTTTTGCCCCCTCCCGCGTGGGATTTTGTAACCTCCTTCTCTATTAATATAAATTACCACAGCTAGTGCCGGTTGTTTTTTTAAAAAACAGAGAAGACAATGGATCCGAAGCATGTATACGGTTTTTCCTAGCATTGGATATTGAGCGTTACCTATATCATCACGATGATCTTGCATTGCTTCTTCCCCTTTCCTCTTTAACTTCATGCCAAGTCAGAAAAAAAGAGCACCGAGACATCTTGCATGCATGCAACTCAATTGATTTGATTATTAGCCTCAGAAGATGCAATCTCTTCTCAGAAATCATGCTCTCAGTTCAGTGAGATCTCCAGTTCGATTGATTGTTATCCTTGGAAGAAGGTGCAATGATTCTACCTGTTCTACATCACGCTAAAAAATCATGATTCCCCGAGGGAGTGTTAGTGTTAGTATCAACCCATGATAATACCAATTCAATAATTATAATTATGTTTATTTAATCATCTACTTGATTTATCGTAAGGCTTATAGCCCTCTATATTGATAATGATGCCACAAAAATGATGAGGTGTTGATCATCTACTCAGGGATGCCACAGTTTTGGAACCGTCAATTGAAACCTGAGGCCTTAGATGTTGATCGAATTCTAGGAACTTGGAGGTATAGTATGAACAACTAAGTAGCTAGTATGAAGCTGTGTGAGACGTCGACCTTTGAGGTGTAAGTTGTAGACTTGTAAGATGCATGCATCTCTGACGAATAGAAATTAAATTGAACTTGGAGCTAAGGAAGATTTAGGTTACTTGCATAATGCAAGTTGCATTGGGTATGAATTGCAAATATAATCCACACCGCGTCTTCAGTCTTCTGCTACTCGCGTGTTTCACAGGATCGTCGTATAGCGCTTCTGCAGAAACATATCCTGTGACCATATGTCCATATATCCTATATACATCTGTCCCAATGAATAATTGAAATGATGCAATCGTAAACGATTGGATCGGCCATTTGTCCTACTCCAATGCAAGTTGGCACCCATGAGTTAAAATACGTAGCTAACGTCAGGTCGTATCTAATTACTACAATTTTAAATATATAGCTCTGGCACCATATGTGCAGAGAAAAAAATCGAGCATATTGGGAGAGGTGGGAGGGTATAGTATGGGCGCGATTGTACCGTCAGAAACAACGTGAAAGCCTTTATTTCTGATAAAAGAAAAAAAAGAAACAAAATAAAAAAACGCTACACATCGTCGTATGATGCCAGGTGTGTTAATATTATTGGAAGGGCGTGGCTAGTGCCATGCACGTCCAACCGCTTTCCGCACCGCTGCCCCGTCTCGCTTTGCTGCGTCTGCCCGCAATAACGTGAGGGGCCCTAGCCGCTGGCGCTGTGGGGACTGCCTCCATCTTCCCGCGCTGACAAGGCGAGACAACGAAAAAACGAGGAGGGAGATGCAAACACTTCGATCTAGTTTTGAAATATACAGATGTAACAATGGCAACATACGTGTCAAAACAAATAAACACATGTGTTTGAAGGACTTGCAAAACACATGAAAAACATTTGAAACAATTGTAAAACATATTCGCAACATTCGGATAAAACACTTGCATCATATGTTTGAAAACATATGCAACATCAAAATTAACACACTTGCAACATTTGTGCGAAAAATAAATAAATGAAACATTGAGAGCGAGGAGCTTGCAATACTCATGTACAACCATTGCAACATCCCGATCTACTTTTACAACATCCGTACAAAACACTTGTAACATACTTCCGAAAGAATTGAAACACTTAAAATAGACGCTTGTCCATGCGGTTTGAGCGTAAACATCTCCTTGCTTTGCATGGAGAACGGAGGCACGCTGCACGCCGACACGTGGAGTTCACCGGTGGCGCTGTTCAGCGGTGCTTATAGACAATGGCTCTGGGCGGTGGCTAGGCGCGACAAGGCAGGAGGCATGACGAATGGCCGGGCAAAGAGGCAACAACTTTCACGCTCGCACCGGTAGGGCGGTGAGCTGTTGGCCCGTAGGGCCCAGTAACGCACCATTGCCGGCTCGCAGGCAGCCGCGCTTAATTTTTTTATTTTTTCAGCCATTTTTTGAAAATATTCACAAATAGACCCATAGTGGTTTGATTTTCGCTTTATGGATTTTCGACCTCGGCATGCCATGGCTTTTGGCGCCGAGGAATGATCGCCTGGCGCCATGGCCAATGGCGCCGAGATCTCTAGCGAAGCGTCGGACGTGGTGGTGACTCGGCGCCGGCGTGGACAAAACCTCGGTGCTCCTAGATCTTGGTGCCGTAGATCTCGGCACCGATGTGTTACCCTATAGATCTTGACGCTTGAAATGAAACAAGTATAATTGTTCCGAGGAACATGTAACAATGCCAATACGGGTTCAAATTGGGTAGGACACCCGTGACTTAGCTCAAAAGCATGGGTTCAAACTCCAGCCCTAAAACTTTTTTTTTGCTATATTTTTATAAGTATTTTTCGTCAAGTTGGAATCAAACCTTGGGTCCAACATTTAATCATACCAATAATGTCTATGGGAATCAATAATGGACCCTTAGCTTGTCTTAAACCGGGTTTTTTAATGGGTACCGGAGAATAAATAAGTACGTAGCAATAATTCATGCATGCATATGGCGACGGGAACCCAAAAGAAATAACAATGAGTACCTTTTAGCTTGTCTTAAACCGGGTTTTTTAATGGGTACCGGAGAATAAATAAGTACGTAGCAATAATTCATGCATGCATATGGCGACGGGAACCCAAAGAAATAACAATGAGTACTATGGCGACTTGTGAGCCGGAAACAGTAAAAGATTTTAAACTTTGGCTCCCGTGAAGTGCGTGGCCCGTTATTAAACAAACGTGGCAGCTGCCGCACCTTTGGAGTCTCGCGGCTTTGGTTCCTTGAAATTATCGGCTAGAATCTATAATATTTTTCTCTCTTACAGCAAACGGTACCTATTCATTTCAATTTGAAACGATTGTGGATTATTATTGCTGCCTGATTTAATATGAGAAAAAAATATTGTTCTAATTTATAATCCATGATCATTTATGACCAAACGAACAAATTAAAAACAAAATCTTTCATTCTACTTATCAACCGACTTTCCTACCAGCCGAAGCCCTTAGAAAACCGACGTCCGACTGTCCGTGTCGCGGTCCGTCGTCCTTTACAGTTAGGCGGTCCTAAAAACTTTCAACTCAAAATATCACATTGAATTTACTAGATACTTATTGCAGATTAAATATGTAGCGAAAAACACTAATTACACAATTTAGATTGGAAATCGCGAGACTTAATCTTTTAGCCTAATTAGTACCATGAAAAGCCTTAAGTGCTACAGTAACCCTAACGTGTCCTAATGACCGATTAATTAGTATCATTAGATTCGCCTCGCAGCTTTTCGATGGGTTCCGTAATTTGTTTTTTATTAGTATCAAAAAACCCTTCTTAATATTTTCCCAACACATCCGATATGACACCAAATATTTTCAACTCACCAACTAAACACCCCTTAATCAGCTGCTATAGCTAGAGACTGGACCATCGATCGGTGTCGTCGTCTCTCCGTTTTTTTTTACTGCAAATATATGTACGAATCCAGATGTGCACACATGACACGTACTGCAATACTATACTCCTACTGTGCGTGTCAATTCAGTTCGATGGAATCGACCCGATCAGGGCGTTCAAAAAAGTTCCAAAAGTGCTGCAAAGAATCATCACATCAAATCTTGCGACACGTGCATGGAGCATTAAATGTAGAACAAAAAAAACTAATACATGCTTTGGTTGAAAATTACAGACAAACGTTTTAAGCCTACTTAGTCTATAATTAAACAATAATTGTCAAATAAAACAAAATACTACCGTAGCCAAATTCTCAAAATTCACGAACTAAAACACACAGCCTCAGCGCTGGAGTCAGGAAGCCTTGCTGCACTTAGCTTGCACACGATGGTTATGCTGTGTTTGATATGATATGAGAAGAGCGACTGAGTCAGGAAGCCTTAAAATGTAGAAAAAAGATTCAACTCTGGGGTTTGAATCTAGACCTTTGAGCTAAGTCGCGCATTCTAACCAAACAAACCACAATGACATTGTTGCATCGCTTTCTAAAACAATTATACTTGTTTCATTTTAAACGCCAAGATCTATAGGGTATCAGCCGCTACAGTCACCGCATAACGCTCGACGCCGAGACTCGGCGCCATTAGCTCCATGCCGCCAAGACGCGTTTCTCGACGCTTCAAAAGCCATGACGCCGAGGTCAGGTCCATAAACGAAAAATCAAATCACCTGTGGGTCTATTTGTGAATATTTTTCAAAAATGGGCTGAAAAAAAAAAAATCAGCCGCGCCAAAACCAGGAGAGAGGGCAGCTGTGGTGCCGCATTTCAAGCGCCGCATGCAGGAGCGGAGCCGAGCACTGCGTCACGGGAGCGGGCGGAGTGGAGCGAGGTATGCTGAAGTTGATTTTGTTTTTTATTAGACGAATGGCGTGTTGGTAGTAAGTGGAGCGAGGCGTCCGGCCTCCCAACGTTTTAATAGTAGCTTTACGGTAAAGAAAAAAAAAAAACTTGCATTTTACTTTCCTTCCGAACACTCTGACAATTTTAACCATCTGACTTGAGATCGAGTGGCCGGGCTGAACGCACGCTTGTGCTTCTTCGATGAATTTCTGCACTAGAACGGTAACAGCAGAAGTCACTTGATTGAAGATCCTTCTAACTTGGCACCAAAAAAAAGTGGTATAGAAGCTTGAGTACTGCAGATCGTTTGACCACCTCCAGATGAAGAGATCAGAGTTACTAATACGTAGCTCCCAGCCATCGACCAAGTCCTTGATGAAGAGGTACTGGTTGATGACTTGCTCTGTCAGAGCTACCCCCAATGTTTTTTTTGAGAAATCTGGACGGGCCTAAGCTCCTACAGTAATTTATTTAAAAAATAAAAGTAGAAGGAGAGCATACAAAAAGTAGAGAGGAAACAGAGGTAAGAAGCCTGAAAACACAAAGAAAGAAACAAAGAAAATCAACTCTAGGCAACTATTAGCTCCAGATTTTGTATCCATGATGAGAATTGGTCTTCTTGTCTTGTCTTGATTCTAAACTGCAGGAGTCTTAGTTCTTTGAAGAAAACCCTTCGGCAGTCAGTCAGGTTCATTGTGATGCCCTTGAAGAAAAAGATCATTCTTGCTGTCCAAATAGTCCAACACATCAGTATTATGGCTTCCCATGAAGAAAGGGGTGTTCACCTGTGTTCTCATATTGGTGGTCAGTTCTGGGAACTACAATTAATTGGGATGTCAATGTTTAGCATATCCCAGCACATTCTTGCAAATGGACAATTGATGAAGAGGTGATCCACTGTTTCCTCGGTCAGAAGGTTACTTAGGGACATAGTTATGAGAATCCAAATGCATGTTCCAAAATATTTTGGTACTCAAGCCTGTCCTTGATCAACAACCAGAAGAAAACTTTATGCTTGGGTTGGCACTGACTTCTCCAAAGCCATTTGACGGCAGGGTGATTTTTTTTAATGAACAGGAGGGTTTTTGCCCCCACCCCCTGCCCCGCTCTTCAGGGAGGGCAGGGAATCTAGAAGCTGCCCCAATGTCCTGTGTGCCCAGTAAAGATTGATAAGACTACATCCCGCACCGAGAGTTTCTAGCAAGAGCTGGTGCGTGCAGCTGTGCAAGGACCTCACCGATTTACCAATAATCCAGTTGTCCATCCAGACCTGTACGGTTCGACGAGCCATCTCTGACCCTGAAGATTGTCATCACTTCCTTCTCAAGGGAGAGGCAGGTCGTGGCAGATCGACCCAAGAGCGGAGTCATCCACGCGCTGAACTGCATCCATCGCAAACGCAAAGCGAACCCAACAAATCTAGGTTCTTGATCTTGGGAGTGCAAAAAGTAACAGTGGACTGAGTTTCTGAGCGTGGAGTGGAGTTGGACCTTGATTTTTACATGATACACTCTGTTCCAATATAAATAACGTTTTAGATTTAAAATTTATTCTAGAAAAAATAACATTCTATAAAAATATATGGGACATTATCTTCCAATGCGGAAGCTAATCACGGATGCATGCAAATAATAATTACCAAATCCAGGAGATATTCTTCAGAAAAGAAAAGAAGATGATGATATATCGTGTTTTGTCAGTGTTCTTGATCCGTCTGAAAATTTTCAGAAAGTTATTTATTTTGATACTGAGGAATATCTTTTAATGAAATGTTGGTTTATAGCAATTGATATGTATATTGCATGAGGAAGTATTGGTCAAAGTATACCATAGAAGTCTTTCTGACATCTTAATATACCTTAAAAAACAAGAGCCAATTTCCTGTGCGCTCCTGGAAGAAAATGATCGACCATATGTACCATTAAAATGTTTATTGCAATTCTTATACCAGCTTCGAAAAAAATTTCTTTCCCCTAATGTCGTCATTTTGGTCGAGCAGGTGTTAACTCCTCTAGCTAGCACTGTTAGTTACAGAGTGAAACAAGAAATCATCTAAAAAACAAACGACACGTGTATTAATTGTGTTGCATATTTTGGCTTCTAAACAATATTAAATGAAAAAAAATCAACTACAATATTTTAGATATCGCCGGTTGTTCCATATGAGATCGTTGAAGAATTTAAAATTTTTAATTTTAGAATATGAGAACTTAATATATTTGAGCTCCTATACGTTTCTCAAATGAAATGTTATCAACTATAAATTTTATATAAATTTTATCTTCAACAATCAACTTAATTTGAAAAAGTTATATACTCAGTATTCATTATTTGTTCTGCGGCTATCTTATCCAAGGTTGCTACTACTTTTATACCAACTTTAAAAAAATTTCTTCCCTGAAACCACTTGACGGAAGTTTTTTAAAGGAACGGCAAAAAGCTTTGCGCGATTTATAATAGACGAAGAAATAGAAAACAAAGTATCGGGTCCAGTTTGTTTAGTGGAAGTCGGGCCCAAAAACAAAATAGGTGGAGGAGTTCAATGCCTTGAAAAAGATCTTGCTTGCAGTGTACTAATAGATTACGCTGGGAAGATGCAGTCATGCGGTAATTGTTCTCGGCAGTTCAGATTTTGGCTTATAAGCCTTGACTTATCAACAATCTAACAATATTTTCTCTCACACCAAACCACCAAGAAGATTTCCTCACCATGGCTACTTATAAGCCAATCCATTAAACGTAACATTGCTGTTATAGAGGTCAGCCCTTTCATTAACACAAGAGCTGCTGCTGCTGCTGCTACTACACAGGTACACAAACTCGCACATGGGCGCGAGGCGTGTCGAGGAGTCTGAAACACATCACATGCGCGTAGGCACTCGTGATAAATCGTAACCCCCACAATTGAGAACTGGTCCTAGCTTAGATAACTTGACAATAATTACACCAACATCCAGTAGCAAGTAGTACTCCTAGTTCACACACGGTAACGTGACACACGTTGTTTTATTTCGAATCATGCTGGACGAGTGGACGGCTTATCTTCACCAGCCCCCCAGCTCGTCTCCCGCTCTATAAATAGCTGGCCTACTCGCCCATCGATCACTCACCACCCACAGCAAATACCCACAGTCCACAGCTAGCCACTAGCAGCTCTGCCTGTAGAAGCAGAACCGAAGATGTTGGAAGCCTTCGGAAAGATCCCGGTCATCGGCGACCTGACGGGCAGCAACAAGAATGCGCACCTCAAGGGCAACGTGGTGCTCATGCGCAAGAACGTCCTCGGCTTCGACGTCACTTCAGCATGGCCAGCGCCGTCATCGACGGCGTCGGCGAGTTCCTCGGCCGCGGCGTCACCTGCCAGCTCATCAGCTCCACCGTCGTCGACCCCAGTGAGCACTGAGCAGAGCACCTCCCTCCTCTGTCCTCTCCCTCTCGGTTCTCGCACATGCATCAGTCAGTAATAATAATAAAATGCCGTTTCCAGAAAAGAAAGCGACAAAACTAGTAAAAACTACGGATGCTTTCCTAAAAAATACGGATGCTTGAGACAATCATCGACGAAAATGACGACCAATCGGGCCACTTTAAATCTAGTTTAGACAAATAAGAACGGATATGTATACTGTAGGAGTACATTTTACGTTGGTCTGGTAGTGACGGTGACGTTGACTGGCGCGCGCGCGTGCAGACAACGGGAACCGCGGGAAAGGTGGGCGCGGAGGCGAGCCTGGAGCAGTGGCTGCTGCAGCCGCCGCCGCTGCTGTCCGGCGAGAACCAGTTCCACGTCACCTTCGACTGGGAGGTGGAGAAGCACGGCGTCCCGGGCGCCATCATCGTCATAGAACAACCACGCGTCCGAGTTCTTCCTCAAGACCATCACCATCGACGACGTCCCCGGCCACGGCACCGTCGTCTTCGTCGCCAACTCATGGATCTACCCGCAGCAACAAGTACCGCTACAACCGCGTCTTCTTCTCCAACGACGTGAGTAGCCGCCCATTCGCCATTCGTTAGCAAACCAAGAAGCTGAGCTGAGTGAGTCTCTGACATGAACACACACGGTCTTCTCTTGTCTCATACAGACGTACCTGCCCAGCCAGATGCCGGCGGCGCTGGAAGCCATACCGCGACGACGAGCTCCGGAACCTGAGGGGCGACGACCAGCAGGGGCCATACCAGGAGCACGACCGCGTCTACCGCTACGACGTCTACAACGACCTCGGCAACCCCTGACGGCGGAACCCGCGCCCGTCCTCGGCGGCTCCAAGGACCACCTCATCCAAGCGCCGCGGCTGCACGGGCCGGAAGCCGACGCAGACAGACCCCAGCAGCGAGAGCAGGCTGACGCTGACCGACGGCGACGTCTACATGCCGCGTGACGAGCGGTTCGGCCACATCAAGAACTCCGACTTCTATGGCTACACGATCAAGAGCGTTCGCCGACGGCCTGGTGCCCATCCTCCAAGGCTACTTCCTCGGCCTTGAGTTCAACTCTTCAAGGACATCCTGCGGCTGTACGAGGGCGGGATCTGCTGCCCGACATCCCCGCCTCGAGGGTTCCGGAAGCAGTTCACCTCCAGATGGTCAAGGACCTCATGCTCGCCGGCGGCGACTACGTCCTCAAGCTCCCCATGCCCCAAAATCATCAAAGGTACGGTTAAATCGCACGCTGGCTAATGGATCATTTCTGGCTTCGGCAAGATGTCTCTTACATACCTGCAAATGCAGAGGACAAGAAAGCTTGGATGAGTGACGAGGAGTTCGCAAGGAGAGCCTCGCCGGCGTGAACCCCTGATCATCAGGCGTCTCACGGTGAGTGGACTGTGGAGGCGCGCCAACACACCATGGGCGGCCTTGCTTGATACCAGTGTCTCGGCAACCAAGTAGTAACATTATTATCCTGCGTCTTGATGATCATCAGGAGTTCCTCCGAAAAGCACCCTTGACCCGAGCAAGTACGGCGACCAGACGAGCACCATCACGGAGGCGCACATCGCGGGAGCCTGGAGGGCCTCACCGTGCAGCAGGCGCTGGACAGCAACCGGCTCTAAGATCCTGGACCACCACGACCACTACATGCCGTTCCTGATCGAGGTCAACAGCCTGGACGACAACTTCATCTACGCCACCGGACGCTGCTGTTCCTGCGCGGCAACGGCACGCTCGCGCCGGTGGCAATCGAGATGAGCCTCCCCGAGCTCCGGGACGGCATCACCGCCGCGAAGAGCACGGTGTACACGCCGGTGCCGCCGACGGCCGGCGCGGAGGCGTGGTGTGGCACCTGGCCAAGGCCTACGTCAACGTGAACGACTACTGCTGGCACCAGGGCATCAGCCACTGGCTCAACACGCACGCCGTGATGGAGCCGTTCGTGATCGCCACCAACCGGCAGCTCAGCGTGACGCACCCCGTGCACAGGCTGCTGCTGCCGCACTACCGCGACACCATGAACATCAACGCGCTCGCGCGACAGAAGCTCATCAACGCCGGCGGCATCTTCGAGATGACCGTCTTCCCGCGCAAGTACGCCATCGAGATCTCCTCCAAAGTCTACGGCAGCTGGAACTTCGCCGAGCAGGCCTCCCGACGACCTCATCAAGCGGTAATAATTTAACTGATCGACGACACTGACACTAGTACACTCACTGCAGACATCGTCCAGCAGCAACAACAGTTAACAACTAACAATTAAATTAACAATCGTGCGTGCTCCTGCAACTGCAATGCAGAGGCATGGCTGTTCCAGATCCGTCGAGCCCCTACAAGGTGCGGTTGCTGATCGAGGACTACCCGTACGCGTCGGACGGCTGGCCGTCTGGCACGCCATCGAGCAGTGGGTGACGGAGTACCTGGGCATCTACTACCCCCAACGACGGCGTGCTGCAGGCGGACGTGGAGCTGCAGGCGTGGTGGAAGGAGGCGCGCGAGGTCGGGCACGCCGACCTCAAGGACGAGCCCTGGTGGCCCAAGATGCAGACGGTGCCAGAGCTCGTCAAAGGCCTGCACCACCATCATCTGATCGCGTCGGCGCTGCACGCCGCCGTCAACTTCTCGGGCAGTACCCGTACTGCGGGTACCACCGAACCGGCCGTCCGTGAGCCGGCGGCCCATGCCGGTGCCGGGCTCCGACGCGTACAAGGAGCTGAAGAACCCGGAGAAGTTCTTCGTTCGCTCCATCACCACGCAGTTCCAGGCCGTCGTCGGCATCTCGCTGCTGGAGATCCTGTCCAGCCACCTCCGACGAGGTGTACCTCGGCCAGCGCGACACCAAGGGTGGACGTCGGACGCCAAGGCGCAGGAGGCGTTCAAGCGATTCGGGGCGCAGCTGATCGAGATCGAGAAACGCGTGGAGGCCGGCGAACAAGGACCCACGCTACAAGAACCGGTACAGCGAGGCCCAGTTCCCCTACACGCTGCTCTTCCCCAACACCTCCGACAACAAGGGCGACAACGCCGGCGTCACCGCCAAGGGCATCCCTAACAGCATCTCCATCTGATCACTGAATGCCTCAGGACAGCGCATGACTTGCATGCAAGCAGGAATAGCTAGCGGTGATTCCCGCACGTTATCCGTTTCATTTTATCCACAATTGAGAAGCATGGCAATAAAAGGTTCGTAGGTTTGGTCCTTGGTGAAGTGTAGTCCTCCTTGGTGTGCTTTCAGGTTACCACTTACCAGGGATGATTGTAATATTTACTTTTGGTTTCCCAATAATGAAGTGAATATCCTGGTCACATGGTGTTTCCATTGCAAGGTTTGGTGTTGGTGGAAAAAAAAAAAACTTTAATAATTATTCCTTTGTTACGTTCTAAATTATATGTTATTTTAACTTCTTTAATACATATATATAGTTCTTACAATGCATTAGGTATAGCATATGCATGTCTAAAATGTACAACAAAACATATCTATCTAGAAAAAGTCAAAACAACTTATATTTTTGGAATGGAGCGGAATCTAAATCAATTTAGGACTCTCTAGTCTACCAAACTAAAATCTTATGAGCCATAAGCCTTAAATGTTCATGTTTAATATCTACAACTAATAAAAAATACTTACATTAGTACACTTGGAAGGGCTTGACTGTTCATGTACAGCTCATTGGGCCCCCTAGAGCGCCGATGAAGTCGTGGTTGTATTGAACTTTTCATCTACCTTAATACAAAGACGCACAAACCTTTTATGTTGCCAAGAAAAAATACTTACATTAATTCGGACGCTTTTAATGTCTACCACTAATAAAAGTACTTACATTAATTCAATACATGTATGCATATAGATACTATGTAATCTATCAGTTTTAATAAAACCTATCAATGGCCAACCTATATGTTTTCGTCCATATTCATAGTTTTTTCCTCTCTGCTGGCAGTTGCATGTATCTTTGGTGTGCATTTTGTTCAAATCTTAGCTTAAATTCCGATGGATCATGTTACAACCATATCTCATGGCATCATGAATATGTAGTTATTTCATTTTCAATTTCTTATCTTATTAGTTGCTACAAATTTTATGTTGAATTAAGTTAAAACACTTGTGTATATTGCATATTTTATTAACTCTTCTTTTGTATTTCTTTTAAATTAAACATTTTAGGTTGTAGACCATATCAAGTTTGTTTAGAAGGATAGAAAGGCGATGAGAATGGGGAAAAGAAAATAAAATATTTTATTTAATGAATTCCCTTTAGTTCCCTTTTTGCAATTTTTTTATTATCAATCCCATTCATTTTTATAGAATACTTTTTATTCTATATCTCTATAATTTTATTCTATATCTATAAAAAATAGTATTCTATAAAATAATATTCTATAAAAATCTTTATTTTGTAAACTAAAAAAATACAATAGTCAATATTCCTTATAATAGATATACTTAATTATATAGATACTATGATGGCATCAAGGTCATCTAAACTGTTGCTCAAATAAAGCTTAAAGTGAGATTTAAGATGGAGTTGTTTGAAGCTTATAATCATTATTTACTGCATATGAATATCAAAGACTAGGAAGATCATAGTCACCTTAAGTTAGTTTTAATACATTAATATTAATATGAGGGGTGTGGCTTAGAAACATCTATGCATGCGATAATTCATGGTTATTTAAATATATTTTTTGTAATAGCATATGTTAGTAATTTAGATGTAGATTTGAGGGTATATTTTAGTTTTGTTCCTGAATGGCGAGAAAGTGGTAGTTTAGTACATTTCAAGGAGTTACTAGATTATATATCAAATTATCTTTCACAATTGAAAATTTATATTGTTTTCATAATGACAAAGGGTGGATAATCCTTTAAAAAATGTGAATAGGTCCAATGGTTTATTACTCCTTGACATTCAAAAGGCTATTGAATTGGTGGCTAGATATTTATAATATTGGCTTTTATAGTTTTATGATTTTTTAAGCTTGTCTCATGAGGTTTAATTTAGAAGCGCTCTTAGCTAGATTCCTCAAGATTGAAATATTAAGATTTGTATTATCTTTACATTGTACCTTTATGTGTCTCCGATCCTATATGTATTTAGTTAAATTAAAGCTTATATAAGCTCCTGTTGCATCTCTTTATGTGACATTATGAATCTCTTTATGTGACACATATGAATCATTTTAGACTTTCAACTTCGATACTCGATGCAATTTTATCCACAAACGATAACTTGAAAATCCAAAGGTTTATTATTGTATGTTATTAAAAAATCATCTGTATTTATTAAAATATTATGGACCCTTGACTACACGGTGAATTACTGTAGCTTACTAGGCGCCCAAGAATCAGCGTCAAGGCCGTCAAGCTTCTGACACTGGCGGAGGTCCATCGCAGTCAACTGGCCACTCTTCGGCCACGTTGGCACTGCCTGCCGGGGCTGCCACTCAGTTCCCTTTGGACTCTGTGGATCATGTTTATCTTATATATTTTACATATAAAGTACTATCATTAATTTATTAATACATTTTCTCTACTGTCAAAAAGACATTTAGATAAAGATTACTTCTCATGCATTAAAACATGCAAAAAAGTGTAACTCTCTCTGTATATAAAGATTTTTTATTTTCTCTCCCTCATTGAGCATATCTAACTATGAAACCCTAGGTCCACCACTGAAGCGAAACTATGTATAGAGCTATGGTGCAGATACCCACAGGGCAATAAATAAAATGCGAAAAACTACACATTGTGATAATTTTTTCATCTTATATGCACTTACAATAAAAATATATGCATCCACAAGCAAGCACGCTTTATCAAATTTCTCCGACTCTACCCCTGATGAGAGAGGAGAGAGAAGGTGTGAAACAGAGAAGATGAACACATGTCATGTGGGTACTACGATTGGTCTTGTCATCGTATAATGAGCAATCGGATTAGATTAATTATAAAGTGATTAGGACATTACGTGATACAATTAGCAAACTTAGGGACTTAACATACATTTTTGAAAGTTAATTTGAGATCTAGATGATACTTCATGTCAAATTTGGTGTCTCGCAAACACAGTGGACACAGCGATAGCTTTAAATTAAAATGGCGACGAACGTTGGTTGCAGTTAAGGGCAATGCTGGCGGCTGTGAAAGCCTCTTCTCTTTCACTTTCAACGGACAAAAGGAAGGATTTGTACTTCAAATTAGTATCGATCGTTAACACATTTTAGATCTCTTGCTAATTTTGTGCTCAAAATCCGTTCTTGACTTACGTTGATCTTTTGGCGCGTTAAATTCATTAGTACCTTGATTAGTAATCAATCTCCAAATGATTTATACAATTTTATAGTGACGGTCATTTTGCTGTAAAAAAATGCAGCCTTCATCATTTTTAGTTAATTGAATTATTACAAGTAAAATATACCAGCCCATCCCAGCTCGACCAAATGGCATAAACACCCTATGTGTCCCTCGGGTTGCTCCCTACATTTCTATTCATCGCGGTAGGCGTAGAATGACGTGAAGCGGAACATTTTAACAATAATCGTGAAGTTACACGAGGGGACGTGGATCTTGCAGCGGCATGCAGCAAACCATTAGGTGCCTAGTTGACGCTTCCATACGGGTTTAGATTGCAATTTTTTGCAATTCCGACAATATATAGCGCTTAATTTGTATTTGGACAAACTTTGTCTCATCATGGACTACAACAGGGTTTCAAAAAGATTCATCTCGTGATTTTACAACCAAACTGTGTAATTAATTATTTTTTTACCTACATTTAATGCTCCATACACGTGTCCAAAAATTGATGCTGATTGAGAGAGTGAAAAAACTTGGAATTTTGATGGGATCTGTGCAAGTACCTCCATCTAGGAAATTAGGTTGTGTTTAGTTTCAAAAAATTTCTCAAAAAGTGCTATAATAGCTATCACATCTAATCTTAGCGATATGCATGAAACATTAAAATAGACGAAAAAAAAAAAAACTAATTGCACAGTTTGGTTTAAAATCACGATACGAACGCTTTTGAGCATGGTTATTACATGATTAAACATTAATTACTAAATAAAAACAAAAATACTACAATAATAGCCAAATTTCCAAATTTCACTGAACTAAACATGATTCGAGAGCATACGTGTGGGAGATGAAGAGATAAGGACTTAGGTCGTACGTCCCAGCACAAAACTCGTTACGTCATTTCCATCGCGTCAGTTGATTTCGGGATGGAAGGCAAGATTCGATATAAAAATACCGGCCGGTCGCCGTGCCACAGATCCACGTGAAGGCGCAGTGTGGGACCAGGAAGACTGGAATCAGTCGATCCCAGCCACTAGCTCTTGATTGGTTGATGGTTGTCTGTGGTTATCAAGGATCGCATCTGTCTATACGCTGGACTAATATAAGCGCATGCAGTAATCAAGACCCACTGGGCCGTCGTCTTTCTTTTCCGCCTGCCGATCTGAACAAACATCTACTCAAACGAGAGCCACTTCTCGTTACGGGGAGTATTTCAAGCGGATGAGTGCACACAAATAGTAAAATACTACCAACCTTCATTTGGCATGTAATGTCTGCGCGAATCTTATCTTCTTCGTAAACACGTCGCATATATGTTTCTATTAGCAGCGGAAGGTGACGCACGTAGGAAATTATTTTGAAAGGCCCTTTCTTGTAGTTCAGAGATGCATGGCTCCATTAAGAACCATGTTTAAAATAGTTTTTGAGTCAATCCATTCTAAAAATCAATTGTTAGAGGCGGTTGACTTGCAAATTTTGACTCTTACTATCAAAGTTGGCAAATCAATTTTACTAGGCCCCTCTAGAAATACCCTCTCTTAAAGGCCTAGATAGTTCAATCACCCTGGGCAAATCACTATTTCTAGAAATTGAAAATTTTCACTAGCACGTAGAAATGGACTTAGAGACGGTCGGTAATCCGTGCTGGTCTAAAAATAGTGCAGCACATGAAAATTCATAACTTTCAAATCAAATTAGGTGGACAAACTTTAATAGTTGATGAATTTTTCACTTTGGAATTATTTAGGCATAAAATATTGTTTAAAGTTTTCAAATTTTATTTTTTCAAATTCCGCATCAATTCTGACGGAGAATCCACCTGTTGTAGTGCATCATGTAGATCTAGAACTTTTGTTCAAACTTTTTCCATGATTTTTTATTTATATCCTAGAATATTAACTACAATACCCACTAAAGTGATTAAAAATTGTGTCAGACATTAGATCACAAGTGAAATGATTTTGGGGTGAAGTATGGTAAGGAAGGAAGCTTAAGGTCATAAGCGTTTGATCCCTCGCGTTTTCAAGCCTTGGTCGGATTTTAGGCTGCCTCTAGATTCAAATCTCTATGGGTGGTTAAGATTTAGTCCCGCGTCATGCCTCTATATTTCGACATAGTCGCGGCCAGTTTTTGGCTTATGCCTATACAAAAAAATCGATTCCTAGAGATAGATGACTTTTAGACATACGAGATAAAAGAGTCAGGTGGAGTGAAAATCCATTCTAAGCAGCCTCTCTGGAAGCATGTCCAAGAGTCTCTCTCTTCTAAAATTGACTCTCTAAATTATCATTTGAGTAAAATCGAATTTTTATACCCGGCTTTATAACAGCACTACATATATTTGGGTACAGCGAGAAATCCGAACCGGAGGATATCTCTATTTGGAGATCTTAATTAAAGAAGACTATTAGACCAAAATCTCTACTATAAATTAGGGAAAATACAAAGAGTCACTCAGAGTTACTGTAATATAGCCTTTTTAAGCCATGATACAAGCCAATTCGGATACCAATGCGTAGACCTCTCTTTGTCTCTCATAAAGAACTTGGTTGGCCGTATGAACCTCCGTGCAACAAACAGACTAGCCCCCATGCATCCTTTGTCCTTCGCCTTTAGATGCATGTCATGAGCATTAGCGTCCATCTCAACGAGTACGGGCCTTTGGCTTTAGATGAAGGCCATGATAATTATACCGTCGATCTCGATGAGATCGAGTGCAAAGAACTGGTGGAAGCTTTTGTCCGGACTTAAAAGCATCAGAGCATAAAAACAACAAGTGTGATGACAACCCCTTCATCCCACTTACTGTAATAATATATATAATGTTGATGGTAGACCCTAAAGAAGCGAACTCCGCCAATGCAATGCATGCAGGTGATGTTGTATTTTCCTATTACCCCCGATTTAAGTGTCTGTTTGCAAATAAAAGAGCTTGCAAAAAATATGCGATGCCACAACGAAGATCCAAATAGAGCAAAAGCTAAGACACCCCCGGTCCCCCACTTCGGCGTGATGATGAGTTCAGTGGACCAAATTTGATAGGGAACAGGATAGATAGATGAATGAACATACTATAGTGTGCCTTGCTAAAAAGAAAACAAGATATAATATATGTGGCGTGATACACGCCCGTTGTTGACCACCACGCATGATGTGACGTGTCCATCTCACTATTCCAAAAAATCCATCCCTCCAAAATCCTTCCAGGATTCCAATTATATCAGTATATTACATAATACGGTGATGATCTTTCAAAGAACAAGAACAAACAATGTCGTGATTTACGACAGTTGGTGGCTTCACAACATCTGTGAAAGTAGATAAGAATACTACGTCCATTCAAAAATACACGCATCTGTTAATCAGGAGAAAAAAATGCACGTACAGTATCTGTTAATCAGGAGACCTATGTTCTAAAATTATTTTTCGTAATTAGTAAGAGTAAATAACTTCTTTGCACATGCCATGCATAGGGTCTTTCCTAATAGATATATGGAGCACGTACTGGCATGCTACACTCATGTGGGCAGAGAGATAGTGAAAAATTTACATTTTAATCCTTTTTTAAAACATTTTCAGGCCAAATACACCCACGACAAAACTTTTTTCTACAAATAGACCACGAAACCTTGGCGCTTTTAGAGGTGAACGCTGAGGTATGAGGAATGAAGCGTATTGTCAATATACGCTGAACTATGCCAATGCAGATCCAACGTGGCTAATATGCCAATTAATGAGGTCAGGACGTCGAATGCTGAATCCTTAAACGCCCATTGATCCGGTGACCTTTATCATGGAGAACTCATAAAACAATAAGAGTTTTCAATATCCGATGTGAGTAAAGCTAAAATTTTTACATTGCTTGTGAAGATGAGATTTTGTATTGATTGAAAATTTTCAAGATTTGAAAGTTAGGTATGTTATAATAATCATGTTTTATATGTAAAGTCGTGAGTGATTGCCCCCATAGGTCAAAGTGTAGTTTGTCTTCTTATTTATTGACTATGTGGCAGGTAAAAGACAATAGAGATTCACAGACCCCATAGGAGAATAAGTTTGATACAATCTTTTCTTAATATTAGTTAATTTAAATTGATTTTTTATTGGTTACACTCAAACTCTCTAAAATAACTCAAATATAGACCAAACTGCTTAGGAATTTAAAGTATAGACCATGTTAACAAATGCGATGTGGAATTTTACCTGCACGATGATTGATACGGTATTCATCTATAATTCTTAATTTATTTTTTATGTTTTGACCTAATTTGCTCAACAAGATAAGCAAGCAACTCTACTACATCTCTAAATAAATCCCGTTTCTAGGAGTCATCTTAAGTTATTTTTTATGTTTGACCTAATTTATAGAAAACTAGCACAAATATGACACAAAATAAGCATATTACACAATATATATTTTTTCCAGTGATTTTGTGTCATAATTCTTAGCATCTTTACATATAAACTTAAAATTAAAATTTAAAAATATTTGATTTAAGACAACTCTAAAATTATGGATTTATTCGAGTAATGGATGGAGCAACTTATCCATATTATTTCTGCTCCGGAGCCAACTTGCTTATTCAATGATTGGTCAATTATTGGGGCTATAGTTCCAGCCCATGCAGCGACAGCGCGGAGCCGCGACCGCGTGCCTCGTGGAACACGAACTGGCTGCCGGTCGGTGGAGGCCATTATTATTCTGCGCACGCTGGCAGAGTAGACATGAAAGGCGTCCAACTTGTCGTTGTTTAAAACGACAAAAGTGAATATACATTTATAAGATGCCAAAAAATTGATTGACGATGGCACACGAAGTTTCTGCTGACACATGATGTAAGCAACAAACAGACGCACAACGGATTTATTGAAAGCAATACGAACAGACAAAGAAACAAAATGATCTAAAACAAATTATTTTCAAGTAAAATCTAAATATTGTAACAAAATAAGGTATCTATATGTGCTATTTTATGCGGTGTGGAAAGAGATAGTAGTTTACAATTCAATTAGTTGAAACTGTATTTTTTTATCACGGTAATAAAAATACAAGAAAACTACAAGGATCATCTATGGAAGGACTGCATGTATGCATGTGAGCTATCCAAGTCGCACACTAATGCCTTGAAATACGCCCATGAATTTTTTTGAAGCGTTTAAATCATGTCACTCCCCATCACCTTCCTCCACATCCTTGTTCTCATGCGCTATCTCCACATGTCTACTCGCGAGTAGCTCTTTCCACGTCTTTCTAGCAGGAAAGTTTTACATCAACATTAGTGTTGATAAAAAGGAAAACAAGTAAACAA